>CM077227.1:20039273-21239273 GCA_039654775.1 Spinibarbus caldwelli
TGCAGAATAACTCCTACACACAGTGCAAACATGCACAAGTGGACCTGCTAATTTTCCTTTTGCCTTAATTCATCATTCATTTCTATGCCAAAGCAAACAAGGCCTTATTCCATCATCTGACGTACTTCTGAACAGCTGATTGACCTTTGTAGCAGTAATGTGACTAGGTGTTAGAGGTGGTTAGCGATTATAGGTGATTGTTGTATGAACTATATAACAGTAAGATTTGTTATGCATACTGAGGGTTTGCTGTAGGTGACTTGGTTCTGTTTACTACAGTTATGTAGGTTTTGTTGTGGTAAAATTACAGAGTTAAACACTTAAAATGCTCCTAAGTGATATTGTAACTGATGCATTTCTTTTTAATTTTGTTCATGGGTTATGAGTAGATATAAATGAAACATTGATTCTATGTAAAATACTTTATAAGGTTTATATGTATCACAGATTTAAGATTGGAGGCAATGCACAGTAGTGAGAAATTCAGTACACTATGAATAAACAATACACATAAACAAATTATGAAGTTAAAATGATTTTATAGTTTCCATAGTCTGTGGAGCTCATTGTGTCCAGACCATGAATGCTAATTTTGACTTAACTTTTGATAAATTAAACATTTCAGATATCTAATAATGACTCAGGCTGCTAAAAATAAATACAACTTCAATAGCCATTGTAATGGATAATTAATATACAAATTTAATGATTTGTTTCAATATTATTTATATATATATATATATAACAAAATAGATCTTTATGGCAATACTTACAGCTTAACACTTATAACTATATATGAAGAGTTTATTTGCAAAAACAGATAACTCCGTTTTTAAAAATGTTCAAAAATCATGTTTTTTTATTCTGCATTCCAATTAATATCAATCACACTGCAGTTGGGATGTTTTGATTAAATAATAATAAAATTTAAAAAAGTACAACTAACTAACAATAAAACACACACAAAAAAACATAACACAATAAAAACATGATTTATGAAAATGAATAAAAATGGAGTTATCTGTTTTTGCAAATTTTTTGCAAACTCTTCATATATACAAGACAAGTTGAATAAATTATAATTGCACATTGAAGAAGAGAATCGGTTTCTTGGGTAATTGCTGTAATTGTGGAAATACCAATGCTTCATGTATGATTTCTTTTCTTTTGGGTGGCTGATAGATTTGGGTGAGGTTTCTCTGTAAGGCTTTGATAACACAAGCCTCAGAGAGGCAAATCTAATACTAAAATCAATGCGCTGAGACCTCCTACAGCACAAACAACATTTGAATGTTATTTGATTACAGTCCCGAAGGACCAGCAGAAAAAAACAATAGCCTTTTATGGCTTATCCACCCTTATTTCAGTTCCACTTGTCAAAAATAGAGAAAAATAAAAAGCTGTCTATTATCAAACACTCGTTCGGTCCTTTTGCAGTTCTGATTCACACCAAATGGTCTGTAGGAACCACAACATACGCTTTATCAAAGGATTCAGCGGCAGTTATTTAAAAACCAACTTCTCATTTTTTTTAAAAAACAATGTTAAAACGAATTGTTTTTGTCCTGACTTCTGCTGCCCCCGGTCTCACGCGTTGTTTTTTGGGGTGAGCAGGGGGTTCCCCTCACAAACACGGAGCCGGGTCTGAGACGCACACTGGCCCCCACGCCTTCCTCATAACACAACACACTGGACTTCCCCTACGAAGGGGCGAATGAACATCTCCAAGAGCACTTGCAAGCCACCCTGTGCATGATGCACGAGCGAGATAGCCCGAGTGCTGAGCTCTGCATGTGTTCGGCTGTGCTGCTTGGGGAGGGAAAGTCCCAGGCGACTGACCTGCACACAGCCGAGTGTCAGACACGTTGCACTTTCCATATTCTGTGCGAACACGCTCGCACACTCAAATGGAAAATATGGCAGGCCATCAGTGGTGCTCTGTGATGTAATCTCCATGGGTGTCGTGATGTCATGGGTTCCTGCTGTGGGCGGGAAGATGTTTCATGACATCAGAGACCCTTTTTCTTGTGTCTCCTTTAAACACCCACTTCAGATCATTTCCATTTTACTATAAAGACGTAGCTGAAGATAAAAGTCTTCTTTGATGTCTGAAGATAAGGATGGTGGAGAGGAAACCATAGACACATTAGATCAGCTTCCCTGGAAGTTTATAGTTAGAAATAGTTGTAAATATTTCATAAAAATTGTACAAAGACAGTTCCAAGAGTTTGTACTCTGTCATTTGAATATTCTACATATTTAAAGCTGTTTTCCCCACACTTTTAAATACCAACTTGTGGCCTAAATATCTGTCGGCTGTTATAAAAAAAATGTACTTTTAACATTAATCTAAATATATAACATTTAGAGGTAAATTACTGAGCAGGTTATTAGGTTATACTATTTTAAAGGGATAGTTCACCCAAAAATCGTTCCAAACCTGTATGACTTTGTCTGTGGAACACACAAGACAATATTTAGGGGCCAAGCACCGAAGGTGCGATGGCACCTATTGTATCCGTTAGATTTCTTATTATTATTCTTCTTCTGCTCTGGAAGTCTATGGCAGCCCATAGAACCACTTGCGGGAAAGTTGTGAAATTTGGCACACAGATAGAACACAGCCTCAACAATAACCACAGCAAATTTGGAGTCTCTAACTCAAACTCTCTAGTGCCACCAAATTTTGACTCATCTTTATGCTAATAACTTTTGAACCGTAAGCCACAGAAGGAAAATTCTTTTTTTCCTCTGAATCCTTGGCTCATGCCGAGTCGAATGAACACCAAAATTAAAACATCGTAAGGTTTAGTTTTTTTCGCTAATTTTAATTGTTCGTAAAACGTACTTTTTCGAACTCGTCCTAGACGGTTTGTCTGATTTTCACCAAAATTGGCTCAGATCATCTACAGACCAACATGCTGGCAAAAAGTTATGGAATTCAAGTTGATTAGTCAATCTGTTCTCGAATAACGCGCAGACAAATTCTAGAAAAGCACACAAAAAAGGATGTGAGGGTATATCTCCGCAACGGTTTGGTGTATTGAGACCAAACTTGGTGTGTGTTATAACAAGCATGACTTGAGACTACCTGCAGTGTTTCGGCGCTGTGCCACCTAGTGGTCAGGAGATATGAAAAAAGGCTATTTTTGCTTATAACTTCTCAGTGGTTTGGCCAAAAATCACAAAACTGACATCAGATTCGGTGCATCATGCCGAGTCGAACCACACCCAATTTTCCCATGTCAGCCATTTTGGGCGTCCGCCATTTTGAATTATGTCATAAAATGCAATATTTTATGAACGCATTGACATATCATTATGAAACTCGGTATGCATCTTCGACACCATGCCCTGATGGTACTCAAAAAGTTTGGGGGCCACCTTGTGGTCAAAAGTTATAATGAAATTTCCAAAAATAATAACTTTTGCTTACATTAGCCTATTGTAACGAGACTGATGTTGATAGATTCCTTGGGTCATGCCGAGAACACCGATACCAATTTTGGCATAATTGGCTGAATTTCCTGACTGCCATTTTGATTGATGTCAAAAACCTACTTTTTCGAACTCCTCCTAGACCGTTAGTCCGATTTTCACCAAATTTGACTCGGATCATTTTCAGACCATGCTGGCAAAAGTTATGGATTTCGTCTCGATATACTAAACGGTTTTTGTTTAACGCAGCAACAAATTTGCTGGAAAGATGCCAAACTGCATCTGAGGGCTGTATCTCTGCAAAGCTTTGACATATTGACACCAAACTTTGTATGTGCCATTGTCACCTCACACTGACCAGGCCACATCATTTTGACATCATTGGTCAAGAGTAGTAAACCATTCATTAACCATTGATTATGAATTTTCCATAAATTCTAATAACTTTTCATTACATTAGCCTATTGTAAGCAAACTGGTCTCAAAATATTCCTTGGGTTATGCCAAGAACATAGATACCAATTTTGCCATAGTCGGCCGAACTTCCTGTCCGCCATTTTGATTTATGTTGAAAACTTACTTTTTCAAACTCCTCCTAGACCGTAGGTCCGATTTTCACCAAAATCGAGTCAGATCATCTTCAGACTGTGCTGACAAAATGTTATGGATTTTGTGTCGATACACGGAACAGTTTTTGTATAGTGCCACAACAAATTTGACCCAGCAAGCAATTTTCAGTTTAATAAACGTCTAATAGCCGTCCAAACACAGCACAGATGTCTAGGCTAAAACAAGGCTAAATTTGGGCTGTCAGTGAAAATATAATAGACGTCTAACCATAGCCCAAGAATAGACTAGACATCAGTTAGACCGCTATTGAACGACTACATATATACGTCTAAAAGACGGTGAATTTGGGTCTAGGCTAAAACATGGCTGAATTTGGGCTGTCAATGAAAATTTAATAGACGTTTAACCATACCCCAAGAATAGACTAGTCATCAAATAGACTGCTAATGAATGTCTACATACAGTGGGTACGGAAAGTATTCAGACCCCCTTAAATTTTTCACTCTTTGTTAAATTGCAGCCATTTGCTAAAATCATTTAAGTTAATTTTTTTTCCTCATTAATGTACACACAGCACCCCATATTGACAGAAAAACACAGAATTGTTGACATTTTTGCAGATTTATTAAAAAAGAAAAACTGAAATATCACATGGTCCTAAGTATTCAGACCCTTTGCTGTGACACTCATATATTTAACTCAGTCCATTTCTTCTGATCATCCTTGAGATGGTTCTGCACCTTCATTTGAGTCCAGCTGTGTTTGTTTATACTGATTGGACTTGATTAGGAAAGCCACACACCTGTCTATATAAGACCTTACAGCTCACAGTGCATGTCAGAGCAAATGAGAATCATGAGGTCAAAGGAACTGCCTGAAGAGCTCAGAGACAGAATTGTGGCAAGGCACAGATCTGGCCAAGGTTACAAAAAAATTTCTGCTGCACTTAAGGTTCCTAAGAGCACAGTGGCCTCCATAATCCTTAAATGGAAGACATTTGGGACGACCAGAACCCTTCCTAGAGCTGGCCGTCCGGCCAAACTGAGCTATCGGGGGAGAAGAGCCTTGGTGAGAGAGGTAAAGAAGAACCCAAAGATCACTGTGGCTGAGCTCCAGAGATGCAGTCGGGAGATGGGAGAAAGTTGTAGAAAGTCAACCATCACTGCAGCCCTCCACCAGTCAGGGCTTTATGGCAGAGTGGCCCGACGGAAGCCTCTCCTCAGTGCAAGACACATGAAAGCCCGCATGAAGGACTCCAAGATGGTGAGAAATAAGATTCTCTGGTCTGATGAGACCAAGATAGAACTTTTTGGCCTTAATTCTAAGCGGTATGTGTGGAGAAAACCAGGCACTGCTCATCACCTGTCCAATACAGTCCCAACAGTGAAGCATGGTGGTTTCAGCATCATGCTGTGGGGGTGTTTTTCAGCTGCAGGGACAGGACGACTGGTTGCAATCGAGGGAAAGATGAATGCGGCCAAGTACAGGGATATCCTGGACAAAAACCTTCTCCAGAGTGCTCAGGACCTCAGACTGGGCTGAAGGTTTACCTTCCAACAAGACAATGACCCTAAGCACACAGCTAAAATAACGAAGGAGTGGCTTCACAACAACTCCGTGACTGTTATTGAATGGCCCAGCCAGAGCCCTGACTTAAACCCAATTGAGCATCTCTGGAGAGACCTAAAAATGGCTGTCCACCAACGTTTACCATCCAACCTGACAGAACTGGAGAGGATCTGCAAGGAGGAATGGCAGAGGATCCCCAAATCCAGGTGTAAAAAACTTGTTGCATCTTTCCCAAAAAGACTCATGGCTTTATTAGATCAAAAGGGTGCTTCTACTAAATACTGAGCAAAGGGTCTGAATACTTAGGACCATGTGATATTTCAGTTTTTCTTTTTTAATAAATCTGCAAAAATGTCAACAATTCTGTGTTTTTCTGTCAATATGGGGTGCTGTGTGTACATTAATGAGGGAAAAAAATGAATTTAAATGATTTTACCAAATGGCTGCAATATAACAAAGAGTGAAAAATTTAAGGGGGTCTGAATACTTTCCGTACCCACTGTATATACATCTAATAGACAACAAAATGGCAAACCATCCAAACAAATTAAATATACAGCTTTTATTAAGAAAAATATAATTTTTAACAATACAAAATAAAAATACATTAGAATTAATGACAAAATAAAATATTATAAATACAATACACTTAAATATAAATATTATGAAACAAATCTGAAATTTAACAACTTAAGATAATAAAAATCTAAAAAATGAAAAAAAAAATATTTTAAGTAACTTAAGATATTTAAAAGAAAAAAAATCTAATACAAATCAAGAGCATGTTATCACACTTAACATTAAAACATTACGGATAAATGACAACATAAAAAACAAGATTAACCCTTTCGTTGGTTTACTTATTTTAACAAATAAAACAACCAACAGTGAACTTAAAGGAAATTATTCATTATTGGTTTTATTTCTTGTTTAAAATGCTTCCCAACTGCATTCCTCAAGTCCAACTCTGTTGCTGCCGAGAAGTTGGTCATCACAGAATCTGCCAAATAAGAAAAAAATAGCATAAGAAAAGCTTTTTTGACATAATTTTTTACTTTAATTACGCTAATTGTGACAGGGAGTCATTCTCTTTTGCTTGGATGACTACTAAAACAAAAACGAGATATATATTGTGTATCACCATTCAGTCTATTAAAAAAAGAGAGAAGCTCTCTGGTAAATGTTGTGTGTTGTGTATACATACCTCTAACGACCGAGAACAGTGCAGTCTTTTCAAATGCCTCTTTCTGCAGCGGACCACCCCCCTTCATGTTGAATTTGGACTTGAGGGAATTTTTTAAAACCCTGAAATATAATACAGTTTGAGGTGGTTAACAATTGCGGACAAAGTTTGACATTTCAAAATGACCAGTAAAGAAATTGTTTATTAAATTTCTGATTTGCGATGTAACTTATTGAGTATTGACACCACAATGTTTGATTAATGTGGCATGTTTTTAAGGCTTTACCTGTCCAGCATCCTTCTGGTACTGTCTTTGAGGTTTCTTCCTTCAATTCTGCACAACTTTGACACCTGAATAACACATGCCAATGTCAGGCGGGTAGCATTGTGTGTGTCAGTGTACAAATGTTTACCAACCTTAAACATTGATGCCCATTGACCTGCAAGTTTTCTAAAACTAACCCTTTAAAACTCTTTATTCCAGCAGTTTAAGTTTTTCCCTATTAGTGCCCCCCACAATCTGTCTCTGCCTCCAAAATTGTCTGGCACAACTGATTTCATAACAACACAGTGATAGCTGCTGTAACTAAAAGGTAGCCCAGTACACATAACCCTCAAATGTACATGGAATAGTAAATTCACCCCTACCATTTTTATTACAATATGTTTTCTGTTTATACTGTTTAGGTTTTAATACTGCATTGCACATCTGAGCTATTTGCACTATTTTAATACTGCTGCAAACTTTTTAGAATTGATAATTTTATATTGCCATTTTAAATCATTTCTATTTTGAAGCTTCGCTATCAGTTTGGAAGTTTCAAAATAAATCTTATTTTACTTGTACAATGACAAAGATATTCTGTTCAATTAGTTCATGCTTTCTCTGTATGTAACAAGCCATTGTTCAGTCAAAAATTCAATATAATAATTAAAATAAATGATGGACTTTGTCAAAGATGAGAGCTTTAGTGAGGAAATGTTGTTTAGGAGAGGTTTTTTTTTTTTTTGTTTGTTTGTTTTTTTTCACCATTGCTGCCCGGATCTCCTCCATTTCCAACTGCTTTTCCAGATGTTGAAACTCCTCCTCTTTGTCCAATTCTTCTGAGTGTGTTCACTGTATAAATTAATATAGATTAATCTTTGGCAAAGCTGTGTTTGTTCTGTTGTTTGCTCTTTCGCCGCCTCTTGCGCTGTTTTAAAATCACTTGAGTTTGTAAACACGTACAAATGATACAACTTTTACTCTATTATCTAGTAAATTTTGCAGTTAATCCTCTGAACACATGCATGCTGAACCGTGGGCCCTAATCACGGTAAACTACAATCTGCTCCCTTCACTAAAATGTCACGGTTCCTAAACATGATAACAAACATTACAGATAAATAATGAACATGTAAAAACGAAAACACAGATACTTACAAGAGCAAGCAGGAATGTCCTTTATCGTTTGTTGTTTGCCTGCTGCTCTCTGACAGGTAAACTTAGTGCTCTCTCATGTAAAAACAAAATTCAAAACGCAACAGTGATCTCTACTAACTTTCATGTCTCACATTGACAGGAGTCATGTCTCAGTATGGCTACAATTGTAATTGCATTTTTATTTATAAAATGAAAGACAGTCTAATAATATCAATAATATTGTATAATGTGTATGAATGTTACATTTAACAGCTTGTGGGATGCATGACATATTATCAAATGCAAGTAAACTTTTGAAACATTTAAATTATTTTTGGCATAATAAATAATGCTATATTTAATAATTCTGTAAAAATTAAATAAAATATAAAATGATGCTAATTTAAATGTTTCAAAAGTTCACTTGCATTTGATAAGAAGCTGCTAGGGCGAAAATTGCATGTAAACAATTTTAAGGCTATTTTGGTTATGTTTATCTGGTCTGGTGTAGGGCTATAGCCAAGCCGTTAAATTAGACCACTGATTGCCTCGATTTCACCGGGTGGGCTAAAAGCAGACTACACGTAGCCCGTCCAATTTAGAGCTAAAACGTGGCTACATATAGACCATGTCATGAAATGACACTTATATCTTTGTAGTTATTATTGACACTGCGAACATGACGGGATATCAACCATCTCATGCGCTGCCTGGCCAAAAACTACAGTGAATCAGATTTGACTATAAGTGGGCTACAAATAGCCGCTCTGACTACGAGCTAAACCGAGGCTACGCACAGGCTATGCAAAGAACATATCAAAGAAATGAAACCAAACACCTTGCAAACACTGTTGACTTTGCTTACATGATGGAATATCATACATCTCACAAGTTATTTTGCCAAAAAACGACATGTAACCAAATTCAAGGTTATTTGGGCTAGAAGTGGGTTACACATACCCAGACTATATCGGGTCTATAGTTAACCGAGACGGTGAAATGACGGCTATTGCTTGCTGGGGAGGCTTGATGCCAAACTGCATCTGAGGCTGTATCTCTGCAAAGCTTTGACATACTGACACCAAACTCGGTGTGCCATTGTCAATTCACACAGAACACACCACATAGATTTGATAACAGCGCCACCTATTGATCAAAAGCGATAATCCATTAAGGCATGTTACTAGTTGTTCAGCCATTTCAACTACAATCATTCTAAAACGGCTTTAATTACTCATTGTTGCAGTTCCTCATTTTGCCTCTGCTGTGCTTGGCCCCGTAATTGCTGCTTGCAGCTATATTTTCAACTGTTTTTGTCCTTTTAATCAAAATGAATAAGAGCGGATTACACAGACCAAAAAAAAAAAAAAAAAAAAAAAAACGCTGAGACATTTTTTTAAATAACTTTTCATTTTATGTTTCACAGAATAGAGTAAGTCACAGTTTGTACTCTGTCATTTGAATATTCTACATATTCAAAGCTGTTTTCCCCACATTTATAAATACCAACTTGTGACCTAAATATCTGTCTGTTGTTATAAAAAAAATTACTTTTAACATTAAATATATAACATTTAGAGGTAATTAACTGAACAGGATATTAGATTAGATAATATTTTAAAGGGATAGTTCACCCAAAAACAAACATTCTGTCATCATGTACTCACTCTCTTGTCGTTCCAAACCTGTATGACTTTGTGGAACACACAAGACAATATTTTCAACTGTTTTTGTCCTTTTAATCAAAATGAATAAGAGTGGATTGTACTGACAAAAAAAACACTGAGACAATTTTTTTTAAACAATTTTTCATTTTATGTTTCACAGAATAAAGTAAGTCACACAAGTTTTGAACACATGAGTGTGAGGAAATTGATGACAGAATTTTCATTTTTGGGTGAACTTCCACTTAAATTATGTAATATTTGATAGAAATCTACACTTTAAAAAGTGCTGGGTTATTTCTGTAAACACATTTTTGGGTTAATTGTGCTGGGTCATAATTTTGGGTTGTTTGAGGTAATGTAAACACACAGTTGGGTTGCTCATGCTGGGTCAAATGGACTGTAAGGGGTTATTTCACCACTGAACAGCTGGGTTGGGTTATTTTGACCCAAACGTTTTATTTATTTGTCTGCTTCATCGAACTTTCTGGATTCTTCTTCACTCATCTCGTCATCAGACGGTCACAGCAAGCAGGATTATAAGGTAAGTTAACATGATATGATTATTTACCTTTATTTTTAATAAGCTGTGGTAAGAGCACACTGATTTCACTGTTTAATGCAATATTTGATCTCTCTCTGTGCGGGGTGCCTTATTCAGTGAATGATTAAGTAGCCGCCTAGCGAGGTAGGCTAAATGTTTTTTGACAAAAAATGGCCTGAACAATCGCTTTATCGTTAAATGAAAGTTGTGTGTAAGTTTTATATATGTCCCTTATTTTAACGCCTCATGGAAATGGTATAAACTACGTCAGAAATACGGGGTAAGTTCAGTTACTGTCTGCGTACTGTATGGCTTTGTAATATTTTGTCAGAATTAGACAATTTCGTACTAAAATTGATCTTTTAAGGGCATATTTTTTCAAGTAAATATCTGCAACATGCCGAATCCGACGATAGATCCATTATTTTTATGTTGAGCATTTTCGCGCTCTTTTTTTCCTCAGGTAACATTAGCTGCATTAGCGAGATGGAAAGGTGCATTTAGAGCTGGGTGACATGACTCCAGGTAAGTTATTTCTTATAATATGTCAATCTATAAAAACAAAATTCAACTGTATTTGAGAAATATCAACTGGTAAATACAATCGTAACACTTTAGTATTAGGGACCAATTCTCACTTTTAACTAGTTGCTTATTAGCTTGTATATTGGCTGTTAATTCTGCATGAGCATATTCTACATCCCTGAATCCTACCCCATACAGTGCACAGCATAAATGAGTACGCCCCCTCTGAATAAATATAAAAGATGTATTTTCTTAATGATCACTAATATAATTCATGGAAAGATGGCAAAATTTAAATGTATTAAACATATACTTAATAAAAACAAAAAAATATATATGCCAATATTTTCTTTAAGATAAATAAATTAGCCAATTTTGTTTAAATGAAGGATTGCAGAAATGAGTTCACCCTAGATTTAATTCAGCAAATGTATAATATTCTAGTACTTAGTATGTCCTCCAGAGCTTTAAGTATACTGCTCTGACCCTTATTGGCACTGAGTGTACAAGTTCATGACAAATTTTCACATCTGTCCTGTTTAACTCCTGGAGGACGACCTCCTTAAATGTACTGGTCTTTAATGGGGAGTTTTGCTCAGCTCGTCTCTACAGAATCCCCCACAGCTGCTCAAGAGCGTTAAGATTGAGTGAAATACATGTCCACTGAAGGATTTTCACCTTGGGAGAATGAATATCTTCATTGTCATGCTGAAAAAATGCCCAATAATGCAGGGAATGAGGGGAGGGTAGCATCTTCTGTTTCAAGTTTTTGTATTACATCACACAGTGGTGTGTGAATTCATGATAAAGCACAACTCCCTCACACCTTCAGCACTCATTCATCCCTATATAAGAGCTTCACTACCACTGAACGTCACTGTGGGTACCAAGCACTTCTCACTGTACTCCTCCTCTAGCAACACCAGAACATTTTGGATGCTTTTGGATCCGAAATGATTGACTAGGTCTCTTGAGACCAGAGTATGGATTCCCAGAAGTCTCTATTTCGTAAATATGGGCCTTGGAAGAGGTTAAATGAGTTTATTTTGCTTTGGCTACAGTAGGTAATTCTAGTGGTGACAACAACCATGCATGTCACTTCTGCAGGCTGCGTCATACTCTGTGAGATAAAGTGTCACTCTTTTCATAGCTTTTGCTGGCTCTGAGACACTTGCATGTTATTTCTCCTGCTCTTTTTCTAGCACAAATTCACTCATCGCTAAATGAAAACTTAAAGTGAAGACCTGATTATTTCAGGAGCCTTGTCACAAGTCCATTGTTTTTGAATGTCGGTGCTACTTCTGCTGTGTTTTCACACTTAAAACAATAATATGGTATTCCTCTTGTACCATTGTCCTCTTTTATGCTAAGAAATAAGTCACCTGACAGTTCTTTCCCAAGTGGTTCCACTGCTGCCAACATTAAGTCTGAGTATGATTCAGTGGGCTATATAACACTTTTAATTGTCAGGAAATTACTTGTCTTTAAAAGTTTTGGTTCAATATACTTACCTGTTGATCAAAAATAGCCTTAAACCTATACACTTTTTTTTTTTTTTTTTTTTTATTGAGTAACTTTCAGGAGGGTGTGCTCATTTTTGCAACACAACATTTTATCACTTTGATAAGAAAATCTTATTTTGCTGAATAATTTTAACATTCTTCTTTGGTAATTAATCAAGCAGGATTGTTGGAACATTATATCTCCAAAGAACCCTAACATGTCATCTAAGTAAAGAGGTACTCATTTATGCTGTGCACTGTACCTAAACTTAATCACTACAACAATGTTAAAACACAAAAGTCGTAGTTAATAGTGAATATGTGTTCCCCATACTAAAGTGTTAACCCTGCAGCTTTGTTGTTTACCTTATCATTGAGAAACTTTTCACTAATGTTGGGCTGTTGCATACCAGCCTGAAGCATTTAGGCCCTCCATAAAGTAGTTCTAAAAAATGCCACTAAATGGCTTATTATTATTATTATTATTATTATTATTATTATTATTATTATTATTAATGTTTGGTCTTTACTCCAGTATCCTTGCTGTTATTCTCCCTCTTCCTCTCTGCTTTTCTTCGCTTGCTCTGTCTTGCCACTGTTGTAGTTCCAAACTTACATACTTCTTGCATAACCTATATTCATCACAAAACTCTTAGTTGTCCTCATGAACTTAGAAACCTGATGTTGGTATCCTCAGTTTACTATAATAAAAAAAAATATATTGTTTACATGTAAAGGCTACAATTCTTTTTTTTTTTAATATATACAGGTGCATCTCAATAAATTAGAATGTCGTGGAAAAGTTCATTTATTTCAGTAATTCAAATCAAACTGTGAAACTCGTGTATTAAATAAATTCAGTGCACACTGACTGAAGTAGTTTAAGTCTTTGGTTCTTTTAATTATGATGATTTTGGCTCACATTTAACAAAAACCCACCAATTCTCAACAAATTAGAATATGGTGACATGCCAATCAGCTAATCAACTCAAAACACCTGCAAAGGTTTCCTTTAAAATGGTCTCTCAGTTTGGTTCACTAGGCTACAAAATGATGGGGAAGACTGCTGATCTGACAGTTGTCCAGAAGACAATCATTGTCAATCACATTGACAATCACACCCTTCACAAGGAGGGTAAGCCACAAACATTCATTGCCAAAGAAACTGGCTGTTCACAGAGTGCTGTATCCAAGCATGTTAACAGAAAGTTGAGTGGAAGGAAAAAGTGTGGAAGAAAAAGATGCACAACCAACTGAGAGAACCGCAGCCTTATGAGGATTGTCAAGCAAAATCGATTCAAGAATTTGGGTGAACTTCACAAGGAATGGACTGAGGCTGGGGTCAAGGCATCAAGAGCCACCACACACAGACGTGTCAAGGAATTTGGCTACAGTTGTCGTATTCCTCTTGTTAAGCCACTCCTGAACCACAGACAACGTCAGAGGCGTCTTACCTGGGCTAAGGAGAAGAAGAACTGGACTGTTGCCCAGTGGTCCAAAGTCCTCTTTTCAGATGAGAGCAAGTTTTGTATTTCATTTGGAAACCAAGGTCCTAGAGTCTGGAGGAAGGGTGGAGAAGCTCATAGCCCAAGTTGCTTGAAGTCCAGTGTTAAGTTTCCACAGTCTGTGATGATTTGGGGTGCAATGTCATCTGCTGGTGTTGGTCCATTGTGTTTTTTGAAAACCAAAGTCACTGCACCCGTTTACCAAGAAATTTTGGAGCACTTCATGCTTCCTTCTGCTGACCAGCTTTTTAAAGATGCTGATTTCATTTTCCAGCAGGATTTGGCACCTGCCCACACTGCCAAAAGCACCAAAAGTTGGTTAAATGACCATGGTGTTGGTGTGCTTGACTGGCCAGCAAACTGACCAGACCTGAACCCCATAGAGAATCTATGGGGTATTGTCAAGAGGAAAATGAGAAACAAGAGACCAAAAAATGCAGATGAGCTGAAGGCCACTGTCAAAGAAACCTGGACTTCCATACCACCTCAGCAGTGCCACAAACTAATCACCTCCATGCCACACCGAATTGAGGCAGTAATTAAAGCAAAAGGAGCCCCTACCAAGTATTGAGTACATATACAGTAAATGAACAGACTTTCCAGAAGGCCAACAATTCACTAAAAATGTTTTTTTTTTTTATTGGTCTTATGAAATATTCTAATTTGTTGAGATAGTGAATTGGTGGGTTTTTGTTAAATGTGAGCTAAAATCATCACAATTAAAAGAACCAAAGACTTAAACTACTTCAGTCTGTGTGCATTGAATTTATTTAATACACGAGTTTCACAATTTGAGTTGAATTACTGAAGTAAATGAACTTTTCCACCGCATTCTAATTTATTGAGATGCACCTGTATATTCAAATAAAGCAGCTATTTTAAATAGTATAAATATCACAATATTACTGTATTATGGATCAAATAAATGCAGGCTTGGTGAGCAGAAGAGACTTCTTTTAAAGAACATTAAAAAATCTTACTGTTCAAAAACTTTTGACTGGTAGTATATATATATATATATATATATATATATATATATATATATATATATATATATATATATATGTGTATATATATATGTATATATATGTATGTATGTATGTATGTATATATATATATATATATATATATAGGCTCAGTGGTACAGCATTGTGTTAGCAGCGCAAAAGGTTGTGGGTTCAATTCCCAGGGAACACACATACTGATAAAAAAAAAATGTATAGCCTGAATACACTGTAAGTCGCTTTGGATAAAAGCATCTGCTAAATGCATAAATGTAAATGTAAAATATATTTATACAACAGTTCTTTCTGGTTCTCGAATCTGATTGGCTGATAGGAGTGCGATATTGGAGTCCAACAGAGCTCCTCGTCCTCTTCAACGTTTGTATCACCCTGCTTGCCGAAGTTGCCATATTTCTCACTGCGAGTGTCATGGCGGATGGCCAAATCCACTATAATTTTAAAATTAATACTATTTTGTGTCACGGAATGCAGTTTTAAGAGTTTTTTAGAAGCACGGTCAAAAATTTAGGAGCACCTTCTAATCAATAATCAAAAATTCTGATCAAAAAATTAACCTTCCTATTACGAGGTGATATTTGACTCCTTAAAGTGATTTACAGGGAATTTTGTTTTTTTAAATTAATTATTTTTAATTAAAACAACAGAATAAGAAGTAGAATAAGAATGTTACCAATAAAATTAAATCAGTATTCAAGAAATAAATTTGTACTACAGAGGTGGCACAGAAGAACACAAAAGTGGCTTGTAGGTGTATTTTCAGACATTTAATGAGGCTCAGAGGTTTCATGAGAGTAATTCATAAATTCATGTTGAGGTTAATGTTTTAAATATACAATTTTGAATATAGAAATATTAAATGATTTAAATAACAGAAAAGATACTTTAAAAAATTAAATTAAAACTGCCAGCAGGTGGCGTCAAGTCACTGATTTATCACTGAATCATTCATTTAATTGATTCGTTCGAACATCTGATTCATTCAGGAATCAAGCATCTGACTGTCATTGACGAAATAGAGCAAAATAAGGCAATAGTGTTGTAGTCAGACAATATAAGTCACTTAATATTATCTTCATGTTTAATGAACTGTTGTATTAAATCAGTGTCACATTTTCATGTTGTCACTCTCCTTAGTTCATCACGATCTCACAAAACTCCATTATAATCAACGCAGCTCTCTACACTGCACAGTTAATCTCTTATTTACAGTCTTTCTACACTTTGTTTGTTATAATGAGAGGATACGTCTGTGATACATTACTCAGCGCTGCAAAAACACGAGTACGTTAGAAACCTTTGAAGCTCCCTCAGCGCAAACACAAATATGCTGATCGGGTCAGTCGCACGGGTGCTAAAATATTTTTTTCATAGTCGCACGCAGTAGTTTTCAGTCGCAAATGCGACTGAAATGGTCGCACTGTAGAGCCCTGTTTGATCTCATTAAACTATTATTTGTTCCAGAGCAAATAGTTTTGGCAAAATATTATCATGTTTATTTAAATTCAATGCTGTATATCGCGCTGTCTTTGTATGGTTGGCTGAATTGCCTAGCAACTTTTATGATGGCTGTTGTTGTTGTTGTTTATTACAGTAAATATGATTATTCAATAAATAATATTTTATATAAGTAATAATAGTATTTAATAATAGTGTTTAGTACCGAGGCATAGTGCGTGTTCGTGATGGTGATTTTAGTTACATTGTTCCGCCATTAGATGCTTTTGTGAACAGAAGTTATTTTTACTTTCAGTAACGATGCGGCAAACAAATGAGCAGTGCTGCCATCGCAAATCACGCTTAACGGTGATATTCAACAATATTCAGACTTATGTTTTATTGTATGTAGGAGATGCTGTATCAGATACAGGTAATCACAGTCGCTCAGTCCATCTCTCTCTCATAATACTTCACTCTACATAATACAAGCTTTTACTGCAGTAATACATTAAATTTTCAATGAAGCAACTCAAAGTTCCTTCGTTACTAGTTCTAAAGTGACGTTTTGGAATTAGTAACGGAGGCTTGGGCTCAGCTGTTAAATGGTCAACTTTAGATTTAAATCTGTGGCGGAAGGAAGTAGTTCTGCACAAAAGAGGGCTTTTAAAGACACTTCGTTGTTGTTTCTAATTTATTTACACACTTGTGCCGTCGAACTGTTGTATAAACGCAATATCACACTCATAGACCTACAGCCCAATCACAGCTGTGCGATATATAGCCATATCGCACTTCTACTCGTGTGATATTGCTCTCATATATATATATATATATATATATATATATATATATATATATATATATAGTTGAGTTTAAGCTTTTACATCCCCCTTTCAGAATCTGCAAAATGTTAACTATTTTACTAAAATAAGAAGGATCATACAAAATGTGTTATTGTTTATTACTGACCTTAATAAGATATTTCACATAAAAGATGTTTACATATAGTCCACAAGAGAAAATAATAGTTGAATTAATTATAATGACCCCGTTCAAAAGTTTACATCCCCTTGATTCTTAATACTGTGTTGTTACCTGAATGATCCACAGCTGTGTTTTTTTGTTTAGTGATAGTTGTTCATGAGTCCCTTGTTTGTCCTGAACAGTTAAACTGCCCACTGTTCTTCAGAAAAATCCTTCAGGTCCCACAAATTCTTTGGTTTTCCAGCATTTTTGTATATTTGAACCCTTTCCAACAATGACTGTATGATTCTGAGATCCATCTTTTCACACTGAGGACAACTGAGGAACTCATATGCAGCTATTACAGAAGGTTCAAACGCTCACTGATGGTCCAGAAGGAAAAACCATGCATTAAGAGCTGGGGGTGAAAACTTTTGAACAGAATGGAGATGTGTACATATTTAGCCTAAATATCATATTTTTTCATTTAGTACTGCCCTTCAGAAGCTACAGGAGATACTTACGTTTCCCAGAAGACAAAATAAGTTAAATTTACCCTGATCTTCAGATTCAAAAAGTTTTCTTTTTAAATTTACCCTGATCTACAAAAACTGTTGTTTTATTTGTGTCTGTAAAGGTTGGATGAAATGTGTGATAGCAGAAATGTGAAAACTCATTAAATTGATATTTACAGTTGCGTTTTTTTGTGTTGTGTAATTGTATTACAGAAAAATAATAATAATTTTACATTCCTTTGTGATCATTATGTATTATTATTGGTAATATTGGTAAATATAAAGGTAGCAAGGCAATAAGACAACAAAAAACCCAATATTTAGGTAATGTTTAACCCAGCAACACAGTTAACCTAACCCACTGGTTGGGTCAAATAAACAACCCAGCATTCAGGGTTAAATTGTTAAACCCAGCACTTGGGTCAAAACAACCCAGCGTGTGTTCTGTCCCATAGTTACCCAGCAGCTGGGTTTGTTTTAATTATTTGTTTTATTAATTTTAGTACTTCAATGTAAACTTAATTTAAATAGTCAATTGCCAAGGCAACATTTCTAATTTAGATTTACTTTTTTTGTTTTTCATCTAATATTTATATTTTATTTAATTTCAGCTTTATTTCAATCACCGTAAGTAATTTTAATAGTGTTTATTTTAATTTTAATAACAACACTGATGGATTGTAGGTCATTTTCAATCATTCCATCCAAGAAATGTAATCACTTTATTTGTCAAAGAAGTGACTTATGAGTAGCAATAATTCTTCAAATAGTTTTTGAAACTGCAGCCTGAATCTAGTTGCTTATGACTGAAGTAGCAGATGTTGCTGCATGCACTCTTTAGGAGGGTCTGTGAGCCCTGTCAGTGACATTTGGATGATGCTGCTGCCCCCACACTCTCAGCAAACAAAAAAAACAAAAATCAAAAATTGTTTCTTCATCTTGTCGCTGGTACAGTAAAGCACTACTGGTCCCTTTAGGGGTTGATAAGGTACAAAGATATACCTTTAAGGATACCACCCTAGTGACAAGCTATAGTACAACTTAATGTATGATTTTTACAGTAGATTGAGTACATACTGTCTCTTTACGCAACATGTTGACTTTGGGACAAACATAGTTTTGTTACATCGAAAGATCAAATAACTACTGACAAATTTTAAGAAAAAATGACTGATTAAATCTGGCCTTTTTGAGCAATTACATCCTTTGTGCAACCTTAGGCTCACTTTCTTGATGTTATCTTAACCCTAAAAACCTTTTCTTTTCTTTTTTTTTTTGGATCTCAGTTTAGTCATCTGGGTCTGCCACAGTTGAAGGGGTAGCCCAATGTTGGTCGGCAGATGGAGTATGAAGTGCTCACAAGGCAATATTTGGTCTTAGTGACATTGCTTCCCAATCTCATACACCTTTAAAAGGATAGTCTATACCTGTATGACTGACTGACTTCTGCGGAATGAAAAAGAAGATATATTGAAGAATGTTGGTAACCAGTTTTGGTTCTTTTGATTTCCAACATACAGACAAAAAGTACAGATAAAGTACAGAAATCAGTGGGAACTGAAACTGTTTGGTTACCAACATTCCTCAAAATATCATATCATTAAAGAGAATCATACAAGTTTGGAAC
The DNA here is from genome assembly GCA_039654775.1 of Spinibarbus caldwelli. Lineage (NCBI taxonomy): Eukaryota > Metazoa > Chordata > Actinopteri > Cypriniformes > Cyprinidae > Spinibarbus > Spinibarbus caldwelli. The sequence goes on from CM077227.1 coordinate 20,058,743, forward strand.
AGCATGAAGGTGACAATATTCATTTTTCAGTGGACTGTCCCTGACTTTGAGATGATGCTCATTTTATTTAGATTAATGTAACACAGGACGAACCTTGCATACTTAACATGATTTTGATTGGGATTATCTTTTAAAATCCGCTGAAGACAACTATTAATTTATTCTCTTACATTTTTATGAAATACAGTCAAACCAAAAATTATTCAGACACCAGATATAATTTTTTATATTTTTTACTAGTGGGTGCAGGACACTCTAGTTAATTTATGTAAGTGAGGATAGCAAAATAAAGTAAACTGTGACATATTATTGCCAAAAATTCTTCATACAATGAACTACCAATAAAATTGATAAAAAATTGGGACCAAAAATTTGATTTTACACTTTGACCTGATTGTTTTTTTTTTTGTTTTTTTTTTTACATACCTTTCTATCAAAGTTATCTGACATTATCGAGATGAATTTGTCCTGACACAGTTTAACTCTGAGTTGTTGTCATATTTTATTTTCCATTTTCTAAGCTATAGCAAATAAACTGATAATGTGAGAAATTTTGAAGATGTCTGAATAAATTTTGGTTTGACTGTATCTTTTAATGTACAGATGACCTAGTAAGTGCAAAAGTAAAAAAGTGAAACATTTAATGAAACACAGACAACATAGAATCTTGTAAAATGTTTTTAATTTACTTTTTTTTTTTTTTTTTGGTTTCCTTGTCCCCTCTGAGATGACAGATTTACAAATAATCCCCACCCCTCTAAACCCGACCCCCACATAACCCCGCCCCCTGACCACTCCCCCTGGTGGAATGGGATGATATGAGACCAGCGAGTCTGGATCTTAGCGAGCGCCAATTTAAACAAGTCTGGAACGGTACAGTACATGAATACAGACTAATAAGCACATGTAACATACATGTGCACATACACACTCACACACACACACTGGGCACGCTCTGTTGAGGACTGGAGTGAAACACCACAGGTTGACTGCAGATTTGTTCTTTTTTCCCCCCATGATTCCACTTGCTCGCACTTAAGATCCATAATAAACTCAATTTGCGTTTCCAACAAAGAGGACCACCAATGTACCAATGTTTTTTTTCTACAAAAAAGGGACTTGGGGAGACAAAAATGTAGGGCAAAATAAAAAAAAGAAAAAGAAAGGAAAAAAAAAATCATTTTTAATTTAGACAAGACCCACAGAGCACAAACATATTTACAAGCTCCAAAAACAAAAATAAAAACGCTCCTCTTCATTCCCCACCCCAAAAAAGCTCAGGGGTTCACCTTCTCACTTTTTTTTTTATCTAAAATAAAAATTATGAAAATAGATGTCGTGCAGGCAGCGGCAGTGCCATGTAGGCACCAGCTGACTGCTGGGTTCTGGGTTGGGTTTCGATGCGGTTGTGACATCACAGCTCGTCCCTGAGGATGGTGTAGCGCGTCTCACTGGGGGCCAATTTCTGGAAGGAACTCTCTGGGGGATTACTGGCCACCTCTTTATTCTCCTCCTGCTGGAACATGCACACAAACAGGCAAATAAATAACCACAAATCACCTGGTTTACACAGTCATTATTTTGAGAACCACAGCTAGATGGATGTGTTCCTGTCAGCAGATCGCTCTGCACCGAGGCCACCGAGTTCATTCTGCTGCATTTCCTTTCAAATGTCAGCACGTGCATTTCATTCAGTAATATTCTTAATTAATGTACGCCTGCATTAATTAGTCTAGATGAACACATTGTTTTCAGAGATTTGGATGAGGAAGTTTGCTGAACTCACAACCTGAGTAAAGTGCCTATCGTAATGGGGTACTTTAATCAGCTGAAAAGTGGACAACACTGATTTTGAGCAAAATGTCATCTCGACATGTACAGGCCAAATAGAAGCTGATTAACTAATATCGCATGATGCGCTGTTATGTGCAATCTGTAATTTGTTAATAATGGGATGTGAAATTACAAGCATACAGTGTAGTTTTACACACTACCATTCAAAAGTTTGAGGTCAGTCAACAATAAGAAGTTTATATAGCGCCTTTCCATAGCTCAAGGATGCTTAAATTAATGCTTTTTTCAGCAAGGATGTATTAAATTGATCTAAAGTGATAAAGTCATATACATTGTTACAAATATTTTCACATAAATGTTGTTCTTTTGAACTTTCTATTTATTGAAGAACTCTGGAAAAAAAGATGGATTATGGTTTCCATAAAAATATTAAACCTTTTCAACATTGATAATAAGAAGAAATGTTTCTTGAGCACCAGAAGAGCATATTAGAGTGATTTCTAGAGGATCATGTGACACTGAAGACTGGAGTAATGGTTGCTGAAAATTCAGCTTTGCCATGACAGGAATAAATAATATTTTAAAGTGTATTAAAATAGAAAACAGTTATTATGAATTGGTAAAATATTTCACAATATTACTGTTTTTACTGTATTTTTGATGAAATAAATGCAGCCTTGCTGAGCATAAGAGACTTGTTTACTTGAATACTCAACAGGTCATCAGTTGCATTGTGTTTGTAGAAAGTGTGTCAAAGTTGGACTTAAAAAAAATCCTCTTGTTAGGAAGAATAATGTTCATTAATGTATGGGTGGCAGGAGGAAAGGTTTTTAAAATATTTTGAATAGAAAGAAATTTCAAAAATTAGAACAAAATTAGTATTAAATTAAAAAAAACAAAACTTCAAATAAAAATATATATTGATATAATATTAATATGATATATTTAAGTAAATAAATAAGTAAATATCTGTAGGAAAAGTCTTCGGGGGAAAAAAATTCTATAAAAGCACACTATTATAGTGTCCATGATCGATCACTGCCGTCACGACCAAGTTTTGTGCCCAATTTCAATTACAAACTGAAAAAGCATTCAAAAAAATGATGGCAAGTCCAACTCAAATCACTCTTGGCAATGAAAAGCAATCCCGTGCAGAAGCTGTGCTGAACTCTGACCTGTCCTGGAGTGCTGTCAGTGGGGTCTGGGCCGTGATGGAACTCTCTGTGCAACTTTCCTGAGTGCAGATCCAATACAAACTGCCTCAGCTTTCCTGGAACCCTGTTCATATACACAAGGCATCATAAAACAGTCCAAAAAACAAACAACAACACAAGCAGCATCATTGATTTAATGAGTGAACAGATAAGACCCCGAGAGGGCCGACAGTCTCCAAAAGCACAACATTTTAACAAGATAATGACATCATCTGTACTGCCCCAGACGCCACTGACCCCCTGGACAATCAGCTGTATCAAAGACTGACGAGAGGCAGGCTGATAAGACCCTTATTGGATAATAGGATATACAGAGTGCTTAATAAAATAAGGCATGCGCTGAATTATGATGCTTTCTGTCATATAAGGCCTCTGGTGTCATAAATAATTACAATGCTGTAATAAAGTAGTAATAACACAGTTATAAACCTATGAAAACTAAGCTACTATGTTCACACGCATTACAGCTATCAGTCGGGTGTTGCTAAATTAATTGGCGTAACTGGCTGAGAGATGAAACCCAAAGCCCGTTCTCTATCACTCTCTCAGTGTGTGTTGCTGTGGGGCCGAGTCTACAATCGTTGTTTAATTGGTAGGTGTCTAAAACAAGAGATAACCTGCAGAGAGGAGGCTGAAGGAATCTCTGCAATAAATACACAAGGACAAGTGCAATACTTACATGAGGTCGCTGAATTCTGGGAAGACATACATGTGGCGGAAACTATCGATGGCAATAACAGGGCAGTCAGCGGGGGTCTTCTGAATGTGCAGCAAAGGGTGCCGGAATTTATCGCAATCAGCATGAAGAAAATTTATAGAACCTGAGAGAAAAGATAAATTTAGATGTGCTGTAGACACTGACTGTGTCTAAACATCATTTCTGGCCATCAAAACTGCAACTGGGTCAGGGTATGTGAAAAACTCCACATTTTCAAAAACGACTAGTTGGTGAGTTAATTAATTAACTTAATAATAAATTGATTAATTTATTAGTAGTCAATCTTAAAGGGTTAGTTCACCCAAAAATGAAAATTCTGTTTGAAAATTAATTACTCACCCTCATCGCCTTGAACATGTCAGTCTATGCAGGGTCAGAGAGCTCTCAGATTTCATCAAAAATATCTTAATTTGTGTTCTGAAGATGAACAAAGGTCTTACAGGTTTGGAACAACTTGAGGGTGAGTAATTAATGACAGAACTTTCATTTTTGGGTAAACTATGACTTTAAAGGGATTCACTGTCATGCCATCCCAGATGTACATCTTTCTTCAACTGAACATAAACAAATATTTGTAGAATAATAATCCATTACTATATTCCACATAATAGAAGTGTACATGATGTAAACGACGGTGCATTGTGAAAGTGTTGTTCCTATATGCTACTCTGTCACTTTCACAACACGTTTACCTCATGCTTCACAATATAATGCGGTTATGTCAAGGAACGCAGGTATGACAGTTGCACAGAAACTATAGATTTTGGTTTAAAAACGTCCCACACACTTGAATTATACGGGCTAATGATACTTTTGGGAGAGGTAGCCCTGAACTCAGTACTATAGGGGCTTTCGCACCGCGTAGTTCTAGGAACTCGTCAGCATGGTGGTTCCTAGAGAACCAATTTCCCAGTTTTCCCCAATTTGCCGTTTTCCTGGTGGCATTCGCACTGGCAGTCATGACCAGTGGTTAGAGAGTCAGACTTGTAACCCAAAGGTCACGGGTTCGAGTCAAGCGGTGAATGGAGGATGCCGTGATCGGAGCTGTTCTTGTTGTGTGTTTTGTGATAACGGAGATAGAATGTAAACACACAATTTACACGATTAAAAGAGCATGAAAATCTGACTAAATCTCCTATGACAACTTGTAGTGTTACATATCATTGAGGCTGAGAAAAGAACACAAAGCTGCAGACAGCAGGTAGCTAAGGGCTGTTATTATCTATGTTTTCCATGTAAATATATTTTTTAAAAATGCTGGGTAGCTGGTGTTTCGTATGCGTTTGGCCAGTCAGCGTACACTTACGTCACTGATAGTTCCTATAGAACTGTTTTAGACCCTATTCTGAAGTAGGAGCTAATTTAGTTCCCCAAGCAGAGTTCCTAGAACTAAATACGTTCCTAGTTCTTGCAGTGCGAACGCTCCAATAAAGCGGGAACTTCCGCCAGTAGTTCTAGGAACTATGAAAAGGTTCCTCCAGTGCGAAAGCCCCTTATGTCTTGAAAAGCAATGTTGATGGTGTGAGCCGGTGAGAGGAAACCTGCAATACATGACTCCACGGCTAAAGTGAATACATTTAAAGATGCAAGTTCTCTAAGTGGGTTTTATTAATAGTTTTAATTAATAGTTTGATTAAAATGATTAAATATATAAAGATGACCCGCCCATGACACTTTCTGATCCCTATGCATACCCTTTTCACTGATAAGCTGGCGAGCCACTTCTTGCTGAAATTTCTCCAGACTATTTGTGTCGTCCTTCTGATGGAAGAGGATCAGGAACGGGATGCCCTCCTCTGTCAGTTCCTTCACACACACACAAAAAACAAATTCTAATCACAGTTGCACACAGACAATCAGAGCGATACAAACAGTAAAAAGTCCCATTTCTGTTATACATTTACATTACATTAAGTCATTTAGCAGACGCTTTTATCCAAAGCGACTTACAAATGAGGACAACAGAAACAATCAATTTTAGTATTAAAACAACTAAAACTGATCCAAAACTAAAAGCTAAAACTTTATAAATACTATATATACACACACATTAAAAATAAATTAAATAAAAATGACAAATGCATACAACAAAATTTCTAAACTTAACATTTAAATGAAAACAAAATAAAGCTAAAAACAATTCAAAATATTAAGAGAACAAAAGGTATAAGAGTATAATAATGATTCTAATATAACACTAAGCCAAACACCAAAAACAACTACGTATGTACACACACACACATCCATAAATTCAATATTATTTCATTTCCATTTAGTTTGTTGAAGTACTAAAATAACTCAAATTAAATAAAAATAAAACTTAATAAATAACATATACAGACATCATAAAAAACTAATAAAATGACAAACATTACTACAACTGTAACTAAAGTTAAAATAGATAACATATACAAATCAAATTACATTAGTTTAACAGTAATCCTAAAAAAATAACACTGAGCCAAACATACAAGTAAGAAATGGTTATAAAAACTAAAACAGAAGTGAAACAAGTAATAGGAAATTTATACAAGTTTATAATAAACTTGTTTAGTTTATTATTAAATTTATATAAGTTATACAACATATTATCACTGATGGAACATTGCTCTGATTTGAGGACCAGAACTAAATGCGGTCTAATGAGTTTTGAGAGTGTGTAGGATGTTTTGGTGAAGTGCAGTTGGGCAGAGGTGGGTCAGTGGGGCAGATTGTGGAGAATCTGCTCTATCACCGAGCAACAGAGACCGAAGTTATTCAAAACATGCGGTCAAGTAAATCAAAGAAAAAACCCACACCCACTAAAGGACATGGCATGCAGACGACTTTAAAACACAAACACACTTGAAACGTACACAGTCAGATGTGCTTGAGTGTGGGAAAAGTACACTGAGGGGGAGGGGACTTTTCTTATGCAAATGATGAATTCGTTGTTCGACTGTTAGATGCACACAAATAACAAATGTGGACAAAAAGTACATGCACTACCTCTTGTACACAAAAAAAGATATTTTGAGAGAGGAAAGCATACCTCTCCATTTTCAAATGTGATTTCTCGGACTAGCGGCACACACTTGTCCTGTGTCCAGGTGTAGCTGAGGTCAAAATTTGTGAGTGAGCCCATGTAGACCATGTCAGGAGCATTCTCTCCCATTGGCTTATAAATAATATTATCACCACTGAACCGCTCAGGCTTAGAAACTTCCCTGTAAAAAACAAGAAAGTATTAGAAAAATGAGGTAAAACAACATGGACTGACTTGATTTAAGGTACAGGTGAATTGGGTAAACATTTTAACTAATTATATCACCATACTTCCCCAGTTGATTATTCACAGTACATTAAGCCAAATTTTATATTACAAGTTTTCTCTAATGTTATGTGTAAATATGCAAACAATGCATTATCTACTAGAATATGCATTCATTTGCATAAATCTCAAGTACAAAAATCTGAATCTGAGTGCAGGGGAAAAGATATGTATTGTAATTGAAATCTACAGACACAAATAGAGAAAGTGAACTAAAATAAACACTTAAATGTGTATTTAGGATGTTTTCTTTCCACTAATCTGAAAGTGTTATGGAAGCAAAATAGCCCAAAATTTCAAAACTAGTAAGTACAGCTTGTAGTGTCTTGCCTTAAAGAAATAGTTCACCCAAAATTAAAATTCTGTCATTATTTATTCATGCATCATACTCAACATTTTAAACCTATATGTTATACAAAAGGACTGAACAGCACCATTTAGGAACCATAAAAGTAGTCCATATGATTTGTTGATCATATTTCAAGTCTTCTGAAGCCATATAGTCACTGGAAAAGGGCTGTGTAAAGATACAAACAGTCTTTCTATGTTCCCCTAAAAAATTTTGCACACAGGTTTGACGTAACATGGGGATGAGTAAATGATGACAGAATTTTATCCCTTTCAAGGCCCAAGGGACTGGGACTTCCAGTGTCACTTCACTGGAAGATCGAGTTAAGACAAATTAATAAAAAATAAAACAAGAAACATGAACAATTCACCCATGCATATAATAAGATGAATAACATGCATTTAGAAAACAGATTCTGAGAAGTGCCATGTCATGTTGACTTTGAGTATCTTAAGTGCTTCTCTTACCCAAAAGCTGCCAGAAAAACACAGTCATCTCTCAGGATGTTGGCCACTTTCTCATAAGTATGATAATTGTCAGAATCCCTTTTTTCGAAGTAACCAATGATGGTGCGTCTACTCCTCTGAAAGGAAAGAAAAGACATTAAGATGACACAGTGATCATTCTTAGTCACCGTACCTAAAAAGCACTTTTGGTAGACATTTTAAATGTGCTACAGAAATAAAACTATATAGTATTGTGACTCACATCTATAGTACTGATCTCCTCCAGATTTTCTATCTCTTTGATTGGATCCACTTTCTGCTGGCGGATGAAATCAGCGATGGCGGTCACTGACCTTTGACCTCTGTATTCTCGCTTCATCATCATCCCATTCCTGAACAGCTTCAGTGTGGGGTATTTGCTTATCCTGTAGCGCTGGGCTATATCAGCTATCAGTGGAAACATAACAAAAATAACTCAATAACTCTTTTATATCGGCTACAATACCATTCAATGTTTGAGGTTGGTAAGATTTACTAAAGAAGATTAATTTGCTCACCTAGTCTGCATCATTTATTTGATCAGAAATACATTAAAAACAATAATATTGTAAAATATTGTTCAATTTAAAATTACGATTTCTATTATAATGTGTTTTAAAATGTAATTTATTCCTGTAATGGCAAAGCTGAATTTCCAGCAGTCATTATTCCAGTCTTTGTCACATGATCCTTCAGAAATCATTCTAATATGCTGGTTTGGTGCCCAAGAAACATTTCTTATTATTATTATCAACGCTGAAAACAGTTGGGGTCAAATTTTTCAGGATTCTTTGATGAACAGAATTTATGTGAAATAAAAATCTTTGGTAACAAACGTCTTTACTGTAATTTTTGGTCAATCTATTTCATCACTGATGAATAAAAGTATTAACAGCTCTAAAAAAATCTTACTGACCTCACACTTTTTTGAACGGTAGTGTTTACAGATATCATTTGAATATCTAAAGGTGTTTTTAAATCAATAAAAAAACCCAACAGAATGAGGTAACATGACTTTTTCCAGTCACACTTATTTCTCTTTGCCTTCTAATACATAGAAAGGTGAGTTTTACGACCCAAATGTAGATAAACACTTCAACCTAGGAGATGCTTTGCGCTTTGGAGAACAAAATATGGGTCAATCCATGAATATTTGTGACCCGTGCTGGCAAAATGAGTCAGAATGCGCACGGACTAATTTTGAGCTACAGGCAAAAGTAGTGAAAAATGTGTTTGAGGTTTTCACAAAAATGAGTTCATTAAGCCCTCTTCTAGTGATCCCAATGCTCCAAATAGTAATTAAACATCTAAAATGATCTTTATTTGTACTTTTTCTGAGAGGAGTACCTTTTCTCTGCTCACTTCTGGACGACTGCTGCTGCTTCTCAACACAAGCTGTAGGTCTATTGTTGCAAAGCGCAGCATTCCAGCTTTGTGAATATTCATATCGAATTCTCGATGACATGAGTCCAAACCAGTGAAATATGATTTTTAAACCCATGCTGGTGAAAACACAACGATCGCGCTGACTGACATTTTCAAAGCGCGTGCATAAGACGCACCTTTCCGTGAGCGCGTGATCTCCCTTATAAAGTACATTATCGCGAAATATGTCTTGGCGAGATTCACACAATCATAATCTGTTATGCCTTACATGAATGTTTAGTTAATGGTTGGGGGAAAATCTGATGTGTAACATTATATTTGATCCATGCATTACAGCAGGTCTTAAACTAGATCTGTCTCAATGTTAATCATACATTAAAAGAAAAGACGGAATCACTCGCTGCTTTTGATTAAACTACTGTTTATTTACATATTTGTTCTTATTTTTAATAACAAAGATAAAATAAAAAATAGTGATATTGTGATTAATAATATAGTAATTATTATTAAGAAAAGGATTGGAGGAAAATATGCAACGTTGCTTGGTGATTTTGCTTTGGAATCTTAAGAAAACTATAACTCGGTTTTTCTCAGAATCAACTCTGCTGGCTCTATCGCCTTCAAACAGCTGTAGCTCAGGCATTTTTTGTCCGATTCCAACAAGTCATATATCATTTGGAAGGTATTTTAACTGAGAATGTGACAATAAAAGAACTCATTTTTGAAAATTTGCGCATTCTGACTCATTTTGCCAGCACGGGTCACATTTTGTTTTTTAAGGTTATGAGAGGGAAAGACCAAAAGGTCAGAGGTCATGGATAGTCTCAATTTAAAGAGAAAGATGGACTCTAGTCAAAGTACAGAGCCAAAAAAGGGGACAAGTACTAAAGAAAGTAGAGAAAAGAGAAAGAGAGAAGGCAAGAAAGAAAGGGGGAGGGGCCGAGACATGAAAGTCAACCGATGTGGGGGGTAAATACTCCAAAGCCGATCGGCTGGAATCAGTCATGCGCGCTCTCTCTCGCTCACACACACCCACACTGTGGGGTATCTTTGAGCCGCCTTGACTTCACAGAAGATGCAGTTTTGTCATTAAACCATCAAACACTTTACAAGACATCAATAATTCTGTTTAATTTGCTTTATCTCAAAGGCTAAACCAACGTGTGTGTGTGTGTGTGTGTATAAACTCACAGTGCTGGTCACAGTCCACCCGGGCAAACACCACCTGTGTAGCGTCTGGATATTCCTCCCGCGCTATATTCGATGCCTCCTCAAAGATGGGGTGGAGCATCTGACTGAAACGACACCTGCGGAAAATACACACAAATAAAAATAACTCAGTATTGGAAACAGATACTTTAAATTACAAAGATGCTAGTGCTAGACTTTCCTTTCTAGACGGATATTTCAGGTCTGTTCAATAAAATGTAATGTAAGCCAGGCATAAGATAAACCTCTTCATGGTGATATGAGAACACTACTTTGCGTATATATTGTAAGAGTATATTTCAGATTCTTTAAATGCTCATAATTTCTTTAAAAATGTTTTTGATTTTTATTAACTTTTTGACCATTTTACTCATTTAAAAATAAATACATTTCTTGAAGTGGCATGAATATTATGAATATATTATTATTATTATTATTAATAATAATTTAGATACAAAAAATGCTCACAATTATTTTATTTTTTTTTGGCATTTTACCATTTTAAATGGTTCTGTTGTATAGTTTTTTAAGTGGAAATAATTTACCAATATTCCATGTAGTCTCTTAATTAACCAATGATCAATAAAGCTATTTGAACAATAATAATAATATTATCAAGGGTGTAACAAGATATCGGGTCACAATATATCGCAATACAAAAATGAATGTGTAATATGAATCACGGATAGCAACATGTACACCCAAAAATGAAAGTTTAGACAGATTTAATTTAGGCTTTTATTCACATGTAAACAATGATACACATACAAAGAGTGTATTAAATATTACATTTGAACTTACATGTTTATAACATTTATTATTAATAATTAAAAAGCATTATTTAACACAATATAATATATAAAACATGTATGCAGTCTGTATTAAATGCATGTAGTCAGGGACAGAATACAAGCATAAATTTCTAACATAATTCAGTATTTTTAGCTGAGAAGAATCAGAAATATTTCTATTTTGGTTAATGAACAGTACTTTTTGCTAACTGTTTATTATACGTCCTAGAAGTAATAATCCAAGAAAATAATCACTACCATTTAAACAATTTTTTTACAGTATTGTGAGAGTACTGTATTGTGATATTAGTATTGCGTACCCAACTGAATCGTGTATTGCTACAACCCTAATAACATCATCAAAATGCTTTTTGTTATATCATCATCCTCAGGACAAGTCAGCTTAGTAAAGTTTTCATGTCATCTACCCATATGGGAACCAGCACACAAGAAAATCAACAACTCTCATGACCTTTTCTAACCAACACATATCTGGAACACTCACCAGTCTGCATAGAAGTTGACTAGAGCCACCCCTGCACTGTCTGTGGAGAGAAAAGTGTGGTTTAATTTCATTTGATCTACTACAATGACCAAGCACCATTAGATAACTCACACCCACGTGCATGACACAGGTGCAGCAACTGTCTGATTGAAACTACAGATGAAACAGCCTCCTTCAAACACACAAATAAACATGGCAAGAACTCACTAAGGATGTCATCGATGTTTCCAGCATCCAGACTGGTGATCTCTCCTCGTCCTGGAGTATACAGTCCCGTTACCTGCCAACAACAGAAGAGGTTCATTGGTAAACTGTTTGTAAGCGTGCATGTCAATAGTAACAGTGATACACCATTATCTCTGGACAGTCATATTGATAATCTACAATCTTATACAAAACACCTGCTTTAATGCAGGGCCCAACATGGATACTAGACAAGCCTTCAGTTAAGAAATAAATGGAATAATTTGAATTATAAGTGATGTAAGTGATTCAAATGTAGACATACAAACGGTCTATTAAACATCTGTTGAGACTCATGCATCTTTTAACAACCTCAGCTAAATTTATTACAATAACTTTGTTTAGAATGCAATTTTTTTTCTTGTGCGTGGCATTTGAAATATTCCTCATATTAAGTCAACAATATGGAAACATGGGGTTTTTACTCTTCAAGGTTTCTTACTAATAAATAACACATACTGTCTTTTTTATAACAAAGTAAACAAACATCAAACAAATACTGCGTCTCAGTATTTATGTCTCAGTTGTTGAATATTTTTATGTTCGTACAAATATAACTGAGCAAAGTACCAAAAAGGTTCATATATGTGTGTTTACTGAACAGACTGAATAGGGAAACGGATGATTAACTATTTATGCTAATAACATCACCATCAAATTAGCATTAAACGAAACACATATGCAAATAGCAAAAAGGCAGACTGGGATGTAGTTTGTTTGAATGACAAACAGGAAAACTGATGCTATCAGTCCAGACAAACTTATTAAACAACTAACACGCCATTCATAAATAAAAGTTTCTGAGAGAAATGGGATATTAATTGACAAATGGAAAGTGATTTTTGTTCCATCTGAATAGACAGTTTTTAAAGCTCATTTGAAGTGTGCTACTCCATCGCTAACCTCTATTGAATTTTACTTCATCTTTGCATCATCCACACTGTTATATTACATAATCACCCTATTGCTAAATAAGTAAAAGCAAAATGTGCTTGTAACAATTCTGACAGTCAGGCCTATATTTAATTATCTATCATATTGATTCTTATTGATTTACCACTGGACTCTTAGACTCTCAAGTCTCATCAACAAAAGATGTTTCACCAAAGATGACCTTTTTAAACAAATCATTCTCTATTTCTCCAGGTTTTTTTTTTTTTTTCCAAAAGCCCCCTTTAATGGGAAAGTACATTTATGCCTCACTGTTACTTAGTAACAGTGAAAACCGATAAACTCCGATAATCTAATCTAATTGTGATCATTTGAGATAACCGTGATCATTCCAATCACATACTACTACTCAAATAAGGGAATTTCACAATTTTCAAAATACAGAAAAGCTTTTTGCTTGAATGAAAATATATACACATTACTTTAACCATGTCAGATCATTTGTCTGTCTATGTGCAATACACTAAATTTTGGTACAAACTTAATATTATTACCATATTTTTGTATAACAATATTACTAATACATAATGTACTTGAATATTTAGAGCATTTTATTCATATCTACACACAGATTACTTAGACTTAGAAATGTTATACATTATATTCATAATATACATATTTATTTACAAATTCATAAAAGGTGTCTAAAGATGTATTTGGATTACGCATACACTGTAACTGACACACAATTCATTTTTTAATCATAACAATTAACTGCAGCCAAAGTTCAATAATTGTGATAGCCTTGCCTTTCTGTAACATAAAAAGCAGCGTAGATTAAACAATGTAGTTTGGACTTTTGCCGTTTCCTTTAGCCATGTGATGATATTAGTCTGGCTGGTATGAGTTATCTAGCAAATATATGTTTTGTGTTATTACTCTGAAATGATCATATCACTACCAAAGTTCATTGAAGCTAAATAACGTGGCTATCTAACATATGTGATAAATGGGTTTGATAATGCCACATGTTAAAGAGGCTGGCCGGCTGGATAGTCTGCTGTTGCCACATTCCACTACATCCTGTTTGACTCACTGTGTCAAAGATAGTCTGAAGACAGGTATAATGCTATACTATGGACATCTTCACCCCTCCTTATATAAACACTGTGAGACAGACTTACTTGACAAGTACACTGTGAACCGCAAAACTGACTGTAAATTATACGATGCAGACCTCCTCACACTAGCTGACTTAAAAGTCCATGATCAAATAATAAGACTATTTTAAGAAAAAAAATGCTCAGAATTAAATAATATCAAGCACACACTGAGGCATATGTGATCATTCGCAACAAAACTGGCATCTGCTAAACAACACTGCCTAAATTCACTGGCTAATCTCTCAGAGAACTCAAGTCTCCAACTGTCACAACAGCCACAGAAACAAAAACACACGGCTCCACATGGGCTGATCTCAACCGCTCAGATCGCAAAGTACAAAATCACAGCTAGACCCAACATATGGCGTGTTTTCGGTAAACAAATTTGGACACATGCATAACCATTCCTTAATGAGATTCATCACAAAGAGTTTCCCAGCTCTGATATGAGGAGTTTCTACTCAGTCAAACAAACAGGTTTGATCAGCAGGTTCTACAAATAAATGAACATTTTTAGAGTGCACTTCCTGAAGCTCCTAAGTATTTTTCTATTATATGCTGCAGTCTCAGTTCATAGCCAAATCACAGGGTTGGTGAACGAATTAAGGCCCATTCACAAAAAGAATAATAACTATATTAGTGTTAACACCAATAAAATTCAATATAATTCTGTTTATTATTAGCGCTCGCTGCAGATGATCTGTTCCTTTAAATGATTGAGTTCTTTAAAATTGTAAATTTTAAAATTGCTCTGACAATGATTTCAACTATTGTTCCAGCTGTGGTGTGGACTTCACGATTCTCACAGAATTAAAACTATATAGTTATAGTTATCGTCCTTGGTGTGAATGGGCCTTTACTTATATGTTTTTATGCTTCACCAGTGTAAACATTTTGATTGTTGTTATGCAAAAATTACTTTTCTTTAAAGATGGCATGAAACGAAAATTCAAACTGTTTATTTTCTAAATTCACGTTAAAGGGTTACTCCACCACAAAATGAAAATTTTATCATTAATCACTTACCCGCATGTCGTTCCAAACCCGTAAAAGCTTCGTTCGTCTTCGGAACACAATTTAAGATATTTTAGATGAAAACCGGGAGGCTTTTGACTGTCCCATTGACTGCCTAATAATTAGTAATTATTAAATAGTAACGCAAACTGTGTACGCTCTTCTGTATCAGCCGCAAGGATTCGCTATTTTCGTTCATATCAAAGCATAAATACACGTAGAAAAGCGTACTTTTCTGGGCCTTGACAGTGAGAATTACTTGGCAGTCAATGGGACAGTCACAAACCTCCCGGTTTTCATCTAAAATATCTTAAATTGTGTTCCAAAGACAAACGAAGCTTTTACGGGTTTGGAACGACATGAGGGGTAAGTGATTAATGACAAAATTTTCATTTTGGGGTGGAGTATCCCTTTAAAGATTTTTTCTTTTTGATAAACTGTTACACTTGAGTGTGTGTCAAGATATGGAAGAATATGAGTTGTGATAAAATTTGTTAAAATGGGTTGAAATCAAAAACAAATCAGTAATGTTTCACACTGTATTTCACCCTTATTAGGCAAAAGTGGGTTTATGTATTTACTGGTATCATGAAGTTGCTTTGAAACAATATCAGAGCGAGGAATTAACTATTTTGCACAAGTATGCACTGTGACATTAAATGAGTCAGGATTACAAGCATTTTAACTCATGTTATTGAAATGATTAATAAAACACTGACAGAAGCTCTCAGAGGTCAATCTCAAGCTAACCACCTCTGCTCTGAGGTGATAGATATTACTTTTAAAAATGAAAAATGATTTATGATCATGAACCAGTATGCAAGCCCTGCTAAATTACAATCGAAGAGCAATTAAAAGCTTGTTTAAATGTACCACACTGGCAGCAATGACACCGCTGCTGTGGTTTTCACATCATGCTGTGCTGAGCGGAGCAGAGCGGGTCACTTCCGGGTTGACAGCCAATAGGATTCAGCCACAACAGAGAAGTTCACCAACCGGTTTCTTCACTGCAAAGTCGGATGAAATGAATCCCAAAACATCCCTCTCTTTACTTTAGGACTGTAAAGATCACTGTTGACACTTGAAAATTCTATGGCTCGCATTGTAAAAACGGATTTCAAGTGCTTAATTCATTTGTTAAAGGACTTTCCGTACTGAATAGGCTCACATTAAACGCTGTCTGCGGAACTTCACAACTTTGAATGAGAATAAGCTACTTGTAAGCACCTGAAACATTTGTTCATTCCAACAAGTTGCATTTATCATTTAAAACCCGTGCAAAGTTCCCAAACTTGCTTTGTTAATGACATTGTGCCCTCTTATTCATCAAAAACTCCTTTATTTGCGTCATTGTCTACACTAGAGAACAAAACTCCCCTGGCCCTCACAACACTGTATCTGAAACTGCTCAAAATAAAGATTGCATGATTGAATGACTCTTAGTTTGCTTGCAAACACTCTAAATGAATCATATCAGCTGGCATGTTTATATGAGAGTGTATTTATATGAGAATAGTTGGCCAACAGACTATAAACTCTCAAAACGTCCAACACTTGCAGATGTATCATGACTACAAGTCCGGTAACTCTAATAATAGCTGGTTAGCCACATTAGCCAGCTAACCTACATTCATCACAGGCCATTAAACCTATTGACATATTCAGAAGTGACATGGATAAAGTCACCCCTTGTTCCAAATCTAAAGACCTTATTATAATAACCCGTTAATTACCAATGTAAATCAGGAGCATCACATCCAAGTCCATAAACCACTTCCAGTAGCTAGCGTTATATGAGCTAGCTATTGCAAATAAACATGGAGAAGTGTTTTACTGAAAGAGCGCGGGATTACTCAGCCACGTACCAGCAGAAGGGTGAAGTAGTGCAGTTCGGGAGCGGGTATTATTGATGATAATTTCATTGTATAGTGGTGTTGGTTGAGGTTGCGATGTTGTTGGATCTTGCCAGTCTCTCGACACCACCTCCTTCTCCTCTGCTGCAGGAAACAGGCAGCACATACGGCCAGGACTACGGGAACTGTGATTCCGGGTTTTCTGGAATTGTGGGAAATGTAGTTTCAAACTGGAATGGATGTCGTTAAGTCAACTAGGGTTTGTTTATTCAAAAACTACAAATTCCCTTAAAGACCGTATGGTGAGAATGTGGCCCGTGGTATTTGTAGTTTTATTTACCTACGTGCCCAGATGTGTTTGTGGTCTGAAGATATTGTGGAGTATCTTTGACCAAGTATAAAAACAGCGAAAATACTGCAGTGCGTTGGAAAAGTTTGAAGTCAGAGATGGAAGTATCAGATTAATTGTGATTCACCTTGAATGTGGTAAGTTGCATCATCGTTTCCCAACTGTATAACGGGAATTTTATAGTATTTAGCAATCAAGCTACATGCAAACATTATTCATTGTATGAATCACTGTTTGCATTTGTTGAAACTGTTTAATTATTTGCAGCTCGGACACAAAGTGTCCATGAAGATGTCAGTGATTTCTGCCGCTGATTCATGTTTTAGTGATTTATCTACCAATGCAAACCCACCACGTACAACCTAAATAAACTAACTGTCAACAAAGTTGTTTAGGCACAGTCTACATTAGTTTGAAAAATGTATATGAGCTGGTAAAATCCTGGAAAATGGTGTCTTGTTGTATAGTTTTTGATTGTGGTAGTTTCATATATGCATATGAAAGAAAAATCACAAATGAGATCGTAAGAAAAAGACCCAGTAACTTGTCTCGTTTAGAGTTTCAAAAAAGATCTCTACAATGAGTCGAATTGAGCTCAAATTTGCTAAGGTACCAGTATTTGAGATATCAATATGGACTAAAACAAGTGTGATTAATTTCTCCCAAAATGTAAATATTAGAGCTTTATCCAGATTAAGCATCATAGTGTTACTTTCTGTCAAAAACTGACTCATTTGTGCCTGTTATGGTTTCTTCTAAATGGTTTTAAGAGAAACATGTGAGATAAAGTTAATATTTAAATGACACACAACAGAGAACTTCCATTGAATTTCAATTGTGTTTTTCAATTAAGTTTTTGAATTATTTACTGCATATATTTCAAACATGGTGTGCATCAACAGACCACCAGGATGTTTCAATAAAAATAAATATGGCACATGGCATTTCTTTTAATCTAATCAGATAATATACATAGCTGTCAGCTGTAAGTAGTTAAAAATAAGATTTCAAAAGTCAGTGTGGGCTTTAGTTTCTTGCATTTTTACTGTTTCTTGCAAGGCTCCAGTGTTTGATCGTTTTATGTCAGTACACTCCTATAAGTCGGCCTTGGCATAGAGCACTGGTAATGTTTGGCACAGTAGGTCAGAGCAGGTGGTTTGTGCTCTGTGTGTGAGTGATCCGCTCTCTCTCCTGCAGAACACTAGATCAGAGCTGCGAGGGGGATCTGTGGCTGCGCCAAGCCCAGCAAGGCTTCACTTAGCTGGGGAACATCTGCTGAGGCCTCCCCTGCCTCCTGGACTTCACCATGGTAAGAGTCAGAAACCAAGAATTGTGCTGAGATTTAGAAGAGATTATCCAGTATAGAGTATTGTATTATGTATAGAGTTTAAAAAGTATACTTTAATTTTTTGTCATATAATGGACATAACAATAGTTTTATTCATAGTATTATAAAAAACTTTGCTGAAAGTAGAAGCTTGCATGTAACTGACACATTAATGCCTTTAGAAATTTCCAAGCTAAAGATAACTCTTTTTAGATATTTTGTCACATTAACAAGATGCATTTCACACAGTAAAATAGCAGATGTGAATGTAAAAAGCTGTTAATTAAAAGGCAGATTTCACTTATCAGCTATAGTTTGTAATTTGGGTATTCTCATTCTAAATGAGATACTGTTCTCTCACATGACTTATTATATAGCATTTTATATATATATATATATATATATATATATATATATATATATATATATATATATATATATATATATATATATATATATATACATATACTGCTATTTTATACATTCATAGATTTACTATGTATATAAATAAACATATTAAAGTTCATATAAATGTATATTTATATAAAAATATTTTTATATTAAATATATAAACATTATAATGCATATGTGTATGTTTAAGATACAAAAAAAAAACCAAATAACACTTATGAAACTTATCAAATTACACATCATAATTACACTTATTCTATTAGAATAGAATAGAATAGAATAGACACTGACCTCAGTGGTGGTGACATCTGACAGGCCACTTTAGTCTAACCCTTCTGCACCTTTACCCTCAGCATGTACAGTATGAATGAGAACAATCTATTCATTGGCCTCCATGTTGAATGTGACCCTTCTATTAATATTTAATGAAGTGAAGGGTAAGTGAATGTTTCTGAGGGAGACTTGGCTCTCTCCAGGGTTAAGTGAGCTGTTAATAATTGATGATGTGCTGATTTTTATGGTTCTTTGAGCGTGTTAATAGAATAATGTACTTACTGACTGCACGGATAGAATAATGCAGTTAACGTGTGTGTTTTGCGACTAATGTAATTAGCATGTGTTCAAGGGGTCATCGCTGAGGGAGACAGCACTTAGATACACACATCTACATGAGGGACTGCAGTATGTGTCGGTCATTGCTTTCTAACCTTATAAACACCCAACTGATTCAAATCTTGTTTCATCTTATTCATTTCCGCTGTCTCTCTCTCTTCTTCTCTTTTCCCCTATCTCTCGCTCTCTCTCATTGATTTTCTGTTTGTTTTTCAATCACATTATTTCCCGTGCACAGCAGTGTAGCCAGCGGCTAAATGGCCCCTTTCCTACTAATTGGACGTTTAATTAGATCACAGATTTGGCCCAATTAGTCGCTGTAGGGAGGAGAGGGGATAGCCTGGAGGGTTGTGTGTGCCTTTGCGTGCGTGTTTATGTGAGTAGATGGTGAAGAGAGAAAGCGAGGAACGGAGATACAGAGAAGGGGGAGCGAGAGAGAAAGAATGGGAGGGTGGAAAAGAGATATCTCTCTCTAGGCTGCCTCATTAGAGATGTCAGAAAGGGTCTGCCATTATACTTCCCCCTCACTATGAGTCTGGCCTCAAGAGACCTATCAGAGCAACCCGGCCCAAGTGTGCTTCAGGGACTCAGACCGTGCTGTCTCTCAGTCTTAGGATCAGTTCAAATCGCTGCTGTCCTACCTGAGAGAGCCACCACCAGCCTCAGATTATCAGTGACTAATGCCATACCTTAATGCAAACAGACCAAGGGCGGTTTCTTTGAGATGGCACTGAATTTTTTGTACTAAAAGTTAAGTACAAATGATCATGTTAAATAGGCAGCATAACATTTGCCTCCCATCAGCTCATTTTGGTCTCACAGAGGGCCTAAAGCATGGCGTGAATGATAGGGAGTGCCTCCACATTGCTGTGATTGGCTGATTACAGTTCCAGCAAGATGATGGCCACCTGTTATGTTTACAACTGGCCTGCAAAATGACAGAAATGGCCTGAATGTGTCAAACTGGTAAAAAATGCGTGGCAGTTGGACTCATTCAGGCCGTCTTTGTCAAGATAACCTGCTCGGTTGTGAGTCTTGTGAAATTACTACTTTTGGTAATGTTTGAATAAAAAAAGACTTGAATCTCAAAATGACTATTTTGTTTGACTATTAATAACAGCAAAGTAGCAGTAGGTACCAAATTAAATATATAAATACAAAATATGCTTGAACTATGCTTTTTACTGTATTATTGTAAACGTTATATAATGTATTTTTTAAACCACTTGATGTGACAGAATATAATATAATATAATGTAATAAATATACAGTAATAATATTATTTATGATGTAATGCAAATAGGGGACTTCAGAAGTCCACCACACAACACTGATAGACTTTTAGTTGTGAATTGTGATAATACTAATATAGAAAAATAATAATAGCACTTGTAACAATATGTTTTATTTATAAAGTTCCTTTCTCACACTGAAAGCACTGGAGTACAATATAAAAAATAAACAACTGAAAAAAAGATTACAAAAATAATTAAATAAATTAAAGTACAATACTAGATAAATAAAATCAAAACAATTATATGCCCAAATCAATGCATAGGAATAAACAAAGTGGATTAATTCTTATAAATAATATTATCATTATTTAATAAGTTTTTTTTTTTAATAATTTCTTGACTTGTACTCATGAGGCAGGAATCTGTTTATGGTAGAATGTGACTGAACAATAAAACCCAATGCAGTTAATTCTGTTGTGTTTTAATGCCAGTATTGAATAGAAAGTGGTGTGTGTGTGTATGTGTGTGTGTGTGTGTGTATGTATGTATGCACAGAACTATGTAATGCACTGACATCTTTTAACCACTTATTGTCATGTATTTATGTGCAGTGTGTTATATGTCTTATCACACATTAGACAGTGTGTAGCACAAATTTTTTTGTTGTGACTGACACCTTTGGAACTACATAATTGCATTACATCGCCCATTGGAAGCCACACCTCCTTCACCAGAGGGGCTCATTTGTCGCTCGGCATTATGGGAGACCACGGCTAATGAGACACAAGGTGATCATGTCAGTCAAGACACACTACGGATGGCATCCGCAGGGATGCTTGCATGCATCCACAGCATGGAGCCCTTTCTCCTTGGAGAAAGTATGGAGGATTTGCCCTCTGGGCATTAGATGAAAGGACCGATGTCTCTCAGCGAGATACTTTGAAGAGATTTGAAAAAAAGCTGTGTTTTTGGAAAGCGAGAGGATGATGTGAATCATACAGATCTGCTATTGCAATGCCAGACACTGCTTTACTGACAAATGTGCACACAGCTCAACTTCTGACCCTGTGGTTGTTCTTCATTATTTTTTATTTTTTATTCTACTCTGTCTCTCTTTCTCCCTAATCCTGACTCAGCTGGTTGTTCAATAAGATGCTGGTGGGGAGTCATTTGGCTGGGCTAGACAAGCTGGATGCTTGCCCACACACACACACACACACGTTTGTTTTTGTGGTTTACAGGGACTCTCCATAGGCGTAATGGTTTTTATACCGTACAAACTGTATGTGCTATTGCCCTACACCAACCCTACACCTAAACCTACCCCTTACAGGAAACTTTCTGCATTTTTAGATTTTCAAAAAAACACCATTTAGTATGTTTTTTAAGCCTTTTGAATTACGGGGACATAGGCAGTGTCCTCATAAAGCACCTTCAAATTGTAATACCTCTGTCATACCCATGTCATTATAATAATTTGGTCCCCGTAAACCGCAAAAACCAGTACACACACACACACACACTTAAGATGAAGTGCTCTCCTTTTTGTGCACATTACATGAATCCTTAATGTGTTCCAGAGTTTCAATGGAAAAATGTGAAAGTCTAAATCAGTGTTATTTTGTGTCTGTATAACACATATTTATTCACTTTGTCTGAAACTTTATTTTAAATTAACAATTATACAAATTCTTTCCACTTGAGTATTTCTGTAAGGTATAAAAACAGTTAATATGACAGATGCTGTATTTTTAAAATTATTATTAGTTATTAAATTGAATTATTAGGTAGTTGAGTGGACTTGGACTTGAATTTGAAGCTGTAATAATCTACGATAGTAAAGATTATTAATTAAATTAGTCAAAAATAAGTAAGCACCATTCAAATGATAATCAACATAATGCCGCTAAAATTATTTCATTTCCTCTTTCAATTTTTTAAATTGATTTAAAACTGCACTAACATGTTGAAAAGTACCAGCTTCTATTTAACCAAGTCTGAATCCCTTTTATTTTGCATTTGAGATTAAGTCGTTTGATTTGTATGCCAGGCATTTTTGTTATTAATCCCCAGTGTGTGTGTTTGCATGTGTGCGTCCTAGTCTGGAGGAAATTGAGGAAAGCTTGTGGTCGATATGAGCGAAGCCTCCATAAAAACCTTCTCTCACGGAAAATGACTTCCCACGCGATCACGTACGCACACACTACCATGCAGTCGGACGCAAACACGCTCGAAAGTACGCGTACAGATAGAGCTCTTCCCTCAAGCGTGCACCTTTCTCAAAGGCATCCCCCTGCTGTCTTTTTTCCACATTGTGATTTCAAAAGCAGACTGTGTGTGTGCGTTTTTTTGGGATGTCTGATTTCCTTCGTTAAACTACGTGGAGTCATATAAAGCTGAATTATAGTGTATCAGAGAGCATTTAAAGGCTTTAATCAGAACATACACACACTAACACACATGCTACTGAAGTAGTTGTAACTGTTAGTAGTTTTATGAGTCTGCATTAACTAACCCCAATTACCCTCTCATGAGGTGCGTGAGAACAGAGCGGCTAATTAGTTGTGTGTGTGACGGGAAAGTATGGCAAAGAAAAAGGGAATTGCATGAATGGGTTATAGCGCTCATTGAAAAAGTCATTTCTGTAGTCATAAACACGCTTCATACACGTTTAGTGTGGATTTGTGTACGTAATTGATTTTTTTTTTTAATCTCTTGCAATAATGATGAGCATGAATAAGAGATGAGTTGTGCAGGGTGTGTCCCAGTGGGGGATTTGCCCCCTCCCTGCTACTTCCTGTCTGAGGATTACCCAGCATTCCGGCTGAACCACTGCGAGTGGATGTAATGGTTGGTTTGGTCACCATTCAAAGCTCATTTCAGAAAGAGTGAGTTTAGATTCTAGGCCTATAATCTTGATGTTTGGCCACTGAGAGAACACATTGCATGACTGCTGGTTTGTGAGTACAGGTTTATATGGTTTATGAGGAAATACACAAATGTGTATAAATGACATAAGTATTACAATGTGAACATGGTTTATGAGGACACTTCCTGTATCCTCGTAAACCTAATGGCTTAAAAACATACTGTTTTTTTTTTTGAAAATCTAAAATTGCAGAAGGTTTTCTGTGATGGGGTAGGTTTATGGTTAGGGTGAGGGGATAGAGAATACAGTTTGTACAGTATAAAAACCAGTATGCCTATGGAGAGTCCCCGTAAATCACATACACAAACATGTTTGTGTGTGTTTGTGTGTGTACCAGGCGATGCTGCTCCCCCAAAATCCATCTCAGGTGCATGCGGCTGCTGTGAATGGAGACAAAAACACCTTACAGAGACTGATCACAGGTATCACACATATATCAATGGTCAAAATGCTCCATGATCTTCACTTTATATCTTAAAAAACACCACTGTTTGAAAGTTTGTGATCTGTAAGCTTTTTTAATGTTTCAAATGTTTCAAAAAATAACGTAAAAACAGTAATACTATAAATAAATATGGTTACAATTTAATATAACTGTTTTTGTAACCGTTTTCTATTTTAATATATTTTAAAATGTCATTTATTTTATTTATTCCTGTGATGGCAAAGCTGAATTTTCAGTAGTGATTCAGTGTCACATGATTCTTCGCAAAACATTCTAATGTGCTGATTTAGTGGTCAGAAAACATTTTTTCTTATTACTAATGTTGAAAACGGTTATTCTGCTTAATATTTTTAAAGTTCAAAAGAGGCATTTATTTGAAATTTGAATTTTACTGTCACTTTTGTTTCATTTAATGCATCCTTACTGAATAAAAATGTTAATTTCTGCAAAAACAAACAAACAAAAAAACTGACCCCAGACTTTTGAATGGTAGTCTATATAAACATATTTTTCATCCTTTTGATGATATTCAGTTTGTACATTCACTTAGAAATAGCTTAAGGACTGTATTTTATTCAACCGAACAGTCAATGTTGTAAAGCACATTCAAAATGTTTAATATGAGAATTAAAACAGTTTAATTTTCATTTAATGATTTTCATTTATATACACCATACTTTTGAAGAATGTGCTGAATTCTTTCTGAATAAGAAGAGCTTATTTCCTTACCATTCTTGAATATAAATATATTCTCTGACATATTACATCTGCCATGCTGTATTGTCCTCAGACCTGTATGTTTTTTGATCTATGATGTACTAACTACAACCATGTAGATAATTTATTTGGGTACCAACAAGTGCCATTTAGCAATTTATGGAAAATAAACTGTAAAAGAACCTACTCGGCTCACAATTCTCATATTTTTGAATTTAGAGTGTACACTGGTTCACACAATCCTTAAAGATGCAATACATCACTTGGGTAGTGTAAATGATGGCATTATTAGTAAACTTAACCACACAAAAAACCCATTGAAATCATTACAATGTTGCTTAGTTTTACATCGCCAGAAAATTCGTCATAAATATACCATGAACATTCAATATATCACTCACACATATTTCCTTTTATATTTAAGAGAGATTTGAATAATAGGTTAGGGTTGACTCTTTTATGTATGTGTGCTTTGTGTCTGCAGTCTCAGGATCAGTTTGGCCGGACTCCTCTGATGTATTGTATGCTGGCCGACTGCTTGGACTGTGCAGAGGTGCTACTTAAGGCCGGCGCAGCCGTCAACAAGACTGACCACAGTCAGAGGACCGCACTGCACCTCGCAGCACAGAAGGTGACACACACACACACACACACACACACACACACACACACAGCCGTCTGTCTCTGAGCTGACCCTGATTCTGATAGGCACCTACAAATGCATGGTGTTGTTAGGGTTTACTGCCCTCTAGTGTTTGTGGTGTTGACACATTTCTCCCAAAGATGTGAATATGAGTGCTTGTATGTGTTATGTTATTTTGATTTAATAAACGGGACAGTTTGAATGAGACAAGAGAAGAGGATTGGAAAAGGAGCGCAGAGTGGAGAGGAAAGGAGAAGAGTGTGAGGAGAGGAAGACAAGGAGGGACGGGATTGATGGGTAACACTCTGACATCTAGATCAATAAGAGCTGTAGCTCAGGGATTAACACTCTAATTGGGCTGGGAATAGAGACTGAGAACCCTGACACACACACACGAGGGCTCTCCCCAGAATGTTTTACACGGGAGCTAAGGAGGCCTGGGAGGATACAGGGCCGTTCGCACTCAGACACATTCAGGCCCTTTAGATGGATAAACAGCCGTCTCTACCCCAAACCGCGGCCCAAGAATAACGTCCCTGGGCGACACTAAGCACTTTTTTCAGCATTTTATTTCATTATTTTGCTGGGTTTGGATGCTTTGTCATTTTAGTAAAATGCAGATGAAATATTAGCCGAGATAAAAGGTTAGTCTACTGGCAAGTAGTGCCAGATATTTCTTCTGTATGGTGATGTACATCCAAGTTAAACAGATTTTTGAAAAAGAAAAATAATAGAGTGGGGGCTTGGTTCTACCCATCAGCTGTTGGTTGGATGGAGGCGGATCTGAATGCAAGCTTGAAGTTGAATTTAAGATAGGGGCAAGGTTTAAGCAGACAAAATGATTAGAGAAGTCCAGTATACATCATCAGAGAGAGAAGTCTGTCATTTCACTGGAAAATTGAGATTACATTTTGATTAAACATTACAAGGACTAAAAAAATGTAAAAAAATGACATATGCACAAATTTATTGTTCAGAATAAGATCAATAACATGCATTTAGAGAACAAATAGAGGGAATTTTCATTTCATTTTGACTTTAAAGGTGAAATATGTGATTTAATTTCTAGAGAAAGCAAATGAATTTGCAAAAATATTAAGTTCTGGTATTCCAAATGGGAGTAAATTTTCTTCCATAAAAAAAAAAAAAATACAGACTTCACCTTTAAAGCTTATAGTTTCACATTTTCCACAAGAAATGTAAAAATGGAGAGTAAATCTAACTGAATTGAAATCATATGTTCTAGTTGTATTTTTGATCAAAAACAATACTATTGTGAAATATAATTACTATTTAAAATAACTGTTTTCTTTTTAAATATATTTTAATATGTAATTTATTCTTGTTATGGCAAAGCTGAATTTTCAGCTTTGCCATAACAAGCTTACTGCCATAACACCATTACTCCAGTCTTCAGTGTCACATTTTCTGGGGAAATGAACTTACAAATAGCTGCCTTTGCATATTGAGTTATGATATCCCAGATATGAGAATGCATATGGTTTCAGATTTTCCGCTGGAGTAAATCTAACTGAGCTGAAATCATAGTTTTGGAAGATGTATTTGTATTGATGTAATGTTGTATGTTGGGTCTTGACTGAAGCCAGACTTAAATTAGGAAAAAAAATGATATTTTAAATGGTTGTGAGTTTACAGGTGTTGTCTGATATATGAATGACTCTTAAGAGCCGGCTAGACTTGAACTTAAGTGGTACTGTTTTCAATCATTCTTCACAGCTGCCCTAATGAGTTGGCCACAGTTCTGACTAAATTATAGTTAAATAGTGCAATAAATTAATTTGAAAACACAAAATTAGGGTCAATTTATTGTTATTCATGCTTGGGACTGTGATCTATTAGTCTGTGATTCTCCAATCCTTACAAACAGACAATTGTGTAATTAAAATTAAAAGTTGTTGATTAATTTTTTTGGGGTGTTCATATGCTTTTAAGGGCAATGTGCGCTTCATGAAACTCTTACTGTCACGCCACGCCGTTTGGCGGTTAAAGGATCTGGAAGGAATGACTCCATTATACCTGGCAACCCGACACTCCAGCTCCAAACCTCTGTCTCTGCTCCTCAAACACATGACACCTGGTGAGGTGGACACACAGGACAGGAATAAGGTACCAAATGCAAATACACCTACTACATATGCTCACACACTCGACGGCTCGTCAATAGATGGTTTGGGTGGGGATTGGGGTGAATGTAAGGTTAGGTGGTGTGTGTATGTGTGCGTGTGTGTTTGTGGTTGTATATATGCCATAAAGCAGCAGGGGGGCTCTGCACCCTCTGATGTTTCTCTGGAGGATATGAGCTCTGTTTAAATTGTCTAATAAAAGATATTTTCTCAGAGCTGCTGCGAGAGCTTGCCAGGCGCCTACAAGGCTCAGGGTCTCATCGCAATGTTAACCTTATGTGTGTGTGTGAAGTGACAATCACACACTCGCTGCATGCCAAAGACGTCTTCCACGAATTGCAGAGAGAATACAAACCAACGCAATTTCACAACAAAGACAATATGCACGGACAATAAGCCTGTTTCAACTTCAGAATGAAAAATAAAGCAGATAGTTGTAAGATAAATCTTAAAATAAGAATTAAAATCACAATTATGAAAATAAAGTTGCAGTTACAAGAACAAAGTCACCTTTGTAAGAAATAATGAGTGGGTCATAATTGTTTGAAATAAAGTCGCAATTATGAAAATGTTATATTTTTGAAAATGACTTTTGATAATGTTGCAATTGTGAGATATAAAGTTGCAGTTACAAGAAATAAAGTGGCACATTTGCAACAAAGTCAATATATATAACTGCATTTATTTGATCAAAAGTACAGTAAAAACAGTAATATTGTGAAATATTATTACAATTTTATGTAACTGTTTTCTATGTTTATATATTTTAAAATTCAATTTATTCCCGTGATGGCAAAGCTGAATTTTCATCAGCCATTACTCCAGTCTTCAGTGTCACGTGATCTTTCAGAAATCATTATAAGATACATTTAATCTTATTATCAATATTACACCCGATGCTTAATATTTTTGTGGAAATCAAGATACATTTTTTTTCTGGATTGTTTGATGACATTCGAAAGAACAGGTTTTATTTTAAATATAAATGTTTTCTAACATTCTGAATGTCTTTGTCACTTTTGATCATAAAATTAGAGACTAATTAATTAGATATAAATACAATAAATCATTTAATAAATAAGAAAGATTGTGAAATAGTGAGATTGTGAGATTTAAAGTCACAGTTATAAGATATAAAGTGAAACAGGCTGAAATGGACTTTCATTAAACTGGAAAGGGTTTCTTAATGGTTGGCAGAGCTGTTGTACTTTACTGTAATATTACTGTATGAGCTGTAATACAAGTAATAGTAACAGCTATAGTGCTGTAGTGAGGATTAGTGTAAACAGGAGCTTCAGATAAGCAGATATGTGCTGGTCACCACAGAGCAAAAGAAGAGTTTGGAGAGATGCGTGTTTGGGCCCTGTGCTTTCCTGGGAAACACTGCTATCAACTGCTCCAGATTACCAGACCACATGAAGCTTTATTCACTTTGGCTCCAATTATTGTAAACATTCACCCCAGTTTACTTTCCGATGATCTACGCACATACAGCAACTCTTTAGATACGCCGTCATTTAAAATCTCATTCCACAGACAAACTGCTCAAAGCTACCAGGGTTATTAAGGCTCCTGTTTTAAATCATTATTCTGTGTGTGTGTGTGTGTGTGTGTGTGTGTGTGTGTGTGTGTATGGTTGTGATTATGCTAACATGAGTGTGTGCGCGTGTGCGCTCACTGTGGTTGTATCAGTGCTTCCATTGAGTCACATAAGAGAGTTTTGTTTGCAGGCCTTTATCCGTCTGTTGGTTTTGTAATAATTTGATAAGCAGAATCGTGATTTCTCGTGATGAGACTTGTTCTGTGGCCAGATGCAGAAAATAGCTCATCTAGTGCGTCTTCAGTCTTCACTGGCCACATTGGCTGTTTGTGCGTTTTGGGGCTGGGGAAACTTGAGTGATGGATGAAGAGAGAAGGGCGTGTGTGTTTTAGGTAAACCTGTTGATTTTGGAATCAAACTGCAGAGCAAACCGTCTTTATGGTTGAGCAAGAATGTTTAGCTGGTAAAGCTTGTTAAAAAGCTGGAGACCAGCTTATATTTACATGTAGTAATGAAGCAGACACTTTATCTAAAGTGACTCACAAATGAGGAAAAGCTCAAGCAATTGATCAAACAGAAGCCAAAATATCAGCTTTACTGACGAGGGTGGATTTTAGCCCGGAGTCTTAAGCTGAGAGAGTCACAAAGTAGCCCGACACACATAAAAAAAAAAAGGGCACTGGAAATCTACAGCTGATATAGATAGACAAACACTGATTTTATGTGCACAGCTGAGTTTGCAAACCTGCATAAATTCAAGTTTTCTCAGGTCCTTGACAATTCACCTTTGCAAAATATGTAATTACGAGAAAATTGTACGTATATATTATTTAAGAATATATATTAAAAAAGAATAAAGAAAAAGAATTTGTTTATTTTTAAATTTTACATTTTAATATACATTTTTAATATATACATTTGTTTAAATTTGTTTACATTCCAGTTTTGAATTTCATTCAACTTCAACTTAGTTGTAATTTTAAGATTAAAATTTTAAATTTGAATTTAAAGTTATAATGCATAAAGTTTAAATTCATTTAAATGTTAAAGTGCCCCTATTATGGATTTTTGAAAATTACCTTTCGTGCAGTGTGTAACACAGCTCTAAATGAATTAAAACATCCTGCAAAGTTTTAAATCTGAAAGTGCACCGTGAATAAAGTTATTGTCTCTCAAAAGAAAGAGTCGACTCTGAATCATTGAAACGAGTCGTTTCTAAAACAAATCCCAAGCAGTTTCATGTTGACGTCAAAATGAAACATTAGCATATTGCCTGTCCACTTGTTGCAGGCGCAGACCTGGGAAAACTTGATTTTCACATTGGTCTGAATGAAAATGCAAATTCATTCTTTGCCACTAGGTGCCGCTTTTGGAGCGGTAAAAGCTCACAAACACTGCTTTAAATGAAATCGACCAATCACCGCAGATTGGCATCAGGCAAAGGAGGGGTTTGGAAAAATGAATCATTGAATGAATCTTTGGGAGTCGTTGAGCAAATAAGGTAAAAATAAATGCATATTATAAGAAAAGAAAGTGTTTTTTGACCTTGCATGCATGTCAACCTGTTGTTGGGGACTCCCAAAACCAAAATATGAACCTTTCATAACCCATAATAGGGGCACTTTAAATATTATAGTTAAATTGGTTAAATTTTAAAGTTGTAACGTTTACATTTAAATTTTACTTTTTAATTTTTAATTAAAAAATGAATTGCATTCAAATTAATTTGAAATGTAAAATTAATTTTAATATATTATTTGTAATTATTTTTTTACTCAAAGTTGTAATATGAAATTTCATGTTTAAATTTACATGTTACATTTTTAAGTTTTAATGTATACATTTAAGTTTAAATTAATTTACATTTTATTCAACTTAAGTTGTGATTTTAATTTTTAGTTTTATATTTTAATTCAAATTTATAAAGTTTATTCATATTTGTATGTAATAATCACATTTATGAGAAATAAATGAGTTGTAATTGTTTGAAATAAAGTCGCAATTATGAAAATGTTATATTTTTGATAAAGTTGCAATTGTGAGATATAAAGTTGCAGTTACAAGAAATAAAGTGGCACATTTGCAACAAAGTCAATATATATAACTGCATTTATTTGATCAAAAGTACAGTAAAAACAGTAATATTGTGAAATATTATTACAATTTTATGTAACTGTTTTCTATGTTTATATATTTTAAAATTCAATCTATTTCCGTGATGGCAAAGCTGAATTTTCATCAGCCATTAATCCAGTCCGTAATTGTTAAATTAATTTACATTTTATTCAACTTAAGTTGTGATTTTAATTTTTAGTTTTATATTTTAATTCAAATTTATAAAGTTTATTCATAACATTTAAAGTTTAAATTTATTTACATGTAAATTAAAAAAAAACTTTAAATTGAAAAAAAAAAGTAAAAATTCAGAGATTTCAGGTGGCAATTGTGATATTTGGAAGACTTTCTGGAAATGTGCACTTGTCGAACTTCCTGTCATTTTACATATTCAGTTATATATACGCCTTAATCTTTGTGTGGTCTATGGAGTATTTTGGCTAATTTATTATGTTTTCAGCACCTAAGAAGAGTGTAGTACTATCAGCTCTGCTAAATACATTTTACCTCAAATGTGAAAAAATCCGCATATTCTTGGCCTAGGCCTGGTGTTATTGGATGAGAAGATCTTTTCCAGTTTGATGTGATATGATAAAAAGCAAATAACAGCACTTCTTTATTTGTGCTCTTGGAAAAGCTCCATAATGTTTTTTTCTTGATTGCAGTTCATTGACAGCCCGCTCGCTGTTATCATATTAAGCCCCAATTTGCTTGAAGGCCGTGAAGCAGCTTTGTAGCCGCAGTGTAACACGAGTGAAAACACTGTCAAAGAAACCTGGGCTTCCATACCACCTCAGCAGTGCCACAAACTGATCACCTCCATGCCACGCCGAATTGAGGCAGTAATTAAAGCAAAAGGAGCCCCTACCAAGTATTGAGTACATATACAGTAAATGAACATACTTTCCAGAAGGCCAACAATTCACTAAAAATGTTTATTTTTTTTTATTGGTCTTATGAAGTATTCTAATTTGTTGAGATAGTGAATTGGTGGGTTTTTGTTAAATGTGAGCCAAAATCATCACAATTAAAAGAATCAAAGACTTAAACTACTTCAGTCTGTGTGCATTGAATTTATTTTATCACAATTTGAGTTGAATTACTGAAATAAATGAACTTTTCCACAACATTCTAATTTATTGAGATGCACCTGTATATATAAATTATTATATATCTTATTGCTTTATTGAATTGTTTCTGTTAAGGACACAGTCATAGTGTTCTTAAAACACCCCTCTGTGCGAGATGAGCCCGATCTGGAGGGACGAACAGCCTTCATGTGGGCTGCGGGGAAGGGCAGCGATGATATCATCAAAATTATGCTGGATCTGAAAAAGGACCTGGACATAAACGTGACTGACAAATATGGAGGGACAGGTGTGTGAGAGAGTCACACACCCACCCACCCACATACACACACACACACACACACACACACACACACACACACACACACAGACAGAGATAGTCATTTTGAACACAATTATCCATTCCTGGCCTAAACTAGTTAGTTTCAGCTTAGATCAGTGATAATTGCATTTTCTGTTCAATCAAGCAATTAACAGGCCATATCTTATGTATGTACCCCCATACAGCCATAACAAGAGTTGACGGTTTGGTCACTGTCTTTATGTGCTCTTTTGTGTGTGTGTAGCTCTTCATGCAGCCGCACTCTCAGGGCATGTGTCCACTGTGCAGTTGTTGCAGAGCGGGGAGCCATGGTGGACCCGCTGGACGTAATGAAACACACGCCTCTGTTCCATGCTTGTGAGATGGGCCATCGAGATGTCATTCTATAATGCTCATCAAAGGTTTGTAAGTGCACACATGACCCTTTATTGTCCCTATTGGTGCTATTGCTGTTGTCCCTATTGGTGCCAGAGAAATAATAAAAATATGCAAAAACAATGAAAATAATTTTATTGTAGACTTTGAAGCTAATAAATAAATAAATATAGTACATAATGTATTTAAATATACTAATTTATTTAAAATATAAATATACCATACTAGAGGTGGGCGATATGACCAAAATCTTATGTAACGATAAGAGTAATTTTATTTCACATATATACATCACACTATTTTATTTTTGCTTTAAATAAGGTCTTTATGATGTCAAAATTTTTGATACCATAGAAATTTCATAATTCTTGTCAACAGTATCAATATCACAAAAAAAACTTAATACTAATCAAAATTTAAAAAAAAAAAAAAAAAAACTCAAGCTCACTGAAGACTAGTAAACAGTAAGCATTTAAAAAAGAAACTAATTACCAGCAATAGGACAAAAAAACTACAGTAGAACAAAGTAATAAGAAATGCTACATACAGGTGCATCTCAATAAATTAGAATGTCGTGGAAAAGTTCATTTATTTCAGTAATTCAACTCAAATTGTGAAACTCGTGTATTAAATAAATTCAATGCACACAGACTGAAGTAGTTTAAGTCTTTGGTTCTTTTAATTGTGATGATTTTGGCTCACATTTAACAAAAACCCACCAATTCACTATCTCAACAAATTAGAATACTTCATAAGACCAATAAAAAAAACATTTTTAGTGAATTGTTGGCCTTCTGGAAAGTATGTTCATTTACTGTATATGTACTCAATACTTGGTAGGGGCTCCTTTTGCTTTAATTACTGCCTCAATTCGGCGTGGCATGGAGGTGATCAGTTTGTGGCACTGCTGAGGTGGTATGGAAGCCCAGGTTTCTTTGACAGTGGCCTTCAGCTCATCTGAATTTTTTGGTCTCTTGTTTCTCATTTTCAGTGGCGCAAATAAGGGGTATGCCGTATATGCAGTGAATAGGGGTGCCACACATAGGGGGGCGCAGTTTGCCAAAATCATTATGTGAAAATCTTCTATAGTAATAAAACGTAATAAATAATCAAAAGCTTAGTTATTAAAAATAATTAATGCAATTTTATTTAAGTTTTTAGCATTTTAATGAGTTCAAACATGTATTTATTAAAAACTTATTAAGACGCGGAACGGCCGTATCTCTTTGCGACCACAACAAACTGGAGACTTTTCAGACGCGCACTTCAGCTAGCCCAAACAAGCGTGGAAAAGGTAGGCTACAGGTGCCAAATGAGCTTCAGTAGAACAACAGGGAACTGCAGTCTGATGGGATATTGTTATATGTCAGTAAAACAAACTTTCCTGTCCTGTCAGCCGTTTTACTGTGCTCACGACGCACACTCTTCAACTGTATGCGAATATGAGGCACACGCTCTATCACTTCATCATAAAAAACCGCACTAGAAACTGCGAGCACAGATCGTCAGTTAAGTCACTAAATTACCAAAATGGCGATTAAAGCTGCAAAGCTGTGCATGCATGTATG
The DNA here is from genome assembly GCA_039654775.1 of Spinibarbus caldwelli. Lineage (NCBI taxonomy): Eukaryota > Metazoa > Chordata > Actinopteri > Cypriniformes > Cyprinidae > Spinibarbus > Spinibarbus caldwelli. The sequence goes on from CM077227.1 coordinate 20,093,488, forward strand.
CATGTATGTGCATTACATTTAAGAACGTCTCTCAAATGCATGCAGCCTACTGAAATATTCTGCAATTCGAAATCACAATAGGGTGCAAGATGATAGGCTATGTAATTTTTTGTTGTTGTTGTTGTTAAATTTAATGCACAAGTAGGCCAAATGTGAGCATAGTGCAGTTAAATGTACTAAAAAAATGCACTAATTTTTCGTTAACTTGTAAAATACGAAAATGAAAAGAAAATGAAACCTTAAAATGCATAAAATAACTCATTTTACATTCTTACATTATTTTCCTTTGTACAGAGCTCGATTTAGGTATGACAAACGTGCTGCAATGAATTAATTTTGACAACTAATAGAATGACTGATAACTTTTACAGAGTTCATTGATTATATAAAATTCAGTGAAGGTTGACTATGGTTATCCATTAGTGGGTCTATGCAATGATGGAGAACAAGATTTTGGGGGTGTTAAGACCCAGAACCAAGCTTACTGAGCAATAAAGCTATAGTGAGCCCTTTTATTACACATACCTGGGAGGGGCGATATGAACATGAAGTGCCAATCAAATGCCCATTCACATGTTTGTGAAGGGGCATTTGATTTGCATTTGAGAGAAACTGAGAAGATTGTAAACAAGGATACAAACTAGCCACTTTTCTACGGAAATTTGCTCTTGTAAATTTAAAATAGGCCATCTGTGTAATTCAAGTAGATTCAATGAGTTGAAAACTCTTGCTACTTCATACTTCAATACAAAACAATGCTGAACTTTGACAAAAAAGAGATTTTTAAATGTTATAATAGTGATTTTATAATGTCTAAATATAAATCCATTAGCAAAACATGTGAAAAGAACTATATTACAGAGTGGAAATGGTAAAGGAGGCAATAAATGATCCTCTGCTGCCATTTAGTGGCCATAGTGGGAATCATAACATTCATTTTAATAGTACTTGTTTTTCTACCAGGTGAAATCTTGGCAGAAATCTTCCACTTAGCATGGCAAATTTTCCATGTATTATCTCTTTAAGTAAAAATGAAAGAAAAAAAAAATGCAGATGTTCTTTAAAATAAATTTTACTATATAAAAATGTGCAAGAATATGAATAACTTTTAGGCAAATAAATAATATTATATAACAAGTGAGCAATATTACATGTGTTTGAAAAAAAAAAGTGTTCTACTGTCTGGGGTCTACCATCAGGAGTTAAAGGGGATGTTATGTGACACACTTTTCTTTTTTTTTTTTTTTTTTCTTGTTTTTACTTTTTACTTTTTTCCCTATGGTATTAAAAAAGAGGGAAGGGGATTCAAACCTTTATCACTTTTTTCACTCCTGATGAGTCTGTATCCTTCCATGCACAAGCTAGTAATGGGCTTTTGGTCATTGACTTTCAGAAAGTTTTCTGCGCAAGTTAGTGTTAGAGGCTACTAGAATACAGGGGGGCGCTGGCACTGATCTTGCATACCCCTCGACAAATGTACAGTTGCGCCCCTGCTCATTTTCCTCTTGACAATACCCCATAGATTCTCTATGGGGTTCAGGTCTGGTGAGTTTGCTGGCCAGTCAAGCACACCAACACCATGGTCATTTAACCAACTTTTGGTGCTTTTTGCAGTGTGGGCAGGTGCCAAATCCTGCTGGAAAATGAAATCAGCGTCTTTAAAAAGCTGGTCAGCAGAAGGAAGCATGAAGTGCTCCAAAATTTCTTGGTAAACGGGTGCAGTGACTTTGGTTTTCAAAAAACACAATGGACCAACACCAACAGATGACATTGCACCCCAAATCATCACAGACTGTGGAAACTTAACACTGGACTTCAAGCAACTTGGGCTATGAGCTTCTCCACCCTTCCTCCAGACTCTAGGACCTTGGTTTCCAAATGAAATACAAAACTTGCTCTCATCTGAAAAGAGGACTTTGGACCTCTGGGCAACAGTCCAGTTCTTCTTCTCCTTAGCCCAGGTAAGACGCCTCTGACGTTGTCTGTGGTTCAGGAGTGGCTTAACAAGAGGAATACGACAACTGTAGCCAAATTCCTTGACACGTCTGTGTGTGGTGGCTCTTGATGCCTTGACCCCAGCCTCAGTCCATTCCTTGTGAAGTTCACCCAAATTCTTGAATCAATTTTGCTTGACAGTCCTCATAAGGCTGCAGTTCTCTCGGTTGGTTGTGCATCTTTTTCTTCGACATTTTTCCTTCCACTCAACTTTCTGTTAACATGCTTGGATACAGCACTCTGTGAACAGCCGGCTTCTTTGGCAATGAATGTTTGTGGCTTACCCTCCTTGTGAAGGGTGTCAATGATTGTCTTCTGGACAACTGTCAGATCAGCAGTCTTCCCCATGATTGTGTAGCCTAGTGAACCAAACTGAGAGACCATTTTGAAGGCTCAGGAAACCTTTGCAGGTGTTTTGAGTTGATTAGCTGATTAGCATGTCACCATATTCTAATTTGTTGAGATAGTGAATTTGTGGGTTTTTGTTAAAATTTAGTCAAGAGCAGTGAGAGATTTTCTCTCTTTTGTTGGTTGATTAACATCAATCACAGACAGCAGGAATATTAGACTGCGGTCACTTTAAGAGCTGTAAATTTTTGTTTTTTGACACATTTTGACACATACAAGTGTGTGTATTTAACTGTTCAAGGCCTATAACGCGGCAAAAATAACTTAATTCAATACTCCCGTGCTTTTAATGCAATGGTCATAAGTTATTTAAATATAAAATTCATAGCAATGAATTCACAAACATGTTTTTAATAATTAAAACAATTGTATTTTATAAATTTTTAAATAAAATAAAATTGTAAATAAATTAGCTAAATAAATTAGCCAGCAGCATTGCATTCATTTCCAGACCACTTTGTTTATCATAATTGGAGTAATCTGGTTTTGTTAAGCATCGCTAGAGCATGACTAACTTGTTTGCAATTTTGTTGTGGCACTGTTTTGGTTGGAAAAGTGTTAGTAGAAATCTCTGTTTAAAGTACTATAGTTCACAGAGTGCTCATGGTAAATCTGTGTCTTTTATATGTTTAGGAGGGGCGCATGTTGATCTGGTAGACATAGACGGTCGGTCACTCTGCACTGCACTGGGTGGCTCTGGGCGGTAATGCGGAGGTGTGCGAGGTGCTCATGGAGAACAGGATCAGGCCTAACCTGCAGGGCCACACAGGACGAACTCCCCTACAGTGTACAGCATATGCTGGCTACATCATCTGCATGGCCTTGCTTATTCAGCATGATGCAGACCCCAATATCCAGGACAAAGGTATGATTGTAAAGCAAGTCCAAAGCCAGCAGTGAGAACATGCACTGGCCTGCTGGAAATATGAAAAAGAGAAAGACTGAAGAATAGCATGATGTCTGACTTTTGTGTATGTTTATTTGTTAAGGGGATGACAGCACTCCACTGGTCCTGTAATAACGGTTATCTGGATGCTGTGAAGCTGCTTCTGGGGTGCGGGGCCTTTCCCAACCATATGGAGCACACTGAGGAGAGGTAACAAACATTCATGCATTGACATGGTTTTTGAGATTATATATATATATATATATATATATATATACATATATATATATATATATATATATATACACTGTTTAAAAGTTTGGGATTAGTAAGGTTTTATTTGAAAGAAAGTAATACTTTTATTCAGCTAGGATGTATTAAATTTCTCAAAAGTAAACAGTAAAGATATTTACAAAAATGTTACAAAAGATTTCTGTTTCACCAAAGAGTCCTGGAAAAATTTTATTACAGTTTTTACAAAAATATTAAGCAGCTTGACTGTTTTCAACATTGATAATAATGATAAATGTTTCTTAAGCACCAAATCAGCATATTAGAATAATTTCTGAACGATCATGTGATGCTGAAAATTGAAATAATGGCTGCTAAAACAATTCAGCTTTGCCATCTCAGGAATAAATTACACTTTAAAATATATTGAAATAGAAAACAGTTATTTTACAACTGTAATAATATTTTACTACAAGTAAATGCAATCTTGGTGAGTATAAGAGACTTCTTTCAAAAACAAAAAAAATCACCAATTTTTGAATACAAAATTTTATATATAAATTTTAGTATAAAATTTGGGGTCCTTGGCATCAAAACGTTTAGAAACCCCTGTGTTAAATGGCTACTGACTGTAATCATTGTGTTTAGGTACACTCCTCTAGACTATGCCCTGCTGGGAGAGCATCAGGAACTGACCCAGTTTCTATTGGAGCATGGAGCTCTGTCCATTGCCGCCATCCAGGACATTGCCGCCTCGTCCATCCAGGCACTTTACAAGGGCTACAAGGTCCGACGGGCCTTCAGAGAACGCAAGAAGCTTCTCATGAGACACGAACAACTGCGCAAAGATTCTGCAAAGTAAGACTTACGTAAACCCACACTTTCTGCCTTGAAGAGAAAGAGATAAGATAAATGGTGGGGTGCAAATATTCTCTTACCCACAATCCAGTGCTGATTGATGTGGCTAGGCTGATCTGCAGAGCTGACACAGAATGTTTGCATGAATATAATACCTGTTGTTTAATTATGTGTGTTTGCTCAGAAGCAGCTCATCTATCTACCTGCCTGCTGAGGAATATGAGCATCAATTTCTTGCTGTCAATAATGGAAATAGATGAGACGATAGAGAGAGAGAGAGAGAAAGAGCGAGAGAGGTTCACTCAGCCTCCCTCCTTTTCTGTTAATTGGGCAACATTCAGCTGCTCAACAGCTTGACATTTAGAGTCTGTCAGCTCTGAGGATGAATGAATACACACATACACAGCTTGGAATATGTTCTCTCTTTTCCAAGGTCTGCTTAAACACGTTAACATACATTCATTTCATTGCCGTTAAACTTGTTTGCGTAGTCCGTCACTCTAACCTTCTGTCTTTTATCAGTGTTATTCTGCCAGCAATCTATCCGTCTACTCTTTCTTTTTTGTTTCCTACTTGGTGTTCAAAACATGGAGGGATGTTTATCAAGTGTCTGTCACAAATGCTGCCCTGTTGAACTCCGATATTGACCTGAAATTACCGTACCAACCAATAGTCAGAACAAAAAGAAGATGAAAAATGTATTATTTAGCTGACTCTAAAAACCTTAAATGAACCTAATGAAAATGGGTTGTACGTATATTAGAATTCAAAACATTTTTTAGTTTTTTAAAGAAGTAACTTCTCACCGTGGCTTTATTTGATCAGTAAAAACAGGAATATTGTGAAATATTATTACAATTTAAAAAAACTGTTTTCAATTTGATTGTATTTTATGTAGTTTATTCCTGTGATGGCAAAGCTGAATTTTCAGAAGCCAGTACTCCAGTCAGTGTCACATGATCCTTCAGAAATCATTTTAATATGCTGATTTGGTGCTCAAGAAACATTTCTTGTTATTATGAATGGTGAACACAGTTGTGCTGCTTCATATTTTTGTGGAAACATAAAATAGAAATAGAAAACAGATAAATAGAAATCTTAACATTTAACATTATAAATGTCTTTCTGTGTCCTTGATTAATAAAAGTATTCATTTCTTTACTGATCCCAAGCCTTTGAAAACTAGTTTAAGTGTATCTCAATATTTGCTATGGCAGCCATAACCAGATACTTGACTTGGTGTCAACTGAAACATTAAATAAATGATCCAGGACATTCATCAACAAGATAAAAGTATGTGTGAAGTAATGAATGCATGTTGTGTGTTTTTTTTTCTTTAGGAAGAGGGAGGAGGAGCGCAGATGTGCTCTCACTGGCAGATCAGATGCAGCTCGTTTCATTGGCTACAGCCAGAGTGGAAAAACTGTCACTGGATGAAACGGAGCAGAGTGTTAAAGATCCAGTGGCGGCAAAAGGACACAAACACAAAAAGTCCCCCAGTGTTCATAACGTCCAATCACAGAGCAGGAGAGAGAAAAAACATAGAACTGGTGAGTTTATGAAATAGAAAGTAAGGAATAAATGACATGGCATTACACTTCAGTGCCGTTAGACATTAAGTGCACATTAATTTGTCAATAAATTAATATTTTTAAAAATTGAAAAAATATAAATTTATTTATAATTTTTTTGACACACTTTATTACCAATAAACTAATACTTATTTTTACTTCATGGCCTATAAATAAAAATTCTGTAATATTGCTATAAAATTCTTAATAATTAAATTTTTAGACATTGTTTTATTAAATAAAGCACAAAAAAACTAAAATCAATCAAAATGCATCAAAAAGTGAATTTACATTATAAGGGACAGTATGAAAAATGGATATTATTTTTGAGATTTGGTAAAGATTACAATTAACAGTGTTATTACATTTTTAAGTATTTTAGAAAGATTATCATTAAGTGAGCATTAGATCAGGGGTTTTCAAAGCCATAGAGCCCAAAATATGGGCATCTTCTTGCAATGGATCCTAAAATTTAAAAAAAACAATTATATATGTTTTCATGAATAAAGACCCAATTTATACTGTGTATTATCAATATTACAAAAAATGTATTATGAATTTGTGTAATATATTAATTGGAAAGTATTTAGTTTTTTTACTCACTGTAGTCCTGTACAATTAGAGGCACATTTTATGTATTTAAATCAGTTTTTATGATTAATTTATTGTAATCAGATTTATTCATTAATTTTTCATTTTTATCTTTTTGTATAATTTTTTCTTTTAATATTATTTTATATATAAAAAAATATTTTTTACTAATACTTTTCCATTTTTACACTTTTTGTTTTCTTTGATTTTTTTTAAATTTTATTTCATTACTTTTCCAGAGATCCACTAGCACTCTCTTTCGTGCCGCTGTCATGCCCCTTAATGTTAATGCACTTCTCTAACCAATTCTTTTGTTTCTCTATCACAGCACAGAACGAGAGAATCTGAAACACCTGAAGCTTCTCTCCCCCCAGCAGCCTCTGGTCTCACAGTGACCCCCCTGAGGACCAGGAAGTGTTCAGGCACTGTTGAGGAGGTGTGTATGACAGAAACTTGTGGCCCAGACACATGCTTATCTGTGGAATGTGGGTTCACATACGAGCGCCGATCCCCCGCTGGGCCCAGTCGACCAGGCAGTGCCAAACCGGTCAACGCAGGGGCCCATGTAGCACCAGGCCACATGGAAACCACCACAACACCCAAACCGGCAATACACTGACCAAGTACTACAGGGACCCACTCAAAACAAGCGGCCCAGACTACACCCCGATCCACAGAGACACAGACAGACAGCATTTGTAGATCAGCGTCCAAGGGGAACAAGCCAGCATCTCAGCACAAATCTACAGGAAATCACCCATCTAACATCTCCAACTCCACCTCTGTCACATGACAAAAAGAGAGACGGGCAGAAAGAGAGATGCACAGAGATAAAGACAACAGATCAAGGACTGAGAGGGATAAACAGACTAGCAGAGAGAAACAGAAATGTACAGGGATGGAAAGAGACAAAGAGAGATGGATGGGTAGAACAAGAAAAAACAAGTTGACAACGAAAGAAAAGAAGAGAGACAGCATCCATAGTAAAAACCAGGCGGCCATTGTGATACAGAGAGCATGGAGGAGGTACCGATGTCTCATTTTTTGCTTCCACTGTGGAATTCCTTAAGCCTTCCCACTTTTTTAGCAGCATTGGTTTCTAGAATTTAAAGGGATAGTTCACCCAAAAATGAAAATTCTGTCATTAATTACTCACCCTGATGTTGTTCCAAACCTGTAAGACGTTACAGGTTCATCTTCGGGACACAAATTAAGATATTTTTGATGAAATCCGAGAGTCAACAATCGAATCAACGAATCAACAATTTGTTGAATAAAGTTGTAATTTTTATATAAATGTCATAATTTTTGTTTTCTTTGTGCACAAAAAGTATTCTTGTAGCTTTATAAAATTACGGTTGAACCACTGATGTCACATGGATTATTTTAATGATGTCCTTACTACCTTTCTGGGCCTTGATCATGGTAGTACCCTTGCTGTCTATAGGGTCATAGAGATCTCAGATTTCATCAAAAATATCTTAATTTGTGTTCTGAAGATGAACGAAGGTCTTACGGGTTTGGAACGAAATGAGGGTGAGTAATTAATGACAGAATTTTCATTTTTGGGTGAACTATCCCTTTAAAAAGCACAAATATTAAATTTTTTGAGCATGTAAGTAGACGCTTGATTACGTAATTCACAATGGCAATTTACTGCCTGCAACTCTCTGATTGGTGGGATTTTCTGCACAACATCATGGGTGACGCGAACAAATGTCTTCAACAAAAGTATATACTATTGAGTAACAACCTCAGAGCTCAAAACAGGTCTATTTTTAAAAGTTTATGAGTTTATTGTACCCTATGGAGAAAATGAATTAATTTTTTACTTCAGGAACGTGACTGTTGGATTTCTCAACAACAAGAGATACTTGATTCTGATTGGCCAATCAAATATTTTCTTTAATGATGGTTAAACTACACTACACTAGCTAAACCTACTCTAAAATGAATCCAGGCCAATTCAATCCACTCCTTTGAATCTGATCAAAATTTCATTCAGATCAAACTCAATCTGATCGATTAAGCTGTTTGCATGAAGGCTTTTCATTGCGATTGAGCCATCAATTTGATTACTTGATTGCATATAAATGTATCTACTGTCTTTCATATTACTCTGACGCTTCATTCATTTTATGTTCTAAAAACTGAGTTCAAAAGTATTTATTTATAAATAAATGGACAATAAATGATGGCAGATTTCCCACTATTTTTATAAAAACACATTTACCTTTTAAATCCATTTTTCCTCTAAATTAGCACAGAAAATGCAAGAAATGTCTGCAGATTCCATCAGTGTCTGCTCATATGTTGCCCACATGTTCCTTATTTGAATTGTGGCATGGCTTTTTGCCCACCAGCACATCAACACCTCCGAGGGCAGGTCACCAGATTAGGCCTCTTATTTATTTGTGTGCAGGGAGTGTAATCTAGGCCCATGAGAGCACTTTCTTTTAATGGCTTTACTAAAATAATGGGATTCAGAGCACAAATAATAAGGCATACGCACATTCTTGAAATCCTTCTTTGTGAACAGTAATGCGGTTTGCTTGTTTGATATGTTTAATATGCTTTTGCTACTTTTGTTGGTGCACATGAAAGCGTAACTTCTGTTTTTCCATTCAGGTCTTGTGTTCGTGGTCGTCTTCATAAGGTACTATGCAAGACTGGGAAAGGGGCGGAGTCTACTGAAGTCACAGCCCTGTTGATTGAGCTATGGGAGTGGCCTGTCTCTCATGACCACACCCACCATAAAACATCTGACGTTCAAGCTCCTCCCACCAGGAATGTAGGGAAAAAGAGCTCTGTGCTGCAAAATATATATGGTGAGAGATGTATTTCTGGAACTGTCTAGGAATATATATATATATACTATACTAAGAATATATGCCAAGAAAAAAAATAAATAAATAAAACAAATATATATATATATACCTTAAAGTACTTAACATTTCACTTACACTTAACATTTACATAAAAAATTTCAGAATAATAATGTTTCGAATGTGTAGGTTTCATAAATTTAGACCATTTTGAACAGTTGTGTTCAAAGGAATTTAATGAAATGTATTGAAGTCAGTACTGGTAATATTCAAATACAATTTCTAAAATATTGATAAAGTATGCATCAAACTGGTTTTGCTGTAGTTCTTGTACAAGATTTAAATTTGAAAGAATTTCTCAACTTTTAAATTAATAAAAAGTGGTTAAATGTTGTAATAACACGGTAAAACCTGTTAACATTAAAAATGTGCACATTCTCTCAATAGAGATGTTACTCATTAATAAATAAACTCGTCAAAATTATTTTGTAAATCCCATTTTTTCATCTTTGACCTAGAGGAATGCAGGTGCTCAAACATGCGGCTGCTCAAAACTTCAATATTTTTTGAAAATATTTCATGCACATTTTAAACCTTGTACATGTGCAAATCTGCAAAAAAATATAAAGAAATAAAAAAATAGGACTTTCTATTTGCTTTTAAACTGTAAACGCTTTTCACTAAGCTGTTTTTCCAATTTTTCAAGTTCTACATTTTCTCCTTAGCTCCATGTCGCAGTAAGTTTTGGGACTTCATTTTTATTCCACCCCATATCCTGAAAAGTCTGTCTTGCAGAGATCGACTAAAAATGAGCTCCTAAAACTTACTGCCAGATTCTTGAAGATAAATTCTTCAAACAGTGGTACAAGAGGATGTGGTGCTGGTCCTTCAAGAGACACTCTCAACTTTTCTGTCTATAAAGCCTATAAAAAATTTAGTCTTCATGTATTTCACAGTACTTCAGCATGTTATTCTTATTAAGTCTGGGTCATTTTTTAGGATTTTTTACCCAAGCAAAGTCTCTTGAGAACTTGACACATTGCACTTGTGGAGACTCCAGGTAGGTTGCAGTTCTGGAAAATGGTGGCGCTGAAGACTAAATGGCTCTTGATGGTTTTACACCTAATAATTCACATTAATTCTTAATTCTTTTGCAGTTAACGTGTCTTTTCTTCTCTACCTGCTTTTTCTGACCCCGCTGTCCCAGTGAGCATTTCGCTGACCAGTGGTCATGCCTTAACTTTGCAATTTCTGTATTGCATTAGTTTTGAATATTTCTCATGGGGATTTAATAATTTTTGACTTTTCAGTCTGAGTTAAATCTCTTTTTTTAGTTAATTTTATCTGTAAAAGAAAACATGCCTAATAATTCTGCACACCTGAATATAAGGAGTTTTTCACTTCCAGCCATCATGGACAATTATATATCACTTATAAATGATTAAATACAAAATTAATAGTAGCTAAGATTAATGTGGTTTGGAATTGGTAAAATGTGCTTGGAAAAAAAAATATGATCAGAATATCAATGTGCCTAATATTTATGCATGCACTGTAGGATGTGCTCACTTTACACAGAGTGTGTGTGATCGCGAAATCGAAAGTGAACGTGAACAGCGAGAGCTCATTCAAATGGAATTTCAATACCCTGCATATTGAAAGCAGCTCCCTGATGTTTGCGGGACACTTTGCGGTAGCGGGCGGTAATGGTCAGAAATTCAGCGGGAGTGGGCTTAAGAAAACTGTCCCACGCAGGGCTCTAGGCTACGCATCAGCCGTTTCGTTCTGTCTTTGACAGCACATATAGGACAAATTTTGAAATAGCACCATAAACATTTATTTCAAATTTAATTCAAGCACTTTCAAGGACCTATGTTTGTTTTCAAGTACTTTCCAGGCCTTGAATCCATATGTCTTAAATTCAAGTACTTTCAAGTACTTTCAAGAAGCGTGGGAACCCTGATAATAAAATATTTCTTGAGTACTAAATCATCTTATTAGAATGATTCTGAAGGATCATGTTTCAATTTTAAATATATTAAAAATTAAAATGGTTATTTTACATTGTAATATTTCACAATATTACTTACTTTTTTGTTTTTGTTTTTATGGTATTTTTAATCAAATAAATACAGCCTTGGTGAGCAAAAAAACAAAGCTGCATTTATTTGCAAAAAAAAAAAAGTGTTTATTATAACTAAATCATATTTCTAATCGCTTATAAAAGTGACAGGATACCTTTCCTTAACCAGCCACATGATCAAAGTTTTGATTCATGTCAGTAGCATAAGCAGCCAGATACAAGTTAAATTTAAAAGTAGGACAAGCATCACTAATAAGATTATTACAGAGGGGTGTTATATTTTTATGTGATGTTCCAACACAGACACACCGTCACCCCTCCCTCTTTCATATCAGTTGATAAGGTGGAGTTTCGACCCAGTTAACGCAACTGACCTTCAGCAGACATGAACAGGTGATGATGGCTGAGCAGGCCAGAGACACTCTCGTTCTCAAACACACACGTACACACACGGACACTTGTTCCCCTCCCCGCTCCTCCCTGACAGTCACGACGCTTTGAAAAGTTCATTGCTGTCAGATGGAATGTCGAGCTGTCTCCTCTCGCTCACACATGCCGACCTCCCTCCTCTCGCCCTGTCCGCCCCTGCCAGATGGACGCACGCTCACAGACACCTGCACGTTTGATACCAAACTGTCTGAATCTTGTTATTTTAACAGCTCTAGTATCAGTTGTGACGTTAACACAGAGATATTGATCCATTCAAGTAAAAAATGTGCATGTGACCTCGTCCAAACCAATAAACACTGCTGGGGGGTTTTTTCGGTCTAGGTGGCACTCCTTCCAAAAGAAGGCAGTCTTTGCTGGCTGCAATGTTTAGACCGTAGAGCCAAAGTCAAGCGCTGCTGGATCTGTCACTTAAAACAAACAAACAGTGTGAGTACTTGAGTTCATAATCACTGCTTGTGTTCTTTTGTGTTGTATGTTTCCTCTTATGAGTGTGTGTGTGTGTTTTATCCCTAGTGAGCGCTGTTGAGTGTGTGAGCCTGGTGGATACTTTAAGTCAGGCGAAGCGGTCAGAGCAGAACTAAGAACTGAAACACAAACATTCTTGGATTTCTAGGAATTAAATCTTTGCTTAAGCAACACAGGGATGATGCACTCATTTGATGTTTTGCATAAGGTACAATAAACACGCAATGGTCAGTATCAATAAGGTTTACGTATGAAATCTGCAGTATCACCTTGATTATTGCAGAGGTTAGAGGTTAAAACCACAAACACAACAAATATATTAGATAACCTTTCATTCTGTCAACAACAGGTCATATACCTGTCATAAGGGACTTACATAACAAGACCATCTGCATGGGAGACCAAGTGTTAATACTCTAAAGTCAAGACGTCGCATTGCAGTTTTCAGCCTGTTTCTGATATTGTCAGATCTTGACATTGTATTCTTGTACTCTTATGGCCACAGCCCTGTTTATTGAGTGGGTTGTAGTATTAATGTTTTATATATCTCTATAAATCATTGTACTCTTTTTATTGATTTTTTTTTAAATATATTATTTTGTAAAAGGGAAGATACCTCAGTTTATGTTAAAAAGGAAAGATTTTGCTGCCAATCTTGCCAGAGTTGCAGGTCACATTACTGCACAGACTTCGTCTTTTATTCTGAAAGAGTAATCATTTTTTAAACTAGTGAAACATACACTTACATTCAAAAGATTGGGGTTGGTAAGATATATTTTGTTTTTGAAACAAAAAAGGTCTTATTCTCACCAAGGCTGTATTTTAACAAAAATATAGTATAAACGGTAATATTGTGAAATATTACGATTTAAAATAAATTTATATTTATATATGGTTTAAAATGTTACTTATTCCTGTAATTGCAAAGCTAAATTGGCATTCATTGTCACGTGATCTTTAGAAATCATTCTAATATGCAGATCGGGTGCTATTATCAATGGAAACCGTAATACATGTTTTCAGGATTCTTTGATAAATAGGTCAAAAGAACAAAATTAATTTGAAATTTCATCAATCAATTTTTCATCATTGATCAGTTTTTTATAAATTCAAATGTCTTTACGGTCACCGTTCTCAACATTGATAAAATTTTTTGATTACTAAATTAGCTAATTAGAACGATTTTTGAAGCATCATGTTTCAATTTTAAATATACTAAAAATTTAAATGATTATTTTACATTGTAATATTTCACAATATTACTTATTTGTTTTTGTTTTATGGTATTTTTAATCAAATAAATGCAGCCTTGGTGAGCAAAAAACCAAGGCTGCATTTATTTGCAAAATTGTTGATCAATTTACTGCATCCTTGATGAATAAAAGTATTAATTTCTTTAAAAAAATCTTACTGATCCCAAACTTTTAATCAGTAGTGTAAAAAAAAAAAAAAACCCTATAACTAATTCTTTCAGAAACTATAAAACAGCAGATGTCTGTGTATTCCAGTTTACTTAAAGTAAATGCCACATTATTTCACACCAATTACATTTCTGCTGATTACCAGACAAAAACAATGGTTATTAAAAAAAATCCTGGTAACACTTTATTTTAAGGTGTCATAATACAGAGTAATTACCTAATTAAGTACTTAGTAGTAGCTGTTGTACTTACATGAAACAAAATGTACTTACCATGTAACTAAGTTATGAAACAGCATGTACTTACAGTTTGTAATTATGTAGATGTAATAGGCAGCTACTGTTACACATGTAACGGACCGAGTCTGTTACACAGCTACTTGTACACTTAAGTACAATCTTGATACACTTTATTTTAAGTAGCTTATGTCTGTGTACTTACATTTATAATTACGTTGTAAAAAGTCTGCAACACATATGTAACAATCTTTTGGTTACATAAGTAGCTATGTAACAGACTCGGCCTGTTACATATGTGTAACAGTAGGTGCCTATTACATCTACATAATTACAAACTGTAAGTACAGGTTGTTCCATAGCTTAGTTACATGGTAAGTACATTTTGTTTCATGTAAGTACAATGGCTACTACTAAGTACTTACCTAGATAATTACTCTGTATTATGGACACCTTAAAATAAAGTATTACCAAAATCCCTCTCCAGATCTGTAATAATAAATGTTTTTGCAAAAAATGAAAGAGCCTAATCATCTCATTATCACAAAGTTTATTTTCTTCATTTTGTACAAAACAAGTGGACTCAGAAAAAGAAAGAACAAAAAAAGGCTGTAACAATGAACACCTTAATGGTCAGCGATTAATAGATGTCCCTCATGCCCATGTTGGCCCTGTGACCAGACAGTGTCACGCTGTAGCAGTACAGCAAGTCAGTCAGCCACTGGTCTCGAGTCTCGCCACCATAGAAATGCTGTAAAAACACAAGCGAGGTAAGGTAAACATAATGCTAGTTTTATCTGTTAAAGCAAAGCTGAAATGGATATATGCAGTCATAAGCATATTCTGATGTGATATAAGGTTCTTGAGGAGTCGTATGTGAGTTTGTACCGTTAAGTCCTGTATGATATGTTGCAGTAGACTGGCGTTGGCCATCATGTGGTTGCGTAATTGAGTATGCTGAAGAAGTAATGACAGGATCTGTGCCAACACGGGGAGCTCCTCCTCACAAAGGTCACACACACGAAAAGACTGCAAGACCAGTCGTAGCAACCTCGGTACCGAGCTCAACGCTGCAAAACATGCCTCCCACACGGCATCCCTGACGGTGAGACAGACAAAAATACATTTTGACAACTACATTTTTTGTTTGGACAACTCATCATTGATCACCTATTTCTTCAACCACAAGCCCCAGTTTGTAACTAAGACTATGTGCAATGCTATGTGAAATAAGGTGGCTAAATTTAATTGATTAATTTAACTTGTTGATATATTAATAAATATTTATAAAATTATTATTAATTACATAAATATATTATTTTAAATAATTGTAACTAACACACTTCTCATATATTACAGAAACAAAAAACTATACCATTTTTTTTTTTTTAACAATCACCGTTTCTCAATACTTTGATCACTTTTTCAAAACTCTTCACAAAGTGAGCACAACTGTGGATCATTTTTCATTGCTTTGGCACAAAATACATTCAGTGACTACATCTTTCAAATCACATGAATTTTTTTCATACTCAACCCAGAAAAAAAACTATGTAGTTATAGGCCACATACTCTTTTTAAAAACTGTTACAATTAAGTCTAAAACCTAACATAATATAAAACTGTATAAGACAGCAATTTCCTACATTTCAAATACCATATTGGAATATATATACATATATACACACATATATATATATACACACATATACACATATACACATACATACACATATATATATATATATATACACTATATTGCCAAAAGTTGGGACACCCCCTTCTAATGAACAGGCTTGACTACTTTAGTAATTTCCATGAGTACAAATCTTAATGTTTAAGCATATAATGATATTCTAGGGAATTGTGTGCTTCTAATTTTATAGCAACAGTTTGGACAGGACCCTTTTCTATTTTAAACCAGAGGTGTTCAGCTGGTATTAAGACTTGGTTTTCAGCAGACCTGTCAAGTTCTTCCACACTGACTGAATCAATTATTTCTTTTTGAACCTTGCCTTATACACAGAGGCATTGTCATGTTAGAATAGAAAAGAGTCCTGTCCAAACTGTTGCTTTGAAATTAGAAGCACACAATTCCCTAGAATATTATATGCTTAAACATTAAGATTTGTATTCATGGAAATTACTAAAGTAGTCAAACCTGTTCATTAGAAGAGGGTGACCCTATTTTTTTTTGCAATATAGTGTATTTCAAATCTAAAAACTGAAATGCTATCAGAACAAATAGAGGTAGCTGAACAGCTACGTGTTAGTCTTTCAATTTCATTATCTACACAAAAGGGGAAACTTAGTAATAATTTTGTACTGTAATGTAAACATGGACGATGTAACATACTGCAGTGAATTCTATAACAGTTGTGATATGTCATTCATGTTCAAGAAATTTTACATAAGAAAACACTGCATGTCATTGTTTTCTTAGGACAGTGTTTGTTGGTTGACAACCTTTGTTAGTGTTACGGAAGAATTACTTAATTTGAATCATGTATGATGTGTTTTGGTAGTTTTTGTGCACTTTGGATGTGAAATTCACTGCTGTACCAAGCTGAAAGTCAATAAAGAAAATTGTGTGAAGAGTTTTGAAAAAGTGGCCTAAGTATTGAGAAATGTGTCCTATCAATAGTATAATTTTAAAAAACTGTAATACTGAATAGTTTTTTGACAAAAACTTGATTTTTTTTTTTTTTAGTAATTTTAGGAGCATTAAAACTTTATTTTGAAATGTGTTGCTTTCTTCATAAGAATGCCCTTTTTGGACTTCCCCCAGTCTTGTTTCTAACTTTGCTGTATTATCAAACAGTCTTTCTTTGTGTACACTTTGTGGTGTATAAATGTTACTCTATGCAAATATTTGTGAGTGTGTGGGTGTGCGTGTTTGTGAGCACACCTCTTGCGGGCGCTCTGCTCCAGTTGTAGCAGCAGATTGAGCATGCTCAGGCAACAGTCAGACAGGAAGTGGAGGAGTGTGTCGCTGGGCAGGAAGTTGACATCCAGTAACCGGGGAACACACCTTAAAATTGCTGCACACACACAGTCTGGCACCACCACCAGTCCACACTACAAAGATATAAAGAGAGCGCCATCACAAACCATGTCTGGCTCTACTGCCCACTCATATGCAAAACATTCAGCAGAAAAACACACAATCACTCACCAGATTCTTAATGATGGCGTTCTGTATCACATCAAAACACTGTGCGCGAGACCCTAGAGTGTCCAGGCAGTGGCACACCTCCTACAAACACAGTGCAGAAACCGTTATGAGCTGTGCAGGTAAATGAAGTCTTCAGACTGCAGAGTTCATGCTGCTATGAGTGCCTTCAAATTCTGCATAAATGTGTAATGTTTCATAGATGTGGTAAAACACAGAAGCAGCTCTGATGCCGCTTTGGTTCTGTGTACATAAAATGCAGCATCAATGGAGCCTTAATGTCACATGAAACAAATTGTGATCAACTTTTCTTCAATATTGTGACGTATATATTCAAGTGAAGCTCCTTATTGAACAAAAAAAGGGCGGGATTTAGTTTGTCCATAAGGAATTGATTGGATTGAAAGTGGGTGTTGCAAGCTAGTTAGGCACGTTTTTTTTTTTTTTTTGAAAATAATAATGATGTGCATGGATAAATCATTTATGATAAATCACTGCAATATTCCAAAATAAATATATAAATAAATAAATACAGTCAGTTTTAATTTTATGTAAACTTTAAACTGTCTTTCACAAAGTATATATTTTACAATTTATTACTTTTATTTGTAATTTGTATATATTGTATTACAATTCTAAGCTTAAAAATATATACTCATATATAATTATAAAAAAATATGAAATCATATTAGAGTGTACATTTTATTAAAAATAAAAACAATAAATTTGAATAAAATTAGAAAACGTGAAAATATAAAAGTACATATTAAATAAAAAAAATTGTAATTAGCAATAAAATTATAAAAGACAGACAGATAGATAGATAGATAGATATTTAAACAAATATATGAGAGAACATATACGGACATAATAAATAGAAATATCAAATTATAAACAGTAATTTGTCATTCCTCATGTTGGTGTACATCTACAAAATAGTCTGTAATTAAAATTTTGCATTGAGCCAAAATCAAGCCAAAGGCTAGGCAAAAGGACTAAACAGATTTTAGGAACATAAGTCATCTTCAGAGGAGTCATTTTACAGACTGAAAGCTGATAGAGAGGTGAGACTTTTTCCTATCTCATTCTACAAAGAACCTTTGAATTATACATCACAACATCTTAACATCTGACACACACGGTTTAGGTGAGTCAAAAATAAATCCCCAGTCGCAGACAAAAGAGAAGTCTGCAGAGAACAAAGAATCCTATAGCACCACACACACCCATATACAGTGACAGGCTCAAAGGGTTGTACCTCACCACTATGGCCGGTCTGTGGTAATGGAAGTTGACACTGGACAGATTAGCGATGCCCTGCCACTCTCTGAACTGATATTTTATGAGCACAAACAATAAATAAGTGTGTGTGAGAAATCTAATAGTGCTAATAGCATTAGAGCAGATTAGATTAAACAGATGAAGGCGGAGTGGAATGTCATTCAGAGCAGGTTATTATCAGACATTAATCAGGCTAACAGTGTTAAGAACACATTACGCATGCTTTAGATTAGAGACGCCTGATTGGCAATAAAGGAATGGACCCCCAGCAGCCATGCGCTCTCGCTCTCTCTCTCTCTCTCTCATACACACACACCACTCAAACTTAATTTGATGCTAATTGCCAAGCTATATATCTGAGAAACAGTAAGTGAGAATTTTCTTTAAGAGTGTGATGTGAAATCCCAACAGGATTAGAACACTTTTTTTTTAGCACAGTTTTAGCACATTAGGATTTCTCAGCAGAGCTGTAAAAAAAAAAAAAAAGGTGCTAAAAATTTACTTTAATGAAAAATTTAATTGTTCTTATTTACTTGGTGTTTAACATATTCCAGCAATGTAAACATGTAATAAAAAGACATATTATAAAAAGAAAATGTTCATTTATGCACTCAATACTTGGTTGGGGCTCCTTTAGCACAAAAATTACAGCATCAGTGAGGCATGGAAGCGATCGGTGTGGCATGGAAGCGATCGGTGTGGCATGGAAGCAATCAGCCTGTGGCACTGCTGAGGCACTATTGAGCCTTCACCTCGTCTGTATTGTTGGATCCAGTCAATTTTGCATTTAATATGCTTTGATACAGCACTCTGTGAACAGCCACCCCTTTCAGTAATGACCTTCTGTAACTTACCCTCTTTGTGGAGGGTGTCGATGACTGTCTTCTGGACCATTGCCAAGTCAGCAGTCTTCCCCATTATTGTGGTTTCAAAGAACAAGAGATACCTGGAATTTATACTGTAGGGATGGTCATTTAATGAAACTCAAATATAAATATTCTAATATTTTGAGATACTGGATTTTTGACTTTCACGAAGTGTAAGCTCTAATCATCAAAATTAAAACAAAAAAACTTTTGAAATGATTTACTTGCAATGAACCTAGAATATATCTAGAAGTATCTAGAATAAATCTATCTATCTATCATCTATAAATAGATGTAGATAAATAAATAGTTTTCAAAATTATTTAATATCTCCATTTTTTTCCCACAAGGTTGAAAGTGCAATCAACTTGTACCAAAAGTTTTATTTAGCCAAAGTGCTAAATGTGTTATTGTACAGGGGGTTTTTTTTATTGTTAAGTAAAATTTCTAATTAAGCACAAGTTAAGTGATAAAGTTGAGAGAAAGCGTTTCCTGTGCGTGTATACATGAGGAGGGAAACAGGCTCTTTTCCCCATTAAGGCCCATTATTCTCCATCAGCCTCACCTGCTGGCATCATCTCCCCAGTCACTCCTCATTACCGTATTAACGGTGATGCCAGCCATCCCTCTACACCTATACTGCCTGATTGACTTGGACACAAAAAATTAAAAGTCCAGAGAAAATTGCATAGAGGAATTAGCTGTGTGTGTAGTAAAGGGAGGGGGCAGTGAGAGTCAGCCCATGGCCTGAGGGTGTGGTTTTGTTGGGTTTTAATTTCCGTGTAAAATGTCAGGCGGTGATGGTGTCCGCTGGCCAGCATTAGCATTTGCTTTAGCCAGGAGCGCTCTGATAACCAGCCCTTATTGAAATATGGAGACACCTACACCGGTGCGATGCGATAATCCTTCCCCTGCTCAACAAACTGGCCATCTCCGGGGGGAAACTAAAACACACTTGTGCGTTGAATAACAACCCAAGTGGTCCTGCACTGAATCAAGTGAACACCTGCTTCTTGGTAGAAGTTAAAAATTGCACACGGTTGGCATGAAACACAATGGGTTTGATTAAGGTGAACAGCATGACTGATTCATATCTTTATCATGATGTGCAACAACGCTACTAAGTTTTTATTATATATTTGCAGAAAAAAAAAACAGTAATTTCAAGTGCACGAGAAAATTTTGGTGCATATGCAAGAAATTTCTCAGTTTGTAGGGGAAAAAAAAAATTGTGTGAAAAAAAGGATGGGAATAAATTTTCTAGTGAGCACAGAAAAACACTGCATTACCGTTTCCTGTTAAAGGGATAGTTCACCCAAAAATGAAAATTGTGTCATTAATTACTCACCCTCATGTCGTTCCAAACCCGTAAGACCTTCGTTCATCTTTGGAACACAAATTAAGATATTTTGATAAAATCCGAGAGCTTTTCGAGCACTAAAAGTATTCTTCATAACATTACGGTTGAACCACTGATGTCACATAGACTATTTTAACGATGCTCTTTCTACTTTTCTGGGCCTTGAACGTGGTAGTTGCGTTGCTGTCTATGCATGGTCAGAAAGCTCTCGGATTTCATCCAAAATATCTTAATTTGTAATAAACGAAGGTCTTACGGGTTTGGAATGACATGAGAGTGAGTAATTAATGACAGAATTTTCATTTTTTGGTGAACTATCCCTTTAATGTTCATTAGTTTTCACGTGTGTATAAAAAAGAAAAAAATTGCGCAAAAGAGTTTTTCTCCTGAAAATGTCGCTTTAAAGTGTCTGTGCTATTAGGTTTGTAAATGTAACATTAATTTAGTGTGATTATAAAAATAAACAAATATTAATGCAATTTACCATGCCATCTGCCTGGTATGTAAATTACATAGTAAAAAATTTCTTGGCTTAAAGTTTGAAGTTACCATTTTTTGCAAGAGAATGGAACAAATGCAATGGTTTTGGGATTTGGGTTTAATTTTGAAAATTAAATAAAATTTTGACAGCCTCTTACAAAAAAAAAAAAAAAGCACACATGAAGTACCCTGCAAAATAAAACTAAATTTCAATGATTTTGTCTTTTACAATGATGTGATGTCTTTGAATTATTTTTCTTAATTTTGGGCTCTTTTCCCAGAAACATTCATATATGTGATTAACTGAGACAGAAAATTTACTTGATGCTGAAAATTTAGTTTTGTGCCAGGTGAAAACACTGTCTAATGCAAATGCATCTAACCAACAGCAAACAGACAAGCTGACTGACACTAGAGAAACCAAATGATTGACACGAGCCACACTAACTGACAGAGCAGATGAGAAAGGACAGAAACGCTCACAGGGGACAGAGTGGATGACAACAAGATTAGAAACATATGCCAGCGATTGACAAGAGAACAACTGACATAACACAAGTTGTTGGAGCGACTGAAGGTGGAGAAAGGGACTGGCAGATAAAAGAGAGAGAGAGAATCACCTCCACTACATCCCAATGGTGTAGGAACTGCTCCAGGGTGGTAGCAAACACGCTGAGGGGCGAGAGTGTGGAGGAGGGCAACAGGCCATCTTCATCTGTGTCCTGCAGGGCCCGCAGCATCTCAGAGGAGAAACCTGAAGCACAGGATCATGGGAATGCCGCTTTATCAATATCATGTATGCTGTCAGTACTCATATCATTGAATGTGATGTGTGAGTGTGTGTGTGCACACCTGTTAGTGTGGTGAAAAAGAAACTGAGGTAATCTACATCCTTCACCGGCACATCCAGTGAACTGCTCGACCAGCCACTCAGAGGAGACCTGCGGGGAAGCACACATGCATTACTGTGCAGTGGTCCGGCACTGATCCGCTCTCCCATTACACATCTCACACTGTACTTAAGTGTGTGTGTGCTGTGAGAATGTCAGTCTAAAAATACTGGCAATCTGAGCTCCTTCATTTCCTTTGAAATCAACCTCCCACCACAAACACCCTCACCTTCAGCGAATGAGAACACTCACGGTATTAAGGAAATGCTGAGGTCATCCTTACAATATGACAGACAACACTTACTGTTCCTTAAGAAGATTTTAAGACATTCCATGAACCCCCAGAGGGTTTATTTTTTTTGCACAATAACTCCACCTATTGAATCAAACTACACTTTAACCCAGTGGTACATGCTTTTCATTGACATCCAAAAAACTTTTTTTGGGGGGGGGGGGGGGGGGGGTAAAATTAACAGATTTTAAATATCTTCTATTTATCAGTTATCAACTATGTAGAATATTAGCATGGTTAGCATCCACAGCAGGAAAACAGTGACATTTATATTCAGCATTTATTTTTTTTCAAAAACCTTTATTCAGCCAGGATGCATTAAATTGACCTAAAGTGTCAGTAAAGATGTTGAAATTGTTACAAAAGGTTTGTTTTTTCAATAAATTCTTTTTAACTTTTTATTCATTAAACAATAAACTTTAAAAAATGCATCATGGTTTTAAGTAGTACAACTATTATCATTAATAAGAAGAACTATTTCTTGAGCAGCAAATTAGCATTTTTGAATGATTTCTGATCAATTCTGGATTAATATCTGTAGAAAATTCAGTTATATTAAAATAGAAAACAATTTCTGTATTTTACTGTATTTTTGATCAAATAAATGCAGTCTTGCTGAGCATAAGACATGTCTTTTAAAAAACACTTTTAAATCTTTAAACTACACTACTGAATTGTAGTGTATATTTAAACACATTTAAAATATATATATATATTTTTTAAATATATAAAAATATATTTATATAAACATTAAAGTACATCATTTAGCAGCACTGAACAGAACTTTTCAATGAAGCCAAACTCTTAACATCTCATTGTTTCCCTGCATTAAGCTGGGATAGAAAAAAAAAACAATTTAACATCAAAATAATTACACGCAGCACATTTAAACTATGAAATGTTGCCAAATGAAGTACCAGCAGCTTTTGTAGACATTTTCTCAGCTGGTTCATAAAAAATAAAACCTGCAAATCACCGATATAATTGCTGTGATCAAACCAAGGGGCCACAGCCAAGACCTTCAGGTCAGTCCATCACAGGCTCCATGTATTGCTGTGCTTCTATATATGCAAGTTCAAGGCTTCAGTGGGAACATGATGGCAAGATATTGTCAGAAGTGACCATTTTACTCACTTTTCTGAGAAGGAAATCAAAGAGAACCAGTGTGTGTGTGTGTCTGTTATAGCTATTCAAGGACAATCCACGTAGTCTTATGATTCTCCCTTATAGATGTGGATCAGTCTCAAGGCCAGTAAAGTGAATGAATATCTGATCTTTTACTTGTTTTGATTTCATTTCTCTTGTGATTGTGGAATGAGCATGTGCTGGACTTCTTTAATACTGATTGGCTCATTTCCCATCAACCCATTAGTAAAAAGAAGCCAGACAGACACACACACACATACAGAAAGATGCACCAAGGAAAAAATTCTACTGTTCATTGTGTCTTTCTGTGTGTCAACCACACACACACACACTTTATCGCTATACTAAAAGTAAGTAAGAGTACCAAAGTAAGAGTAACAATTTAATTGATTCATAGTTTAATTTAATATTCCTCCGGACTTATCTCAGTTCCTCAGCATATCCAATAGCTCAGAACAACTTGATGATGTAACAGAAACTATGGACTCTCTCTTTTCTAGCACTTTAGATACGGTTGCCCCTTTACGCTTAAGGAATATTAAGGAAAAGAGTCCAACACCGTGGTATAATGAGCACACTCGGGCCCTAAAGAGAGCAGCCCGGAAAATGGAGCGCAGCTGGAGAAAAACAAAATTAGAGGTATTTCGTATTGCTTGGCGGGAAAATACTCTCTCCTACAGGAAAGCCTTAAAAACTGCTAGATCTGCTTACTTTACGTCTCTTTTAGAAGAAAACAAACACAACCCCAAGTATTTATTCAATACAGTGTCTACTTTAACAAAAAATATAACATCAGCAGGTGCAGACATTACCCAGCAGCACAGTAGTAATGACTTTATGAACTACTTTACTTCCAAGATCGAAACTATTAGAGATAAAATTGTAACCATGCAGCTGTCAGCCTCAGTATCGCATCAGATAGTATGCTATAGATCCCCTGAGGAACAATTCCACTCATTCTCTTCTATTGGAAATGAAGAATTGTATAAACTTGTTAAATCATCTAAACCAACAACCTGTATGTTAGACCCTGTTCCATCTAAGCTCCTAAAAGAGGTGCTTCCAGAAGTAACAGATCCTCTTCTGAATATTATTAACTCATCAATGTCATTAGGATATGTCCCAAAAACCTTCAAACTGGCTGTTATTAAGCCTCTCATTAAAAAAACACAACTTGACCCCAAAGAATTAATTAATTACAGACTGATCTTGAATCTCCCTTTTATGTCAAAGATATTAGAAAAGGTAATATCTTCACAACTATGTTCTTTCTTAGAGAAAAATGCTATATATGAGGATTTCCAGTCAGGTTTTAGACCATATAGTACTGAGACTGCTCTCATTAGAGTTACAAATGACCTGCTCTTATCATCTGATCATGGTTGTATCTCTCTATTAGTGCTACTGGATCTTAGTGCCACATTTGACACTGTCGACCACAACATTCTTTTAAATAGACTAGAAAATTATGTTGGCATTAGAGGAATTGCACTGGCATGGTTCAAATCGTACTTATCTGACCGCCATCAATTCGTGGCAGTAAATGAAGAGGTATCATACCAATCACAAATGCAGTATGGAGTACCTCAAGGCTCAGTACTAGGCCCCTTACTTTTCACACTTTACATGTTACCCTTGGGAGATATCATTAGGAAACATGGTGTTAGCTTTCACTGTTATGCTGATGATACTCAGCTCTATATTTCTTCGGGACCCAATGAAACATACAAATTTGCAAAACTAACGGAATGTATAGTTGATATCAAAAACTAGATGACTAGAAATTTCTTACAGCTAAATTCTGAAAAAACAGAGGTGTTAATTATTGGACCAAAAACTTTTGCATGTAATAACCTAGATCACTGTCTAATACTTGATGGCTGCTCTGTAAATTCTTCATCATCAGTTAGGAACCTAGGCGTACTTTTTGATAGCAATCTTTCCTTCAAAAAACATGTTTCTAGCATTTGTAAAACTGCATAATTTCATCTTAAAAATATATCTAAATTACAACCTATGCTCTCAATGTCAAATGCAGAAACATTAATTCATGCGTTCATGACCTCGAGGCTAGATTATTGTAATGCTTTATTGGGTGGTTGCTCTGTGCGTTTAATAAACAAACTTTAGCTGGTTCAAAATGCAGAAGCTAGAGTTCTTACTAGAACCAGGAAGTATGACCACATTAGCCCGGTTCTGTCAACACTGCACTGGCTCCCTATTAAACATCGTATACATTTTAAGATCTTGCTAATTACCTATAAGGCCCTGAATGGTTTGGCACCTCAGTATTTGAGTGAGCTCTTATCACATTATAGTCCTTCACGTCCGCTGCAATCTCAAAACTCTGGCCATTTGAGAATACCTAGAATATCAAAATCAACTGCGGGCGGGAGATCATTTTCCTATTTAGCACCCAAACTCTGAAACAATCTACCTAACACTGTTTGGGAAGCAGACACACTCTGTCAGTTTAAATCTAGATTAAAGACCCATATCTTTAATCTGGTTTACACATAATACACTATCGCATTTCTATAATTCAAAACCGTTAAAGGATTGTTAGGCTGCATTAATTAGGTCAACCGGAACCGGGAACACTTCCCAAAACACCCGATGTACTTGTTACATCGTTAGAATAATGGCATCTACGCTAATATTAGTCTATTTCTATTTTCTTATTCCGAGGTCACCGTAGCCACCCAGATCCAGACTGTATCCAGATCAGATGGTCACTACAGCCACCCGGATCCAGTCCGTATCCAGATCAGAGAGTGTGTCAGCACCTAGAGATGACCTCTACAGCCCTGAACATCAGCGGAGACCAGGACAACTAGATGAGCCCCAGAAACTGATCCCCAGTGAAGACCCTGTCTCCTAGACGGCCATCGGGACAAGAACACAGGAAACAGATGAGTCCTTTGCACAATCTGACTCTGCTGCAGCCTAGATTTAAACTGCTGATTTTGTCTGGCCAGAGGAGAATGACACTATTTCGACACACTATTTCCCCGTCTAAATACTGTTAAGCTGATGTAAAGCCACCCAGCTTTATATCAAGCTGATGTAAAGCTGCTTTGTCACAATTTGCATTGTTAAAAGCGCTATACAAATAATAGTGACTTGACTTGACTACTATTAACCATTCTTGTGTAAGTTCAGCAACACTTTCTGAACCCGATGGCCACATTCCAAACTCTTTATAAGAGTTAGTCGTTTCGCTGATGTGATCAAAGCTAAATTCTTGTGAAGGACAGAATGTTCGGTTCATGTTGTTCTGAAGATTGGCTCTCTTAACGGCATGTCATGCAGTTCTGCCATTAACAGAAGCGGCCTTAAAGGGATAGTTCACCCAAAAATAAAAATTTTGTATGAATTCCTGTGTTCTGCCGAACACAAAGGAAAATATTTTGAAGAAAGTTTGTAACCAGGCTGCTTCGGGGCACCATTGACTTTCATAGTAGGAAAAAAATACTATGGAAGTCAATGGTGCCCCAGAACTGCTCTGTTTCCCACATTCTTCAGAATATCTTCCTTTGTGTTCAGCAGAACAAAGACATTCATACAGGTTTGAAACTACTTGAGGATGAGTAAATGATGACAAAATTTTCAGTTTTGGGTGAACTATCCCTTTACGTGATGCTTCACTTATCACGAAGGAATCCTGTCACGGGGCCAGACTTTTTCAAAAGTGCAGTTGGTGTGAATTCACTTGCTGTAGCATTTGTTTTGGAATTTTGGTGCGACTCTGAGTCGGGAACTTTATGATCGTTACATGTCTCATCAAAAGAGTAATACTGCCCTCTGTAGGTGTTCGCACACATTTAGTCAAGTCTTGTTCTTTTGAGCAAACAGAGAGACCAGAGGAAAGGCCGTGTATCCAAGATACACTCACACACGTCACACAGGGACTCAAAGTCACACACTCAGTGTGTTCTCAAACATTGCTCCCATTAGGATTTGAGGGGAAACCACAAATAAAAGAGAGGCTTTAGGCTAGTGACTATAAGAAAAGCAATGGGGACACAGCATGTCACAAAGACACACACGCAGGCACACACCCTAAGGCCCTCAGCATGCAGGGGAACTCGCAAAGGAATATTCTGTCAATCATCCATGAACAAGTAACAGAATGTTGATTACTCATCCTGCAACAACTCAACTAGTGAAATAAAAAATTCAAACTTGGATGATTATCATACCAGCTATCGTGAGACTTTCACCATTTGTTTTTCTAAATATGAACAAATAAATGATAAAAATGTGCTCTTTATCATTATAAATGTAGAGCTTTTATATACACATGAATTTTGTATGTGTCTTTTGTATGTGAGGTGCAGTGTTATTTTAGCATTATTTATATTCTATTATAGTATTTATTGATATTTTGTATCAGCTTTTATTTTTATATTTTCATTTTAGATTTAGTTTTAGTCATTTTGTTATGTACTTTTGTCATTAAAATTTGTTATTTTTATTTAACTTTTATTTTTTTTTCAATTTATTTTAGCATTTTTAGTGGACAAGGCAACATTTTTACATTTTTTAAAAGTTTAGTTTTTTTATCTAATATTTTATTCCAGCTTTATTTCAATTAATTTCAATAGTTTTAGTTAACAATATCAACACTGCTGAGGCAACAGTTGAACTTTTTGTAAATGTTTTAATTAAAGCATATTGTACTGGCTACCAATAGCTGCTTGCATAAAATTCAAGGTACTGATGTTTGCCTACAAAACCACTGGCTCTGCACCCCTTTACCTAAATTCACTACTTCAGACTTATGTGCCCTCCAGAAGCTTGCATTCTGCAAGTGAACAGCGCATTGTAGTGCCTTCCCAAAGAGGCACAAAATCACTTTCACTTTTACCTTAACTGTCCCCTTCATGGACTTTCATCTTACTGTGGAATGACCTTCCCAACTCAATCTGAGCAGCTGAGTCCTTAGCCATCTTCAAGAAATGGCTAAAAAACATCTCTTCCATCTACACTTGACCCTCTAACACTAGCACTCTCTATTCTGTTTCTATTTTATCTACTTGTTTTCTTTTTATTTATTTAAAAAAATGTATCCTCTAACACTAACATTCTCTATACTTTTTTTTATTCTATTTGTTTCTTTTTATTTAATATATAGAAAAACCTTGCTACGTGTACTGCGTTAGAGTAACAGAAACTTACACTTACATATTATTGCTCTTTCTGTTGGTTTGTTGGTCCTCATTTGTAAGTCGCTTTGGCTAAAAGCGTCTGCTAAATGACTAAATGTAATGTAAATATTATTAATTACATAAAAAAGCATATATTAAAGCTGAAACTTGATGCAGCGTTTGTGAAGAAAACAATATATTTTTAATTCATATCTGTTATTTTTTTGTAACTATTTTTCTCTTTTTGGCACATTTATTGCCATTTTACCTTTATTTCACTTAAATCGACTACTTATTTATATGTTCAATTATTCAACAACAAAACTACTCAAAACTCCCATCCCTTCTCCTATCCTAAAGGCCCTCTCACAAAATTTCTGAAAACCTTATTGACAAAAATTGCAAAATACTAAGTGTTGTGTATACTAAAGTCAGCGATTACTCTGAATATTCTGAACTTACTGCAGTATGACCTCTGCCTCACTGCGCAGTGACTCGTGGCTCTGTTCCACCTCATTATGGCAAACCACGGTTAATGACTAGCGGTCACGGCCAATCAGAGTTAAGTGGGAGAATTGGACATCCTCTGATCGCGCCGCACAGCGCTTGGCTGTCTCTGATTGGTTAAATTGTTTGATTCTATTAGCAGTGAAAACTCTGAGACTGCTGTCTCCTCTCGGCAGTCGTAGAAAACAGAGTCACATTTTAAATATATCAGTCAGATGCAGACAGATACTCCTCTCCAGGGGCTGAGCTGCACATGCATAACCAGTCTCGGTCAAACATACACTGATGCACGTATTTTTCCATTTTAGCAAGTATTATGTGAAGTAGCGCTTGACTATACACATAATCTAACAAATGTAACCAATTTTAAAATGTTTTACATATACTTAAAATTGTATTAAGACATTAAAGTACATGGAAATTAAAGTACATGGAATTTTTGTAAAATTAACATTACTTCAAATCTTAGGTGATACTTCAGGTAAAAAAAAATAAAAAAAGCAGAAAACAAAAGCTTGAGAACCCTTAATTTAAAAGTTATCTTTTTGATTAGGACGCTACCTTTGAAGATTGCTGCCCTTGTAAACAGTGAAACAGCTTACTAGGTTTAAAAAAAAAAGAAAAAAAAAAAAAGAGTTCATGTGTCATAACAATACCACACACGGTTCTTTTTTTCCCTGGCTTTTAACACCCATGCCTTGTACCCCTTGGAAACTAGATCTTTGATGCCCCAGAGCGGAACACTGGAAGCAGACTTTAGGATTGCATTAGTGCACAGTGCTGTATCATAACCCTCATACCTCAGGTGTATGGTGCGTATTAGCATGGTGGCCAGGCTAGCCGACACTCTCCCAGTGTTGCAGACCTGACTGAGACATGCCAGAAGCTCTGCGGGAAACGCTGGCAGGAAATGGAGAATCTGAACCAGCCTCTTCTGGGACTCCACAGGCAACACCACCACACAGCCCTCCTGTGGATCTACAACGTGAGACATACATATTATATATATCACACAGATGAACATAAACAGAGAAATGTTAATATAATAGACACAGCATAAATTGCCTTCAAATAATGCTAACCACTTTTTTCATTAAATAAAATCAATTAAAATTTTTTGAATTTTTCCCTTATAAATTCCTGGCCCATGGTGAATTACAATTGGGGGTCGACAGGTCTATTTTGAGATTGATTATTCATTCTAAATGTGAAACTTGAGAAAGGAAAGAGCTCCCCCTAGTGACAGATGTATGTGTCTGCTAAAGCTCAACAGTGAAGGAATGAATGTCTGTGAGAAAGAGAGGGAGAAAAAAGCAAGAGAGAAAGAGGTTTGTCCTGTCAGTGATCACAGATAGACAGACATTATTAGCTGCTGACGCACGCTGCTGATGTCATGAGTGCTAACACACACAAAGAGAGCGCTGTGCTCCTGAAACACAAAACTACAGAGAGCTTATATCACACTCAGAACCGGAGACGCCACCACGCTAATGCTCACCCTCACTACCACCCGATCCCTTACACAAGCCTCTCTTTAAGCACACACACGTTATAGTATTGAGAGAGTATGTTAAACAGTTGTTTGTGAGTATATATTCTTACCATAAATACTGCAGGCATTTTTCTGAAGACTCTGCAGAAGGTCTTTATTGCCCCTCGCGGCAGCTGGATGGATCGTCTCCAGCAGTTTTGCTGAGAGCTGAGGATTCCTGCTGCCCAGCTGAACCAACTGCACCGGCAGTGACACCAGCCAACGCGCCAGAATCCTGCTCCTGAAAGAGAAGGAGACTTCAGACTCTTCGCATTGTCACAAGGTGCATTTCTAGACTCAAATAATAAAAAAGGAGCCTTCAACTCACTTAAATGAAATGGCAAAAAAAAGGCAAAATTATAAGATAACTAAAATATATAAACATTAATATTGTGAAACAAAATCAGTAATATTGTGAAATATTATTACAATTTAAAATACCTGTTTTCTATTTCAATACATTTTGAAACATAATTTATTCCTATGATGGTTGAGCTGAATTTTCAGCTGCCATTACTCCAGTCTTTAGCATCACATGATCTTTCAGAAATCATTCTAATATGATTTAGTGCTCAAGAAACATTTCTTGTTATTATTAGTTGAAAACCTTTGTGCTTGGTCACTTTTCATCAATTTAATGTATCCTTGCTGAATAAAATTATTAATTTCTTTTAAAAAATCGTATTGATCCAATCTGAATGGTAGTGTGTGTATATAAATATCATAACCAGAAACGCCAGAAAACATCAGGGCCAGACAAAAATGATTGGTGGGCACCTACCGGGCAATATGAGGGTGGTTCTGATGCTCTTGAATGTAGAGCCGACTGAAAAAGCGCAGTAGCAGAGTGCGGACACTCACGGCCAGGTTCCTCTGCTGGTACTGCACATACACAGCCTGCAGGAGATCGTCTGTCACCACTGAAAACACACACATATGCACATTTTAAATTCAGTAGACCTTTATTAAAAAAACAAAAACAGTCTGGCGTAAAGAAAACTGGCCTCACCACGGCTGCGCTGGGTGACAATCATCCTCCACACCACCTCCAGTAAGGCTGCCAGGTGCTTTGAGCTCAGCTTGCCCCCATTGGATAACGTCTCCCTAATAAATACCCTGATTGGTCCGAGCCAGTCAGCATCTTCGGCTTCTACGTGATCCTGGCCCCTAAGACTGAGCGTCACCATAACTTGGCACAATGTCACGTTTAGGGCCATTGGTTCCACATTGCCTCCAGCAACCGTTCCAGCTGCTACCTGCTGCCTAATCCTGAAGACAAATATAGAGAGATAATTAGCCACTTGTAGGTGAGTGGTTCTCGGCCCCTAGTTGCTTTTGTAATATGTGACATGCCTTAAATAAAATATTTTTTAAAAAATTAAAATTCTTACATTATTCAGTATGTAAACTAAAAATATTTTTTTTCCTTCAATAACTGTTGTTTCTATTGAAAAACATACAGTTGATAAAACTTCTGGAATCACCAAAATGAAATGTGGTTCATTAATTTACCTATGCCAAAACACTATCGGTTTCTATTAATAAAACATTTGGACTTTTTGATTACCTCTTTCCATCAGCTTTCTTCTTGTGTCTTGCCACCTCCAGCCGGCCATAGGGGAAGTTCTTCATGAAGTGGTGTTTGAAATCTGTCAGGTATGAATTCCGGAACCAGGCGTCCTGCACAGTACAGCAGAAACAGGGTTTATGCGATATCTATGTGTGGATTATCTGGCTGTATAACATCAGCAATGCAGCTGCTGCAGTTTAAGTGTATGTACCAGTATGTCCTGTTGGTCTCTCTGTGGGGTAAGTCTTCTCAGTAACTGCAGTATGGTGAGGATCTGGAACATAAGAGCCATGGCCTCCGCTGAGAGCAGGTGGCCGCTGTCTGTCTGCACACGATCTCCACCTGCCGCCTCCACCCAGATCTCCAGCAACAGAGGCACCAGGGTTCCTGCAAAGCCCTGCACAGTCTCAGCCGAGCAGAGTTCCTTATTCATTCCAGCCCCTGCCTTAGAGTCCGGCCTGCACAAAACCAACATAAGAGCTGTATACTGTAAACACATAGCCTTTCTGTCTTTTCATCGAACTAAAAAGAGTACCAGGTCTCACTGATATGATGGTACTACAAAAGCAAAGCAGCACGATACTGTTGTGCAAATTTTGTTACCTGACCATGATACCATTGCGTTGCTATTCAGGACAGCTTGCCAGTTTAGGCAGTGTGACACTCTGTTTTATTCTGTAATTTGTAATACATCAAATCCAGATGGGTTGACAAAAAATCCTTTGTTACAAATGTAAGTAAAGTGTAGGGAAAGGTTGTTAAATTAGCTCCTGTAATTCAAACAGCAGAGCATGGAGCAAATGAAAAAAACGTATATCTTGAATGCAATGTAAGTCACTTTGGACAAAAATTGTTGAATATACTGTCTGCTCTAGTTTCATTTAACTATTCATATGAGACTGTTTACTTATTAAACTGATAATTTGGCAACAAGTTACCAGATGCTGGTAACGTACTGAAGACAAACTTTTGGTATCTAATCAGCCCTATTCTATATAAAAACATATAGCAGGCTATAGAGGTTCATACTTAACTAAATAAACCAGAGGTACCCAAACGTTTTACTACGAAAAGCCAAAATCAAACTTGACTAAGGGCCATGGGCCAAAAAAAGTTGTATTAGATCAAACCTTTAACTATAAAGAGTTATGTTAAAGATGAAAAAGAGAAAATGGTTTACCCTGGTTCTCTTCATTTATTATTTAAATATAAAATAAAAAACACTTTGCAATATGCCATTTTACTGTGCAACAAACCATACACTACAATAAAAACGCATAAACCATTTTCTTGACTAAAGCCCCGTTCACACCAAGGACAATAACTATAAAGATAACTATGACGATAACGATATTAGCATCCACACCAGCGAACGATATCGTCTGTTTATTCTAAGTGCATGCGCGTCTGCAGTTTTAAATTCTCCAGCTCCTTATAGCAGGATGGATTCTGATTGGCTGTCAATGTTTGTATCGTTCATCAGCTGGAAAAAATCGTTCTGAAAGTGATTCCAACGATATCGTTTCTCTGTGCCTTTATCGTTATAGTTGTGGTGTGGACTCTGCTATTCTTTAATATTGAGAACGATTTTTAGAACTATATCTTTATCGTTATCTTTATAGTTATCATGCTTGGTGTGAACGGGCCTAAACTTTTAAAATGTATGCTTGTATGTGTGCCACTCCCTAAATCTTGCCATTATTGTCTGTTCACTAAGAGTGAAGCATAGCATCTTAAAGTGCATTAAATTTTTTTATAAATTTAACATATTCTCTACTCTAAATTTACAGTGCAAAAATAAAACAATTAAATGCTAAAACAGGGATGGGGAACGTTGATCCTGGAGGGCCGGTGTCCCTGCAGAGTTTAGCTCCAACCCTAAACAAACACATCTGAATCAGCTAATCAAGGTCTTCAGGATGCAGTTAGGTATTTTTTTTTCCAGGGTTGGAGCTAAACTCTGCAGGAGAGTGGCCCTCCAGGATCAACGTTCCCCACCCCTGTGCTAAAACTAAAAGATAAATTAGAAATTGATACATTAGAAATGGCTTTTTTGTGATATTCTGCACAGCAAACCTAATCAAATGTCATCGGGCCCTAGTCGGATATAAACAAATAACTTTCATCCAATATTCAGTCAGTTAACATGGAGGACATATTCATAATGGAAAGAGAAATGAGTTTGCAATCATTTACTGTAAGAATTAAACATACCTCAGCCGATAAGCAGAGTGTGGGGTGGGAACGGCTCCAGAATTTTCAAACATTTGGATCCTGCCCTTGCTAAAGACTTGCTCCTCCCAACTCACATCCACAGATGTCACCGAGCCCTTCTCTCCGGCCCATATTCCAAAGCTGGTCACACCTTCCTCCAGAGGTCTTTCCTCAACAACCGCCTGCAGAAAACTTCCCAACCTGAACGAATACACAAATTATTAATAAACAACAACATTGAAAACTACACAGAAAGAATGGGGAGAAAATATTTTTATTTAAACTTTTTTGGGATGCAATACCTGAGCAGCACAGTGAGTCTCCATTGCTGTGCTGTTACAGAGCGATTTGTGCTGATAGTCAGAGCAAATCCCCCTTTCCCAGATTTATCCTGCCCTGTTCCAGCTTTTCGCTTTTGGGAGATGAGCTCTAGAAAATTTGTCAGAAGAACCGTATGCCTCTGAGAAAGAAGTTCAGGATAGTGCTCCAGCAGCACATCCAGGACCCGGAGAGCATCTTCCTGGATGGCTTCTGAGATGTGGGTCATGGCACAAGTGAGGTGGGCGCTGAGCAGGGGGAAGAAGGGAGCCACACGGTCGGTGGGGATGCACTGAGCAATGAAACGCAGCAGACGCACTGCAGCTGCTCGCACAGAGCCGTCTTTGTCGGTGAAGAGTGCCGCCACCTCAGAGAGCACCGCTGATGCATGCAGCTCAATCAGAGTAGGCTGAGCTGACAGCAACTCCCGCAAACCCAACAGAGCTCCCTGCTTTATGTTACTGTTGATGTGGTGTAGCTTGGACAACAGATCCTGAGAGAGTGAGAGACAATGAAGGGGTGATTTAAAAAAATAAATAAATAAATCCAGTTACTCCAGTTGTGGAACTGACAATGCAGATGTGGCTAACATGAGAGTGACAAAATAAAGGTGCATCTTAACAATATTATGTTGCATTGATACATCACACTGTTATTCATTTGATTGATGCACTGATTCATACTGATGTATTTTTACACCTCTATAATTAACCACAGAAAGATAAGGGTCAGTGGAAAGTGTGACATTGTGTGTTTTATGTACCTTTATGTCAAGCTGCCTGTGCGTTGTTGGCCTTGAATCTGCATGCTTTAGCTGCTCTGGTAAATGGATAGCTTTTGATTTGAAGTTGACGTTTGTTGCATTGTCTGCTTTTGGCTTCTTTTTGCCAACCTTTAGCTGAATTTTCTGGAAATCACCTTGCCTTTTTTGCTTTTTCGCTTTCATTCTTCAATTGTTAAAGAAAAAAAAATCTGGAACAAAAACAAAGCAACAGTATTTTTCACATTTCATATTATAAAATAAAATGTACATTTTAGAATAAATAATAAACATATCATAAATAAAAAACATACCAAAATAAATAATAAACAACTTCATAATTCTTTAGTTAAGCTATTCACAAAATAAAATCGATATTAAAAAAAACTGAAGGAAATGTGAAATTACACCAAACAAAATATGCAATGTTTGATTCTGACAGTTTTCTCCAGCTTTTAACAAGAGCAAACTTTCAAATAAGTATCATTTTAAAAATCAGCTCATTTAATGATTTGCAGCAGCAGATCTGTTTTCTGTAAGTATGTATATATGAGCTGTAAACAAATATACACGTTTGATTTGATGTTTATATCAGTATGCATAAGCGTGGCTATACGCAGCCATAATTATCAGCGATTAACTCCATTGCACAAAGCCATTTATTCAGCTTAAATACAAATATCACAATAAAATTAAGACTTCAGATAAGTTTATTTCACTGACCACAGATAATCACTCGTGCTGCTGTTGAGCCATCAGGGGTCCATCAAGCTCTGTTGAGAAAATAATCCGGCTAAACATATGCCTGATTAAATTAAACACGGCAACTTTTCTATTTCAGTGTTTGCTAAATAAATACAGATATCGAAGCACGTATAATATATTTTATTTTAATTGAAATATGCATAGAGATACTGCAAATTACAGACACAGTCAAGATTGTGCGGCAGTCTTTATCGGGAGTCGAATAAAGCTCGCTTCAAAATAAAGGTTTTGGTTGTGATTCCAGTTCTCTTTACTTATGTGTCCCAGCAGTTTTGATAAACTCCAATAATTTCATACTTATGTAATATCGATATCAACGACAGTAATGATTGAATATCGTTTACTATATGAGTAAATTATCAAAAGAAAATAATTAGTATACGTTCATGACCTAGGACTTTTATTTTGGAAACAGGCGGAAACGAACTAGGGTCTTTACTGTATTATTTCGGCCCAGTTTCTTGTCGCGTTTCTGTTTTCAAAACCAAACAGCCTTTGCTCAACACAAGGTTAGTAAAACAACAGCGAACAGGTAAATAATTGAACAAAGCTTTAAATAGCTGCGTTGTTGTAAACAGAGAAAAGCTGAGTAGAGTTTAAATGTAGCTGCACATAATGTTGCGTTAAAGCGCGATGTCTTTGTTATGAGCCAGAGTCGCCATCATTTACTTTCTCTTACAGCCGAAACTGTGCATATTCACGACAGACAAGTTACTCCTACCCTCCCTTTGAATATATTTTTAATTTCAGCAATAATCAAAATAATGGAATATGTGTTGTCTTTTACAGCATGGATCCTCGCTCGCTCCTCAATAAAGGCAGGGCCGGCGGGAAGGTGAGCCCTATAGCAGCACATCAAATCAGAGCCACTTCATCAACGCTATCCTACCCTACCATGTGGATGCAGACCGTTTACAGACCTGCTGTAGTTCTCAAACAGTGGTTACTCAAACGGCGCTAGTTGATTGGTGGTGTTAAAAACCAACAATTGGTGAAAATTCACCCTATCAAATTTGTAAATGCATGTTATTTGAGCCCTTTGCAAAAGATTCATCCATGCATGCTTTTTAACTGGTAATTTTTAATTAAAATTAACTTTTTATTTTATTTAAAAAAAAAAAATTACACTGATACTTTCATTCAACAAAATATAACTAAATTTCCTGGTGAAAGGACAGACTTCTCAATTTAGTCCACTTAAACTCCGCTCCTGCAAAGTTGCATTCATCTGCCCCCATTTTTGAGTGCCCACATTTAAAAATCCAATCAACAACTAATGCATAGGACTAAGTCTCCACCTTTATTTCTTTTTTGTTTATCCATAACACTCGGATATACATCACACAACATGTGAGAAAAGATGTTTCATTGCGACTTTATTTCTAATTGTTTTATTGTTTCACTTCAATAACACAACTGACATTTTTATGTCAGCATATGTAAGTGTTTGGTCCCACTAGTTAGTGCGCTGTCAGTTCATTTAGGTCACTAAAAGTAGCACTAAAACTAGATCGGGTATAATGGTTTTTGGTCATTTGTACTCTACCTAAAACCGATTGTAATTGTTTTGATGTAGTTAGTGGTTGAATGATTTCACCCGCCCACCTGTATCAGCCATAACTCTTGTTATGCCATGAAGCTCAGTTTGACAGAGTGCTGCAAACTGTCTGTTTGGTGGGCTACAGTTTTTATTCAAAGGAATCCCCCTTTTTTTTGCATATTGTAGTTAGCTTCATCAGTCATCCGTTAGAAAATAGAATTTCCAGCAAAATGAGCTGATAAAGCGGCGATCACTGTGACCAACTGTAGTTGGCATAGTGTTGGAGAGGTGCGAGAATCCTCACGTTTTGCTTACTGTGTGACATTTTTCATGCCTCAAATAGTCCCTAAAAGATTAATACTAAAATGGTATTAATCTCTGCCCCTGATGTCTGAGGGTTAAGAGTATTTGCAGGATCACATCCTATCTAAAACCAAAATTATTACATGACAATGAGAGTATGAAGTATTAATTAAGGGAAATAGTTAAGTGGTCATTACATATTCATTGCAGACCTTGTATAGAAGATTTATGTATTTTCCTAAAGTGGCTAAAATTTACACTAACATTCAAAAGTTTGGGGTCAGTAAAATAGATAGATTTATTTATTTGTTTATTTATTTATTTATTGAAAGAAATGAATGATTTTAATCAGCATGGATGCATAAAATTAATCAAAAGTGGCAGTAAAGATGTTTATAATGTTACAAAAGATTTCTGTTTCAAGTAAACACTGTTTTTTTGGACTTTCTATTTATCAGAGATTCCTGAAAAATATCAGTGTTTACAAAAAAATCATTTTATCAGTATTGTAATGTTTCTTGACCAAATCAACATATCAGAATAATTTTGAAGGATCATGTGAAACTGAAGACAAGAATAAATAAAATTTTTAAATGTATCAAAGAAGAAAAGTTATTTTTAATTGTGATTAATGTTAGTAAGTACTACTGTTTATTTTGTATTTCTAATGAAAAAAAAAAAAAAAAAACTTTGGTGAGCATTAGAGACCCTCAGAAACACACAAAAAAATTTACAGACCCCAAACATTCGAAAAGTAATCTTTATTCTTTAATCTTTAAGTCTGTCATTGACCTGACACAGTGTTGCGTTTGACCTGTAAAAGACAGAAAAACATTTCGTTTGAAAACAGAATGTAACATGTTACTCTATCATCCCTTATGTTTTCTTCTCTAGCTGATAGAACTCCATTCTCGGGGAGATTACTAAAGCACGATTGTTATTCCAGCATGAGAGTGTCTGGCGAAGAGACACTTTGTGTCCTCCCGGCCAAGGACGGGAGGACACCCTGTACCCTCTACTTTTGAAGTGGAGAGGAGAATTTAAGCGGGGGAGGAGGAGGAGGAGGAGAGCAGACTCTGCTCTTCACCTCCAGTGCTGTTATATCTCTCTAATTCCTCTCTTTATTTCTCTCCCCCATCAACGATTTTATTTGTCGACTGTGACAGAAAAAGCAGCAGTTCTTCAGTGGTGACATAGGTAAGTGCCGCCCTCAGAACCCTTCAGTTCTGCCCTTCAGCTGTGCCTGGCCTTGGTAATCTTATTGCCATGTGCCACTTCTGGGTGTTTCAGAGCTTTGGAGCTTCAACCCTCAACACAACACTCAAGCACAGCTCTCAAACTAGCATCTTTTTCAGACCAATGCTTTGCACTATTTGAACTGTGGTGTGCTGAACAACATTAGAAACATCAACATTGAGCTCCTTCGAGCAACATTAGAAAAATCAAGACCTGCTCTCGCCATGTGCTTTAACGTCAGGTCAAGATCCACATATGCTCGGAGGTGGGGGTATCCCACCTTTAATCCCTGTATGCCCGCTTAGGGTCTTCTATCCGTATTGATCGTGGCGCCTTGCGCAGGGCATGCATTAAGCTGCCTAAGGAAAGTTAACATGAAATACATTATATTTCAGGTGCCTGTAGCCTTGAACTCAATTAGAACAGTTACACTGCTGCAATGTGATCAGCTGACGTCTCAACCAGTGTGTTTTTGTCGTCATACTGGGGTTGTGGACAGAAAAACAGGGGGCGCCACGGCAGCTTTTTCAAAGTCTTTGTTCAAATCTGTTGAGTTTGTATTTGTTGTTCAGCGTTTAAGCGCAGAGAGTTGTGGCTCACTTGTCTGACCACAATTTTCCATCAAGTGTGACTGTTGCCTATATGTAGGCCTGGGAGTAATTAATGAATGAGTGCTTTAAGCACTTACGTTTTGTTTTTGGGATACAGTAACCACATGGTACTGTTTCATTAGAGTGGGAACACTTCTGTGCCTTAAGTTCAGGTTCACAATGCTTGTTCATGTCCTTTTTGATTTTACTTATTCATGTGTGTTTCATCAGTCTTCACTTCCAAGAATGGATCCATCCAGACTATACCCTGTCTGAACAAACGGCTCAAATCAGTCACTGATGCTGTTATTGGTGAGTAATGAAGAATATTTTGTTGCACCATTATTATAAAGTCAAACCAAAATTTATTCAGACACCTTCAACATTTCTCACATTATCACGGTTTATTCGCAATAGTTTAGAAAATGGTAATAAAATATGACAAGAACTCAAGAGTTAAACTGTGTCAGAACAAATTCATCTTGATAATGTCAGATAACTTTGATAGAAAGGTATGTAACTAAACATGGTCAGGTCAAAGTGTCAAATCAAGTTTTTGGTCCCAAATTTTTATCAGTTTTACTGGTAGTCCACTGTATGAAAAATTTTTGGGTATAATGTCACAGTTTACTTTATTTTGCTATCCTCACTTACATAAATTAACTGTAGTGTCCTGCACCCAAAAATATCTAATTACATCTGGTGTCTGAATAATTTTTGGTTTCACTGTAAATGGAGGCTAATAGGCTTTTATTGGACCCTTTCTCTAATGAAATAATTTAATTAAGGCTTTAGTTGATTAACAGTGTTCACGAATGTCCAAAATGTTTTTAGATAAATACTAATGATCACAATATTTTATTTAATTTTTAAGTTATATTTAAGGAAAATGCGTCAAATGTTTAAACTGTCATCCCTGTTAATTTTTGTTTTTGTAATGTTTTAAATGGTATAGTTTTATAATTATTTCGCTCTCTCAAATAGCTTCAATATACCTGGCTGTTTTTTGTTAGCAACTTGTAGCTAACTGCATTTTTATAAGTGTAGCTGGACTGTGTTTTAAACTTGAAACTGTCTGGATGATCTTATGTTTGAATAAACATGCTATGTGTTCATAGGCCTGCAGTACATATGGGAGTATCGAAGCCCATCTAAGTCAGTTCCTCCCCATTACCAGTGTAAACTGTGTAAAGTTCAGCAGCTGCAGAATGAAATGACTGCTCACATCACCGGCTGGAAACACGGCTTCAAATATATGGTATGTTCTTTTGTGATATCCAGATAGATATCACAGATTATCTCTGTCCATGCTTGTGATATAATACACAGTCAGCCACCTAATTATGTTGTGATTTGTCTTTTGGAATACAGAAGCAGAACCACAAAGACAAGATTCCTCATGAGGAAGAGGCTGCACTTAAAGATCCAGCCATCAGGAAAGCCATTAAAGCTGCTGCTGCTGAAGTGGAGAAAACTGAGGGAAGAGGTCAAATTAAGGTAAGACTAAATGCTGATGTGCTCTAAAGATCTCACGCTAGTACTTTTTAATTATACATTCTTGTCTTTTTTTTCTTCTTTCAGACTGTGCTAAAGGAGCCATGTGAAGTTATGGCATTTCAGGCCATGAGTAAGTCAGTTGTCTTCTGTCATACACCATCTAATCTGCTCCCAGTGAATAAAGTCCCATCTTGTAGTTTTTCATATTAAATATTCTGTTTCACTTGGAAAGATGTCATCTTATGGAAGCAAAGCTGGTTGCTAAAACCCTACTCTGGTATAACTGTGTTATCAACTGACCCTTACTTATCACACACATGTGTAAATGCATAAAATTAGCAAGACGTCTTTATGTTCAGTCCTTATCTTTGCTAATCAAATCCCCTGATACTAAGTAGATAAGTATTATATTGTTAGTGCATATTTACCCAGTCTAGACAGGGTTTCTGTGGGTCCTTAAAAAGTCTTACATTTAGTTGTATAAAATTTAAGGCCATAATGAGTCTTAAATGGTACAAGAAAGTCTTAATTATGGATTCAATAGGTCTTAAATTTGGGGATGGAAAGAAAAGAATTGAGATACGGCTGAATGGGACACTTAAACTTCAAAAGGCTAGGATTTCATTAAATGAATATGAGTGCTGCTTTGTGTACTGCTCTTACTGGGGAAACTGCTATATTTCTGCCATTCCAAAAGCTCCACCTGTCAGAGAGTGAAATTGCCTTTTTAATAAGCCTGTCTGCTGTTTTTGTTCAAACCAATTTGAAAATCAACCCATATTTTTAAGATGCAAACACGCAGAGTTGCAAATGTGAACTGGTGGATCTACAAGAAGATAATGCATTATAAAAATCTAAACAGTTAAAACAATAAAATATATTTGTTATTTAATTCATATAATAATTGATTGATAGTAATTTTTTAAATTAATATAATTGATACTTTTGACTGTTTATAGTTTTATAAAACTTTGTTTTTGAGAGAACCTGTATCTGTAAATCATGTTTTTTACAGTCATTTTACAGTTTAATGTTACCAAATACATTGCCCTACCTTATTCATAGGGTATTAATTTTATTTGTGCAGGTTTTAAAAAAGGTCCTAAAGTCTTACATTTGAGTTTAAAAATCCTGCAGACACCCTGCTAGACTACGAAATCAAAAACAAACTGGCTCCAGCTGGTATTTGTTCCCATTCCTCTCCATCTGCATTCCACGGCTGTTTAGTGCCCTTGACCTTCCAGTTTCTACAAGCAACTCAAAGTTTCAAGTTTGTCTTGGACCTTCTGCATATATCAGAAATTTTGCTAATATCTGTTCTCAGCGACTTTATCATAAACATTAACATTTTTAGAATTAAAAGCCAAACACTGGTTTTAAACAATACTCAAATTCACACACATTTGACAACTGAAAATGTGAATTATTAACATCTTTTGAATGCTTTTGAAATGACTAATGGTCAAGCAGCAAGTCAGTGTTCAAGCAAAGAATTTAATTTGTAGTAACACAATAAACAGATATTACAAGAATCATTTCATTTCTTGTTTGTATCTACCCCGGATTTAGCTCATTGTCTTAATTCAGGAAGATATAACATCTGTTCTGACATCATCTAGCACAATCTCAGTATCACTTCCCTCCTAGCATCCCTTAACTCCAGTTTCCATTGTGATGCCCCAGACATGCAATCAAAATGAAATAATGAAGTTTAGTTATTTCTGAACATACAGGGTATGTTTAAGATAAGTTTGTACAATATTTGCCTTCTCATGCATCTTTTCTGCAAAGATATTTAACAAGTCATTTGTTTTGCACCATGTTGAGCACTTCATGTGTGCTGCACTC
Organism: Spinibarbus caldwelli; assembly: GCA_039654775.1. Taxonomy (NCBI): domain Eukaryota; kingdom Metazoa; phylum Chordata; class Actinopteri; order Cypriniformes; family Cyprinidae; genus Spinibarbus; species Spinibarbus caldwelli. The sequence goes on from CM077227.1 coordinate 20,136,824, forward strand.
GATATAGAACTCTCTTTAACTACATGATTCAAATTATTAACCATCTAGCTAGAAATCCTGAATCAGTCGAAGGTTCTGAAAAAAAAAACTAGATTTTATTTTTTGCCATATCGCCCAGTCCCAATCAGCCAGTTACATACCTGATATTTGTTTTTCTTAGAGTCTGCACAACCCAATCCAGCATTTGCAGGAGCTGCTGGTATTCTTGGGCCTCTTCCTAGAGGGTTAAAACCAGGTTAGTGTCTAAGCAATGTGTTTGTTTGTGTTAATAGAAGTGAATTATCAAACTGTGATTTGGAATGTATAGCATAGTTGCTTGACTTTTTCCTCTCATCCTCAGGTGGTCCATATGGAGGTCCCATGTACATGGGGGATTTCCCACGCCGGGGTGGCATGATGCCTGATTTCCCCCCTGGCATGCGTGGGGGTATGGATGAACCCCCCATGAGGAGAGGTTATTCTGATATGGGAGACTTCACTAGCCCAGGACGCTTTGGTAACGGCATGCCTGGACCAGAAAGGGGGATGATGGAAACAGACGATATGCAACATTTCCCTGATGATGGACCCATGCGCATGGGCCCAGATGGATTTGGGCCTGGCCAACGTAATGAGGGCAGGGGCAGACCTTTCCCTAATGACATGCCCATGAACAGCAGCGGTGACAGATTGATGGGACATGGCCCTAAAGGTCCGGAGAACAATAGCCTCCCTGCAACACTGCTCAAATATCTGGTACTATTCTCTTTTGCATATACAGTGCTTGTTGAAGCACTTCATGTTTACATTATCAGCCATTTGGAGTTATTAAAATTTGTGTGTTTCTGGTTTATTATTAGGACTCTTTCCGCATTGAAAATGAGGACGATGCTCAGATTGTCTTGAAGGTCACACAGAAGCTCACAGATGTTCTGATGGAGTATCGCCTCAGAAGTATTTCATCGGTAAAGGCTCTCATTTATGCTGTAGATTTATTGTTATTATTGTTATTAGGGCTGCAAAATGATTAGTCACGATTAATCGATTCAAAATAAGTTTGTTTACATACTGTGTGTGTGTACTGTGTATATTTATGTATATATAAATACACGTGTGTGTGTGTATATATATTTAAAAAAAATATTTATGTATTTGTATGTAAACACTTGTATATAATTAATATTATATATAAATATTTTACATATAAATCTAACATATTTTTCCTTCATATATACATGTATGTGTATTTATATACATAATACATATACATAGTACACACACAGTACACAAAACTTTTATTTTGAATCGATTAATCCCGACTAATCGTTTTGCAGTCCTAGTTATTATTGATTCAAAATGCAGTACTTAATCATGTTTACCAACTCAGATCAAATTCATTTAAATGCAACTAATTCTTAATGTCACACAATCCTGGTCATTATATGAAAATAAGTGACTGCAGAATATCACTTGTTCTAGAGAGCTGTGTAATTAAAAACAGATATCTACCTTGTAGTTAAAAGAGACAAACACAATTTGGTTTAGTACTTCTAGTGTGCAAATTTAAAAACTGTATTTTAGATTGAGGTTTGGGTGATTGAGAAGCAAGTATATTTGTGTTGATATGAGTATGAGTCATGGAAACTGGTTGCAGATTTGTTTCCTGCAACCATCTGTAACACGGTTGTGGTTACTATTTTATATGCTTGATTTCCTTTTCAAAAAATGATGAGGTTTTCATTTAAGACTTCAGTGATCTCAAACCAATTTCACTGGGTTACTTCTGAAAAAATAAGGTTGTATAAATGATCTTTCTGAAAAGATGTGAAAATTAGTGGTAAAAGAACATGCTATATAGAATGAACAAGAAGATCAAGCCATCTGTCACGTGTTTGGCAGTGTCTCCAAATTATTGAACGAAATGTTTTTTGTTTGTTTGTTTGTTTTTTTTACAGCCATGAATTAGTTTTGAATTTGAATTGTTTTTCAGGTTCCCAGTGTGAAGCCTCTGCCCTCCATGAATTACTCATCCTCATGTCTTCCACACAGCTCTAATGACAGATTTTCCAGTGGCATGCCAGGTATTGCACACTGAATTATTTTATTTTATTTTGTCAGACTCTACTATTCCTAGTTTTGAGTCTGAGTTCTAAATAAAATAAGTACCTCTCATTTTTTTGTAAAGTATTTGCTTTGCTGGAACACCATAAATAGGCATTATTACATATTTTTTATGTGGAATTTCCAGTATCATGAGCATTAGTGTAAGATAAAATTACTCGCATCCTGATGGTTTGGTTATGCCGCCCACCCCTGCTTTAGAATCTGTGCATGTCTAACTGCCATTTGGAACATTTGGTATCGCCTCTATATGTCTGTGGGCAACGCAGATGTTTCCAGGGGTGTTTTAATGCTGACTCTGTCTAAAACATAAGGGCAAAGTAAGAACAGGATTGGTTCATTTCGACTTTGCTTTTGAAATGTGGAAACAGAACTGAGGCCACTGTGTGATTCTAACTCGGGGCCCCTTTCCTGGAAGGGGCCACAGTAAGACAAAAATATGCTTTTGTTGGGGCACAGTTCTTTTTTCTAATGCTGGTGATCATTTCAACCCTTCTGTGCTAGATATAGATAGCATAGAGGCTGGTAACAAATAAGAAGCAGAAAGAAGCAAAATTAATATAATTTTAGTATTTAAACTATTTGGCACAATGCATAAAGTTCATTTTCACTCAGACTGCTCTACCTTAACAGGTCCATCAAGATTCTACAACTGAACATTCATCTAATGGATGCAGCCAAGACTTGGATGCAGCCTGCTTTGCCTGTATTTGAAATGGCTTTCTTGACTTTGTTCATGACCAAACTTCTTTTTTTTTTCTTGACTTTTAGGCTGCTTTGTTTTTACAGTTTGTACATGGGTAGAATTATTTTAAATGTTTCATTTTTTCCTTTCCCTTTTGATGAAAGAAACAGATTTGTAGCAACACAATTTTAGTAAGTGATGAAACCGTCTTTAAGTGAAGTCAGTGAAATCCTCAAACAATGTGACTGCTTGTTTCTAAAGGTAATGTGTAAAATAAATTCATAGTTCCTTACAGAACCTTGTTTCTTTTGTATGATTTGTGGGTAGAGTTTCTGTATCCTTTCAGATGTTCTTGGTTGTCCCATTGTTTGAATAAAGTATCTCCATCAGATTTAACACCTTCATTATCTTTTAAAGCTCACTGTTCTGCTGTAGAATTTAGGCTCTTCATTGGCTCTCCAATGACCTTCTGATATCTGTAGCTTACTTGCACTGAGAGATGAGGTAGGCACAGTGATACTGATATAACAATATTGATCAAAAGAAGCATGCTCAGTATTTTATTTTAATTAGGGTTCTACTTAAATACTTAGGTAGGCCACTTCATTGCAAATGGAAAATGACAGTAATGCTATTCTGCCTCGGTCGGTCTTGACTGATCTCAGTATAGCTTTATTCATTATTAAGTGTAGCAGAAAAAGAGTAGCATGCTGCTGTTGATCATTTCATAAGCAATTCTTGATATGTATATTGGAATGCAAACTAATGTTTTTCTTTTTTTTATTGACAAACAATTGAGACTGAAACATTGCTGAGATTGCAAGTGACATTTCTATTAAGTTTAATTACAATATAACATCAAATATACAGGTGCATCTCAATAAATTAGAATGTCGTGGAAAAGTTCTTTTATTTCAGTAATTCAACTCAAATTGTGAAACTCGTGTATTAAATTCAATGCACAAGTCTTTGGTTCTTTTAATTGTGATGATTTTGGCTCACATTTAACAAAAACCCACCAATTCACTATCTCAACAAATTAGAATATGGTTACATGCCAATCAGCTAATCAACTCAAAACACCTGCAAAGGTTTCCTGAGCCTTCAAAATGGTCTCTCAGTTTGGTTCACTAGGCTACGCAATCATGGGGAAGACTGCTGATCTGACAGTTGTCCACAAGACAATCATTGGCACCCTTCATAAGGAGGGTAAGCCACAAACATTCATTGCCAAAGAAGCTGGCTGTTCACAGAGTGCTGTATCCAAGCATGTTAACAGAAAGTTGAGTGGAAGGAAAAAGTGTGGAAGAAAAAGATGCACAACCAACCGAGAGAACCGCAGCCTTAGGAGGATTGTCAAGCAAAATTGATTCAAGAATTTGGGTGAACTTCACAAGGAATGAACTTCTCAGTCATTTGATTTGATTTGTCCATAAAAGTCTCTTACAAAGAAACAGGTAGCAAGAGCCTAAACCAAGAGGTCCTCGCTGCAGCCTCTGCACGGGTTGTTTGATAAACCCGCACCCGCAGTAGTTAACCGAAAACCCGACCCGTTATCCGACAGCAACACTAATAATTTAATTCCGAACCCGACCCGACCCGTTTGACATAAAAACCGAGACCCGAACCGCACCCGCATTAAATCTACATAAGGCAGACAAAACACCTTTATTTTATTTTTAATGTAACAAGCAATTAACAAGTCATTCTGAGTTAATGCCTTTAAAAATTAATAACATTTAACAGAGAGAGAGAAAGCAACATTCAACGTGTAAACAATATAAAACAATTGCGTACATGTGAACAATCTATTGTAAACCGGTCTAAAGGGCTTAGATTAATAAGCCAAATATGAGCTTTTCCTTCATAACCTATAAAAACAATTAACTTTATAGGCTGCATAAAAATATGTAAGACTGGCAGCAGTGTCGAGAGAGAGAGAGAGAGAGCGCACAACACCCAACGTGTAAAAACAATATAAAACTATTGCGTACATGTGACCAATCTATTTTAAACAGGTCTAAAAGGCTTAGATTAGTCAAATATGAACTTTATAACATATTGAATATGTGTTAGGCCTATTTTAGAATGAGAAATAGACTAAAGCTTTTATTCAAACTGTGAATAGATTAACTACAGAAAAGCGAGCAAAGAGCGCTCCCTTTAATATAATCACTAGACCTACAGCTGTCAATCAATGTCAGTCCAGCTGTTGATTGGCTACAGTGTTCAGTGTTTGTAAACCCCTCTGCAGAAGCCCGGTCTTCAGACAGAGCGCGCGAACACAAGCGCGGGACAGTTTGAAAGGAGCTGCCGATCAGCGTGTAGTGGATTTAGTGGAGATAGTCTTGGTTATAATTGTACCCGCAACCCGCCCGTGCCTGTCACCAGTCCGACCCGTACCCGACACGTCATTATGGTTCACCCGTCGGGTACCCGCCCGCGTGCAGGACTCTGGCCTGTAGCACGATGACGTAGCTGAATCAGATCCAATACGTATTGGATGTTTGACGCGCATGCGCAGTATTTGATTTTAATGCGCATGCACATAGTGGGGCTGTAATTGAAGCTAGTTTTTGATGTAAATTAAACTGTAATTACGAGATATGTGTTTCATAGGCGTACACAAATAATATAATACTGTGATTTTAAACTTGTGTGTTCAAACTTTATTTAAGCAACAATGGGGTAGTTTTGAATGAAAGAGTATGTAATGTTTATTTTTTATTATTTGGTTCGTTTTGGAAATAAAAATCTACTAATTACAATTTAGTTTGTTCTTTATGAAAAAAAAGGGGTGTAACTATTGTCTTTATTTTTTCTTCTGATAGTCTTATAGTTCTGTCAATAATTCGTTCATGAATCAAATATTATTTTTCGTTCTCACTCTCTGTGCTATACGTGACAGAGTATAAAAGTTATAGGCCTACTAAAATATGCGGACATCTTTTTTTATATCGTATCAAAATAAAAAGAAGAAAAACAATCCTGTCAGTCGGGGTTCCGTTAGCCGATAGACCCGTTGTCCCGGGTTATAACGGGTTTTTACCGTTAATCCCATGTCCAACAAATAAATACACACACGGTCGGGGACAAGGCATATTAACACAAACATAATCATTTCTATTTTTGTGTGTTAGATGCAAGGGAAATCCCCGGTAGACAGACTTAATAGATAAAAACATAAACCATCCATTCCGATTCGAGAGCGCTAATAAAACATTTCTTTGACCTGACTGAGGCGTTATTAGCGAGGTAAAGTCTTAATATAAATTTAATGGCTGTTTTTTTTATTATTATTATTATTATTGAAAATGTTTGTAATGCCTATATTACAATAATATAAAATCTAAATAAACAAAATGGATCGGCATTAATCTAATATCCCCAATTAAATTTACTTTATTGTCTGTACAGAGGTTCTGGACAGAAATTCATATTTGACACTGGCATAGAACATACAATAAACAATATACAGTTACTAAAACACATGGAACACATTACCCTAATCATTTTATATAATAAATTTAAATAAACATGATGCATACAATCAAAAAGACATTTAGGCTAAATCTGTCAGAGTGATGTATATCTGAATTAGCTATTTACAGTGCAACCTCGGCATATCAATCATGTTACAGTGCTTGTTGTATCCTTACAATAATGGATACAACACTAATATGTGCATCCTGGCGATAACATGAAATGCAGGCTATTCAAAAAAAAATAAATAAAATAAAATAACCTTTGAAGTTGTAAAGACGAAAACATCGTGGATGATTTTAATGATTTTAGACATTAAAGTTTTTACATTGTAATGTAATGTAATAGGTCAAAAAACCTTGCGTTAGACTTCACTTAGACTAAGTCGCTGTGGACAAAAGCGTCTGCAAAATGATTAAATGTAAATAAAAATATGAATTTACTGGAGACCTACTACAACGCATGCGCGTAAAACATCCACTACGTAGTGGATATAGTCCAGCTACGTCATCGTGCTACAGACTGCAGCGAGGACAGACTCGCCTAAACAGCGCGACCTTGATACCAGAAATACACTATCCATTATCAATCGCTGTTTACGTTGAATGTAATAAAATCAGAAGAATCATTCTTGCGTTTCGATGCCTCTCTGTTTTTTTTTTTGTTGTTGTTGTTGTTTTTGTTACATGGGCTATTTGTCCGGTCGGGCAAGTAAAATTCTCAAGCCATTTTTCAGTAAATTATTTTTCATTTAATCTGTCTGTTCAATGATTGTAAACAATCACAGGTCCGTCAGACTGGAGAAATTTTTGCGGAATTGGGACCAAAAATATTTAAGACCCATCGAATCTCAATTTAAGACATTTTAAGACTTTTTAAGGCCTTTTATTAAGAAAATTTTATTTAAGACATTTTAAGACTTTTAAGGACCCGCGGCCAACCTGTAATTACCAGTTTGAATGTCTTTGTAACATATTCCTTCTGTCTGTTAAACTTAAAATTTATAGGCTACGGCTAAACTGAAATAACTAAATGTAACATGCAAGACAAGATATGTGATATATCTGTTTTTAATTGAAGCCAGTAAGCTGTATGTTCAACAGCTACAACCAATGAAAAAAAAGTGCAAAATAACGTGATTCAGCTTGAGTTTTAAATGTGAAAGTACACAGGTATTTATCCACTTGTAGCAGTCCTTAATAGTTTGGCAACCACTGTATGAAAAACTTTTTAGGTCTTTTTTTTAGGTACACTCCTTCCATGTGGTACTCAAAATCTGTACTGGGCATCTTCAATTGTACCCATAATGTCGCTTGAGCACATTGCTTGAAAAAGTTTTTTGTTATTTATTTATTTTTTTATGTACAGCTCACAGAGCTAATGATAAAGCTTATGCTGGATCTTCAAATGATTTAGTTGTCCTCATTTACATTTTACACCAAGAGTTTACACTACTGCTGGTGTCTCAAGGTGCTGAGAACATCTCACTTCTCCAGTAGTTCACTATGTACCAAGTATCTTCTCCCTCTGTTGACGTGTGATGCAAGTGAGTAGAATTTTTGCTCCCATGAAATACTTCCCATGGAGACTCTGGGCCTGTTTGGCGATTTCCTCACATTCAAACTGCACGATGGCTTCCCCAACACCATTGCCTTGGCTGTCCACAAGCAATACGATGGCATCTTCACAGACGTTAAAGCGCATGAAAAAGTCTCTCACCTCTTCTTTCCTGACATCTGCAGGAAAATTGCGTGCATATACACATGACATGGTTAAATGTGTGTTTCCATAAGGTGGTGGCCTCCAGACTTTAGCACATCTGTTTCTGCTGAGTATAGCAAGCATTTCTTCTTTAGTAATGGGTGACACTTCAATGTTCTTTAAGCCAACAGTTGTGCCATTCATGTTTAGAGCTGAGGCATAGTCTTCTGCATGCTCAAAAGTAATAAACGCAGTGCTTGTCCTCTCCGCCCACTTGTTTAATAAATGTTTAATTCTGTAGTTTGGGATTGCATGACAGCCGAAAATCTTCTTGATCTCCGTCTTGGTTATATTCTTTGAAAGATTATTGACAATAACACAAAGTTCTGTTTGAGGGGATGGAAACGTTCGGCAGTATTTTTTTGGAGATCCAGGTGAGGGTGACTCCTCTGCACTTCTTTTGGTTGAGAAACCTCTCATTGCTTTTCTTTCTGTGTTAACTTCCCTTTGCTCTGAGAAAGTGTGAGGTTTGACGTTTTGCATGCCATTTTTGGACTGCTCCACAGCATCTGTCCACATCTTCTCATGGGCAAGTCTGACCTCAACATTGTATTCTTTGAATTTTCTGTGGCTGTATTTCAGCCCCTCCTCAGCATCTGCGAAACTGGTCAGTTTCACCAGACAGCACCAGCCCAGTTGCAATCGAACTTTTGTGATGACCTCCAACACTGGGAGTCCCAGTAGGAACTGATAGATCTCTTCTTTGGGAACTGAGTCAGGAAATCCGTAAAGCCGAAGGTAGCCTGGCTTACAAGAATTGCGGTTTTCTCCTCTGCTTTTCTGCTCCTTAAATGCCATGTCATGAGTTAGACTATGCTGAGCATCTGTATTTGTTTGGTTGTCAGCTGAGGACCATTTATCGGTTTCTGGAACATTTTGGTTGAAATTTTCAGGCAACTGGCATTGATCCACTTTTTCATTCGAATGCTGTCCTTGAATGGCAGTCATCAGACTTAGCAAAAGTGCTCTGTTGGTGTCAGGTGGGGATGATGGCACTATTTTAGTCTCCACTACTGTGGACTTTGGTTTCTTTAATCTCGACTCCATTTTTCTCTTGAGTTCAGCCAGACTGCTAATATGTAATAAAACAGAAGAGCCTCTGAGGAGTTTTCCAGAGTAGCGCATGGCTAGTTGGCCTTCTCTCTCTGAATTAAAAATAATGAAAGCTTCACCCATCTTGCCACCGGTGATATGAACACCACCCTCACGGATGTGCAAGCCATGGAAAAATCTTCGGATGTCTTCAGATCCTGCCTCTGTGTTTAAACCTTGTAAACGCAGAACCACTATTGTCATGGTCAGATTCTTCTTACAAACCAATGGGATCTGTTAAAAAGGCAAAAAAGCTAACTTTTGAGATCAGTGGAACATTTAAAAATAAAAAACAAAAAAAATCCACTGTACAAACCACCGTTTTCTCCTCTTTGTTCAAAACTTTCAAACACAAAAAAAAAAAAAAACTTCAGGAAATCCAATTCTAATTAAGCAATCGATACGAATGGGTCTTACTTACCGTTTGTTTTTCTCTGAAACTTATACCTCAATCCATATGCTTCTTTGTACACGACCTTTTTTGTCAGAGAAAACACGCGGTAACCTGAAAATAGCACAGCTCGCGCGGCCGGCGGAAAACACTCAACTTCTTGCAGAGACGTTTAAGAGCGCGCGCGCGCACGCTGCACGTCCTCAGAGCGTAAACAGGAAAAGGTACGTCCTCAAGCCTCAAGCGTCATCTGCACCATGGCGACGGAGACGCTGAGAGCATTTGTGTGCAGTTTCTCCATCATATTCCTGTTCAAACTAAACGGTTTTTTCTGCCAGCAGTTCTCTATATCTTTTCAGCAGCCTTCGGATTGTGGTGTGGACAGTTATTTTGATATTTCGAGCTTGTCTTGTGTGAAATGCGGGCCGAATCAAGTCAGCAGCAAATCAGGTACGCGTGCACAGATTAGTTTGCTTTGTTTTGTTTTGACCAACCTAACCTGTAGATTATAGACGTTGTACACTAAACAGCAGTCGTTACTGATATATTTTCATAACTGTTGTTAATTTAACCTAAAGTAAGTATCTTGAGAGTGAATCAACTGCATGCTCGCTAATAAAACGTTCTGCATTTGCAGCTGCACACAGCATCACAGTAAACAAATAAATGTTTAAAGTGGATGTCATTATAAACATGGAACTTTTATAATATGCTTGACTGTAAACCAGCTTATATGTTTATGTGTATTTCTTCCTTATAGGACTGGCATGTGAGTGTCAGACTGGTTTCAGGGTGCTGGTCAGCAATGGGGTGTCCATCACGTGCCAGCAGTGTCCTGATGCTAATCAGGTTCTGTATTGAATTTGAATTGCTAATTTAAGATTTTATATCATTAATAACATTAAGAATACTGATGCTGTTATTGCTCTCATTCATAGGGGGTCACCCAGGATGGGTATGGGTGTATCCGTTGTTCTGGAAGTGTAGGGGAGAATGGCAAGTGTCAGTGTCCTAAGGGAAGTGTGCTGGGTAAGTGCTTTTCATTTTAGTTGTATATAAATAAAATATAAATAAACATGATTCAAAAGTAGGCTGTTTTTTATTTATTTATTTATTTTAGTCCAAAACAAGCACTCAAATTGTTTATGCACTCACAGAATTGTTTATGATTTTATGGCATGTCTGTATTGGTCAGTGGAGAGAGATGGGAATGGGAATCCATTAAATGAATCGCGATGTGAAGCATGTAATGCAACAGAGCCTGCTTTTTCTGGCCCAGATACGACAGGCAACAGGTAACTCTGCTGTTCCTATCAATGCAACTGGATATTCATGTTGATCTTCATGTGTAGTAGTTTTTTATATAGTTCCATATCTCTGTAGTATTATATCTTTAGTATTATATCTCTATCAAAGATGTATCACAAGAAAAGATGTAGTTTCAGAGATGTGAAAGTCATATAACAAGGGTGACTTATAAGGCATGTACTTTCTTAACCCATGCCTAATGTACAGCCATGCAATGATCATCTTAACTCAAAAGATGTATTGAAAGAAGAGTCACAAGGGTAACATATATAGACAGTCAAATGAGAAGGGTGTCTTTTCAGAATATAACGGAGAACTTGTTCACCACAGTTAAAAAACAACATTGTGATGTATGAAATATAATTGAGGATGACAGCTATAAGTAAAAATAGACTCACAGAATGGTATATAACCAGAGCACTGCGACCCAAGATTTCAGATGTGTGCAGCTGAACATCTTGGCGTTATTGTTTGCCAATAAAGTCTAATTTTGACACCTGGAACCCTGGCTCTGGGAGATTTCTTTCTCAAGAGGGAAAGTTAGCGTAAACCACAACACATGTTGCATAAACCCTGTTGAAAAAAAAACAGCATATGCTGGTTAGGTATGTTTTGAAGCATGGCTGCTGGTTTGAGCTGGTTTAAGCTGGTCCTTAACTGGTCATGAGCTGGTTTAAACTGGTCATGTGCTGGTCCTAAGCAACTAGCTCCTGCTCAGGACCAGCTTAGGACCAGCACAAGACCAGCTTAAACCAGCTCATGACCAGCAGCCATGCTTCAAAACATACCTAACCAGCATATTCTGTTTTTTTCTACAGGAAAGTGATTCATTTTGTTTGGACATGTTTATTCTTAGGTGTGTAAGATGCGAGGACTCCTTCATCAACTCATCTCAGTCTTGTGTTTGCGGGACTTCAAACATACAGGTGAGAATCTCAGACATTTACATTGACGGCCAAATGTTTATTCCAAACTTTTGACTGGTATTGTATGTATATGTTTATGATGCATTGGTAGTGATGATTGCATGATTGCATTTCTCTGTTTACAGGCAGGTGGGATGTGCTTCCCTTCAAACAGTCTGCCTACCTCAGTTGTCTCAAATGTCATCTTTAGCCGACTGGTAAGAATTCAAAGTTAACATCATGAATTGTGTTTGTGTACTCCTGTTAGCATGCTGAGGTTTGTTGTTTTAAAGTGTAACGTGTTTGTGTTACACAGGGCAACTCTGTCACATCGGCATGGTTTTCAAGCTTCATGTATTCTTCAGCAGCTGCCTGTTTGGTAAATTTCTACACACATGCACAAGTTTGTTTTAAATGTTTACATGTCAGGCTTTGCTTCAGAACATATTTAAGTTTTGCTCATTTTGTTCTGTAGTTGTTCTCCAGCCGGACAGCATGTCAGTCTCTGGGCAACATGTGTGTGCTGAACATGCACTCCTCTAGCACCATCAACAATGATGCCTGTGGCCTCTACAACACAGTCTACAGAGCAACAGCTGCTCAGGGCAGCAGCCAGGACGTCTCCTACTGGTAACACACATGCAATTACTATAGTACTTTACTGTTTACTATTGGACCCCTTTAAATAATATAATTAGCTCAGTGTGTTGTGGCTCATGCTATTTTTTTCTCTCTTGAGAAAGAAGTCTCTTAAAGCTGGGGTTCCAGGTGTCAAATTTAGAATTTATTGGAAAACAACAAAGCCGAGAAGTTTTAATATAACCATAGGAGATCCGTCACGTGCAACATAAATTGTTTCTGTAATATAATTAAATACAGTGTGACTCATTCAAGATAAATTGTTTCCTGTCTCAGAAGTGATATGGGCAGACCTGATTTGATCTGATCTTACATGATGTTGTTATTAAGTGTCTCTGTCTATCTGTAAAGTATTTAAAGTCACAACTAATGGGTGGAAGAATCCAGTTTAATTGTATTTGTGACCCTCATAGACCCTCACTCTCATTTGTGACTCTAGGAGGGCAAACATGCCTTGGCTCTACTATGGAGACCAGCTTGGGTTGGCATCACGGATTCTTCAGAATGAGCCGCTTCCTGTTGGATTCAGCTTTAAAGGGGCACAAAAGGTAAACACTTTGGACATCTAAACATATTGTAAGCATTAGCATACATGTAGTCATTTTCACAAACCTTCCTCTCACTTTCAGAACACTAACATCGAGCTGCGGGCTGCTGTTTACTCAGTGCGTGGGGAGTTTCTGAGATGGGAGAGCGTCGGTGGAGGAAACCTCCAGGTAGGCAGGCATGATCAATTTGTCTTCTGTTATCAAATTCACAAATAATTCTTAAGAATAAATTTATTCATAACTATTTCAGAATTGCACTTAGTAACATTTTTTTCTAACTTCTTAGAATTTATCTTTAAAGATTTTATTAACTTGACCTGAAATTGAAAAGCATTGTAAAACACAAATATGCTTAATTAAATCCTCTATAGCTCTGTCCAGACTCCCCTACCAGACAACAGTCTGCCTTCATGTTTGGGACGGCCTATAAGCAGAATGTGAGCCTGACTTATCTTCTGTTGTTGTCCATATGTGTTCCATATTTAACAATGTGTTTCTCTGTTTGGTCAATATACATGTTTTTATTTTCAGCTGGATATGTGGATGTATGTTAACGTTTTTCTTTTTCTTTTCTTAGTGTGTGCTCTCTGTGTCAGAGCTTTTGAATGGGTATCCAGAGCCTGTGTTCTATGACGTGTTCCTGGTCATTCAGAAGCCACAGGAGGACAAGCGTCTTCTTGCAGTGCCTCTCCTAAATATCAACCTGCAGTTTAATGGCCAGTTCACTAATGAGGGTACAATATACAAAAACATTTTTTGATCAAACACTTCCATATCATGGCCTTACCGCTTTATCCCCATGCTGACTTCTCTTGTGTCAGGATCTAACATGAATAACTGGTTACTGACCCGAAGGCTGATGCTTGTGGACACATTGAGTGGAAGGGAAAATTCTTTGAGTTCTTCACCGAAGGTCATACGTGTGGCCTCTAACATTAAGATCGGGTAAGTACTACACACTCACAAACACATAAAACACACATTGGGAGATCACACTAAGCTTTATGTCCTGCACTGAACAGGTTTCAGCTGGTGCCGAATACACAGAAAGGACAGGTGTACCCCCCTCTGATGACTGTGACTTACTCAGATATACCTGTCACTGACCCCACCACACAGACTGTTACAGTAAGTCTTCAGCATGGTTTATATGTTAATGCAATTAATCAAAAATTATTTTATTCTTTTGATAGATAAGATACATGAATACATTTATACATTTACATGATACATTTTGAAGTGTTTATATGACCAGCCAAATAGGTTCATTTCTGTTTTTTTTTGTATATTTGTACAGGTGTCATTCTCTCTTGAATATACGATGGACCAGGAAGAAGCTCGGGCCAAAACTGATGTGAGTATAAACATCGAAAATCAGTTTTCTGTTTTATGTTGCTCAGCTTATTCATATGTGATTCATATCCAGATTGCTCTTGGCGTGCTGGGTGGGGTGGCAGTTGTCCACTCTTTATTAAAGACAGCAAGCTGGAAAAGAAGAATCGCATCTCCTCTCATTGACCTGCAGGTAAAGACTCACATTCAGAGATGATTATAAACACAATTTGCAACAAAGATGAATAATAATGTCATTCTGTTTCAGACCATTATGAAGTTTCTGGTGTTCTATGCTGGTGACCTGGCAAATGTTTTCTTCATCATCACAGTTGGAACAGGCCTCTACTGGCTCATATTCTTTAAGGTTTGCATTCGCCATGTCTGTGAGTGGCAATGTCTTAGTCTATTATGAATATGATTAAGCCTTATGTGAGTCTTTTTTCCTTTTTCTTTTTTTCTTTCTTTTGCTCTTCCTCTCAATACTTTCCAGACAGTGGAGGCAAGTCTATCACTTTTTCTGTTAATGTAGTCTCACCCACTTATCAGACAACAGTATCTGTTTTTCTGTGATTTTCTTTCACTGTCCTGTCAAATGAGATTTCTTGCTAGAATGTGCAGTCTCCCTTTATTTTTTGATGGAGCTCTTTAGGTCTAAAGGCCTGTTCACATCAAGACAAGCGCTGTGCAACTTTGCGTTTCTGACACCCACTTGTCACAGAAAGGATATCAAACAGTATTTACATGTTATCAAACTGTTTATAGTCTGTTTGTGTTTGCCATCAAGTCATAGTTTTATAAAATAGCTGTAGCTCTGGTCATGTGAACAAAAGCATGAATCTTATTGGTTCGCCAGTGTGAACACGCCTTAAAATAGAAATCAAGACATATAAAAACAAGGCTTTTTGTGTATCTCCAGGCCCAGCTATTTGTGTCCGTGTTGTTGCCATTACCAGCTCAGGAGGAGCGCTTTGTTGTTTATGTTGGCTGTGCCTTTGCTTTGAAGGTGAGTACAAATATGAACATTAGATTATACACTACATGTTGCTTATTTATTTGTATATGTCTGTCATTTCCCTTCTTTCCCTTTCTTCCCAGGTTAACTTAACTTTATTTATTTTTTTGTTACAGACTGTACAATTTCTTCATAAGCTATTTGTTCAGCTGTCTGTGGATATTTTCTTCATAGACTGGGAAAGACCTCGTGGTAAAGCCAGTAAAAATGTGGAGGGTAATTGCAGTGTTTCTCTAATGTGCTCCTCAAATGCATGTTCTATTATACCGATTTAAAAACTCTACACTTTTAATCCAATTTGTATATTTTTTTAATAATACATGTTCTATAATTCGTTGTAATTTGCTCAGGGTCTGGCGAAGCAAAAAGTCAAGCATCTCCTGTCAGTATCTGGAGAACATATTTTGTGGCCAATGAGTGGAATGAGATTCAGACTATTCGCAAGATCAACCCCACATTTCAGGTCATCGCTGTGCTTTTCTTTCTGGAGGTGAGGCCAACAACACAATAGAACTCTGTCCCAAAACATCTACAGTTTGCCTCAAAACCTATTTCCCAAACTGGCCACTTAAAGAGCATGCTATTTTGTTATGGAATGTATTAAAGGTGACATATCATGAAAATCAGACTTTTTCCGTTTAAATGCTGCAATCGGGACCCGGTGCATCTACCAACCCAGAAAACGTGAAAAAGAACAACCCAGTAATTTTTTTTTGTTTTGTTTTGTAAGCCTTTCTCTGCAAGCTTGTGAAAAAGCAAGCCACTCAGATTTTAGAGTCCCAGCCTCAGAGGAGACAAAAGAGCACTGGATTTATTGATTTATTTACTGTATTGTTTACTGTATGTTGCCTCCAGGCTTTGCATGTAATATAAACATGCAATTTCTTTCCCAGCTGTTTACCTTCATAGCCATAACTGAATGTTTTTGTAACTCGTGTGTTTTTAACATAAACTTGTGTGTATTTGACAGTTTAAACGCAATAAGACATAATCAAGAACAAGAGGACTCAGTTTAGTACTCACATGCCTTGTGACAGCCGCTTTCTGTGTGCATGCTTCGGATGTGTGCACTCAGAAAACCGTATATCAAAAGTTTAAACTGATATGGCTTTAAAATATATGATATGGCCTTCAGCGCGATAGAGATGATAATCAAAACCAAACAGATGTTTTTTAGCAGACTATCTGAGATGTGAGCTGTAAAGGCACAGCCCTATTCTGGAAAAGGGGGCAAGGAGCAGCAGCTCATTTGCATTTAAAGAGACATGTACGAAAACAGCGCATTTCTGCTTCCGCTCAAAATTGGCATTTTCAAAATGATATAAATGATCAGTGGGGTATTTTGAGCTGAAGCTTAACAGACACATTCTGTTCTGAGACTTATATTACATATTGTAAAAAGAGTCATAATAGGTCTCTTTAACAAATGTCGTTTATTGTGCTTGCAGGTGGTGGGCTTCTCAAATTTGGCTCTAAGAGACCCCTCATCTGACCTGCGTCGGTCTCCTGAGGCATACACACCTCCATACAGCCTCATACTCCGCTACGGTGTGGCTTCTGCAATGTGGCTCTGCATTGGCTTAATACAGGTGAGAACATATAGCCTATACTTAAAGACAAGCAGTCTGTCTCTTTGTTTGTGTCACCTGTGCTGTTTCACATGTTACTTTTTGTGTCATTTTGCTTTAGATGATATTCTTCACAGTATTCCATGAACGCTTTGTTGAAGACAAGATTCGCCAGTTTGTGGATCTGTGCTCAATCAGCAATGTAAGTATTAGGCTAGAAATCTTCTTTGCAAATAGACTATAATTCATAGCCAATAAATGTACAGTTTTAGAATGCAACATATGTAATGGTTTGATGTTGCTTAGTTTTTTTGTCTTTTCTAACTTTGAATGCATGTATATGTGTCTGTTAGATCTCAGTGCTGCTGCTGTCTCATCGATGTTTTGGCTACTACATTCATGGACGTTCTGTTCATGGTCATGCTGACACTAACATGGATGAGATGAATACAAACCTGAAGAGGGAGGCGGTAGGATGAATTTTGAGTCTTGCACTTAAAGGGATAGTTCACCATAAAATGAAAATTCTGTCATTAATTACTCACCTTCATGACGTTCCAATGGTACTATCGTGAACGCATGTTGAAGTCTGACACGGAAGAGAAGAAATTTTTGAATAAAGTTGTTATTTTTGTTTTCTTTGCGCACACAAAGTATTTTCATAGCTTCATAAAATTAAGGTTGAAAGGTTGATGTCACATGGACTATTTTAACAATGTCCTTACTAACTTTCTGGGCCTTGAACATAGTAGTTGCGTTGCTGTCTATGCAGGGTCAGAAGGCTTTTGGAATTCATCAAAAATATCTTAATTTGTGTTCCGAACATGTATGAAGGACTTACAGGTTTGGAACAACGTGAGGGTGAGTAATTAATGACAGAATTTTCATTTCTGGGTGGACTGTCCCTTTAATAAAAGTTTGAATGGAGGATTTATTTTATTTTTATGCATTTTAGGAGAATCTGTGTGGCCAAAGAGGACTTTTGCCAAACTCAGACACTCAGACATTTCAGATTTCAATAACCAACCGCCTGCGAGCACAATATGACCGGATAATCGAGCCAATCAACAGGGTATAAACACAAACATAAACTGTTACATAACTGTTAGAATATATCATATTAGGAAATGTTATTACATAAAACAGAAAACTTTTTATATTTTTAAAAAAAAAATGATTTATTTTTTTATGAGTCATTTTTACTTTTTGTCGTGATCCCTGTTTTTGTCACATTTAGCTTACTTCTGAAGACAATTTTTTTAGGTATAACAAAGTAATCTCCCACACAAATCACTCTTGGTAAAGGTGGCTAATAATGTCTCTACCCGTACAGAGAAGTGGGCCCTCAAGGTTGGTGGATGCTTCAGCCAATCCATGTGAGCAGAGCACAAAAGCTTACCATACTATGAACCGATTCCTGGGCTCTGTCATTGATCATGTGAGGATTTCATTTCATTGATGCTTGTGATTTTCCCAGTAGTTTATTAAGGTTGGTTTGTGTTTTGATTTGCTCCTACTGAATGCTGTTTTCTCAGGCACATCGTGAGATGGATTACATAGTGAAAGATAAGCTGCTATTTGAGAGACTCATCGGTATGGAGTTTATAGAGCCACTGGATAAAAGCATCTTCTATAATGGTAAAAAAACACTCCGCAAATCTTATCAAATCATTAGTGTTTTGAGTGATTGAGTGAAAGTGTTTTTTTTGTTTGTTTATCTTCTCTCAGATGATTCTCACTCATTCGCTGATGTCCTGTTTTATGGTAATGAGGCTGTGCTGTTGATCTTTGACACCCTCTTTTTCTGTGTGGTGGATCTGGGCAGTCAGAACTTCATTCTCGCAGCTGTGTTAACATACCTCCAGCAGCTGGTTAGTATATGTGAATGGACTGGTTTAATTCGATGCTCTAGAGGTGATGATTAATATTAAGTTTTAATGTGCTCTCCTTCAGGTCTTCAGATTAATCCGAAATGGAATCGGTCGCAGGAACCTAGCAAGCAAAACTCTGGTTGACAAACGATTTCTCATCTAGTTCCTCTGCTTAATCTATCTGCTTTCTCTTGTCTTAATGGTGTTTCTGTTTAATGCCATGGCAGCCTTCAGATTTCTTCTACAGACTTTTGTATTGTTTTTTGTATAAAAGTATTATTTGTGCAGGATTTTTGTACTATCTATGCCAAGACAGTTCGGGATATGATTTGTAAATGTTTTGATATTGAAGTATTTTTGATCAATTAAATCTATTCTTGGTTTTTATGACTGCTTTCCTGAGTAAATTTGATTGTACATATAGGCATAATAGTTTGCTTTAAGTTTTTTAGAAGTTCTTCAGAGCACACAAGTGATGGCTCGTAAGTGTTCCTCTTGTCAGTTCTGTATAAGTGGTTCTCCTGGAAGTGATGTATGTCTGCAAATATTATTTAATACTCCTTCAAAATTAATTCACAGGCCCCAGCGAGGATTGAACTCACGACCCCTGGTTTACAAGACCAGTGCTCTAACCACTGAGCTATGGAGCCTCACCTGAGTTTGTGCTGTGCTTATTACCATATGAAAGGTATTGACAATCTTTGTGCATCTGTAAGGGGTGTGTCTGGCATACCAGAAGAGAGAAGTAGTCATGTGAGCACCTATGCAGGACAGTCATCATATGTACGTCAGATATCAGTCAGTCAAATCACAAGAGGAGCAAGTTATGATATTGTGATTAAAGATTACAAAGTCAAAAAATATATTCATTCTAATATGCTGATCTGGTGCACAAGAAACATTTCTTATTATTATCAATGTTGAAAACAGTTGTACTGCTCAATATTTTGTTTTACACTGTCTGACCAGATTGGTTGCAACCAATCTTGCTACATTTGAACTCTTTCAGGATGGTTGATCATCTGTGATTTTTTTCTTAGCTTTTATATTTTGTTCACTCACAGTTGAACACTTCATATCACAGACTTGCTCAGTTCTCTTCTATTATACCAGTATCTGTAAACTTCTTTTTTTGATAACTACTCAAAAGTGTCCTTTAGGTCCCAAGGAGGATCGAACTCACGACCCCTGGTTTACAAGAACTGTGTTCTAACCACTGAGCTATGGGGTCTCACCTGTTCTTACCTGTCCTCATAACCATATGAAAAGTGCATATGAAAAACCCTTCAAAGGGTGTGTCCAACATTTCCCTGTAGCTTTGATTGTTTGATGTTTAGGAGGAATGACAAACAGATGATTCATCTGTCACAAATGACATCCTTCTATCTGCATAACTTCATTGTTCATCCAATGAAGTTTGGATGAACAATAAATATATTGTAGAAACTTAATTTCCTGTAAAGCTGCTTTGCAACGATTTGTATTGTGAAAAGCGCTATACAAATAAACTTGAATTGAATTGAATTGAATAATAGAAGAAATGACAACAGGTGTGGCAACAGTCTTTTTTCCTATATGCTTGTTTTTATATGCCTTTTTAAATTAAATGGGTATTTAAGAAGTGAAAGTTTTAAGTAATAATGTGCCTTTAGCTTATATTAGACTTATTGATAAGACATGTTTCCTAATAAGTGAAAACTACACACAGAGACACACAGATGTAAATCAGAGCAATGAAACAAAATGAAAAAGCACGTTTGCACTCACATATAGTGTGAAGTTCTGCACAGGTGCATCTCAATAAATTAGAATATCGTGGAAAGGTTCATTTATATCAGCAATTCAACTCAAATTGTGAAACTCGTGTATTAAATAAATTCAATGCACACAGACTGAAGTAGTTTAAGTCTTTGGTTCTTTTAATTGTGATGATTTTGGCTCACATTTAACAAAAACCCACCAATTCACTATCTCAACAAATTAGAATATGGTGACGTCAATCAGCTAATCAACTCAAAACACCTGCAAAGGTTTCCTGAGCCTTCAAAACGGTCTCTCATAATTAATATATCATACAACTATGTATATATATATATATATATATATATATATTAGTTAGGGGTGTAAAAAAAATTCACGGTTTGGCTCGATACGATACGGTGTCACGGTTCGGTACGTTTTCGATACGGGGGGCGGGGCAATTGGTTACGTCACAATGTTGGAAATATTTCTGTTTTAAACCATGAAGGCAAGCCAATGGATATCACACAAGCACGGTTTGTACACATGCAAAGTTTATGCTGGTGAACGTCTTAATCTAAGTCAATTCTCTATAAGCAGAAAGTGAAAGTAAAAACGGAATGACGGAGTAATGACGGAGCTTTCGGCATCTGACGCCGCATGTGCTGATAACGGCATAGCCTATAGCTGTTTTCATTTATTTCCTTTATATTTCTCTTGTGGCCCGTACATAGTGAAAACAGGATGATTTTGAAAGTCGGTGCATGCTTGAAATAAAAGCTTTTTATTTCATTAATTTTTGTTGATGACTGCAGTGTTAATATTTTAATTATAGGACTAAAATTCATTGTAGGTATAGCCTATAGCCTAATACACCTGTTTTGAAAGACCTTTTTTAAAAACATTTTAATTGAGGAGTAAATATAGCCTAATCTTATCCTCGCAGCGCGACAGTTATGCGGTAATTATTGCGGGTCAAATTAATTGTACTTTTAATTTAATAATAAAAGTACCTTCATAATAATAATAGGCCTAATAAAAATAAGAATGTAACAGGCCTACATTAAATGGAAATGCCAAATCCTCTTAATATTGCCAATAACTGATGTTTTTGACAATATCTCTGGCTATCGTCGATACAAGATCAAGTCTTTCGACGCACCCCAGCAAGGGGAGGTTATTGCGGGGCACACAGCACGTTGCCTGTTACGTCGTTTGGGCTGCGTTGTTGAGCGCAGTGGCACTGATATTTCACACACTTTAAGCTCTTTTATTTTCCAAACGTAATAGTATTAGTCCAACGAATCGTTCGGTTTGTAATGCGTACCGAACCGAAAGCCTCGTACCGAACGGTTCAATACGAATGCGCGTATCGTTACACCCCTATTAGTCCTGACAATCGATTAAAACATTTTAACTAATTAATCACACTTCTTTTCTTTCTTTCTAATTAATCGCGATTAATCTCACCTAACATTAAAGTTTTTAAATATACTTTTATACTGCAATAATTTCACATGCAATCTTCAAATTTATGTAGCCTACAAACAACAAAAAGACAGTAGCCTATATTTGTAATATTTGTTTAGTGGCATCTTTTTTATGACTGAAGGTGAGTATCACTGATATCAATACTGATGTCTCTTTATAGATTTTTTCCCCTTAATAGGCTATTAATGAGAGCTATCAATTTTAACATCTATTAGACTTTAAAAAAATAACTTTTAATTTAACTTAAAACAATCTTCACATAAAGCCATTATAATAAATGTCATATTTAGCTACATGTGCCCTTCAGCAAGTAGGAAATATTCAGAAATTGAATGAAGTTATCAAACACTAAAATTCTACATTAATGCTGCCTTCACGTGCTATCAGAAATTTCCTATTTCCCACTTATGAAGTCGTGATTACGAGCTTGTCGTATTGCTTTAATGTCGGTAAGGATAAAATGTAGCATCCCATTGGTTGACAATCTTATAAATATTCACCGCGTTATACATGCAGTTCGCTGACAATTCTGGAATTTCGGTCAAATACATGCTTATTTCACTGCTTATAAAACATACAATATGCTTCGCATGATTGTTCATATCTAGCCTATAAATACACTACTTTAGCGACAAGACAAAGGGATGTAGTTGTTGTGAGAACAGCATTGACAGCAGCAATGGTTGTGACCTCCACCATGTTTAAAGTTTATGACACGCCCAACTCGGAAACTCGGGTATCAAAATTATTTCTGAATTTCCCAGTAGTAAATACGACTTGAGAGGCCGTTCACGTCCAATTTCCGATTAGGAAACTCGTATTTACGATAATTCCGATAGCACGTGAAGGCAGCATAAATATAGATGATTCCTTAAAGCTACAAAAGATTTTAGTTTGAATTACTCTTTTTTTTTTCTTTTGTTCTTTGATTAACAGACATCACAGCAGCTAGATTATTTGGCTATTTCTTTAACCTCATAAGACCCAAGAAAAAAGTTTTAGGGGAAATTTTTTTTTTTTTTTTCATGTGCTTACATTGTTTAGTACGGAGCCCCTAAAGCGACACTGGCAAAAAATAAAAACTGAAGACTATCGCGTGCGCACGAGAAACTTTCGCGTGCTCACGAGAAACTATCGCGTGGGCACGAGAAACTTTTTTGAGCTGAGGCATTACAGTTTCCGGTTGCGTCACTTTTGCCATCTTACAAAGAAGAAAACAAGAGCATGCATGTGCATGAATTAGCCTAATTGAGATCTATTTTGGCCTTCAGTACTAAAACATTGTTTCTGTTCTTGCATTCGTACACAGATAAATCATCACTGAACAGCATAAGAACAGCTTTTTCCCCTCAGGCTATATTCCACCTGAACAATACATAGCCTAACATCTCAGGATTGTACATCTGTACATAACTTCTCAAAACCTTTCATCTGTAAAATAGCACATTCATAATTCTTTCTATTTTCTCTATATTTTGTACATAACCTCCTAAAACATTTGCACATTCATAATTCTATTTTATCTATATTTTTATTACCATATAGTTATTATTTTTTAATGCATTGTCTATTCTGTTTATTATTATCCTTATATTTCATTCTATTACCTTGAATTATATGCATGCCTGCACTCTCTCTGTACTTTCTCCACTGGATGCTCCTGTCACCAAGACGAATTTCTTGTGTTTTTGTGTGCATAAACACACTTGACAATAAAGCTCTTTTTGATTCTGACATTTAAAACGCATTTTGAGGTCTAGAAGCGATTGGTAGCTACAGTATAAAAGCTCAAATTTTAGATTTCGATATGGCAATAGCCTGTTGTCCCACATAAAACGTTAAAAGCAAGTTAAATATGTATATAATCGAAATCGATTTTTTATTTTTGATAATTATTACTTTACATCAGTTAGGTTTCAATAACTGCTGTTAGTTTCGTTTCATTTTCGTTTTTTATTTCTTTGACATTTTTCTTTTTCTTTCTTTCTTTCTTTCTTTCTTTCTTTCTTTCTTTGGCTAAGTGCCTTTATTTTCGTTAAATACAGTTCCTAATACAACATATTTTACCGTTTAAATATGTATACAATATTTCATTTAAACTGGTTTAACAATCATTTTAGAAGTAAAATTAAACATTTAATCGTCGCGAAAAGACCGATGCAGATTTCAGAAAAAAAACGTGCGATTTTTAATCGACTGACTGCACTTATATATAAGTTACATAAATATATATATAAGTGGAATGCGCACGGACTAATTTTCAGCTATACAGGCAAAAAAAAAAAAAAAAAGAAAAAAGAAAAGAAAAAAAAATGTCAGTTTTGGTCAAATTTGAGGTTTTCACAAAAATGACTTCATTAAGCCCTCTTCTAGCTATCCCAATGCTCCAAATAGTAATTAAACATCTAAAATGATCTTTATTTGTACGTTTTCTGAGAGGAGTAGCCTACCTTTTCTGTGCTCGCTTCTGGACGACCACTGCTGCTTCTCACCACATTTTGTAGGTCTATTGTCACAAAGAGCAGCATTCCAGCTTTGTGAATATTCATATCGAATTCTCGATTACATGAGTCCAAACCAGTGAAATATGATTTTCAAACCTATGCTGATGAAAACAATATGATCGAGCTGACTGACATTTGCAAAGTGCGTGCATAAGTCTCGCCTCTCCTCGAGCGCGCGATCTCCCTTATAAAGTACAATTATTGCGAAATATGTATTGACGAGATTCACACAATCATAATCTGTTATGTCTTACATGAACGTTTAGTTAATGGTTGGGGCAATATCTGATGTGTAACATTATATTCGATCTATGCATTACAGTAGGTCTTAATATAGATCTGTCTCAATGTTAATCATACATAAAAAGAAAATACGGAATCACTCGCTGCTCTTGATTAAACTAACGTTTATTTGCATCTTTGTTTTTATTTTTTTAATAAAGATAAAATAATAAAATAGCTATATTGTGATTAATAATATAGTAATTATTATTACGAAAAGGATTGGAGGAAAATATGCAACGTTGCTTGGTGATTTTGCTTTGGAATCTTTAACTCGATTTTTCTCGAAATCAGATCTGCTGTCTCTATTGCCTTCAAACGGCTGTAGCTCAGTCATTTTTTGTCCGATTCCAACAAGTCATATATAATTTTTGAAGGTATTTTAATGGAGAATGTGAAAATAAAAAGAACCCATTTTGTGCATTGCGACTCATTTTGCCAGCACGGGTCACATTTTTTTTTTTTTTTATAATTATTACTTTATTTTAGTTAGGCTTTCAATAACTGTTTCATTTTAGTTTTTCATTTATTTTGACATTTCTTTCTTTCTTTATTTGCCTGCATGCCTTTATTTTCGTTAAATACAGTTCTTAATACAACATATTTTACTGTTTAAACATGAATACAATATTTGTTACATTTAAACTCGTTTAACAAGCATTTTAGAAGTATTGCCTATTGTCCCACATAAAATTTTAAAAGCCAGTTAAATATGTATATAATCGAAAGCGATTATTTATTTTTAATAATTATTTCTTTACTTCAGTTATGTTTTCAATGACTGCTGTTAGTTTCGTTTCATTTTCGTTTTGCAGCAAGTGCAGTCAGTGATTAAAAAGTAGCTAATTAATCTAAAATGCTTGTTAAATCAGTTTAAATGAATATTGTATACGTTTAAACGGTAAAATATGTTGTACCGGTATTAGAAACTGTATTTAACGAAAATAAAGACATTTCGGCAAAGAAAGAAAGAAAGAAAGAAAGAAAGAAAGAAAGAAAGAAAAAAGAAAAATGTCAAAGAAATAAAAAACGAAAATGAAATGAAACTAACAGCAGTTATTGAAACCTAACTGAAGTAATAATTATCAAAAAATAAAAAAACAATCGCTTTCGATTATATACATATTTAACTTGCTTTTAACGTTTTATGTGGGACAACAGGCTATTGTCATATCGAAATCTAAAATTTGAGCTTTTATACTGTAGCTACCAATCGCTTCTAGACCTCAAAATGCGTTTTAAATGTCAGAATCAAAAAGAGCTTTATTGTCAAGTGTGTTTACACACACAAAAACACAAGAAATTCGTCTTGGTGACAGGAGCATCCAGTGGAGAAAGTACAGAGAGAGTGCAGGCATGCATATAATTTAAGGTAATAGAATGAAATATAAGGATAATAATAAACAGAATAGACAATGCATTAAAAAATAATAACTATATGGTAATAAAAATATAGATAAAATAGAATTATGAATGTGCAAATGTTTTAGGAGGTTATGTACAAAATATAGAGAAAATAGAAAGAATTATGAATGTGCTATTTTACAGATGAAAGGCTTTGAGAAGTTATGTACAGATGTACAATCCTGAGATGTTAGGCTATGTATTGTTCAGGTGGAATATAGCCTGAGGGGAAAAAGCTGTTCTTATGCTGTTCAGTGATGATTTATCTGTGTCCGAATGCAAGAACAGAAACAATGTTTTAGTATTGAAGGCCAAAATAGATCTCAATTAGGCTAATTCATGCACATGCATGCTCTTGTTTTCTTCTTTGTAAGATGGCAGAAGTGACGCAATCGGAAACTGTAATGCCTCAGCTCAAAAAAGTTTCTCTTGCCCACGCGATAGTTTCTCGTGAGCACGCGAAAGTTTCTCGTGCTCACGCGATAGACTCAATTTCTTTAAAAAAAAATAAAAAGACATGAATGAACATGCATAGGCAAAAACAACTGATTTTTTTTTAAAACACCAATTCATTTTTAGTTTTCTTTCTTTCTTTTTCTTTTCTTTTTTTTAAAATTTTACCAAACTTTGTATAAAAACGATTCTCAACTATGTTATGACAGAATGATTTGATATACCATTTTTCTTTCTGCAAAATGTGTGTAAAATGGCCATAAACGGGTTCTCTCTTTATATACAGTGTATCTATAAACTAAATCTAATTTGCATATTAATGTGTTTTTGGGGCAACATGTAATGAAAAAAAGAAGTGTAATAATGGGAGTAATAATTGACAAGATTTTATAATATATAAAATCTTATATATTTTATAAATTATAATAATATATAATATTTCATAGAATATTGAAATATAATTTATTTCCCTATTCATTTGTTATGTCTCCCAAAATGCGTAATAAACATGCTTTTAGTCCCGGTGTCACATGTATGAAATCAACGTCCTGTTTCGTAACAGAAAGTCATATTTTGATTTGAAACATCATTTTGCAATCAGCGATAAAGACAAACACGTCGCAAAATTATAAATATTTCAGTTTTAAACCATGAAGGCGACCCAGTGCATACCTCACAAACAATTTGCAAACTGCATGCCCGTGAAGAAGATTTTAAATCCAGTCAATTCATTATAGCTACAGAAAGTGAAAGTAAAAACTGACCGAGCTTTCGGCATCTGTCGCTGCATTAACGACACATATTCTCTCAGAGGAGACGAAAGATATGTATTGGGTATTGTCTTAATTTATTTTCTAATTTCTAAAAAATATCTCTCTCTCTCTCTCTCTCTATATATATACAGGTGCTGGTCATATAATTAGAATATCATCAAAAAGTTGATTTATTTCACTAATTCCATTCAAAAAGTGAAACATGTATATTATATTCATTCATTACACACAGACTGATATATTTCAAATGTTTATTTCTTTTAATTTTGATGATTATAACCGACAACTAAGGAAAATCCCAAATTCAGTATCTCAGAAAATTAGAATATTACTTAAGACCAATACAAAGAAAGGATTTTTAGAAATCTTGGCCAACTGAAAAGTATGAACATGAAAAGTATGAGCATGTACAGCACTCAATACTTAGTTGGGGTTCCTTTTGCCTGAATTACTGCAGCAATGCAGCGTGGCATGGAGTCGATCAGTCTGTGGCACTGCTCAGGTGTTATGAGAGCCCAGGTTGCTCTGATAGTGGCCTTCAGCTCTTCTGCATTGTTGGGTCTGGCATATCGCATCTTCCTCTTCACAATACCCCATAGATTTTCTATGGGGTTAAGGTCAGGCGAGTTTGCTGGCCAATTAAGAACCGGGATACCATGGTCCTTAAACCAGATACTGGTTGCTTTGGCACTGTGTGCAGGTGCCAAGTCCTGTTGGAAAATGAAATCTGCATCTCCATAAAGTTGGTCAGCAGCAGGAAGCATGAAGTGGTCTAAAACTTCCTGGTATACAGCTGCGTTGACCTTGGACCTCAGAAAACACAGTGGACCAACACCAGCAGATGACATGGCACCCCAAACCATCACTGACTGTGGAAACTTTACACTGGACCTCAAGCAACGTGGATTGTGTGCCTCTCCTCTCTTCCTCCAAACTCTGGGACCCTGATTTCCAAAGAAAATGCAAAATTTACTTTCATCAGAGAACATAACTTTGGACCACTCAGCAGCAGTCCAGTCCTTTTTGTCTTTAGCCCAGGTGAGACGCTTCTGACGCTGTCTGTTGTTCAAGAGTGGCTTGACACAAGGAATGCGACAGCTGAAACCCATGTCTTGCATTCGTCTGTGCGTAGTGGTTCTTGAAGCACTGACTCCAGCTGCAGTCCACTCTTTGTGAATCTCCCCCACATTTTTGAATGGGTTTTGTTTCACAATCCTCTCCAGGGTGCGGTTATCCCTATTGCTTGTACACTTTTTTTCCACCACATCTTTTCCTTCCCTTCGCCTCTCTATTAATGTGCTTGGATACAGAGCTCTGTGAACAGCCAGCCTCTTTTGCAATGACCTTTTGTGTCTTGCCCTCCTTGTGCAACGTGTCAATGGTCGTCTTTTGGACAACTGTCAAGTCAGCAGTCTTCCCCATGATTGTGTAGCCTACAGAACTAGACTGAGAGACCATTTAAAGGCCTTTGCAGGTGTTTTGAGTTAATTAGCTGATTAGAGTGTGGCACCAGGTGTCTTCAATATTGAACCTTTTCACAATATTCTAATTTTCTGAGATACTGAATTTGGGATTTTCCTTAGTTGTCAGTTATAATCATCAAAATTAAAAGAAATAAACATTTGAAATATATCAGTCTGTGTGTAATGAATGAATATAATATACAAGTTTCACTTTTTGAATGGAATTAGTGAAATAAATCAACTTTTTGATGATATTCTAATTATATGACCAGCACCTGTATATATATATATTATGGCTGATATACGTAGTGAAAAAACGACAACAAAATTTTGGGAATTTCCTTGTCTGTAATAAAGGTTTTATTTTCATTGACTGAATAATCATTAAGTTGTTCATTCAGTGTTCAGAGTCCGGACATGGCTTAGACGGTTGAGAATTTTAATTATAGACCTATTAATTGTGGAATATATCTAAATGTTTTAAATAATTTTCAGTGAGGAGTAATCTAAATTAATCTTTTATTATCCGCGCCTCAGTTGTGCGGTAAATGCGCAATTATTTCGGGGCAAATGAATTGTAGTAGACCCAGGGCCGGATTTAGGCTACCTCTTATCGTGACATAGGCAAAACAATTGATTCGGCCCCTTTTCCTTATTAATAGGCCTATATAATATTACCACCCCAGCAAACAAAAATAATTCGTAATCTGTGGAAACCGTCACAGTGTTTTACATTACCACTACGGGAGTGCATTATTTATCTATTAATTGTAACGGCCTGGAGTCACATCCACACCTCAAGACATTGTTCAGATTAATTATTTTAAGACATTTGTCATGTTTCTGTCCTGAAATCTCGTGTGTGTTGAACTAATTTCTTGCGCACCTCATAAACCTTACATTGCAAATTTCAAAACGTCATTTTAGAGCTAATAACAGAGGCTTGGGCCATTGATATGAAGGCTAATGCAGTTATTAATGCAGTTTAAAGTAGTTATTAGAGAGAGAGAGATTAAGCGCGTGTGAATAGCCTACCTGTGTCTGTGCGTCTCTCAGCAGTGTTCAGCGTCTCTACTAATAACGAATCTTTAAGCTGAACTGCTTCAAGAACCTCGCTACTGAGAAATATTAAGTACCTTTTCAGCTGCTGAACTATTATACTGATAAATTCGCGGGTCAGCGCTGACAACAAGTTTCTGTCCGCGTCTCCGCGTGTGTGCGCGAGTGCGTGTCTGTACTGCGTGTGGTCTGTGAGAGGGAACGGGAGAAATCGTGATTTCTGAATTGTATAAGGTTATTTTGTTATTTACAATCAGTCTGATAACCCCTCCCCCTCTGCTATGTAATTAAAGCTGCGACAGTTGAGTGTGTGAAATTTCCAAAATTCCACATTAAAGTTCCTGTTTGGAATTTTTAGTGTGAACACACTAATCATGCTATTTATACTACAAAACGGCATATTAGTGCATAAGCACACAATTTGGAACGCACTAGTTCCAGTTGCACATTACTAGTTATATGTACTTGAGTGCCTGTCTCCTGTATGATTGTCTTTTGCATATCTGCAACCATTTCGCTGCTTTTATATTGTCTCCAAATTCTTCATTCTTGTTTAAAACTATCTTTCAGGCATCAATCAGGCCCCAGCGAGGATCGAACTCGCGACCCCTGGTTTACAAGACCAGTGCTCTAACCACTGAGCTATGGAGCCTTTGTGTGTGTCTGCAAAGAGTGTGTTTATCAGCTTTGTATTAATATATTGTTCAGCATGACATAAAACTTGACTATAAATCTAATAGTGTTGTGGAAAGTCTTCATATTGGAAAAGTCACTCAAGTTGCTGAGTTCCAGATGTCAAACTAGACTTTATTTGACAACAAAGCTTGGATGCCTACAGAACATCTGAATTGTTCCATTCCAAATTCTCATTTTAACATTTCTGTTACCAGCTGTTGCCCAGGGAACATATAGCCTACCCAAGTTTTTTTTCACCATACCTTTTGTTTTACACAATTAACTTTTATTACCACAACTAGTTTCAAACAAAGCAGACTGAAAATTTATTTATAATTGGTGAATCAGTGATCTTTCCTATTATCAAAACAATAAAACATCATCTAGAGATCTCTGACACAATGCCAGCTTTAAAACAGCTAACAACAAAGGCGGCATCTACCACTATTTTACTGAAGTATAAGCTATGCTGTTCATATCCACATAAGAAAAAAAATAATATTTTAAAAGAATATTTCTTTATTTATTTTAAAAACGCTCTACTATATTTTGTGTGGGGTAGTGGTAATAATAATAAGAAGACAAAGTGAGAAAGAGCCTGCGTAACACTGGATATAAGAATGGAAGTTAACTAAACTGAAATCACTCTTCATTAATTTTAAACTTTCAAGATGGGTTGACATTATTTACTTGAATAAAATATTTTTGCTACAAACGACAACCAACTAATTAACAACTAATTTTCACCGTTCATGCATAGGGCTTTTATTTTGAAGTTACATCTGCTAGTTCTATAACGTCTCTTCAAGAAACCCTTTTCTACACCTCTTGTTCACAGTTTGCTTTGACCCCGAATGTACAAGAGGCAGGATAACAGCAAGCTGGTGAGTGAATAATCACTTGCTATTTGATAAATAGTTATTTTATATTATATTATTTTTTATAACTAGCCTATTTCTATTCCTTTTTATTTTTATCATCACTGTATATTACTACACACAGGATAAAAGTTCACTTAGCATAATTAATGTGGAATAGCCTATTTCAGAAAGAAAAAAAAAAGAATAGAAAAATACTACACTGCAGATTCTGTCATTCAGTTGTACGTCATTATTAGTACACGCTGTAATACTGAATTTCTAAATTGTTATTTGAAGCAAAATTTCAAGTTTGTTTTATATATTTTGTAAATGAACGGACTGGAAATAGGGTTATCTAAAATTTACAAGAACTTAATATGTTGTCAAGCAGCCATAAAAAAAAAAAAAAAAATGCTCTCAAAATTCTTTAGTGAAACTTTGTTAACGTTACCTTTTTTCTTGCTTTGGACATGTTTCTAGTCTGTTAGGCATGTCCACAGTTTCGATTTCCACAGAAACCAAATGCTTGTTTTAGCCGTGTTAGTTACCCATAATGAAATAACGTTTCTTGTAACGTAAAATAACAAATAACTTAGGCTAACCTTTCTTGAAATAACGTAATATTTTCCTGTAAATCTAACAAATTTTTAGCTGTGATAAATTCATTTAACCCTTATCACTGAATGTTAATTTTTTTTTGTCAACTTCCTGCGCACCGACACCAAATAGACTACTGTTTATATTATTATTATTATTATTATTATTACTATTATTATATTTTCAAATTATTTATTCTTTTGTGTGTGAGAGTGTTTTATATGAGGATGTTTAGCATTGTAATAATTACCAAAGCAGCATTTTACCTCATGTAAGAACGACCTGTAAATTATTTTGGTAATGCTGATCACATGCAAACTGAATTGGGTAAAAATTCTAATTTCCTGTGAGCTATGATATTCGTATTTTCCAGCAGGCTCTCGGGATGCTAGAATGCTCAACCGTGAGCGCGTGAGATAACGGCAGAAGGAAAAAGCGCGCGCGCGCATCTCTGCACTAAATTACCACTCAAAGAAAAGTAGACACTGAAAAAACTCCGACTGTACTTAGAGACCAGCTGCTTTCCAGCCTTTAACTGCACATTCACTGAGGCAATACTTTGGTTTAATTAATTAAGCAGCTTTCTTGTGGGTGCTGGAGCGACATGACTTATAAAAACCACAGAAGTCCAGTTAAGATTAATAACAAATAAGTGAGGATATGACTGCAGTTTTGACAGCATGTAAATAAAGACACGCCAATCTCGGCCATTTCTAGAAGTGATGTATCACAAACGTCATAACAAAGGCTACTTTATAGACATATGTCATGAAAACGATGCTGAAAAATATTTCTGGAGAACATGCTTGATTGTCATAATTCACATCTCAGTCTTGTTCTGTTTTATTTATTTATTATTATTTTTTTTTCATTTGGTTGACATATAAGAGTTGTCTTGAGTATTTGTTAAAAATATTACCGATATATTGAAGAATACTAATATATTAAAATATACAACATTTGCATTCTTACAGCGCAGTCCCATTTCGGAAGTGATTTCATCTAATAAACAGCTTTTCTCAACCTGAAAAATGTTACGTACCAATGACAGAGGACATAAGGAACTATACTATAAAGGG
The DNA here is from genome assembly GCA_039654775.1 of Spinibarbus caldwelli. Taxonomy (NCBI): domain Eukaryota; kingdom Metazoa; phylum Chordata; class Actinopteri; order Cypriniformes; family Cyprinidae; genus Spinibarbus; species Spinibarbus caldwelli. Next base: position 20,169,902 of record CM077227.1, read on the forward strand.
CGGCACCTGAAGCTTGAAGAGCTCAAATGGATGGAAATACAGAATGGCTACCTCTATAGATCTATCCCAAATTACCCTGAGGAGGTGGAATTTCGAGTGTCACACCTTCGGCATAACACTAATCTCCAAGGATTCCTTGGCATCTGGAATTCTGAGGGATTTAAAAAACCGACACACAGAAAATCTCCAAAACATGATCTGGTATGGTGGAGCCCAGACATTTCCAGAGGTGATATTACTGAAGCTGAGCAGCAATACTTGGATGACCAACACACTGATGCAGAAAAACCTTTCCTGCACAAGTTCACCACTTCCCCTGCCTTTCTGTCATCCTCTCGCATGGGGAACTTCCGTTTCAGTATGTCGATCCAGGAGTTGTTGAGAAGCTACCAACAGCAGTTCTGTCCAGACCAGAGGCCCAACATTCGCATTTTTGAGACTGTGGTCTATAAGCAGGAAGTGATGTATTCTATTGTGATTCACGCGCCTCATGCACGTCAGCTGTTCTCTGAGTATCCCTCGCTCGAGAATACCCAGGATGCAGTGTGTGGGTTCCATGGAAACACTATTATCTGGCGTCCACAGGCAATGAGTAAAACACACCGTTTCAGGCTGTCTTATAACATGAAAGCTATTAAGATACCTACAAAAGTCAGAGAAGACTACATGTGGGATAACATCGGAGTGGCATTCCATGTTCCACGTGGAAGAATTTTCCACTTCAGCAAGGAAATTCTGACTAAGAGTCTTAGACTTTGTGAGGGAGCTCAGCCAAAACTTAACACAGAAGAGTTTGTGAAATGTGAGTTTGACCCCATCAGGTTTTAAAGTAAATATGCCAGAGTATCCATTACCTGCAGCTGGTATTTTTAGGTATCAAAATTGAAAAAAATGAGCAGTGTAATCATGTATGTATGAGTATAAAAGGTATGTGGGGAAAATAATGTTTACCTGTTTGTTTTCTATTCTGAGAATGTATTATGCTGCATTAATAAAGCACTGATGGTGAAAAATAAAAAGATTCTGGCCAGACATGTTTTACATTAATGGTGGCTTTTGGTGGAAAGGGAAAGGCAGAATTTATGGTTCTTTATCAGTTTTGCATTGCTCCCACTGAATAACTCTCAGTTTAGCTCACTCAGTTCACAAAAGCACATGCATGGAACACCTTGGGATATTTCCCAAGCACAAAGAAACCAACAACACACTGATAAAGTTTGGGTAACCTTGAATCGTACCACATCTTGTAGACTAGTGGTTAATGAAGACTAGTGGTTAATAGTGGGAATGTAGTATGATTTACTTTGCTTTCTTTATGTTTTTATTGTCTTTTATTACTCTTTTAATTATTTGTATTATGCTGATAAGTTTCTATTCTTTTACACTGCATTAAATTCAACATCACTGGCTTTTTTAAATCAGTAATTATCCTTTATTTAGTAACTAAAGTAAATTTAGAATAGAGTGTGTAAAGTGATTGAGTTGTTTTTGAATTCTCTTGTCACTACTAGAAGTGATATATCTATTTACACATGTGTATACGGTCAAGAAGGCACATATTTTCATGTTAACTGTCATGATGTCTGGTGATCTAAGTGCTGAAGGTCACAGGTCAGGTAGGCCTGTCTCTAGTCTTTTTCTTTACAGTTTGTCTCACATTCCATGTAGTCTCACATTCTGCTGAATGAAACAGAATATTGTTCAGACTTCTAACTGTGAGAGTTCACCTGTTATCTCCACTGTTTTGGGAAAAGACATATAACAGCAACTCCTGTTTGTGTGTGTGTGTGTGTGTGTTTCTCTTCAATCTCCCATTCTATCTATCTTTTGTTATGGGATCCAGACTTACGCCAGCATGGTAAGTCAGAGGCAGAGGAGGGGTCCAAATTCCCTTACAAGAACATCAAACCTATGGAAATGCTGACTCTGACATGTCTGTGTCATCTTGTACTGTGTAAGAATGGTCTGACCTCTTCATTAGACTGTGCTCCAGAACAGACCCCATGCAATAAAACAATAAAAGCTGAAGAAGAGATCACAGATAACAGTCAGGTCACAGATAGTTTTTTGCCCTATCTTCTTTGCCCGTTTATACAAACCCCCTCTTTCTTTTCCAAGTGGACAAGTCAGTGATTCACCAAAAATGCTTATATCTCAGTAATACACAGTTTTAACCCTTTCATGTTTGGCTTTATTATGAATGTTATGGTGTAATTGGAAAGATGGTCTCATTCCCATGTCAGTAGAATAGACAAGAATAAAGGTGTCAAACTATAGATAATTATGTGATGCTGAGGATGTGCCCCTGCTAATGTTGCTGGCAAATGTTATATCTTGCCCCAGATAAGATCTGACTGTTCAGGTCACATAAATAATGCCTTGCAAATTTTCCACAAAGTTTTTATTGCTTTGAATTTATGGTTTGCTGTTTTGACTGGGGTATTCAAAGAGAACCGCAAACTGCTCAAGGAAGCATCTGTAAACAGTACTTGCCACACTATTGATGTGTCTCTCGCAAGTGTGCTGACTTTTTGACTTATTTTTAATACTTTATTCTCAAAATATAGTCTGTGTTTCATGCTGATGAGTTGTATAAACAATTTCAATGAATTCTGTTATTTTCATTTTGATTGACGTATAATTTTGCCTAGTAAATAAATTTTAAACTTTATTTATTCTGGATAGTGGAGTCTGGTGTAATATGACTTTAAAACACAACAGGTTTGCTGTTTAAATTATAAAATACAATTTAAAGTTAATAAAGCACTTGAGATTTATGCTGCTGGTCTAGGGGTCTTAACTGTACTTTCCAGTTCATTTTCACACTTATATGAAGATGAGAAGGAAAGCCCTTTATTCTTTTCATTTCCGAGCATGCTTGGTCATGATATAGCCTACATATCTGTTGGACAGGGACTTTCGTTTAACTCCAGTAATTTTACTGAAAAACTTTTATGGTCTTTCACTTGCCTTTCACCATTTTCACTTTTATTTGCCTACAGCTGAAAACAAAAATGTTAGTAACTGTTGGAATTCCCCACATGTGATGTGCAGACACAAGTGGGCCCTGTACTTTTTGGATATCATTTCATTAGTAATTATTAATGAATTAATTATTCATGGAAGAACATTAGACAACTGAAATGTTGCCTTTAAGTCTGCATGATCTTGTTCCCTCGTTTTATTGTGGTGCCTTTATTTAAGGTAATGCAAATGTATATCATTGTATGTTTACATGTAGGCTACATAATTTTATTAATGTTCATTGCTATGTTTAACCAGTCAGAATCAATTATCCCACAGAGCTGCCAAATAAGATGAAATAATGTAACATAAAATTTGTAACAAATGATATGTTGTGAGTAGGGCTGTTGTCCAAATGGCCTGTCTTTTTTCATAATCAGTAATGAGAGAGCAGTTGCTTTCTGGTCGTTCTCCACCCTACAAAGGGAAGGTGTTAAAGATCTTCACACAGTTCACAATAAGCATATGAAAGAGTTCCTAACCTCTGGTAGGGGCCGATTTGCTGAGATGGAGCATTATTGGCTATAGCAATTTGGTTTTAATGAGTGACTTTATTTGGAAGATTTTGATCAGTTCAAGCTTTCGTTTCTGCTACTGTGTGTGTTTTTGAAACAGAAGGGGGACGCGGTGAAGAAAAAAAAAAAAAACTTTCCTTCAGTGTTTCTTTGGGAGCAGAAGTGAAATCTGAAAATAGCGTATCTGGTAGCAAGTAACATACTTGTTTTTACGAAAACAATTTTTAATGTAGTTTCAGGCTCATGTAATTAATTATTCATGCTCGGTTTTGAACGAGCGCTTTCTCAGTATGGCCGTCATTTTAAATATCAAGCAAATGTGGTAAAATCGAAACTTAAAATTTTAGCAATCATTTGCCTACATCTCTCAAAAGTGTATTTAGGGTAAAAATCATTCACGCAATGTTGACAGTGACAGATAATGGCATTTGTGGAAATGCTAATAATTGTTTGTTTTTCATGATTTTAATGAACTTATATATATTTGTTTGTCATAAATTTATATTTGTTTGTCATAAAGGACTATGGGGAGGAAGATGAAACTTAAGTTTGTGGCGCCACTTACACTCTAAAAATGCTGGGTTATTTTTTAACCCAAAATGCTGGGTTGAGTCTCTTGGGTCAATTTGTTGGGTCATTTTATCACATTTTAAACACTGTTGGGTAGTTTAAATTTTCCAGGTGTTGAGTTAAACCTGCTGGGTTGCAGCGCTTGTTTAACGACCTTCGCGCCTTGAAGATGTTTAAAACGTTCCCCTAACTGTCATTTTGAAAGGACAACGGGGCAAAGCCACTGGTTTCAACTGTTTTAAGGTAAGTTTATATAATGTTTTCATTAATAATTATTTTAAATCATCAGAATTATAACTTTTTTCACGGCAACAATATTGTTAAACTTCTACAGGCCAACATTAGTTATGTTAAATGACAAACAGTTTACCTCAGACGGCCATTCGTGTACTGGCATAGTCGTGTTAAGGTATGAGAGACGACAGATTAATACAGTTTTATTAAGTATCTGACAGTGAAAGAAGGCTGAATTATGTGCATATCTGTGAAAATAGAGGAAAGAATCGTTTCCGTCACTGAAAAGCGAATTTAAGAAAGTGAGTCAAATGAGTTAAAATAAGTGAATACGACTTTCTGCTCTGATGTAAACGCCTGCCATTGTCCACATCAACATGTAAATCACATACAAAGTACGTACGTCGTCGGACCGCAGGTCTAAAAGAACCGACGATTCGGTTCAAATAAACCGGTTCATCAATTCTCAAACAAAGTGATTCCCGGAAAGGAATCGACTGCTGCGTCCCAATTCGCATACTATCCGTCCTAAATAGTATTCGAAAATAGAATTAGTATGTCCCAAATCATAGTATGTTGAAAAAAGTATGCCAAAGATTCCCGGATGGTCTACTACTTCTGGTTAGAATTCGAAGTACAGATCGATGTACACTCCAACGGCTAATTTTGCCCACAACACATTGCTTGCGGGAGGGAGGAGCCTTGAGAAAGTCGTAACCATGGCGACCGGAGGTGGTAATGGAGATGCGCCCGCAGTATTTAAGTGTAAGAATTTAAACGTTATACTTTAATAAAGTTATTATTTTTATTTTATTTATTTTTTTATTATTGTTTCGTGAGATTAATGGTTTGATGTTGTGTGAAAAGAGTGTTGTGTTTATCTTTTAGGGACCGATGAAGACACTGAGGGGCTAATCAATTGGCGTATTGCCAATGAGTCCCTTTTTACTGGCAAGAGAAATGCCGCCATCAAAGGTTTTGAGTAAGTAGCAGTTATTGGCTTATTTGTATTAACTGTGCTATTGTAGTATTGTAATGTCTGAAGAACGACAAACAAAAGACGCTCAACTTTTATTTTGAACGCAGAAGAGCTGTATCAATGGCGCACCAGGCTATTTATCTAACTCGCTTGTCTCTCTCTTCCAGGTCTTTTACTCCCGCATTAACCCTATAACTGCCGGTGCGGAAAAATAAACAGCACGTTCACAATGATTATAAAGTCTGTGCGCTATACTGTGTTTGTTATACAAGTATGTAATGGGGTGAAGAGTCACACGACAAGGGGTAGTCAATAAATGCGCCGGAGGGTGAGTTTGAGGGTTTTTGGGTGCAAACTTGTGTCTGTGGCGTGTGATGGTGCTCCGTGCTCCTCGTGAGATCGATGCTTGTGCTTCCCAGTGGCTGTCCTCCATGCCGTGCTCGTGTGCAGGGGCTGGCCGGTCAAAGGCTGCTTTCTGGAACAAATGCAGATCAAGAGTTATTGTGGAGTCTTCTGGAGACATGTCTCTCCAGTGTGTGTGTTGCGGCGGCTTATCAAGCCCAACCGTGACGAGCTTCAAGTGCACCCGGCCAGCCCGAAACGAGGACATGCAGGTGATTCTCGTTGGTTTCCAGGGCGATGCTGACGAGCGCTCGGGACATTCGTCACACTCCCCCCCCTAAGCGTCGTCCTGGGTCCGCGTGAGAATGGGGAGACTGGGGCTGGGAGGGGGATGAAACCTGACAGACCTGCGAAAGCTGCCCAGATCCGGGAGAGTCCATCTGCGTTGGCGTTGGCCGTCCCCGCCCTGTGTCGCACAACGAAGTGGAAATCCTGGAGCGCCAGGAACCACCTTGTCACCCTCGCGTTGGTGTCCTTCGCCCGGGCCATCCACTGTAAAGGGGCATGGTCAGTGATGAGGGTGAACTTACGGCCGAGGAGGTAGTACCTGAGCTCCAGGACTGCCCACTTGACGGCCAACGCCTCCTTCTCGACAGCAGCGTAGCGTTGTTCAGCAGGGGACAGCTTTCGGCTGATGTAGACCACCAGGTGTTCCTCACCATCCTGTACCTGTGAGAGAACAGCTCCCAACCCGGTGTCGGACGCATCGGTCTGCACCAGGAAGGGACAGTTAAAGTCTGGGGCTCGTAGGACAGGCTCTGAGGTGAGTGCTGTCTTCACCCGTTGGAAGGCCTTCTCCTCTTTGGGGCCCCAGGGCACCTTCTCCGGCTGTCCCTTCCTGGTCAGATCTGTCAGGGGAGAGGCTAAAGAGGAGAAGTTGGGAATGAAACAACGGTAATATCCCGCCAACCCCAAAAAGGCTCGTACCTGGGTCTTGGTGGAGGGTTGCGGGGCCGAGAGAATCGCTGTCACCTTCTTCTCTTGAGGTCGGATTAGGCCCCGACCCACCTGGAAGGCCAGGTACCTCGTCTCGAAGAGGGCCAAGTGACACTTGCGGGGGTTGGCTTTTAGTCCAGCCCGTGGTTACTCCCGTGGTACCCTCCGCAGCCGTGCCAGATGTTCTTCCCAGGTCTCCGAGTGGATGATGACATCGTCGAGGTATGCGGCAGCGTAGGACTGGTGGGGCCGTAACAGGATGTCCATCATCCTTTGGAAGGTTGCTGGTGCCCCGTGCAGGCCGAAGGGAAGAACCCGGTACTGCCAGTGGCCGCTGGGGGTTGAGAAGGCCGTCTTCGGCTTGGCTTCCTCCGTCAGTGGTACCTGCCAGTAGTTTGTGAGGTCCAAGGTGGAGATGTACCGGGCTCTCCCGAGGCGATCCAGCAACTCATCCACCCGCGGCATCGGGTATCTGTCAAACTCGGAGACTTCGTTGAGCCGGCGAAAGTCGTTACAGAAACGGAGGGTGCCGTCTAGTTTTGGGACCATGACGATGGGGCTGGACCACGGACTCCGGGAAGGCTCTATCACTCCCAACTTCAGCATCTCTTGTACCTCTTTCTCGATGGCGTGTCGCTGAGCCTCAGGGACACGATAGGGCCGCTGCCTGACGACAGTTCCTGGCGGGGTGCGGACGTTATGTTGTAGGATCTGAGTCCGCCCAGGGATCGGGGAAAAGACGTCGGAGAACTGACCGATCAGGTGGTGCAGGTCCTTTTTCTGGGCATCCGAAAGTAGGGAGTTCATGTCCACCACCCCAGGGTCGGATGTGGCCAGGGCGGCCAGTTGGGTCCTGGTCCCCACCCAACGCTTCAGCAGGTTAACATGGTACAGCTGGTCTTCCCTCCTCCGGCCTGGCTGCCTTACCCGGTAGGTAACCGGTCCCACTTTTTTCTCCGTTACCGTGTAGGGCCCTTGCCATGTCGCGAGAAACTTGCAGGCCGTCGTGGGGACCAGGACCATCACGTGGTCTCCTGGCTGGAACTCCCGTGGCTGGGCTGCCCGGTCGTAATGTCGCTGTTGGGCCTGCTGGGCCTTCGTGAGATGTTCCCGGACTAACGGCATCACTCTGTCGATCCGTTCCCTCATCTCCCGCACATGTTCGATGGTGGACCGATGGGCTGCCGGCTGTTGCTCCCAGGCCTCCCTGGCGACATCGAGTAGGCCACGGGGCTGTCTCCCAAACAACAGCTCAAACGGGGTGAAGCCTGTCGAGGCCTGGGGAACTTCCCTGATGCCGAAGAGGACATATGGCAAATATCCCAGTCCCATCTGTCCTCCGCGGCCACTCGACGGAGCATCTGCTTCAGGGTCTGATTAAATCGTTCGACGAGCCCATCGGTCTGTGGGTGGTAGACAGTGGTCTTGATTTGTCGTACCTGGAGGAGGCGACAGAGGTCGGCCATCAGCCGGGACATGAACGGAGTGCCCTGATCGGTCAATATCTCTGACGGTATGCCTACCCGACTACAGAGCAGGAAGAGCTCTTGGGCGATGGCCTTGGAGGTGGCCTTGCGGAGGGGAATTGCTTCCGGGTAGCGAGTGGCATAATCCACGATGACGAGGATGTGCTCATGGCCCCCGGGCGGACTTCGGCAGCGGGCCTACCAGATCCATCCCTATTCGCTCGAAGGGTACCTCTATTATGGCCAGCGGAATTAATGGGCTGGGGGGAGGAGTCCGTGGCGAAGTTCGTTGGCACGTTGGGCAAGCCTGACAGAAGCGCTTCACGTCTCCGTCCAGTCCGGGCCAGTGGAAGCGATCACGAATCCGTTGGATAGTGTTCTGCGCCCCCAGGTGGCCCGCCATCGGATGTGCATGTGCCAGCTCCATCATGGTTTCCGTCTTCGACCGGGGCACGACTAGCAGATTTTTCTCCTCCCCCCTCCACTGCGCTACACAGTAGAGTAGACCGTTTTGGACCACAAAGTGAGGAACCGGGTGTGGAGGGGTTTGCACTTGCTCTCCCTCAATCGTCTCCCCCCCCCCGTCACCTGTTGGAACACATCAAAGAATAGGTTAGTGGTTTGGGAGGGGGGACTCACCGTCTCTGGTGCTGTCGGAGGCCAGCAGGACAGGGCGCCACCGGGGACGTCAGGGAGATCTCCTCTTTCGGCGGTTCTCAGCCGGGCTGGCAGGCTGCACGGCGTTGGTGAGCAAGCGATCAAACCTCGGCCAGTCTCTCCCAATCAGGACGGGGACGGGCAGATCCTTGACTATCCCCACCTCAACGGGCCAACTGCCCGAGGTGGCCGTGATTGTAATGCGACGAGCAGAGACCTGTCTCGTGTTTCCGTGCACACAGGTATTGGAAAGGCAGGCCTTCGAACCCAGGCGGGGGGGAAAGACTGATGACTGCACAAGGCTGACCGTGCTGCCGGAATCCAGCAGGGCTTGATACGGCCGTCCATTCACCTTCACTTTTACACGAGGGGCCTCCGGCAGTGGGTCACGGTGGACGATGCAGCCCGCCAGCCATGCTCGGTTCGGGGAGCGGGGTGGGTCCGTGGGTATCGGCTCGTCCTGAGGGCCGGGAACCGCCGGTCTACTCACTGTTCTAGAGATACCCTCCGATGTGCGACGCTCCTGGCTCACCCTCCGGAGAAACGGCGGCGCTCGCTCCACCAACTCCATGGCCTCCACGAGATCGCCCACGGTGTGGGGGTTCCGCATGCCGGCTGCATGCATTTCAGGAAAATGTACCTTATATAAGTGTTGAATGAGGGATTGACAGTCTAAAGTTTCACCAGTGAAATACTGACCAAAAATCAACATTGATTCAATATTTGTCTTTTCAACACTGAAAAGCATTGAATTATCAACATTGATCCAATATTATTTAGCATTGAATTTTCAACCTCAACCAAAATGATGATTCTGATGGAATTTCAACATTGAATCAATGTCACCTTGCTATCTGGGAAACGACATCTCTCATTCAAACTCTCTCGCGCTCTCTTCCAGCTCGACGCTTCTCCGCATTGGATTGTGGGAAATAGTGCTTCAGTGAGTGTACATCGGTTGTACACTCGAAATCAGGATGCATTGTGGGTAAAAAAGTAGTGAACGAATGTAGGGAATGAAGTCGTTCACTCACAATTCGGACAGCACTACAAAATGGCTGACACCCGATATAGTGCACTATATAGTGGACAGCTGCTGATCCAGCCCCAGGTCTTTATGGGAACCGGAGCTTCTAACGGCTGCTGCAGTGACGCAGTGACTTTACCAATCAACGATTGGCTCTTTCATTTAGAAGGCGGGACTATCCTGCCATATTGCGCGTTGCACTTTCTCCCATTCATAAGTATAGGAGTGAACTGTCTTTGTATTTCTATAGTCTTTGCACGAGTGATGGCGCAAGGGCGGAGCTAGTGAAGTAAGGGGTAAACACTAGGATAAACGACAGGGGAAAATCCCCCACCACTAACTGCAAACTGGCATTTCAGATCTGCCTCCATTTTGTTAGTAACGCCCCAACTTCCAACGATCCAATCAATTCTCGAAGGACGAAATCAAGTCCCGCCCTCTCATTTCAGATGCCGTTTCACTCGGATATACGTCACAGTAGAGAAAAAAAAGACAATCGTAACTTCCGTTTCATGCTGACTTTAATATAAAACTGTGATTATACTGACTGGAACATCCTATTGATTACACAGTTTGAAAGCACACCTTTCAGCCAATCAGTATAACATATTCAGCTTCTGTAGAGCTACTCGTAGGTGAATTTAACTCATAATGATGTTGAACTCAATTTCATGATGAACTTCACACTGTTAATTAAACTGAATCATTGCTATTAAAACAATCTTTATTTTGTTTAATTTATTTTATAGGTTGGAACAAACATGGTGGAATTCCTTAACCAGGCAGAGCCCACAAAACCCCATCCATTTGTCATGGCGATTTGAAATTGCCAGCAGATCTCCCTGGCATTGATCATAATCAATGGACTGGTAAGGATATTCTGGACAATTTTCTAAAGGAATTGCAAATTGTATTTTCAATTGCATTTTTCCACATGTGGACGCATAAATTGTGACAGTCCAAATGCAATTGAAAATCTTGCTTTACCATTTGCGTTTTCACTTTTCGTCACTCACAGATGATTGTGCCAATAATTCATAAATAATTTTGTAATTTTTACCCCAAATCTCTTACTGTTTGCACTCTGACTGATGCACATCAGCAAAACAGCATTGTAGCTCTACTCTTATTTACCTATTTGCATCTTACCCTATATTTTATTCCTCTCTTCTTGAGGCAGGTGAAAAGCATTAAGCAGGTTAATGGTGAATAATGACCAATAGTAGTGGGTACCGTTGTGGCTCCCACTGTTAGCAGGGGATAATCGCTGCATTTGGGGTAAAAACGACAGAATTATTTATTGTGGAAGGTGTCATGAATATAGGGAGACCCAGGTTGCACTGTCTGTTCTTTCACACGCATCTCTCGGAGTGGCAGCTGCCTTTAGTTGTGGCAGGTTTTGTGGCAGCTGCCTTTAGCAGTGCCTTTACCTCCATTGTTCAAAGCATTTGACACAATTGTCTGTGAGTGACATCACCTCCCAATACAAACACGCCCCATAGTATGGTCCCACTGACACGGATTGACAGGTTTCCATGTGAGGCATTGGAAATTCAAATGCTAAAGTAATTGGCGTTCCATTTGAGTTTTGGCAAGTTACATGTGCGACACAGTGAAAAGGCAGACGTGGTAATTAATAACACCCGATGTACTTGTTCTTATGATGCATCTACGCTAACATTAGTCTGTTTTGTTCTTATTCCGAGGTCACCGTAGCCACCCGAATCCAGTCCGTATCCAGATTAGATGGTGGATCAGCACCTATAGATGACCTCGACTGCCCTGAACATCAGCGGAGAGCAGGACAACTATATGAGCCCCAGAGACAGTTCCCCAGTGAAGACCTTGTCATCTAGACGGCCATCAGGACAAGACCACAGGAACCAGAAACAATCTGACTTTGCTGCAGCCTGAAATTAAACTGCTGGTTCGTCTGGCCAGAGGAGAACTGGTCCCCCGACTGAGCCTGGTTTCTTCCAAGGTTTTTTCTCCATTCTGTCACCGATGGAGTTTTGGTTCCTTGCCGCTGTCGCCTCTGGCTTGATTAGTTGGGGACACTTAATATCCAGCGATATCGTCAGCTTGAAAGCACAGATACTATTTGAACTGAACTGAACTGAGCTGGACAATAAATCACTGAATCAATCTGACTTTAACTGAAAATTGAATGTTTACTGTTGTCCTTTTGCATTATTACACATTATTTTCCTATTTAATACTGTAAAGTTGCTTTGACGCTGTATTTTTTAAATATGACAGGCTCATTACTCATAATACGTGGAAAATACAGTTGCAAATGGACTTTGCTTTTCTATTTGAAATTTGGCAGTCACTGCATTTGTGAAAACGCAAAGAGTAATTCAAGATTTGCAATTGTGTTTGGATTATATCACAATTTGTCACATGTGGAAAACACAATTGAAAATATAATCTGCAGTTCCTTTTGAAAATTGTCTGGAATATCCTTCCATAGACAGGCTCTATAGCACAGCACACTGCTCTCAAGTGTTTGACGATAGTTCACCCAAAAATGAAAATTCTGTCATTAATTACTCACCCTGGTCTGAAAGCTCTCGGATTTCATCTAAAATATCTTAACTTGTGTTCCAAAGATGAACAGAGGTCTTATGGGTTTGTAACGAAATGAGGGTCAGTAATTAATGACAGAATTTTCATTTTTGGGTGAACTATCCCTTAACTACCCTAAGCAGTGTGCATCTACCTAGGAGTCTTTATATACTTGATATAAATTTTAGGACATCTTTAAATGATTTTGCATTCTCTGTTTTTTTAAATTTTAATTGTCAATGTCATTTCACTGTGTATTTAAATAGTTAAACATGTCAAAATGTAATAGTTAAACAGTTAAATGGACACGTCATTCAGAACTAATTTTCTTATTTATTGCAACTATTTCTGTGATTTTTGCATTTGCTGAAAAAAAAGAGAAAAAAGAAAGAAAATTTCATGTCGTTTGTCATTGGTACAAATTTTAGCACATTTGTGAATGTCAGTTGGCATTAAAAATAATTTTTAACAGTCTAAATAACCTGTATTCTTCATTATTTATTAATCCATGATTGTCTTGTTAAGTATAGGCAAATTTATGAGAATAACCCAGCAAGAATAACCCAGAAACACATAAATGGAAGCACATAAATGGTAAAAATGACTATATCTTGGGTTTTCTCAACAACCCAGCCTGCTGGGTTAAAATGTGTAAACCAGCATGCTGGGTTACTTTAACCCAGTATGTGTTCTGTCCAATATTTACCCAGCGCTGGGTTGCCAATTGGGTTATTTTTAACCCAGCCATTTTTAGAGTGTAGACCATTTTTAATCCGCCTTTGTCACGACAATGAGATAAAAGTAGAAAACCTTTGCACACAAAAAAAGTTTTAGTTCCTCGTTTTGAATGTACACATTTTTATTCTTCTAAATAATTTTCAAAAGCATACACTGTCAAGGCAAACAGATCTGATTAAACCTGTAAACCTAAGTTTTTTATAGTGGATTACATTTTTGTTTTTGCTGGAAAGCCAGCAAAAGTGAGTTGTTTAGTTTAATAAGACCTGCTATCAGTGGTTTGCAAGAGGAAAATGCAGAGTGACCTTGTAAAACATGATAAGCTAACCCTCATCATTTTTCTGTTTCAGAAAGAAAATGAGATGCACAAATATCCAAAATGTTAAAGAGACATACTTTGAGGGACAGCATCTAAGTCTGTTGGACCTAAAAGAAAAGCCTAATATACAGAATGGATACCTGTATAAGAACAACATTCCTGCTTACCCTGAATCTGTGGAGTTCCGTGTTCAGAAAGTGTCTCATGTCACTGGAGAATGTGGACTTAGGGGTGTTTTTCTCGATTCAGGGTTCAGACAGCCACCGGACCAGGCGGCTAATGATCAGCGCCATTTCATCTGGTGGGGTTTAGCAGTCACATCTGATGACATATCCTCAGCTGAGGAGCGCTTCCTCACGTCCTTATTGCCTCAAAGAAGTGCTGCCCAAATTCGCAACCAGCTGCCCGTCGTTGAGCACTTCACCAGCTCGAAGGCCTTCCAGAAAAAATCTTCCTACGGAAACTTCCGCTTCACTTTTTCACTTAAGGAGCTTCTTTGGCTCTATGGTGAGCAGTTCTGTGGTGGCCAAAGTCCAGTTCTGCGCGTGTATGAGACTGTGCTGTACCGGTGAGAGATTCTCTATAAGGTTGTAGTGCATCCTCGTGACATAAATCTTTATAACCGTTATCCTCGACTGCCTAATCGGGAGGACTGTGTGTGTGGGTACTATGATGGGGCTTTGTGGTGGCACTGTCAAGCCCCTTCTGAAACCTACAAGCTGAAGCTTGAGGTGAACAAGTTGAATTGTAGTGTTCATGTGAGCCCCCACAGAGAAGAATACTATGTGTGGGATCATGTGTGTGTAGCTTTCCACATGGAGCCGGGGTGGATGTTGCATGTGGACTGGAACAGGCTGTTAAAAAGGGTGAATGCATGTGAAGTGTCTCAAGTGTGTCTTCTAAGACCTCCGATGACCCCACTGAGTTTAAACGAGGCTGAGTGTATATTAGCTGATCTTAAGGCCAGTATGGGAAAGGCTGAGGCTTAAAGCTAAACACACCACAATCCACGCAAATGTCACATTCATATGGAATAGCAAATAATGATGTCACTCATGTTAGTTTGATAAAAATGCTTTAAGTGCACAGAAAAAAGTGTGTCTAAACCCTGTTGTGTATATTGTATTTCTGTTGCATGAAAGACTCCTATCAGGTACATTGTTGTGAAATTAAAAATGTTTTAACTATCAAAAATAATTTAATGGATTTATAATTATAATTTAATGGATTTATATATTTAACTGAAAATTGCTGAATTTTTGGCCTCTCAATCTCAAACAAACATTTTCTGTCGCGGTTAATCGAACATATGAAGGATTTTTTTTTTTTTTTTTTTTTTTTAAATAATCATTCAATTTGCTTTGCCAGTAACAGAGGGGGGTTTGCTGAATTGCACATATGAAGAACCAATATTACTGAAAATTAATCATGTCATCCTTGCCATGCACCTATTCTATATAATTCTTTTTGTTATGGGGATTCTCTGTGATTGGTATGAGATTCCTCCCAGCTGTGATTACAGCATATTCAAAGGCACTGTTTGGTGTCATCAGACACCTGGTGTAACTTAAGCTTAAGTCATGTGTGGGGAAGATGCTTATAGATTTTCCTCTTGTTTGAGGATTTGAGACATGAATCTTGAATTTATCTTTGAAGTTAGCTTAAAAGAAAATCATATAAACCCAGATAATGATATAATAAAAACAATTTTTGTAAAGTACATTCACATAGCTATTTATATTTTTATGACTGTTTTATTAACCATTAACTACATTAACCTATTACCATTACTTCAGATAACTGAAATTTAAACTATGTGCTCATACATTTAGATGCTTTTTCAACCATGTATCACAATAAAAATGAGTTGATGTTTTTCTCTGAAACCACAATGTCTATGTAAGTTTTGCAGCTTGGGTGTTGCAAGGTCACCATGACCCAATATGCATAGCTATCATGAATGCAGGGGCTTACCCTCTGCTTATCATATCTTACTGCAGCTATGCAGGTAAGAGTGTATGAATTTTCTTGGGGACTTCCACTTCTGACATCTGTCCTCTCACTTCTCCTTCTCTAGCATCCTTGCTCTAGCAATCAGCCCTGTTTGTTTGGTTTCTTTAAGGTAGAATTATTCTACTCAGAAATATTGTAAGATGATTGACTGATTATGGTTATTAAAACTTCATTCATATTGTTCATCATTTATTATTCTTTTTTTGAGGAAATTATTAAATAAACTGATAATTCATCTGCATTGCATCATCTGACTGGATCTCATTTGCATCAGATGCTAATGCTTTACTGTGAAGAGTGAAGTTCATGTTGCTGTACCTTTTTGATTTAAGAAATTAACCTATAAAATTAGTTCAAAATAGGCCTACTGAAAATGTACTCGCCTGTGGTTTTACTCAATAGAATTGACTCTAATAAATAAGAACCATTGCCAGATCTTATGCCATATTTAACACTACTTCCTCAGAAGATTAAGGAAAGCTTATCTGTCTTAAGATCCTGACAAACTTACCATTGCACCTTTGAAAGAATCTAACAAATTGCATCACAGTGTGCAATTGTAACTGCACAGTGTGTTATGGCAACTGCACTGTCTGGGATCAGGAAGCCCTCTAGTGACCGGGTGGTGAAAACCAGCCAACACATCCCTGGAGACCACCTTCCGTCCATGATGGACACTTATTACAAACGTTGTTTACACAGGGTGAGAAATATGATCAAACACACTTCCCACCCCATCTTTAAACTCTTTATTCTTCTTCCATTTGGCAAATGCTACATTGGTCTCCACTGCTGAAACAGCATACTCAGAAAAAAAACTTTTCCCTTCAGCGGTCAGCCTACTGAACACATCTCAAAGAACAAAATATAGAAACAAAACAAAACAACACAAAAAACTAACGCATCATACCAGTTGCACATGGTAACTGTTAGTCTTCTGCTCCTGTTATACTTAATGCACCTTTTGCAATTTGCACTGTACATAACATTTTGCAACTAATTTCTGCAGGTCATGTCTAATCTTGATCAATGATTTACAGTTTTACAGTTTCATCGGTTCGTGGTTGTTTACTTTAAACCAGGTACAAGGCCAGAAATGTTTAAGTGGGTGGGCCTACATAAAACTGGGAGGGCAAAGTGTAGCGTATGAAAACTGCATATCAAATTGCCAACAGAAAATATAGTACAAGAGTTCAATACGCAAAACCAATAAACGGTGCGATCAGCTGTTACAGAACCATTTTACAATAAATATATTTGACCTTGAGATTAGATAGCTTCGATTAACCCATTTATGATCATATTTGATTGCAATGACACTATAGTTCTTATTTCTGCCAGGAATGCAAAATCAATCGGGAGTTAATGATATTTTGAATAGAATAATGAGACACAAACCTGTACATACTGTATTCAGTCGCGTTTGCTTCCATTTATTTTTGACCAGTGCTTCGCTACAAAACAAACAAACTTTTACTCCAAAAGTGTGCACATTATGTATTCACACATTTACCTAGTATTGAACAACGCTTGTTAGCAATTAAAAAAAACAACAAACAACAACAACAACAACAACAACAACAACAAAAAAAAAAAACAGTAAAGTCATTATTGGTTGGTGTTAAGTAAAGCAAAGATTGTTTGCACTTGTGAAGAGTTAGTGTGAGGCACTGATGAATTAGTGCATTTTGATTGCTTGTGTTTTAAAAAGATAATCAAGATACTCCCTGTTAGATTTTTGTGTGTTACATAGAGAACTGAGTGTTGTGTTTTGGAAAAACTGTTTTATGAAATTGAAAACTAAGTCAAAGGCCCAGAAATATGGTTTTGCAGATTTGGTGTGTGCTTCTGGTGTTTGAGTGTCAGATTTCAGAAATTGTGTGACAAGTAAAGATTGTGTGTGTAAGCAGTTTAAAAAAAACTGTAGTTTCATTTGGGATATCCAACATATACTTTTTAAATACTGGATGATGTTTGTTTCACTATTTTCAATTTAAATTTTCAAATTCAACACTATTTTCAAACGAGCGCATGGCCTTAAACTAAACTGTGGGTGGGACTAACACAAAACGACGAATCATCATTTTAACAAATTAAGAAACTGCCTGTGAAAACTCACGTTAAATATATATTTAAACTAAATATGTAAAGTTATAGTCAAATAAGACGTGTATTATTATTATTATTATTATAGTTTAATAAATAACATCCATTTGGAAAATTACCCACTTCTTATTGGGTGGGCCATCGCTTGAAACCAGGAGGCGGGAGAAGCTGCTGATCGTTTTAATGCAGTGAGCAGAACTTCAGCAGAGAGAGCTTTTCAAGCGGAATAAAAAAGTCTCTTTGATACAAGGTAAATAGATAGTTAAATTATTAAGTTAGTATTTCATGTCTAGTAGCTGCATTGTCGTTAGCAATCTACGGTATTTTGCCTCGAACGAGCGCTTTTTTTATTTTGATAGTTTGGCGGCAAAGTCGAGTAGAGGCTGTTAAACCGAAACTAAAAGCCCTCTTGTTACTTGATTCGAGGAGAAATGACTGAAATCTCTCAGAAGGAAAAACGCAAAGCGATATTTTGGTACCATCTGAAAGCTTTTCATGTTAACATTTTTTTCTTTAGTGTAAGAGAAAAGTAGCGACTTTTTCCGAAATTAAATCTTGTTATCATGACTGTTTGCCTCACCTCATGATACATTATTAACGTTAGACATTTCCTATTTTTCTGCATAAATTGCACTTAACTGAAGCTTGTTCGGGATGGTTATTTTTAATTTTTAAATACTGTGTGTGACTTGATGGAAAGCTGATTCTAATCTTATTTGGTTTCAGAAAGAATATGAATCAAACAGGACGTGACTGTAAACGGACCATTTTTAAGGGACAGCATTTGACTCTGTCAGACCTGAAAGAAGATCCTGATATAGAGAACAAGTACCTGTCTAATAAAAACATTCCTGCTTACCCTGAATCTGTGGAGTTCCGTGTTCAGAAAGTGTCTCATGTCACTGGAGAATGTGGACTTAGGGGTGTTTTTCTCGATTCAGGGTTCAGACAGCCACCGGACCAGGCGCCTAATGATCAGCATCATTTCATCTGGTGGGGTTTAGCAGTCACATCTGATGACATATCCTCAGCTGAGGAGCGCTTCCTCACGTCCTTATTCCCTCAAAGAAGTGCTGCCCAAATTCACAACCAGCCGCCTGTTCTTGAGCACTTCACCAGCTCGAAGGCCTTCCAGGAAAAATCTTCCTATGGAAACTTCCGCTTCACTTTTTCACTGAAGGAGCTTCTCTGGCACTATGGCAAGCAGTTCTGTAGGGGCCAAAGCCCAGTTCTGCGTTTGTATGAGACTGTGGTCTACAAACAAGAGATTCAATATACAGTTGTAGTGCATCCTTGTCATGTAAATCTTTATGATGATTATCCGCGACTTCCAAGTCAGAGTGATGGTGTGTGTGGGTACTATAATGGCGCCATGTGGTGGCACTGTCAAGCCCCCTCTGAAACCTATATGAATAAGCTTGAAGTGAACAGCTTTGATGGAAGAGCTGATGTGAGCCCTCATCACAAAGTATACTATGTGTGGGATCATGTGTGTGTAGCTTTCCACATGGAGCCAGGGTGGGTGTTGAGTGTGGACCGGAACAGACTGTTACAAAGGGTGAATGTGTGTGAAGTGTCTCACCCGTGTCTTCTAAGACCTCCGGAGACTCCACTGAGTTTAAACGAGGCTGAGCGTATATTAGCTGATCTTAAGGCCAAAATGGGCTAGACTGAAACCACGTAGATATTACATCCACAAGGAGTCGCAATGAATAATGATGCTATGCATGCTAGTTACACAATTTAGCTACACCACTTGCCTTCATCAAACACCATAAATGCACAGCTGTCATAATAAAAATACAAAGCAACACATTTTTCAGTCATTTTTAAACTTTTAAGACATTTATAGATTTCATACCTCGTGTAAACCTGGCTATAACATGAACAACACATTCTGAGGCTGATGATGCAAACTCATGCAACAATTATCCTAACTATCTAGTTATCTGTTTTCGTCTTGTTTGAGGAATTATTAATGCACCTTTGCACTGATCGTCACAATTAAGTGAAGGATGACTCAGATTTTAGCATTCATGCAGATGTCCAGATAATGCTTTAATAAGCTTTTAATAATATAATTAACTTTTCTGTTTTATGTGTATGTTCACATTGTATTTACAACCTCTACCATGAGCTTATTTTGTACAAACTATTTTTAAAAAATTGCACTTTTAATTCTCTCCACCAGAGGTCTATGTTGGCTAGCTGGTTATTTTTCTTTGTCATATTTTTACTAAAACCTTGCTGATATTTTCTGTCATTATTATTGCTTTGATTTTTAACTGTAATTATGTTTCTTTTAAGTATCTTTTTATGTTTATGTTTTTATCATGTCATATTTTAGTCTAATGTACTTATATCTAATGTCTAATTGCATTAAAATCTCTTTAAATGTTTGAATCTAATCAGTAAAACAATTTTGAATCTGATTTTAATTAACACTGGTGTACTGGTGTATTGCTAAACCAATAAATATGACTATACCACAGTAGTTGGCTTCCTAGTGTTCATCTAGTAGTTTGGCAAAATTTATATATCCACACTCACATTATCTTGTCACAATGTCCTAACCCGTTTTTCATTTTCATGTTCCTTTATTGATAATAATAACAACAGAAATTAATTGAGCAACTGCATCAAGGTCAGTTGGACACTGTCAGTAAAAAACATTTTTTTTGTGTCTATAATCTGTTTTTATCTAATATAATCTGATTTATGATAAGACTAACATCCCATTTCCTTTTTTTTTTACCTTCATCATTAAAAAAAACAGGATTTGAGTTTATAATCTTTATTCTTTATTTCAGGTAATAATCTAACCTTTTCATTCAGGGCTTGGTTACAATATTTTAAAAGCTTGTACGGCATATTCATGCCGGTTTGTATTTGGCTTAACTGAAGTGTGTGGTTTCAGCTCAATGCTTCCAGCTGAAAGCAGCAATGCCAACACCATATAAGGCCACTTGGCTCATACAGATGATTTCATCACCACAGTCCTGACTGGAGAATCTCCTTTGCTCTGTACAGAGTGTGAGAGAAAGAAAGTGAAGGAGGTGTGGTGAAGAGGAAAGAGAAAGAAGGGAACACACATTTGTAGGGAATGCTAAAATGGACTCAACTGAAGCTTGTTTGTAAGTAGCTTCCAGAAGATAAAAAGCTAGATGCTACTTGGTTTACTGGAAAAACACAAGAGAGAAAGAGAAGAGAAAGAAAAGGGTGGGGAAGAAGAGTGAAGCATTGTAACAGCTGCCAGGGAACTACTTCACTCGGAGTCTTCTTACCATGGGGAAGTCAGGTAAATGCACAATTCACTTCTAAATCCCTGTCTCACTTCAGCATTTGTGATGTTGTCAAATATGTATTTTCTTCAGTCTCTGTCAGTGCCATCCTCTGCTGTTGAATGAAGTTTTGTCAGCACAGGTTGAGTATATGCCAGCTTTATCACACTGTATGTGTGTGCTGGGGATTGTTAGCTACTCAATCCTTGCTTTGTTTGAGCGATAGCATCATGTAGTTGGATTTATGCCTCGGCAATAGTCGCAAGCACAACTGTTTGGCAACATTTGTCCAGTCTAAAAGTTGTTGCAAATAGAGCAGTTTTTGAATGTCTTTATCAAACGTATTATTTGTCAAAAGTACTTTTAAGTAATTTTTTGTTTGTTTAAAACAATTAAATGTAATTTTTATTTTTTTATTTTTCTTAGTAGTGTAAGAATTACAGAACATCAGACACTTTGAACTTCTGAGATGGACAAAACACACACAGTGTATTAACATACAGACATCTGTTTCCACATCCCACTGAGAGAAAATGCGGGAAAATGCCTCTCTCACAAATGCATGAGTTCCTTTTCATCCCCTTCCTTCCCCTCACCCATCCTTCCCTTCACTCAGCTCACTCAGAATGGTCAATAGTAGAATATAATGTTCTACACGAATGCAAGTGATATTTACAGTCATGTTTGGTATCATTTGAATTGTCTCAGGGTGTCTGGTGCAATGGTCTCATTCTTACAAGAAGTACACTAAAAGGTAATACAGATCCTAAGAGTTTAGAAATATTTTGTACACTGTAGAGGGCGGGTCAGTTCCCAGTGCCTTTCATGCAAATTACCTTCTGTCCCAAAAGGTGATAATCTACCGGATCAATGCAAATTCCAATTGTTAGTTCCTGTCTCCATTTCGGGGGATGTTTATTTTGGTCAGAGTACTTAAGGAAATCTTGCAAGAAAATCAGGGCCTTTTGTAGTTGGAATGAGCCTGTGGTATGAAATGTATTTTTCTAAGGCCAGGTATGCATTTTTACTCTTAGATTTATCTTTTGAGAATTTGATGTTTTGTATTGATATGATTTGATATCTTTGAATTGGTGATGTAATTGACATTATACATATTTACCTTACTGATAATAAATTGTGACATTTGATTTTATTCTGACTTTGAAATTATTTTCTCAAGTAGATTAAGTGAAGGCGTATGTTACCGCAAACACGTGTTCAGGGTTAAGTACTTACTAGATCTCAGGTTAGATGGAGCATGGGGCACATCGGGTGAGTTTCTAGATTTCTGACTAACTGCTTGACTTTAGTTAAGTTGTTATGCAGTTGCATTAACTATGGGGGGCAGTAAGTTTTAGGAGCTCATTTTAGTCAATCTCTGCAAGACAGACTTTTCAGGATAGGAGATGGACTAAAATGAGCTCCTATATCGTATTGCCAGATTCTGGAAGATCAATTCTTCAAACAGTGGTACAAGAGGATGTGATGCTGGTCCTTCAAGAGTCACTCAAAACTTATCTGTACATAAAGCCTATAAAAAATCAGTCTTAATGTATTTCACAACACTTCAGCATGCTATTCTTATTAAGTGAGAGTCATTTTTTAGGATTTTTTACCCAAGCAAAGTCCCAGAGAACCTGACACATTGCACTTGTGGAGACTCCAGGAAGGTTGCAGTTCTGGAAAATGATGGCGCTGGAGACTAAATGGTTCCTGATGGTTTCTCACCTAATTCCTCACCTTAATTCTTCATTCTTTTGCAGTTAACAAGGATCTTTTCTTCTCCACCTGTTTTTTTCTGACTCTGCTGACCCAATGAGCATTGCGCTGCCCAATGGTCATGCCCTAACTTTTCAAATTCTATTATTGCATTAGTACTGCATCCTTCTCATTGGCATTTAATAATTTTTGACTTTTAGTCTGAGTTAAATCTTTTTTTTTTTTTTTTTTTTTTATCTGTAAAAGAAAACCTGCCTAATAATTTGAGTTTTTGACTTCAAGCCTTCATGGACAATTATATATCACTTATATATGATTAAATAGAAAGTCAATAGTAGTTATTAAGATTGATGTGGTTTGGAATTGGTAAAATGTTCTTGGAAAAAAAATATGACCAGAATATCAACTTGCCTAATAATTCGACACATGGTGTAGATTCCTAATGAACGAGTAATAAAGTAAAGAGTTTACTAGAATAACCAAATGTCAGAATAATAATAATAATGATAATTAGAAATGAACAAACAACCAATTTGCATTTCAACCTAATTTCGAGGTCATAATCAAATGGAGTCAGATTAAATAATAAAATGGAGTCAGATTAGAATTTAACTTAAATTTAATAACTTTGCACGCTGAAAAGACCGAACATGCAGGAACCTTCATCCACAATTGGATACCTTCTTTGGGCCAAGCGTGTGGACCTTACAGTAGAAATATATTTTGAAATTTTATCAGAAATATACGGAAACCTTTTAATATTTTTATTCTAACACAAAGTATCAAATACAAGACGTATCCACCTACAGTATGTTAAAATGTACATTAAAATAATCCAATTCACCTATATTTTCTACATTTCAATGCCAAAAAAAATAAAATAAATAAATAAATAAAAAATTGCTTGAAATTAAGATATGCTTCAATAACTTGTTTTTCCTATTTCTCACTCATATGACATGGCAGGCCAAATGAAGGGACATCAAGGGCCCTGGTTTGGGCTTCTCTGTTGTCAAACTAGTACTAGCCCTGAGTAATATATATTTTAGTCTGTATGTTTGTTGAGTTTAACAAAGAGTAAGAAAAAATGCAGTGCTTTCTAATCTATTGATATTGATTCCCTGTTGACTTTGCAGCCTCCAGGCTTTTTTGTGAGGAGGTATTGAAGACTCATAATGAGTACAGGAGAAAACATCAAGCCCCACCTTTAAAACTCAGCAGTAAACTGAGCCGTGAAGCTGCACGGTGAGATCCTTTCTTTCATATGCTTGCTCTGGTCTTTGCTGTTCATTACTTATCTTCTTTGACATTGCTTTCATTTTTACTACAGTTTAATGCTCTTCAATGTCTTGTAGATATGCTGAGAGCCTTGCTAGCACCAGGATTCTGAAGCACAGTGTTGAGTCTAGTAGAGGAAACTGTGGAGAAAATTTAGCATGGGCATCTTATGATCAAACAGGTATGAATCCTCTTCTTCTGTTTCAAAATGTCCATCAGAAACATTTACGTGGATGTAAGAGTGCAGACTGCCGTCCTCTCCTATTTGCAACAGCTGGGACTCATTATAAATCGACTACCTCCATGTTCACTCTAAAGTTGATTACTAAGTAGATTGGAATGTCTGGCCAGTCTGGGGTGATTTGTAAAGTGTCACTAAATGTATAGTGGGTCATATAAAGCTTCAAGTTGTACCCTGGAATCTCCAGTTGGATTTACTGTAATGTAATTAAAACAGATTTCAAAAATGTTCAAACACACATTCTACAAAATAAGGAAGTTGGAATTATATTAACTTAATAATAACTGAATTTTTGGGGCCTGTGTGTTTCACATGAGAATCTCTGTGTATGTTTGTGTGCATGTGCCAACAGGTAAAGATGTGTCTGATCGCTGGTATAATGAAGTGAACCAGTACAACTTCAACCAGCCAGGATTCTCCTCTGCAACTGGTAAGAGTATTTACAGCAGTGGTGTTCATTGAGATCTACTTACCTGCAAAGTTTACTTCCAGTTCTTATCAAACTGAGCCAGCATCTTAAGGTCTTTCTGTGCAGTAATGCTAGAATTTGTACTTTATTCACTCACATTCCATATAGCCTGACTGACTAAACTGCCCAAAACCTCTCTAAAATCAGTCAAATGACCAGAAACCAGACCGACTAAGACCAGCATACCAGATTCGCCTGGTTTAAGATGTTCTTTTTAGCAGAGAAAGAATTTAAACACCATTTATTAACCTCTTGGCTCAGTACTCAGAAATACAAAATTGAAATCTTCATGGTTTGCACTGCAGTGCTTCAGGAAAGTGGAGTGGATGGCATATTTTAAAGTCAGTATGAAATCAAAATTTACCCTATTAGCACACGTGACTAATCAATTAGTGCATGCAAGTTAATCCTCAGAAAAATGGGTTTGTCTTTGTAAATTTTTATCAAAATCTGAAAAGTTCCTTGTTTGATGTCAGCTTGAGCAGAGCATCCTTAAATAATACCCTCCACATCAGTCTTCTGTGAGCTGAGTTTTGCTCAGAAATGTCACAAAAAAACTTTTGCGTTAGTTTAACATTTACTGATGTATTTATAATTTATTTACTTAAAACAGAATCACTGTTGTGTGACCTCATATCCTTCAGGTATGTTGATTTCTATTAACAGGTCTGAGCACATTTTTTTTTAAATATTCATAACCCTTTTTTTAACCCAAATATAATACAAACACATGCAGCAGATAAGTTTGGCCCAGTCAGTGTAATACAATATTCTTCAATATTTTTTTTTAATTTTTTTTAAAATTTGTTAGATGTGACTCATCCTATTGGAATGAAGCTTTCCAAAACCCTCCCAGGCACAGGAAATTCCCCATAAAATTCAGCTATGAGAAATCTCTTACAGTGTGAGATGTCTCACTTACAGCTGTTAACTCACCCCCACAGTTTTTATTCACCTCACCTGTTATCAGCTTCAGCCTGCAGGAAATGAGTAATTCTACCCACCACCTCAAGAGGGCAGAACACATTTGAAAGAGTCACAATTCTACAGCAGCTGATTCAAAATCTTCTAAAGTGACTATATTGATTGTGGATAACGTCTATACTGACTCTAAACCTGTAAATATGTGGTTGGGAAATTAGGAACGGGTGTTCTTGTAACTCAGTTGGTAGCATATGGTGTTGTCAACATCAAAAATGTGGGTTTGATTCCCATGGTAAACACAAAGTGATGAAATCATCAGTAATTTGCTTTGGATAAGCATTTGCCAAATGCATAAAATGTACTTGAGTCTCTTATTCGACTCAAATGTTTCCACTCTGTCTCTCAGCATATAAATATTTAACTGAGCACTAACACAAGCACCACATGGTTTATGCGAGTCAAACAAGCATAAACACTTTGTGACAACCACACAGACATCGCTGCATTACACACAATTAATGGAAGAATCTACGTTTTGTTCTAGGTCACTTCACTGCA
Organism: Spinibarbus caldwelli; assembly: GCA_039654775.1. NCBI lineage: Eukaryota > Metazoa > Chordata > Actinopteri > Cypriniformes > Cyprinidae > Spinibarbus > Spinibarbus caldwelli. The sequence continues at coordinate 20,195,926 of CM077227.1, forward strand.
ATGGTGTGGAAAAGCTCAAAGAAACTTGGTGTTGGTAAAGCTGTGGCCTCAGATGGTTCTACCTTCGTAGTGGCACGTTATTTCCCTGCCGGCAACATTACCAATCAGGGCCACTTCCAGGCCAATGTCCTGCCCCCTAAAAGCTGATCCAAATGTAGCTGGACACAATGAGAACGAAGGTAGGGAGGAGAACTGAAAGAGGATGGGGAACAGTTGAAATCGGAGATACTTTTACCTGGAGGACCAAACACAGCAATGGTTGGCCTTAATACACAGACCTTACTTGAATAAAGAGCTTCTGTCTTTACATTTTAGGCTTTTATTAACTTGAATATAAAGAGACACAGTAAACTAATTGTTGAAGCTAATGATAGTTATACTTTCCATAAAACTAAACTTTCATAGCGGTAAGGTCATTGTGTGCCTGTTTGTGCATGGGTGATGTCAGCAAAACAGTATTAGAAATTATTTTTATGAATGAAGCAAACATGGATATAATCACATACCTCCACTGCACTAAAATCTAATGTGAATATTTCTGTGGGATACAGTTTTCATGCTGAATGTGAAAAGAAGTGTGTGACCCCACAGGACATTTAAATGCATGAGATGTTGCAGAAAAAAGTTTTGGTAATGTTCATCCCTTTATATCATAGACTGATCATTCATCATTATTACTTTGGTCATCTTTGTATCTGTTGTATACTGATATGGATTAAAATTGACGGTGTTCAAATAATCAATCTGATGTCATATTTGCATTCAAAATTGAGTAAAAATATCTCTGAATTGTAGTTGCACAGTTGTGCACAATCAATATAATTTGCTCAAGCAATTACAACTTTACAACATGCTAAAAACATGCTTCTGTGATAAATTTAAGTGGAATTTTAGTGCCATGTGCACTATTTCTGCTTGCAAGATAAGACATATACACATATACCCCAAGGGAAAGTTCTAAAAAAACAACTTCAGGTCAGATTCAAACCATCAGCTTTAAGGACATAAGCTTTTATTTCTACAATCCTCTGATCTACCATTTGAGCCATTAAGGCAATATTAAAATTTGTTCAAAATGTATAACGATACATTTTTGTTCGTAAGGTGCATTTATATGATTCGTAGATAATGTTGGGAAACAAACAGCTCTGGTTGTAACAGATTTATTTCAGCAGGAGTTTGGACGGCGCAATATAGCAGCATTACTTGGGGAAGAAAACACACAAGGGGCGGGGAAGAAGTCTTTTCCTCTTTTACATGGTCAGCTCCTGAGAATAGACACAAAAGACGAAATATCAATAGCAATCAAAGGGTTTGCTTATGTTTGTGAACCATCACTGTATTTACAGGATCTAAATGACTGAAGATGCATTCACAAACATAGTAATACCTTTAAAAAAAAAAATTAATAGTAATTACTGATTAAAAAAAGCTTAATAAAGGGACTAAATTACGTTTTATTTGCACAGTTAAAAATACCAAAAATAGGGTTTGGGTTAGTTTGTTTACTTAATGAAATGTCTATCTGAAGTCCAAAACAAGTGTCAGGCTTGTGTTGTGTTTTCTGTCCACGTGTTCCATGTTCTAGTTTCCCCCCTATGCCCTTATTTGGTTGTTCCTGTTCTTGTTTAGTTAATTGATTATTCCTCATTTAGTTTCATTGATTTATCCCCTGCACCTGTGTTTGTTAATCATCCTGTGTACTTAAGTTCCTGTCTGTTCAGTTCTGGTTTGTCGGGTCTACTTGTTACATTCCGTGTTTCTTTGATTTCTGTTCAAGCATTAATGTTGGATTATCCCTGTGTTTCGTCATTAAAGACAGTTTAAGTTATTTCATGCCTCCTGCGTTCTCCCTGCTTCCCCGTTACGTGACAGTAAGAGGGACTCTATTATAGTCTCGTTTTTATAGGATTTTGAATTAGAGGGAATCTAGTGTAAAATTAGGCATTACACTGGATGTACAAATGCTTAATGGCCAATATAAAAGCAACCTCTCACCATAATGGCATTGACGATGTCATTTTTGTTGTGGCGCAGTGCATGGACTGCTTTAGCTCGAGACACGTTGGCCTGTGCCATCACCAACTCGATATCTCTCTGCTCCAGCCCACCCTCATCCAGCTTACAAACAGGAAAGAGAATATGGTTCTATTAATTCAGCTGCTTCATTCATTCAAGTATAATTTCTAAAAGGAAAAGGCCATCCAAAAATGGTGTCATTATTTACTGACATTATTTCATCATAGAAAAAAGAAAGTCATAGAGATTTGGAACGAAATGAAGCTGAGTAAATAATGACAGAATGTTCATTTTTGGGTGAACTACCCTTTTAAACGAGGAAGTAAAATATCTCTACCTCCTCTTCTTCCTCGCTCTCTTCTTTTATGGTCAGGCTTGGTGTGATGTCTGACGGCAGAGGTGAGGGATCAAGAGGAACCTTAAATTTCTCTGCTGCTGCCTTGTGTACCTGTTGTGACAGGTCTTCAATCTGAGAAGAAGAGACAGATAGAAGGCACAGATGAAAATCAATGAACAATCAAGATATAAATATTTAAATATTCATCTTGCAATTGAAAATCTGTGCCACTGTAGGAAAATGCTAACCTTGGCCTCTCCAAAGACTATGTAAATATCTGAGGCAGGGCTTTTGAACACATCTGGACGTGTAATAACAAAGAGAATATTCTTGGACTTCCGAATGGTGATGCGTGTCACTCCGTGGATCTGTTTCAGTCCGAGCTTTGACATCGCCTTGTAATGATAACCACATGGAGGAAAAGAGAGTAGGTCAGGGACTTTGTGTACAATACAGTAGTGAGTCTTAAAACTGCATGAAATTGCAAGCGCAGTCCCACCTTTCGTGCTTTTTTCTCACTTCGACTCTGTTTGGCTCTGCTTACTGACTCATCAGCAGGAGAGTGTGATAGCTATGTAAAAAAAATAAGATATGAATTATAAAGAGAGCATAGTAGGACCTAACATTGTTTATACAGTAGACTCGACTAGACTCAAAAGTTCAAAAAAAGTTTTTTTTTTTTTTTTTTTTTAAAACAATGGTGCATGCAAGTATACCTAGATGCTTCCAACTAATGCTCTGCTGAACTCAAGTAATTTATTGCTGCTTGTTCAATTCAGTTCCACTTGCTCATTGTAATTAAGTGTTATTTTCTGTTTTTTTTTGTTTGTTTTTTAAATCAAGCTAAGAAAAAGCATTTAGTGTTTTATGTGCATCTTGCTTTACCCAAAAAGCATGATGTGTTCCATGTGTTTTTTTTACCAACACTTTTCACAACATATGGTTAAAACAAAGTAACATTAGTATGCTAACATGCACTACTGCTATGCTAACTAGTAGTTAATTATAAGATACTCAACTGGGATAGTTTGACATGTAATTTTGAGTTTTATTCAATTCAGGTACCTTTCTTCTACATACAAAGTTTGAGTAGAATTCACAGTTTAATTAAGAATTTTTTTTTTTTGGTCTCAGTTACATCTCTAATGCGGTTTATGAAGAACACTCATGAATCTACAGCCTACCTGTGGATTTGAGGGTCTCAGCAATGTCCCACTGGGTTCCTCTAGCTCAGGTACTGAGCCATCACTGTCTGTCTCATTACCTGAACCTACTAAAAGAAAGAAAGAAAATAAAACCTAAAATTGCTTTGCTTTGCTAGAGGACATAAAGAAGGTACTTGAGAAAGATGCTGATGCCTTATGGCTAAAACAGATGATGAACATACTATTGTTTTTGAAGGGGAGATCCACGTCCTCTGGGCCTTTTGATCTGTAGCTACTTGGACACACGTCTCGCTCTATACTCTGCCGCTCAGCTTGCTTTGTTTTTATGAAGGAGTCTGGTCTTGGACTGATGCAGGGGAGCATCTCTCTTTCATCTGACTGATTCAGTGTTCTTTGGACATGGGTACTGTCTGTTTGTCCAGTGGATGTTGTGGGCTGGGACTGTTCTGTTCGGTGTCCCTTACATACTACTCAAGAAAAACAAATGACATGTCTACAGTTAAAAACTAATGATTCCTAGGATGAAACAAACTAAACAACTAAAGAAACAAACAAAAGTTTACCTGGAAGGTTCTCATGTCTGCATGGTTTTGCTGTCATGACTGTTTTCTCACTTTCATGATCGCATGTGTCTTGAATAGGAAATAAAGTTGGTGTTTGTTCCTCTGTTTCCCATGCTGCTGATTCCATACTGCTTATTCCAGGAGTCTGAAGGGGACTTTGATAGTTAGGTTGGCTTGGTTTGTTGTCTGGAGCTTTATGCGAGAAGGCAGCAGATGTTTGGGAGATGTCATGAATGGGCTGTGACTCCTGAACAGGGGTAGAGAGATCTTCCTCCTGGACAACTGTGGATGAACATGTTGGAGAGACCCTGTCTTGTTCTGAGCTGTCCACCCTGAGGGATGAACTGCCTCCTACTTGATTGTCATTGATATCTTGTGTGCTTTCTGTCAAACTTACTCTGCTCAAAGAACTGTCTGAAAGTTCTTTCTGCCCATCTGGCTTTGTAAGGTCTGTTGTCTGAGTTACAACCACTAGATCTGTATGAGCAGACTCTTTTAGATCAATACAGCTAGGGTCAGGGGAGTGAAAAATGGATTGTTCTGGTGTTTGATCAAGTTCATTGTTCTCTGTTATGGACTCATCCTCTTTCTGCGGAGTTTCACCAAATTCCTCTCTCATTGAAAATATATCAAAACTTGGCGCTTGATTACCTGTAGTCTCCATTTCCTTTCCTTGGCACTGGATCTTTTCATTTTCCATTGAGGCTAAATCTGCAGAGTTGGTTTTAAGGGCATCATTTACCTTTGGTTTTGTGGCATGACTTGAATTTGCAATCTGTGCTGTTTTTGGTGTTGCCTCATTACTGTTAGATTGGGAAAGACCTGTTTTATGTGAATCATCAAGATTTTTGTTCTGCTCCAGAAACGACACATTCTCTGTAAAATCGTGTTCCTCTCTCTTTTGACATGTTTTCAGTCCCCCTTTTCCATTCTCATGGGAGTCAGATTTATCTATCTCCTGATCCTGAGCATCAGTTGTAGTCTCTTGTTCAAGAAGTTGTCTGTCACTGGTTTTAGCATCATCAGTTACTGTTTCATTTGTGATGTGTGCTCTTAACTGAATTACTTTCTCCCCTACAACCTCATCTGAAGTCCCATCAAAGGAATTTGATGAATCTTTATGTGAGACAGAAATCTGTTGGAGAATTGTTAATTCTGAGGAGTCAACAATCTTTATAACAGTTGGTTTCTTTCTGAACGTGAAGGTGCCAAACGATCCTCCTTGCAAGTTGAATGTGAGCTTGTTTTCTGAGACAGAGTCAATGTTTGTTAGGGTAATTTGTTGAGAATTTGAATGCCCCTGATTTGAAACTGGACCAAGATTATCGGATTGGTTAGAAATGACTGTTTTTGAAGAAGATCCACAAAGATCAGTGTGTTCTGGGGAAATGGTTGTTGTTAAGGTAACGTTATCATGTTCTTGACAAGATTTCAGATCCTTAGACTGTTCAGAAGTTATTTCATCACTTTCCTTCCTTAATGTGTCTGAAGGTAAATCCTCTGGAATGTTGAAGTCTGTATTTGGAGTTTGATCTTTCACATCTTTTCCATCATCTGAAAGCATATTCAACGTGAGCTCTGATGGTGCACTCAGGATTAAGGGCGTGCAAGTTTTTTCTGGATCATTCCATGATGGCATCAGACTCTTATCAGAACTGCAATGTATGAGCGGATTGCTCTCTGGATTTTGAAGGTTATTTGCATCATCCTCACCCCCTCCTGCCTCTGAAAGATCTTGAATTGATCTCCAGCTGGCAATGTTTGACTCAACCACTCCAACATCAATGTCTGCCATTTTCTCTTGGAGGTCACAATATCGGTTGTTGTCCTCATCATCACCCATGATGTCTTCTCCAGTGGCAATGTTATGAGCGACCGGCAAACCTTTACTGTGCACTGATCTAGCTATCTCACACATGAGTAGATTTTCAGCATCAAAGTCACAGCATTCACCTAAAGACAAGGGATCTCTTGGTGTCCAACTCTCAGAGTAAAGTTCCCTTTCTGTCATACTGCTCTCAGAGTTCTCTTTCTTTGGCGAAATGACAAGTCTGCTGTACGTGGAGCAGGACATATTTTGAGCGCTATGGTTTACATCATCATTGCCAGGTTGATTCTCTGTCAGATTATCTTGATTCATGGAACGTTCAAATGGTAAAACATCAGTTGTTGTTAAGTTATCTGGCACCTCACACAGTTCAGGATAGGCACAAACTGGAATGTTTGTGGGGCTGCATTCATCCAGGTATGTTAGTTGGGGGACACCTTTATTTAGGTCATTGGTTGCAGTTTCTGCCAACTGCAATGATGTGTCCAACTCCATCCTATTTCCATTTTTCTGATCCAGTTCCTGGCTATCATCTATGTTAGTCTCGAAGCACATGTTAGCAGCTGTAGCACCTTCCACACAGGAATCAACTGGGCTATTATTTTGTTCTACTTTGTCTTGATCAGCAGATAATGTTGGATCTGTGGCAATCTGCTGTCCTGTCTCTGAAGTTACTGTGACTATCGAGAGATCTGTACTCTGTTTGCCTTCCTCATCCATTGTTTTGTCCTCTGCAGTCGATTCTTTTGAAAGCTCACCCTTCAGCAACTTTGTTTCTGAAATTTGTTGTGCGATTACGCTTTCCCCACGAACGCTGCAGTCTGCCAGATTCTCTTGCAGTTCCACACGTGGAAGCTCAGATGATCCGGAGGATATCTCCATTTCACTCTCACTGCCAGAAGATTCGGGTTTTGCATGGCTTACTGACTGCACAGGTTCATCTGGCCCAGGGAACTGTTGGGAGAGTTCAGCATGCTTCTCTGTGCAGTACAGATGGTCACCTTCATCCCCGTTATAAGAGGTGGAATCAATTGAGTCCTCCGTGTCATTCTGATAAGCAAAGGACTCATCTACACCCTCGTTTATTGAGTTCTCTGAGAGGGAATTTAGGAAAGATGCAGAGGTGTCATCTTCATTTGGGTCTTCCACTTCCCTTCTCACCCTCCTAGCTGCCTCTTGTTGCTCTGCCTCGTCATTATCCACATCTTTATTGTCACACTCATCTTCATCATCCTCATCATCATCCTCATCTACGTCGGCTTCCTCCTCTCCAGCAGCATATGCATCCACATCATTCCCCTGCTCATCATCAGTGGGGAACAGGGTTATATCCATGGAATCTGCCTGGAATATCAGGCTTCCGTGGAATGGCAACATAGAAGCAGGAATCATTGCATCACTCCCAAGCCCATCCTCCCTAGAATAGCCATGGAACAGAGGAGCTGAGGAACCTATCTCAAGATATAAATTATTACTGCTACTTTCCATGTCTACAATCTCTGGAGAGTGGGAGACAGGGGTTTTGCTCTCTGTATCCAGTGCTGCAGCTGCATTGTTGTCTGGTGTTAGAGGGCGATCCAGGCTCACAGATGGCTCCATGAAACAGACATTGAAATCCATTTCAAGACTTTGATGTGGATCATTAAACGCTTGAGTTGCATCAGGGGCTCTCTGGAACTCGCTAGGCCTCAGAGAGCCCTCAGATACCCCAGTGTCCTCCTGGCAGTCTGTTCTTGTCCTGCTGCTGCTGCTTTCTTGTGTGGAATCATGTTCTGTCACCCAGTGGGGACTGCAGGTGTCCCTTGTTAGTATATCCACTTCACAGGCCACATCTTCCAGCAACTCCGGCAAATCAGGTTTACCCAGACAAGCATCCCTCTCGTTACCAGTTCGATCATCTCCAAGCTCGTCGCCAATCTCTGAGAGGGACCCCACATAGCAAGCAGGAGCTTCTTGCAACTCTGCCTCAGCTGTTAAGTTTGGGGAGCATGAATGGGAGGTACTGGAGGTGTATGAAGTCCAGCTGCCTCCCTCAGCAGTCATGTAGGAACCAGAGGGAGAGGTAGGAGGGGAGCACAGATCAGACTCATCAGTTGGGGAACTTGGACCTTGGCTCGGGCTCCCTGGGCGCCATTGTTGCTTGAGATGTGAGCAGTAAGCCATCTTAATGGGGGTGGAAGGGGCTGTATAGTAGCGATCAGGATCCAGTCCTGGAAGGACACCAATGCGTTGTGGGTCAACAACATAGGGAGGCTCGGAAAATGACAAGGAAGGCACTTCACCCTGAGATAAAGACAGTGGCTCTCCCTCATTGTCTGGGAAAAGAGTACTGCTGTCTGTCAATTCGGCATCTCTCACTTTGGACTCTAGGACTTGACATTCAAGTATCTGACCTATGCTTTTCTCTTGTTCTGGAACTGAAGTCGAACTCTTAGCCTGATCTACAGTAGAACTCACCTGACCAGTGTCTAGTTTTGCATTTTCATCTAGCCCAATATGACATTTCATGGATGGTTCTGAAGGATGGTGTCCTGAACTAGGTGTTTCTTGACTTATCTGTTTTCCTAGCAGCACTCCACTTTGCGTCTCCATGTTTTTCAGCAGAGCTTCTTGCCCCATTACCACCCTTGAGTCCATGGTCTCTGGCTCTTGAAAGTCACTTTCTATTTCTGATCCAGTTAGGACTTTGATCCGTTCCATTTTCATAGGACCTCGTTTGCAGGCTCCTCTACCAAACCGCCCTGTTGGTCGGCCGATATTTCCAGAATAGCCTTCTAGTTCAAAACTTGCACCCTCAGGCTGTGGGCGAGGAAAAGTGGTTGGTTTGGCCATTACCAGGCGGGGTCCAAAAGGAGTACATAGTGGGGAGAGTTTTGGAGGGCTGCTGGGAGAAGGACTGGAGGCACTGTCTGTTGGAGTTGAGGCTGAAGAGCTGGATGTTTGACCAGACAGATCTAAAAGATTAAAAGAAAAGGAAATGATTACATTTTGTTCCATATATGAAAATCTGCATAGATTTGCAATGAAAATTTGGCAAAGAAAATCTTTACACTTTTTTTTATTTTTTTACAGCAAGCAGAAACATCCTGACAATAGATTATATTATAAAAAAAATCCTTTTTGAAAAAGAATTCTGAAATGCCTAATAAAATGACTTCAAACTTCAATCAGCCAGCTGATCTCTTTTTATCCATGTTGCCACAAACATGAATAGTAGTGCCACTTAAATGTCACTGTATGAAATATTCAATACAGCATTGCAAAAGGTCATCTGAACTGCAGTTGTATAAAGTGTTTTAAAATGAACCGTACGCAATAAATCCAGCAAAACAAATGAATTTCAATTTCATAGGATACGACAACTAGCAGCACTATCCAAAAGTAGTGTAATGAAGGGTTGGATAACATTACAGGCCAAAACAGACTTGTGCAAGTCGTGATACTACATAAATTTGTGCAAGTGTTTCTACATAAACTTCCACAAAGTATTCCATAAGTTTCCAAGTCCTGATCAAACGTAAAGATATCATGACTGAACTATTGTACTTGTATTCAGGAGGAGTGAGGGTTTTTGGTGGGGGTGTGATGAGGCCTGAATGGTCAGCCCCGTGGGCAGCATTTTAATGTCCAGGGAGTAATTGGACATCTTTGAGAAACAGGGCTCTTTTTTTGCCTGCACGGCAAACACAGAGAGACAGCATATATTTTAAAGAGAGTAAAATAAGCAGCAGTGTCAGCAGAAATCTTTTTCCTCTCTGGATTTCTAACACCACTGCATGCACACACAATGTATTTACATGAAAAGGATGGAAAAGTTAGACAAGTGTATGTGTGAGTACATGTACTCAGATAACTGAATTAGGAACATTTTAAAATTCCTAACCTAACACGTCATTGTTGAAGAGCGTGGAAATGTCAACTGTCATAGCTGCAATAGTCAATAGAGATATGATACAGGAAGTATCAGTCATGTAGCTCATTACACTCAACAGATGCATGACATTCAGTTAATTTAAATGTGTTGAATTTTTCTAACATGATTAGCACAGAGTGGTTCCTGTCAGCTCTTCACCCAGTGCACTCATTATCTGACAGGTTAGTCTGTGGCAAAATGGAGTTATTAGCAGGGGTGCACATAAGTCAGGGGTGTCAAACTCAATTCCTGGAGGGCCAGAGCCCTGCAGAGTTTAGATGCAACCCTAATTAAATACACCTGATCCATTCTAATCAAGTAATTTAGGCTTCTTTGAAAACTACATGGTTTGTGTGTTGGAGCAGGGTTGGAACAAAACTCTGCAGGGCTGCGGCCCTCCAGGAACTGAGTTTGACACCCCTGACATAAGTGGTCCGCATGGGCGACCAAAATTAAAAGTGCGCTGTGTAAATACTTTCTGACAAGCGCATTTGTGTACCTACATGGATGACAGTTGTTAATGCACAATTACTATTTTAGATCGACGAACTGTACTGTATAAGATTTCTATTCAAACTGAAAGCATAATCTAGGCTAGCCGCTGCCGTTTTCAAATCAAAACTCTGACATTTCACTCACTGACGCTCTTCCATCAGCAGCGCTTAACCCGGAACCCGCCAAAAATAAAAGCTCGCTGATTTTACGTTTGAAAATGATGAAAATTCAAATAATAATAATAATAATAATAATAATAATAGCATTTTATTTTTAGGTTTACTATAAAATAATTGTATTTGTATGTAATACTCTCTTTTTATTTTAAAATAAAATAGTATTATCACACTTGATTATTTAGTTTATTATTTTATATAAAAAAAAAAAAAAAAACTAAAAGTGCAATAATATTATCATCACTATTATTAATTTATTTTTTAATATTTGTATTTTATGGGTCACACTACATGCCATGGCCCGTGTGAGGACCAAACCATCTCATATGAGAACCAGGCTGAAAAACTTATGTGCACCCCTGGTTATTAGATTATTTCCCCTTTTCGCATCAATCTCCTGAATTCTCCCAGCATCACAATAACCTTCCAATAGACTCAATGTGGATTTCTCATCACAATCTCTTCTTGACTCAGTTTCACACTGCTACATCTCCATTAACATGTTGTATCCAAATCTTTTTTGCTTAACATTGTATTCCACATAAAACACTGGACACATAATGGTTTTGAAAATTGTGATTTTTGAAGATACACCACTGATGTGTTGCTGGGAGCTCTGACAGAAAGATTTTCAAAGTTTGTCCTTGCAACATCAAAGATTTGGCATGCAAGCAGATTAACCTGAGCACTTGAAAACATCAGCAACACTAAAAGGAAAAGTTTCAGATCTAAATAACCTGAAGTAATGTAGGCTTGCTTGTGTATACACACACACACACACACACACAAGCATACTTCCTATCGTTATATACACTCCATTAAATTATTGTTTGCCTCTCTGTTTCTCCTTTCTCATTTTGTCCATTGTCTTCTTTACCCTTCTCATCATGTGGATCACTCTCTTCGATCCTCTCTTTCTAAGTTTCTCTCTCTGTATCACAATCTTATTCCCTCCCACTTGTCTCTCCTTCTGTGTCCTAAAAACGTCACCGGAGGGCAGATCCATTTTATTGTGCCATAATAGTGTGTATCATTGTGTGTACACATCACCCAAACCATTCGAGCTAAATTGTGCGTTTGTGTGTGCATACTTGACAGTATGTTTGTGTATGTGTGTGTGTGTGACTATAGGCTAATTGTTCTGCTTAGTCATGATTCAAAAAGATAACGTCATGCCTTCTGTTTTCTGCACAAGGCAGCACTGTTTTGGAGCTGTATGCAAAGCGATCACTGTGTGTGTTCACAAGTGAGAGGGGCCTTTGTTGCCTCAAAACGTCATTTGCAGTACAAAATCACTACAGGGAAAGGCAGAAGTGTGTTTTTGTTTGTACGTGTGTGTGCAAGTTTTGCACAATTTATCCTACTCCAAGTTACACCTGCTTGAGGCACCTCCTCAAATAAAACAGCAGATGGAGTTATGTTTGTGTATGCGTGTCTGACCTCTTTCTTGATTGCCCTTCGCTCTCAGACCCCTGCTGTTTGCCAGGATGAGCAAGTGGTGCTAGAGTTCACCTCTTTGGATCCAAAATCTAAAACCTGTGATTTTACTGTTAAACATGAACTGGAATATTGAAAGTGAGTAGGCATAATCACCATTTTGAATTAAATTTCAAACGCCGTACATTTACATACTTGCGTAATACAGCAAGTCCTGAGAAATATCTGATGCAAGAGGGGTATTCTACAAAATCTTCCCTTTTCCATTGCTTTTAATAGATGTCAAACATCACATTCTGTTCATTGACGTAACAATTATTGTGGTGAAGAAAGATATGCATTGTTTAGATTTAAAACAAATGCTAATGAGACTTTCTGAAGCAGTGGCTGACTGAACAATGCTTTGTCCTTAGAGACAAGTGAATCTAAATGATGAAACATCCCTGTTATCTTACCAATAGATTCCCCAATGGTAGGTCTCGTGTCAGCTGCAATATGATACTTGTCAACAAATAAAGCTTTGAGAATTCTTTCATAGCTAAAAACTTTCATGTTTCATAGCTTTTATTCTGAGAAAGTGTATGGAACTGGCCTTGTTAATACACATGCTCTACAGAGCAGCCTTCAGTACAGACAAATTAACCCCAATTGTCTGATCATCTAATGTCTGACCTATCTGATTCCTTGGCATGTGTGTGTGTGTGTGTGTGTGTGTGTGTGTGTGTGTGTGTGTGAGTGATGTAATTGAGAGGGACTTAACAGAAGCAGGCCACGCAAACCCGATCAACATCCACTCAGCTTATCTAGCTCTCATACTGTGGCAACACATTATTCAGTTAAAAAACATATATGGTACTTTCACAGTGCCTTTAAATATTCAATAGCAGTTCAATAACAATGAAATGTGAATAAAGAGATCAATTGGAAATGGAAAGCCCTTGTTTTTGTAACAAAAGGGTGTGGATTGTATTCTATCTAATGCACCTATTCTTTTCTGAGAACACTAAAGTAATAAAGTATTTTTTTTAATGCTGACAATAGAAATTATACACAAAACTGCATTATTGCCAGGTGGGCTTGCAAAAACTGGCATCATATTCCACAATGCTATTCAATACCACACACTTATCACCACTAAACACAAACATTACTGTCCCATCATGCAATTGTGTTTTGTGACGCCCAATTCAACACAGAGGCAGATTTGACTGAGACGACTACAAATTTTACAAGCACTCTGTCCCAGGTCTCCTTTCTTCTTATTAGTTCAGTCATCTAAAGATAGTGCCGACAAACTGTCACATGAGGGTTCTCTTTTTTAGGGCAATCTTTCCGCTCGTTCAAACACACACATACACACGCATGCCTGCATGCTTACTGGAAAATTCCATGCCTTTTTGCAGATTTTGCTAATTAATCAAATTTAAAGGTGATAAGCCTCTGTCTGAGCACCTTAAGAGTCCCAAACATCCCAGAAAACAGTCTGATAAGCATTCACTGCATCAAGACAATTAACTCCATTACAAACCATGTGCTCAGAATTTAACCACCTACCACTAGCACAAGATGGAGTAACAAAAACTGTTAAATCTACTAATCAAGCTCAGTTAAGTGTAGTTCAAATATACATAGACACTCATCATTTGTGATGATGTTATTTATTATTTTTCGTACATAACATATGGGTATCTATATCTTATTCTAAAGTAACATCTTAAATCAGATCAGTCTGTCATTTCATGCAGGCATGTTATGGACACCTATGCACTTGTCCTAAACAGCCTTGATTCCAACTGATGCTGTAACTTGGGGTCCTGAGAGTGATGCTGTGTCATGCTCTTGTAATTGCAGGCAGGAAGGAGGAGTGTGTGTGTGTGCTACAACCACTTAACGCACACAATGCTCTTTTAGGACTCTGCTGGATGATGTTTCTGGGTGCGACTGGATGTGTTCCTGATTTCTGGCTTACTGTCCTAGCAGATAATTATATTAGACACATGCTTTGAGCCAAGCATCCTTTGTGTACTTCCACTAGCATGCTGTGAGGTGTGTGGTTGCTTACCTGGTCCTGACAGCTCTGATTGTGGGTCTCCAGAGTCCAGAAGGCCCTGTGTGGGGCCGCTCCGATGTGCAGTCTCACCGGGCATATCTGTGTGGCACAGCTTCTGACGCACTGCCTAAAAAACAGGAGCCAGTAAACCGAGGACAGAGAAAACGAGTATAGGATGTTGCCTCCTCAGTGCAGAGATACAGATCCGTGTTCACTGCGTGTGCATTTATGTCAGCGTGTTTGTGAGAAAGAGAGAGAGAGGGGCTGCAGAGCCACGCCGGTAACAGCATGGGAAATCTGAGCGTGAGCTGCAGTATTCTCTCTGATTACGAGAGAGCCCGCCCCAATCGGACTCTGTGTTGCTCTCATTACCCCTCCCTTCCTCACTGCTGTGCTGCCTCATAACCTCGCTCTCCCCCTCCCTCTCTCTCGCTCTCTCTCCTTCCCTCTTGCTCTCCCTTCGGCAAGTGGGTCTTGGACAATGATGTCAGCAGATTTCTGTATCTCTTGGAGGCTGGGGGATAGTAAAACAAAACACAGCAGGCTAAAAGATAAGAGATGCTGTGCACTGAAAAAATCAAATCTAATCTGATAACCATGCTGAAAAAATGTTTAAACCAGCCTAAGCTTGTTGGTTTTAGCTGGTTTAAGATGGTCTCCCATCTTGGCTAAGCTGGTGTTAGTGTCTAAAACCCCTTTAAAACCATCAAAACAGACTGAGAGACCTGTTAAAGTCGGTGTTTTGGGACAAATCGGGTCCTCCCTCGAAATTGGGCTTCAATCAGATATCATTTAATACCAAGTACATACAAATGATTTTAATTTAAAATATATATATGATAGCTTATTATATAATGCATAATAAAACAAATTTGTTGTAATTTCTTTCACTTGATAAACTGTTAGTAATAATATTAATATCTGAATAATTGAACATCATTACATTGTTAATAACTAAAATAAATTATACTTTTAATACTTGATTACATTAAAGATGATTATGAATACATGTAGGCTAAGTGCAATTCGTAAATTAAACTATCAGGATAATCTGGTATCTGTATGCTATATACATAAGCTAACTAAAACAGACATTAATGGTCATCATAATGTAGTTCAAACAACATTTATCATATCATGATTTTGTAGGAATTATAATCAGGCACTAAAGAGAGTACCCATTAAAAGTAATTTGAGCCAATAGGATTGCTTGGGCTCTTAATGGAGACTTGATTTTGAGGGAGGAACTGATTTGTCACCACATCGGCAAGATATGGAAGTTGCGATTATTGTGTCGTTCCAAACCTGTAAGACCTGTAATAATGGCTTTATTCAACAATTCTCTTCCACGTCACCGTTTTTCACCATTATTGAGAGTACCATGACGCATGTGTATGCATTCTTCTGCTCGCAAACAAGGCGCAGCACATGCATGTTCTACGTCAGAATGCCGGCTCCTGCGTCAGCAGCACCACACGCATGCATTGTGGTACTCTCGATAATGGCGGAGGACGGTGACATGGAAGAGAACAATGTTGAATAACAGTCGCTACTTTTGTTTTCTTTGCGCACAAAAAATATTTTCGTAGCTTCGTAACTATTTTAACGATGTCCTTACTATGTTTCTGTGCCTGGGAACATTTCAGTTGCATTGTTGTCTATGCAGGGTCAGAAAGCTCTCAGATTTCATCAAACATATCTTAATTTGTGTTCTGAAAATTAACAAAGGTCTTACAGGTTTGGAATGACATGAGGGTGAGTAATTGATGACAATTTTTATTTTTGGGTAAACTATCCTTTTAATTTTTTCCATCGGTAATTGATTGGATTATTGACGTTTGCTATTCTTGCAATCTCATGTGAGTGACAGATTGTTGGAGGGGAGGGGTAACCTTCAATTCCTTGAGCCAGTGAACACGTCATTACAGATGTTAATGATCAATAAAAATATATAATAATGTGCATGGATATATAATAATAAACACTGCAATATTCCATACAAAAAATGTCAAGCTTGATTTCATGGTGTCTTTAAAGTGCAGAAAATATTAGATTTTTTTTTTCAAATAAATGATTTATCCATGCAAATAATATATATATATTTTTTTAAATTCATGTGCCCAAGTAATCTTTAGTCAAAAATATTAATGTCCCCACTCCTCACCATGACATCTCTTTTCTGATGACGGGTTCACTGGCACGAGGGTGGGACAATAATTTATAACCCTCCAGCAACCTGTCACTCACATGTGATTGCAGCAATTAGCAAAAGACAAAGATCCAATCAATTCTCAGTGGACACAATCAAGTCCCTCTCTACATGTTTTCTTGTTTGAGAAGACATTTCACTATGTTTCACAGCAAGGAAGAAAATAGAATGCAATTTCCATTTCATGACAACTTTAAGACCAGCAAACCAGCATTGGGTGTTTTTTTTTTTTCAGCAAGAAGCGGTTACATGATAGCCATACTGCAGACAAACAATAAAATCTTGTTCTCCACATCCTTCTCTCTATACAACACATAGTCACTCCCCAGAGAGCATGGAATCAGTTTTAACATCATGCTTCTGAAAAAAAAAAAGTTTGTGGCACAGATGTGTGTTTGTTTGTGATAGGTTGTTAGAGTGAGATACTGTAATTAGAATGTGTAAAAATCATAAAGCATTTTATAAAAAAGTTTTGTAGTATCTTAAAATGATAAAGAAGTGAGAGGCTGGAGAAATACTCTTTCAATGATATTGTTGTTTCAAATCAACGAGATAAAAACATCATCTGTAAAAATCAATAACTGAGCTTCATGAAAGTGAGAGTGAGGGATACTGCAGTAAATTTAGCTACAGCATACAGGGCTATGTTTCCACGGCAACTGTGAGGGAGAACTCATGGCTGCTTTAGAAAGGGAATCCAATATTCAGCAGGTTCCAGCACTGGCAAGACTTAGGGACTTTCCTGAGTTTTTCTTCTCTTTCTGCCTCTCACTTTCTGTTTCAAACACCCGGATCTTTCTCTGGAATTTTAGGGAACTGGATGTCTGGAACAATCATACAGAGTGATAAAGTTCTTACTCACTCCTCTCAACACAATTATGTATATTAAAAGTGAAAGTGAATTAGAACAGAGACAGACACATAAAGATGACTCTCTAATTTGAATAAATCTAGAGAAAGCGTCATAAGTTTTCCTGGTAAAATGATGGATCAGTTTACTCAGAAATGCACAGAGGCTACATGAAACGTATGTTCATATGTGCTTATTAAACGTTTACTGTCAAAACCATGTGCATTAATAGGGAGTTGGTTCTGTTTTGGCTGCTATAACGGTTTTGTGCGGGCCAGTCAAGTTTTTTGACACCAGACTCAAAACTTTTGAAATGGGTGCTAAATTCAGATGACCCAATAAATAGAGACAGGAGAGGGCCATCTTTCATAATAGATAAATGGTTAAATAAACAGAATGAGAGATGTGTGGATCAAATGAGGAAGAATAACTAATCGTCATCTTCCCTGTATCCTGCAGAGAGGTCAGCTCTCCTTCATTCTTCAAGGCTCTTCAGAGGGGCCCCTGCATAACACAGTCTGACTGAACTAACCCGAGCTGGGGTTAACCTGCCTTTCAAGGCAAGGAAGACTTGAAGGACTAAAACAAAAATGGTCTCCTCTTGCACTGATGTCACTGCCTGGCTGTACAAACATGCAACGAAAGCCTTTACAAAAAATGGTCATCAATAAATATACAGGTACATCTCAATAAATTAGAATGTCGTGGAAAAGTTCATTTATTTCAGTAATTCAACTCAAATTGTGAAACTTGTGTATTAAATAAATTCAATGCACACAGACTGAAGTAGTTTAAGTCTTTGGTTCTTTTAATTGTGATGATTTTGGCTCACATTTAACAAAAACCCACCAATTCACTATCTCAACAAATTAGAATATGGTGACATGCCAATCAGCTAATCAACTCAAAACACCTGCAAAGGTTTCCTGAGCCTTCAGAATGGTCTCTCAGTTTGGTTCACTAGGCTACACAATCATGGGGAAGACTGCTGATCTGACAGTTGTCCAGAAGACAATCATTGACACCCTTCACAAGGAGGGTAAGCCACAAACATTCATTGCCAAAGAAGCTGGCTGTTCACAGAGTGCTGTATCCAAGCATGTTAACAGAAAGTTGAGTGGAAGGAAAAAGTGTCGAAGAAAAAGATGCACAACCAACCGAGAGAACCGCAGCCTTATGAGGATTGTCAAGCAAAATTGATTCAAGATTTTGGGTGAACTTCACAAGGAATGGACTGAGGCTGGGGTCAAGGCATCAAGAGCCACCACACACAGACGTGTCAAGGAATTTGGCTACAGTTGTCGTATTCCTCTTCTTAAGCCACTCCTGAACCACAGACAACGTCAGCGGCGTCTTACCTGGGCTAAGGAGAAGAAGAACTGGACTGTTGCCCAGTGGTCCAAAGTCCTCTTTTCAGATGAGAGCAAGTTTTGTATTTCACTTGGAAACCAAGGTCCTAAAGTCTGGAGGAAGGGTGGAGAAGCTCATAGCCCAAGTTGCTTGAAGTCCAGTGTTAAGTTTCCACAGTCTGTGATGATTTGGGGTGCAATGTCATCTGCTGGTGTTGGTCCATTGTGTTTTTTGAAAACCAAAGTCACTGCACCCGTTTACCAAGACATTTTGGAGCACTTCATGCTTCCTTCTGCTGACCAGCTTTTTAAAGATGTTGATTTCATTTTCCAGCAGGATTTGGCACCTGCCCACACTGCCAAAAGCACCAAAAGTTGGTTAAATGACCATGGTGTTGGTGTGCTTGACTGGCCAGCAAACTCACCAGACCTGAACTCCATAGAGAATCTATGGGGTATTGTCAAGAGGAAAATGAGAAACAAGAGACCAAAAAATGCAGATGAGCTGAAGGCCACTGTCAAAGAAACCTGGGCTTCCATACCACCTCAGCAGTGCCACAAACTGATCACCTCCATGCCACGCCGAATTGAGGCAGTAATTAAAGCAAAAGGAGCCCCTACCAAGTATTGAGTACATATACAGTAAACGAACATACTTTCCAGAAGGCCAACAATTCACTAAAAATGTTTTTTTTTAAATTGGTCTTATGAAGTATTCTAATTTGTTGAGATAGTGAATTGGTGGGTTTTTGTTAAATGTGAACCAAAATCATCACAATTAAAAGAACCAAAGTCTTAAACTACTTCAGTCTGTGTGCATTGAATTTATTTAAATACAGGAGTTTCACAATTTGAGTTGAATTACTGAAATAAATGAACTTTTCCACGACATTCTAATTTATTGAGATGCACCTGTACATGACGGGCTGAGCTTATTAATGTCATGTCATATAATCCAAAACGACAAACAAATTTCAATGATAAGCAAATTATTTTAAACCAGAGTTGTATTTATAATGGCAGTGGCATTGATGCCATGATGCATGATTCCACAAAGAACTTTTCAGTGAACAGTTCTTAAAAGCAACATTTTTTCTTATTGTGTAGAACATTTTAATATTACAAAGAACCTTTTTCCACTATAAAGAACCTTTTGTGCAATGAAAAGGTTCCATTTATCAAAGTTTCTTCATGAAACCATATGTGTCAAGAAAGAACCTTTATTTATTTATTTTTTTTTCAGGAGTGTACGGCATTAAAATAACCTTCATCCCTAGACAATTTTTGATTTCTAGCAGGTGAACAGACATTTTTCCAGCAGGGGATGGTAAAGTTTGGCACAGCGAGCAGTTCGACAAAAAAATAAAAATAAATAAAACTTACCCAGAGTTCGTTTTCAATGAGAGGGCCGTGAAACTCTCGCCAAATAATCAGCCGTGGAGTCTGTGTTTGATTGTCTACGATTATTGTTTGCAATAGATTAATACTAGCAAATTATTTGCATACTTTTGAACTATGTCAATATTATACAAGAAGTCATTGAGAATCATGCAGTGTTCAAAGCTGAAACTTCACTGTTTGTATCATTCCGTCTGGTGGTGATTACATCGTTACGCAATTAGATGGATTTATGGGCGAGTCATTGAATCATTTATTGAACCGATTCGTTCAAACCACTGATTCTTTCAGAAACGTCCATTATTGCTGTCATCACGTGTTGCTCGGAGACTTGTTTGGAAACTCTTTCGCTGGCGGAGCATCTAAAATGTAAGTTACTCAATTTTAACATTTTGTTTATTTAACTGTTGTGTTGGTTGCCAATCTGTCCAGAAAAGAGGTAGGCCTTTTTGAGGTCTGTTCCAAAAATATTTGGATACCAAGGCAAAGATGTCATTGTGTTATACCAGCCAAGTGATATTTATTTTAAAGAATATAAGTTAGACCAAAGAATTTTTAAAGCAACATTTAATTTTGTTATTATAAATCAGTAAGTATAGTTAAGACGAAAGGTGAACATGTTCATATTTAATATGATGAGCTACTCTTGTGTTTACCCTGCTGTTGTGAACTTGAGTGGAACTGACTTCAATTTTTGAGTTATTTAAAGTAAGTCTTAGTGATTTAAAAGTAAAATACACTGCATATTTGAGCTCACGTCATATAAAATTAAATATTTATTGTTAATTGATAATAGACAGCTCATTATTAAAAACACATTAGATTCTGATCCATATCATTTGCTCAGCACCACAACAAACTGTAACTCTGTCTGTTTATTAAGTCTTAAATCATGGTAACTGATAGAAAAATAAATTAAGACCAGTTTCATCATTCACAAAATATTTTAAGATATAAAACATCACGGCATTACTGCAGACAGACAGCCAACATTAACAAATCACATTCGGCAAAATACAGCATTGAGTCACCATATGCTCTTTGATGAAAATACCAGATTCATTTTTATTGATAACACACATTGCAAACATGGAGGTAAAAGTCTTAAGTGAAGAAAATCCATTATCTTCACAAAGTCTTTCAAGATTTCAACAGGAAGGTCTGTTTTCCATGAAGACTGGAACTTCAGGCTTACCTGACAGCAAATTAAAGGCCTGCAACTAGGTCAAATCATACCATAATGCAATGACGACCTTTCTAAAATAAATATTTAAAGGAAATGTTTATTAAAACTCAATATGTATTTCTTACATACTGCCTTGTTTTACATTTTTTAATTAAATCACAAGCATATTCGCAAATATACAGATATCAGGTGAAGCGAGTAGTTACTTTTTATGTGTTATTAATTAACACCAATAGAGTGGTGCTTTCTACGTGTAATGAAAGTATTTTTAAGTACTGAATTCACAATACCTTTTTCCATAAATATTTCCAACCTAACAACTGTCTCCTTGGCAACAAGGAAAGCCCCATGTGTTGTCTAGGCAACTGCATCAAAAACAGAAGGTGTATGTATTTATTATAAGTGGAAGTAGAGAGTGTGAAAGTCCAGTTGTTTGTGAGGATATGGATGATTAACACAAAGGTCTGATAATTTAGTTGTTTCCCCCTGTGGTGAACATTGCTTATGCCCTTCAGATCACTCACGCTTTCATTTCACAGCATAAGGCTCGCTCTTTGGCTCAGAGTTTCTTTTTTGGGAAGGCAGCGGATACATGACTCTGTTGCTTCCGAGCATCTGCTGATTTCTGGAGGCTCTGCTTTCTGTTCCTGCAGAGATTGATCACAGCTCCCAGACGCATTTGATTTCCACTCTGATGTTCAGGTGGATCGTGGGGTTTGAGGATGCTGCAACGGTCTGTCTGTTGTGTGTGTGTAGTACTCAATATCTGTGTCATTCCCTCACCTGTAAGTCATGTTATTGTCTGGGGTCGTTGATGTCTTGAGCAGCCTGTGTCAAAAGCATTTAAAGTTACTGACAGGCTTGATGGCTCATTTAGCCATGTCCTCAGCCACTGCCTTCCCTAATTTGTCTTTCAAGTAAGCCACTTTCTGCCAGTCGGACTTCAGCTCCAGCCATTCAAAGTATGGCACCTGTAGGGGAACACATAAGGAGTGAGTTTGTGACACATCAGTATACTTGATAGTAAAGGTGTGGACAACATTTACTGTTTTTTGGCGAATTTTCACAAGTCATTTCAATAAGGAATCCATGGAATATGAGGGTGAAAGATTTCGCAATGAGTTGAAGTTGGTCATGACTGCTGATTCGTTGCATTGCGCATCAAATGGCAAGAGCATTATGTCAGGCCTGTGCTCAGTTGAAAGTCAAGACAAGAAGTCCAGCCAACTCTATATAACTGTACCCCAGGAGGCAGAGGGCTAACAGGATTGGCCTACATGCTGCAGACAGAGCCTGAGTCCTTTTCCACAGTTCTGTCTTTACTGCCGCTATTTATAACCCAAAGCCAGGGGGGACTGCCTGCCATGTAATAGCTGGGACAATAGGGATAGAGCTAATCAGGCTAACTACACCGATATTATAAAAAGGAGAATATATCAAATAAGAAGTGGTATTGTGAGTTGGAAGACCATCAGTAAATGATGTACACAACAGCTAATACTGACCATCTAACCGCTAATAACTTATCCCTAATTAAATGATGCTTACAAAATTAGCTTACTTTTGTGCAGTAAACACTGCTGACCTTGCACTACATTAAAACAATAACTATAAAAGTTAACTGAATAAGTTTTAATAATCATTCTAAATAGCTGTTTCGCAGCAAGTATAACTATGAATATATTATAATAATTGTTCTAATTCTATGAGAATAAAGAGGCCATCACCACAACTATTGTATACGATAAAGACAAAGAGGAACATTATTGTTGGAACCATGTTCAGACTGTTTTTTTTCCAGTTGATGAACAATAAAAACATAAACAGCCATTCAGAATGTACTCAGCATCAAAGAGCTTGATAGGTTAAAGCATCAGATGACATAAACTGCATGCTTAGTTATAATGAAGAGAACTTTAACGTATGTTGGTGTGGATGCTAATATAGTTGTTTTCTGTGTAAACAGACTTTAATTCTATTAGAATAATTGTGAAGTCCACATCACAGATAAAACGATAACAACAAAGACAATGACAGGAAAGACAGCATTGGAATCGCTTTCAGAATTTTTTTTTTCCAACTGATTAACAGTAAAAACATGGACAGCCAATCAAAACCCATTCATACAGTGAAGCAGTAGTGCACAACACAACACATAGGACTAATTTCGTTGTGTTGTGGCTTGTTTCTGTTGTGATGTGCTCATTTCATTGTGTTATAGCTTGTTTCCGTTGTGTTGTGCTAATTTATTTGTGTTGCAGCTTGTTTCCGTTGTGTTACGGCTTGTTTCTGTTGTGGATTGTTTCTGTTGTGTTGTGCTAATTTCGTTGGGTTGCAACTAGTTTCCATTGCGTTGTGCTAATTTTGTTGTGTTGGGGCTTGTTTCCGTTGTGTTTAGTAGATTTTGTTGTGTTGTGCACTACTGGGCCACCGTACATTCAACTTCAAAAAGTTTAAACATGTTATCTATTGGATGTGAACGCTAGTTATCATTCTTGGTGAGAATGGAGTTTTATACATAATAGACATGTTTTCATCTCCTATCCTTGTATTTCACTGTGTCTCACCTCCACCACTATAAACCCAGCCAGCTGTAGATGTCGTTTCTGCATGGCAAAGCGGCCCAAAAGATCCTTGCTCCTTAGACAAAAGTTAGGAAACTCCCAAGCCACGAATGCTATTCTGCAAATGGACAAACACAATTGACATATTTAGAAATCGTCTGTATTTACGCTTAGGACAAGGCTTTCACTTTAACACTCACCGTCGTGCCTCTGCAGGCAAGGCATCACGTCCACCACCTCCAGGTAAATGAGGGGCTTTCAAGTTCTCCAAATCAATAGGTTTATTTTCTGAATCTACCACAATCTCTCCATCTGTGGTGAAAACAATCAACAGATTCACAAATTAACAGGTTCTGTGAAATCTGTGACCTCTGTTACCTTGAAAAAATACTTAAATCGCAACGCTTTGGTGTCCACAGTTGATACTCACCTATCGTCCAGCCGTATATGGTTTTGACAGCAGTGCGGAGGGCCTGTGTTCGCCCGTTGGTCAGGCTCTGGAGGGCTGTGTGTAGGCTGCTCTGCAGAGGGGTGCTGACCTCCACTTTGCCCTGGGGAGCTGGCAGCAGCACAGCGGGGGATTCAATAGTGATTCCTAGAGGCTCCAACTGAGCAAAGGCAGAGATATGCAGCAATTTCAGCCGATAGCTCTCAGTCCGATCCACAATGCCACCTGTTGGATAGGTCAGGAAAACTTTATCATGATATATTACTGCAGACTGACTGTAGTGCACAGATTGACAGCCTTGGTAACTATGAACTGTCCTTGTATAAAAAAGAAGTGTATGGTGATTGACATTTGTGCTTATGTCTTCCATGGGGAAAAAAACAAAAAAAAAAACAGCATACAAGTTTAAATTGACATGAGGATGAATAAATAATGAGAGTATTTTCATTTTGGGGTGAAAGTACACTACCATTCAAAGGTTTGGGCTTGATAAGTTCTTAAATGTTTTTGAAATAAGTCCCTTATGCTCACCAAATCTGCATATATTTAATCAAAAATACAGTAAAAACAGCAATACTGTGAAATATTACAATAAATTATATTTTTATACATTAAAAAAATTAATTATTGTGATGCAAAGCTGAATTTTTCAGCAGCCATTACTCCTGTCTTCAGTGTCATATCAACCTTCAGAAATCATTCTAATATGCTGATTTTGTGCTCAATAATTTTTTTTTATTCTTTTTAATGTTAATTAATTTTTATTTGTGCTGCTTAATATTATGGAAACTAAGATACTTCTTTTAGGACTCTTTGATGAATAAAAAGTTCAAAAGAACATCATTATTTTTAAATAGAAATTACAATGTAAAGTTAATGTATTCTTGCTGAATAAAATAATTAAAAAAAATCTTACTTGCCACAAACTTTTGAAGGGTAGTGCATGTTAGATCTGCCTTTCATGAAAGTAAAGACAGACACGGACACAGACACAGACACAATGAGGCTATACTGCCATCATGTGTTTCAGATAAGAACAGCAAATTATATTAATCACAGTGCAACATAAGAAATGTGAATTCAGCAGTTTTCCCAAAATGGAGAGTACAGCCTTTTCTGAATATTTTTAGCACATTCATTCCTACACACCTGTAAGTTTCTTCTGAAAGTCATACTTTGTAACAGAGGAGATGTAGTCAGGATTGGCCTGGTTCAGCACACACAGTGACCAGACCACGTCTGTTTTCAGGAAAGGCTCTAAATTCTGAAAGGAACCTTCCAAAGCTTTGTGTACCTATAGCCACACAAAAAACATATTACATACATGCACATCTATATCTATATATATCTATATATCACTCTTATTGGTTACCTTTTGGTAAAACTCCTCTCCTTTGCCGAGTTGGAAGTTGAGTTTGGCAAAAGATATGAGGAGATTACACACCTGCAGAGTGCTGTAGTTTTCACTCTTACTCACATAATGCTGAAAAACAACAGAGAGATGAAAAGAATAAATATGTAGCTAGAGACTGGTGAAAGAAAGGCGATTAAAATCAAACTAAAGAAAAAGTTGTCTTCAAGGAAAGTATAATTTACTTGGTGGTGCTGATTTGATAAGAAATGATTCCAACCTGAGCAAAACCTTCAAACAGAGGCAGGTGGAGCCACTTGAGAAAGGCTAGAGACTTGGCACAACGGGTGATGTCGAGGGAACTCAGCTCTGATAATCTAGGCAATAGCTCTGCTGCTATTCTCTGGAGCACTTGTATCTGATGAAAATTCAGTTTACCTTTTATTTAGAGAAAGGTGAGAACACAATTAGATTTTTATAGTTATTTTCACAAGTCTAGGCAAAAAGCTGTTTAATGAGGTTAACAACATAAAAAAAATAAATAAAAAATCTCACTGACCATAAGTGTATGCAATGTCAAGCAGCAATGGTGTTTTCAGTTCAAAAGAGGGTTTCTGGTTCAGGTGGTATGAGAGAGCACGTAACAAAGGAACGGCCCGTCTGTTTTGAGAGGCTAGTGAAAATGCCACCCTCCGGATATCCTCTGCGCTGAAGCTCTCTGCCAACTCCAGAGCCTGGAAAGCACAAGATACAGTTCAGTGTTTGACAATCAAGTTACACAAGCCTAATATAACACAATGCAATTGAAGTGTGTTCAAATATATTTGGTTGGCTAGCTGGCTAAAGGTGTTTGTGTGTGTGCACTCACTTTGTCCTCCAGTTTGTCCATGAGAGAGGGGGTGAAAAGCGAAGCACGGCCCATGAGAATGCTGACGGTTCGACTGTCACACAGTTCTGTCCAGCGCAGCTCCAGTTGTTTCAGCAGGGCTTTAGTAAGCCTTTCATTTTCATAGCTATCACAACACAAACAACAACATTATGAGAACAGACTAGCTACTTACTGGACCAACTACAACATCAGGAAACTTTTAAGAAAAATGTTTGGCGTAGGTATTCATTCATATCAGTTCATTCAAAGCAGACACATACAAATGCTCAAAAGTTTGAGGTTGATAAGATTTTTTTTCTCATCAAGGCTGCATTTATTTGATCAAAAATACAGTAATACTGTGAAAATTCTTACAATTTAAAATAACGGTTTTCTGTTTTAATATATTTTAAAATCTAATTTACTGCATTTTTGTGATGCCAAAGCTGAATTTTCAACAGCCATTACAGTCTTTAGTGTCACATGATCCTTCAGAAATCATTCTAATATGCTGATTTGGTGTTCAAGAAACACTTCTTATTATCAATATTAAAAACAGTTGTGCTGCTCAATATTTTTGTGAAACCATGATGCCTATTTTTTCTTTAGGATTCTTTGAGAATAGAAAGTTTACAAGAAAAGCATTTATTAGAATTTTTTTCCAATGTAAAAGTCTTCACTGTCACTTTAATGCATTCTGACTGAATAAAAGTGTTAATTTATGCAAAGAATATCTTAAAGACCCCAAACTTTTTAACAGTAATGTATTATAGAACAGAGTTATTTAAGTCAAATCAAATAAATTCTAAAAATATATAAGACAGGGATATAAAAACATACACATACACGCATTTATTTATATTTATATTTATATTTATATATATATATATATATATATATATATATATATATATATATATATATATATATAAATTCAGCTAGTCTTCAGGAAGTTATGTATAATTAGGCTGATTCATATCCACCAGACCAATGAATATGGGGTCATAAAAAAAGTTCATTTTTAATTAGTCTGTCAGCATGTAATTAAAATCTTACAGCTAAAAGAAAAATCAGAAAAAATAAATCTACCCCTATAAACAACTAGTTCATAATTTGTCATTTTTCATCGCTGATTTGTCATCCCTAAAATATTCCATTTTAAATGATCATGCAGTTCTAATTAGTATAATTAGGAATCAAGCTTTGTCAAGCATGTAAATCCCACCCTCGTCTTCGCTGAAAGGCTACCCAGTCCACCAGGTAGGCCAGATGACGGTAGGTGAGGCGCCGGATCCTCCAGAGCACTTCATTCTGGATGGAGCAGAGTAGAGGGGCATCAGAAGGGAGACCCAACATAGTGAGAGCCCGTAGAAGACCAACCAGAGATCCATTCCACACTGAGGACACCTGTGAGAGAAAAACAACAAAGATAATCTACTGTCTCAACATCAGTGACAAGTGGACTTTCAGTTCAATCTTGGTTACCTGAGATTGTACAGTCTCCAGCATGCTCTCGCAGCGTGGATCCTGCAGGATTCCTTCGCCACCCTTCTCCATGACCCGCAGGTTCAGCTGGACCAGACACCTGGCAGCATCGCTGGCAGATCCGCCTTGCTCTGCCCACAACTGTAGCACTTCCTCTGGGGTGGATGCCTTTTCAACAAGTCGGACTAGTTGTGTTTGTTCATATGGAAATGTCTCCTCCATCCTAGCCAGTTCATTGCCCTGACAGAGGTGCCTAGCAGAAGGCCGGATCCAAGACAAGGATATCAGGCACACTGGCTCTGTCTGGTGGACTGTGGAGGTCTGTAGTCGGGCTGAGGCTGTGGCACCCTGAGGGCAGCGGGGAAACAATCGTGCCCATCTACACAGCAGCCGGGTGGTCATTTTGAAAAGGGGACTTCCTGTATTCAACAACCAGTCAAATCATCTGCCCCCACATCTCACCTGAGCACCTACGAATCAACCAGACAGCACAAATAAGAAAAGTCTAAGTTGTGAGAAAATGAGCCCAACTTATATAAAAATAGCACCAGACAGATATTGATGTTGATATATAATTTATGTGGTGGTGTTTTGCATTTAATCAAGCATTTAGCAAATTGCTTTTTTAAACAAAATTATTTTACGTTACTGTTGCTTTCAAAAGAAGAGTACTGGGCTTCAAATATACTGAATCTAACCAGCATATAAAGATCTGTCAAATGTTTAAATTACCTGGCTGTCTATCATGGGTTAAAGTCTATTCTGACCTTGCCGATTTGAGCAGGCGCCGCAATAAGCTAATGAAACTGTCAACGTTATCAGCAAGATTTTTCGGCAACCCAGTAAACACTGATACAGTTCAATAAACATGTTTTAACGGAACTGAACAGGACTGCGCTGTCACCACCGGTAGAGCAAATATTGCTTTCTTACCTTGTCAAATCAGCTTTTATAACAACGGCGACGACATTCACATGGAGGAACGATCAGTAGGAGTCGCGAAGGTTTTGCGTCAGTTAGCCGGCGTCACGTGATTTCGACAGCGCATTGTGATTGGTCGGCATGCATACGCGTTACTAAGAAATTGAGCCTCATTGAATGTGGTTCAGTTTCCTTTGCAGATAATGTAAATTGGGGGGATGGTTATTACTTTTATTTACTTAAGTAAATGAAATTATAGACGTCTGTTTCAAATTTTATCTTATTAATCTTACATTAATTTGAGCAAAGTCAAAAACATAAATTCACAGATGGATAAATAAATAAATAAATCAATAAATAAATAAAAATAATAATACAAAATTTTCTGCATCTGAAATTAAGCAGTAAAACGCTATGTGCAGTCAAGTACATACACGTTTTATCCTTTAATTTTTTAATGATCTGTGTTGGATAAGTTACTCTAAAAAAATTACATTAATTACTAACTACTAATTACATCTTCAACAGTGTAATTACATTATTAATTACTTCCTAAATTTGACCAAAACTAGAATAGATGTGAAACTGCTCTTTTAATTATTTCAAATAAATAATATAATGTTGCATAAGTTATTCTTGAACTGACCAAAGTATTTAAAGGGAGAAGGCTACATTAAAAACATACATTTAACATTAGATGTTAAATGTCGTCAAATCCACTGTTGTTTTGTATAGAATTGTTCTATAGTCTATACAGTATTTAATCCCATTACACCCAACACTGTTACTGATATATAATATGTAATAACCCTGTTTAGTACTGCCTCTGTATGAATTTATACAAGTTTTGTAAGAGCCAGACATTAGGAGAAGATTTCTCAGTATATATTGCCTCGTACTTACCTTTCAGAACCTATATATTTTAACCTCAATTTCTGTACTCTGGTATGGTCTAGTTTCTGGAAAATAGCATTAATCTCATCAAAATTACAGCAGTGAACTGTGTTACCATGTGAGCTGGAGGTAATGTATGTTTGAAGGTTAATAACCACATGGTTTTCTTTCATATACACACAGTCTTTCGAAGTAAGTCATTAAAAAACCTTCATTATGCTTGTTTATATTTACAAAATATATATTAATTAATTTATGGAGAGTTTTACAATCTAGCAAGTGAAAGAACTATTGCAGGCAGTTGAGAAAAAGCTATTCCTCAAGACGACCATCAGATGGCAACATTGATTAATTTATTAATCAATTTAATTCACTTCCCACTTGTTCAGCTGGTCAGGCACATTGGCTAAAAATGTTACATTATTTTTTTTATGGTGATAGACATACATCTACTGCTTTTTCAAAAAATCTGTCTTGATTGAAATTATATTTGAGCTAGTCTGGTGATTGGTAAGCTCAGCCATAAAGCTCCAGGTTTTGTGTACCAAACAATATAAACTGATTGAATTTATCAAATCCTTCATTAACCGCTCCAGTGGTATTATACTCTAATGGGAACAGAGTGCACGCATGTACAATAGAGGGCTATTCTGGGTTCAGTAATAGCATGAAAGCAGCAAACAAAATGAACATTTTGCAACATTTTGTAGAGGATGATTTCGTCTAAATCAGCCTATAAGCTGTCTATAATGGAGTGCTGCAGCAGTCAAGATAGCAAAACATAATGGCCAAAAAGAAAATAGAAAATTATATATACTGTTCATTCAGACAGAGGTACTAAGAATACATTGTTTCTGGAGGTAGTTGCATGTTTAATTTATTTTGTAGTTTGCTGATTATTTTCAGGATATTGCAGTACTATAATGTGTTTGGTATTGAAAAAGGTCAACACTTGACCGAAACATTTGCCTTGTTGCCTTGTTTTATTTTTCAGTAATCTTTTATCTCACATGTGATATTTGGTGGAGTTTTGGTGGACTTTTTTCAAGTATAGTACTATAGTGTGGAAAGTCATTTGAAATGGCACTGTAGTAGAAGGATAGTGACATGCTCAAATGTTATGACACTTTAGGAGAATATAATATAATTATATAAAATATTATATTGAGTTTATATCATATCATTTTTGATTGGTTGTTGCATGGTCAACAGAGAAGGATTCTGGATTTTGGTAATTTTTTTTTACATTGTCCTTTGGAATAATATAATGTAAGAGTAGATGATAGTATGCCAGCATTTAGTAGCATCTCAAGAAAGCTCAAGTCTGGAAACTGTTTACACAGGTTTGTAAAGACAGCCATGTTTGAGTGAAAAAGAAGTAAATTTTGCCATTTTTCTCCTTAAAGATCACGTGGCAGGCAGGGGAGAAGGGAAATGGTTCAATCTCGTGCAAGGCTGTTATTTTTCATATTGAATTTAAGAGACAGAAAAGGGCAAGTGAAACATTTTTCAGTAATGAGGCAGCTCAACCGGAGGTGAATGGAAAGGATAAACTTTTAGAGGCAGAGAAATGTGGAGCGGTTCCATTAACTACCTTTTTCAAGTGGCACTTTGGAAAGAGAGAGTGAAAGTGAGACACAAAGAGAAGAAGGAAGAGTTACAGTCGCTGTTTGAACCTTTATCTGGTGATTTACGCTCCATTCCATCAGCTGTCCGCGGCTTATGTAGTCATCTGGTTAATGGTGTGATTTACATTAACGACACAGAGAGATGCAGCCCGTTTTACAGTCTTTAATGCACACATCAGAACTTTGACATGCTTCGTGGTAAGTCGGATCAATTTGCATATAAGCTTCCAATATGAACCACAAGGTGCTTTGAGACGGTTCCCATAAGCCTTTGAGATAGATTTGTGTAATGTTTTATGCCTTTTGAAGAAAGGCATATTTTAACCAACCTTTTAAAACTCAATCCAATCTTGTAAAACTGAGGTGCATTTGAATGTCTCTTAAACAGAGCGGAAGGGTAGTTAGTGGGCTGGGTTAAGTGAAGTTAAGTATCTGTCAATCACACTCATGATAGTTTAACAGTGGTACGCTGAGTGCTCTGGCCCCCTCTAAGGATCTTATTTTAGAGGTCTCTTAGTACAGACATCATATTTTATTTCTATTGCAAATGTATATTTCAGAAATCGAGCGGGTTTGGCTTTGGGGATCTGTATGACTAGACTGAGCTGAGTTCATACTGAAGGGAGTCCGATGTCCTGATTTAACTGAAAGGGTAAAACTGTGAAAAGCTTTAAAGAATACTGTCAATGAAAGACTGGATTCCTTTAAGAGGTATGCATCTAATGTCTTAAATTAAATGATCGCTCTTATAATGATGAAAACATTGTGCATGTGAGGTGAGCAAGTTCTAATAAATTCAAGGAAGCACAGTTCTATGAACACTACTATACAACAGCTAGTTCTGATCTGCAAATTTGATTGGCTGAGTGTCGTTCCAAAAGCTGATAATGTCCAACAGCACTAGGAAATTTTGTAATAGTCATTCGGGCTGTTTTTATGGTGGCGACGAGTGATTCCCTTTATGAATTAATCACTGACTCATTATTCAACCAATTCATTCAAAACACTGATTCAGTCAAGAACAAAACAACTGTCTTCTGTCTTTATGAGTGAGTCATTGAATCATCCACTCAACTGATTTGTTCAAAACTATTAATTATTTTATTGAACTTGTATAAATGTAATATTACGCAGTCTAAATGTCTAAATATTAGCACATTTGTGGTGTCCAGAACAACAACACCCTTACTGTTTGATATTAATTAGAACATATTTGAAGGTGAAGTGTGTGATTATATTGACATTAATCCACCATGTTATGTAAAAACAACTATAAAGCCATATTTGGACAGGATTGGTTTGGGGTAAAGTAGTTATTACCAGAGCTTCTCAGTGATTTTAGTCCTGTCTGAATGTGCTATCTCAATAATAATTACGGACAGTGTCAGTAAAGATTACAGTGACTTTTACCTTCTGAAAAAATGACCTCAGTTAATGATAATCCCAAGCAAATAGAGCAGCTGTAAATATGTGCGTAAATATTCCCACTTTTCCTGTTTATAAAAATAGTTTTTCACAGTTTTTCCAGTATGGTGGCGCTTGAAGAAGCATTTAGTTGCGTAATAGGTGGTGGGACAAGTCTGTGGCAAACCTCAAGTGTTTTCCGCATTACGACGACGCATACCATACAGATGGAAAAAAAAAAAAAAAGGTTCAAAGCACTTGTTAGAGGCATAAATCTCTTTTTAGCTTTACATACAATGCCTACCAGCAGAATCCAAGCATAAATTAATTCATTTAATTAATAAATTGTTCAATGTGGCACATGGTAACAAGGAGGTGACGGCAATGTGTA
Organism: Spinibarbus caldwelli; assembly: GCA_039654775.1. Classification (NCBI taxonomy): domain Eukaryota; kingdom Metazoa; phylum Chordata; class Actinopteri; order Cypriniformes; family Cyprinidae; genus Spinibarbus; species Spinibarbus caldwelli. The sequence continues at coordinate 20,228,856 of CM077227.1, forward strand.
AATCGAGTTACCCCTCCCACTTTTGGTAGTTTTACTGAGATTTCTTATCCTGTGCAAATTGGCCATTAATATTACTGATGTCCTGTGGTAAAATTACATTATCCCATCTACCCTTGTAAAACTAATCCATCAGAATAAGACTTAAGAAATTTGTAGATTGATCTCCCTGAGAACTGTGGCAATATGAAGACATATTTCTTTAAACATCCTTATCAGCCTCAGGTAGCAAAGTTGGGTGTTGTTTGCCGACTTTGGTGTCTTACAGAAATCACACACTTCAGCTTTAAAGAAGTAGTTCTCCCAAAAATTATAATAAAAAAAAAATGTACTCATTCTACAGGTTATGCAAGATGTAAATGAGTTTGTTTGTTCATTGGAACAGATTTGGAGTAATGTAGCATCATCACTTGCTCACTAATGGATCCTCTGCAATAAATGAGTGCCATCAAAATAATCTGATAAAAACAGCTGATAAAAACATCACGATAATCCACAAGTAATTCACATGTCTCCAGTCCATCAATTAATGTCTTTCGAAGTAAAAAGCTGTATGTTCGTAATAAACAAATTAATTTTAGACCAGCTAAAATACACACACGCGCGCACACACACACACACACACACACACACACACACACATATAGTACCTCCTGGTGATGTGTTGTTTTTGGTCACTTTCATCAGTGTGTATCAAAAGCGTTTCATCTTATGTGTGCACATACTCTGTATTATTTTGTGTCTTGCATTGTCCTTTCAGGTATGGTGACCAAACACACTCTCACACCCCCAGATTGCTTTTCTTGGGTAACGTGAAAGCAATGTATACATCTCCACTGAAGCGAATCAGACTCCATTCTTTTCATCTTCTTCTACCCCCTCTATCTTATTCACTCACTCTTCCTGTTGTGTAACCACCTCTCTAACTGTAAGGCTGTTGTTCCTGTCTTTCTCTGCCTGGTGTTTGCAAGTTCCATTACGACATCATGATGGCTCTGAGAGCCCATCTGAAGTGTGTCTCGCCGTTGGCTCAAAAGTTTGTTGGTTTTGTTTAACTTTTATTTTTCTTTCATCACAGCCTTATTTTTCTGTTCTCCAACTGCATTGCTCTTTGTGACCTGTTTGGCAAGGATGCAGACAGGAAGATATCAACTCTGAATTTCAAGCGCTGTGCTGTGGCATTCTAGAAAAAAAAAAGTGTTTAGAAACATGTTCACACTACATATACACTATATTACCAAAAGTATTGGGTCACCCCATTCTAATGAACAGGTTTGACTACTTTAGTAATTTCCATGAGTACAAATCTTAATATTTAAGCATATAATGATATTCTAGGGAATTGTGTGCTTCTAATTTTAAAGCAACAGTTTGGAGAGGAACCTTTTCTATTCTAACATGACAATGCCTCTGTGTATAAGGCAAGGTTCAAAAAGAAATGATTGATTTAGTCAGTGTGGAAGAACTTGACTGGTCTGCAGAAAGCCAAGTCCTGATCCAAGCTGAACACCTCTGGTGTGACTTTAAATGCAGATCTTGAGCCAAAAACTCTTTACCAAACACCAATGACTTGTACATATGGGTACAGTCATTTTAGACATTTCCAAAACTGTTGCAACAGAGATGGAAATACAATTTTTAAATACATGAATTATGTTTCCATCTTTGTTGCCATAGTTTTGGAAGTGCCTTTTTCTGTTCTAAAGAAGGGGGTGTCCCAATACGTTTGTCCATATAGTGTATATACAAGTCATTGGTGTTTGGTGACGAGTTTTTGGCTCAAGATCTGCATTTAAAGTCACACCAGAGGTGTTCAGCTTGGATCAGGACTTGGCTTTCTGCAGACCAGTCTAGTTCTTCCACACTGACTAAATCTATCATTTCTTTTTGAACCTTGCCTTATACACAGAGGCATTGTCATGTTAGAATAGAAAAGGGTCCTGTCCAAACTGTTGCTTTAAAATTAGAAGCACACAATTCCCTAGAATATCATTATATGCTTAAACATTAAGATTTGTACTCATGGAAATTACTAAAGTAGTCAAACCTGTTCATTAGAAGGGGGTGACCCAATACTTTTGGCAATATAGTGTATGTCCACTATATTACTGCTGCTATTATCTGCTCCAGTCAAGCTGCTCATAACAGTATTTTTAAAACAGAGAGCCATGTGCATGCTTTACCCATGTCTGCTGCTTTTCTCACATTATTGAAAGTATTCATGGTACTGTAGTTGCCAAAGAAATGATTCTGACCAAGTCACAGGAATTCAAGACAGTGATTCTTTAAAGGTTTATTTCTCAGAGAAATGAAGATTTCGTCATCATTTACTCACCAGTTCAAACAGTTTTTTTTTTTGGGAAACACAAAGGAGACGTTTTGAAGAATAGCATTGGTCGCTCTTCATTACAGTGAATAGGGATTGAGGCGTTCAAGCTTCAAAAAGGACTCAAATCACCATAAAAATAGGCCAAACGACTTTTGCATTTTATTGCATTTTATTCATGATGATGAAACAAATCTTTGTGTTGCACTGTGGCTTTTCAAAACAGTGTGTTTTGATAATTTTGCATTGGAAAAAGCAAATGAATTGCACTAAACAAAATACCGTGTCCCATTAATTTCGTATTCAGATTCTTCATGAACTTTTGATTTTATTTTGTTTTACTGAAATAAGTCACTTTCAAAGTTATTAAAATGAATGATAGGAATGAAACAAACTCATAAATACAATCTGCCCCAGTCTGTTATTTCATAAGCAAGGTTCTATAAAATATGAGCTATAATCATGTGTTTCTCGTGCAAATTAAGCTTTGGATGTCAAATTAAATGCTTTTAGAAGCTTCAGTATGGTGCATCAATCTTCAAGTCTTCTGAAGTCACACAAAATGTTATTGTGATGTAAGTTTAGGTTGTTACTCTGATAATATCCCTCTTCAGTGAAACACTAACGTCAGTGGTTTAATGTACTGGATTTATTTTAGAGACATGTCTAACAACATAGTTGCTCACAGCGCAGCTTCGGTTATAGGAAATGATGTGATTCATCTGCTTGTTTTGAATCAGTGAATTGTTCTGTTTACAGTTGGTGTTAACCCTTTTAGCTTTCACTTTCTTATATTGAAGAAAATGGGTTCTGGATGAACATGCTGTGCACTATTGTGGATTTTTCACATCATCAGTTGGCCCAGACCAAAACACTTTAGAATTTTAAAAATGGAAAGTGGAGTAGGAATGCATTTTGTGACCTTAGCATGACCATAACCACACTGTTACTACCTTTTGTACATGGTAAGAAATGTAAAAAAAGACCTGCATGCTATAAAAATGAAAAACACAAACAATGGCAAATGTTTCGGTCACAAGTGACCTTGCTCAATGCCAGCTTTTGGACATTAGAAGTGTGTATGACCTCTTTGTAACCTTTTCACTCATACACACGAGGACTGTTGTATAAATCTGGTAAATCTGTTTTGTAGTGCGGCCTGAAGAACGCGGATTACACCACAGAGGTGTGATTAGTGAGTGTGAGACCTCTTTCCCTCAGACACACACGTCTGCGCACATACCCTCACCCACAAACGTCATACACGTCCTCTTTCAAACGAGCTTAATCCTTTAGAGACGTGACCTTCAACTCCATTCCTTGAAAAAGTGAAGGAAATAACTGAAATAAAATAAGTCTGAGAGGAAGAGAGACCAGGGGGACATGGTGAGGAGCATGACCTCTAAATGTGAGACTCCCTTTGTGTGTGGTTGTCATGCACATGATTTCACTCCCTCTTAACTTTTTCAGACGAGTTTTTCGCAGCCGATAAGAATTCCTGTGATCTTTTGGCTGTCGGCGGCCTTGTTTTGTGTATGAGAGAAATGACCTGTGATCAACAATGTCTAATTTGAAAGATTCAGAGAGGTGTTCTGTGCGCAGAAATGTTCTGTGTGCAGCTACCTCATGTCAGAATGAGGAAATATGTAGGACAAAGCATTGAACTAGTGAATAATGTAAGGAGTAATGTACAGTCAGCTGGTCGTTATCATCTAGGGGTGGCATTGTCACAAAATAACATGTAGGCCTACATCATCCCTCATCCCTCTCGTTGCATGACTATTCACCAAAGAAATAAATACTTCGACATTAAATATTGATTTAAAGTAAAATAATTTTACCTGCATAAAAATAATCGATTTTGAAAATAATCGATTACTAAGACGAATATTTGTAAATACATTACAGCTTAATTCCACGAGTGACCAATCAGAATTTCAGAGCGTCGTGTAATTAAAGGATTAGTTCACTTCTAGAATAAAAATTTCCTGATAAATTGCAGTGTCAATGCAGCTTCGAAACGATCTGTCATTTTCTAAAAAAGAAAAAAGAAAAAAAGCTTGTCTTGCACTAGATCTGTGATGCGTGTACATGACTTCATGCATTACGTAGTCATGCTGGAAAAGTCACGCGTGATGTAGAGAGAAGTAGTACCGAACTCCATCTGATTTTCTCCTCCATCTTCAAAATTGTCTGATATCATTGTTTTACGTTTTTTGAAGTTGAGCTATTGCAAGACAAGCATTTGTGGTTAAAAAGTATATAAATTTTCATTTTTTTTAAAAGAAAATGACCAATGTTTTAGATCGACAAGACCCTTATTTCTTGGCTGGGATCGTGTAGAGCCCTATGAAGCTGCGTTGAAACTGCAATTTGGACCTTTAAACTGTTGGCCACCATTGAAGTCCACTATATGGAGAAAAGTCCTGGAATATTTTTCTCAATAACCTAAATTTCTTTTTGACTGAAGAAAGAAAGACATGAACATCTTGGATGACATGGGGGTGAGTAAACTATCAGGAAATTTTTATTCTGGAAGTGAACTAATCCTTTAAGTTAAACAGTGCCACTTTTTCAGCCTTAGTTACTGAAGTATTTTTCCATCTGGATTTTTTAAAAAAACATTACAAATATTGATTTGAAGCAAAAAAGTATTTGAAAATATGACAAAAGACAAAGGTACAAGACTGTTCTTAACAGCAGTTTGAGAGCAGAGTCATGAGTAGTTCTCTGCAGAATCATGAGTAATGTATGAAATTGTGTTACACATTATTTTAAAAAATAAGTTGAAATAATGCAGACTGATGGGTTCAACAATGGCCTAAACCATCGATGAACAACCTCACAGTAGATTTGTCTTGAAAGTTTTGTAAGTTATTGTTCAGAATATATTCCTCTTTGGAGAAAATGAATGGGGCTTTTACTGTTCTACTCCACACAGTAGGAAAACACTGTGATTAGTGAAAAACAAGTGTTATAAATGGAAGCAAAACAACCAATGACAGGGCAGAAAGTCGTGAGGTGGCTTTGAAGCTGAAAGGTACTTTCAATGGTTCAACACAGCAGTGTTATTAAGTAGGAACGTGTGGATGAGCGTTTTTAAAGCCAGTAAACACTGTGAGATCGCACACTGTTCCTTTACAGCAGTAAGAAGGCAGACATGATGAAAGTGACTGCAGAGAGAGATTGAGCTCTACCCTGCACAGATGCATTTGAACAGCACGAAGACACAAATGACCCCACACGCTCAACAGCCATCCAATCAGTGTCACTTTTAGTTTCTCGTGCTCATGCAGACAGACGTAAAAACTCTTTCAGATTTGCAGACAACGTCTCACTGGGTGTTATCTGTTCTTTTCACACTGCATATTTTTTGGGTGAAGGACAAAATGTTGCAATTTTGAGCAGCTGAAGATCCGTGGAAAATTCCATCTTTTTTTATTTTTTGAAAAAGGATGAGAAGAGCAAACCTGGGGGTCGTGATGCATTGTGATAACCTTGGGTGAAAGAAAGGTAACTGATAAGAGACAGACATGTTTGGTTTGGTATGGAATGGAGCATAGGACAATGTCTTTCCCTTGAGAAAATAAGATGTCTGAAATGGATAAGGCCTGCTCTTCAAATGAAAGAGAGAGACTGTGGGAGGGCGAGAGAGAGAGAAAGCGATAAAGCATGGTGAAAATGTTCCAAAAGCCTGAGCGACATCTGTAACTCTGAGCTGATGACAGCGGGGGGATAATCAGAAAAAAAAAAAAACATGAAGGACAGCTAAGTTCTTCTCTACAAAAGATGGAATAAATACAAGCATGTTGCAAGAAAAAAATATTGAGCACTGAACGAAATTGGAGAGAAGGCAGCGAGAACCTTTGGACAAGCTGCTAGGAACACACACTCACCCACACATGCAAAAGCATTCATGCTGATTTTCATAAGAGAAAAGACAAACTGTCAAGGGAAAGGACACTGCCAAGTTGCTCCATGTTTCCTCTGTTCATTAAAATATATCTGATACATGTCATTTCCCTTATTAAATTGCTTCAAACACACAGGCTCAAGAGGCTCTTGACCATCTGGGCAATGTTCAGTAGTATGACCCATCTAAAATGCCTAATCAGGAAGCTTATAGCCTTTGGGTCATTCTGAAAATATGGTGACAGACACGACCCTTGATCTTTCAGTCATAAAAAAAAGAAGAGAAATGAAAATATATATCCTAGTATTTCAGTAAATTATATCAAATACTTGACTGAAATATGAATTTTTTTTTTTGCATGTTTTTAAATTATTTGAATTTGCCTGGTGCAAATGTGGTACAGCTTGTTTGTTTGTTTATTTATTTTGTGTATTCTAATAAGTAACTAATAATATAAATAATTTAAGAAGAATATTTGCCCCTTAAAGGGATACTCCACCCCAAAATGAAAATTTTGTTAATGACTCACATTATTTTCATTAATCACTTACCCCCATGTTGTTCCAAACCTGTGAAAGCTTCGTTCGTCTTCGGAACACAATTTAAGATATTTTGGGGTGTCGCAATATACCGGTATTGACGATAACCGTGATATTCAAAGCATCGATTATCGATATCGTGTTAATTTAGTGTGTGACGATATACCGGTATTGGCGATAACCGCAATATTTAAAATGAACAGGACTCTTCTGATAACACGACATGTAAATACTCCAAAGTCATGTTCAGTTATACAGAGTAAGTCGCAATAATTTTATTAGTCATAGAATGGGAAATGGTACATTAGCCTGTTAACAGAGGTTTTCTGTGTTCATATATTTAAGTAAAGGGTGATTATTTTCTTTGCTCGTCTTATTTTTGTATTTGCAATCAGTACGACCTGTGCGAGCACTTTATTTCTTTGTTCAAATCTATTAACAGTTACACGATTAAAACTGGCCTAGAAAAACTGAGCGACCACATTGTTACATTAAACTCTGTAAAATGTTAAGTTGGTCGCAGTGCCATGCACTTAATGCCTCATCTAGACGCACATTAAAACTGAATTAGCTGCGCTCTTACCGGCACAACTATAGGTTAAATATCTTAAAACACGGGTACACAAGTTAACAGGTTAAAGTATCAGTTTAGATGTTAATAATGGAACACTTTACAATAAGGTTCATTAGTTAACATTAGTTCATTACATTAGTTAACATGAACTAAGAATGAACAATATTTCCACAGCATTTATTAATCATAGTTCATGTTAATTTCAGCATTTACTAATGCATTATTAAAATCACAAGTTGTATTTGTAAACATTAATGCACTATGAACTAACATGAACAATGAACGACCGTATTTTTATTAACTAACATTAACATAGATGAATAAATTGGGTAATAAATGTATTGTTCATTGTTCGTTCATGTTAGTTAATACATTAACTAATGTTAACAAATGACAACTTATTGTAAAGTGTTACCATTAATATTTATTCATCATACTGTTGAACTTGACAGTATTTTCTCTCGTTATTTCATAGGAGCTCCAAAGAAGACAGAGAAAGCCAGAGTCTTGTGCTCTGTGTTTATCAGTATCTTTATGTTCGTTGGGTGAAAAAAAAAAAACTAAATAAACAAAGTAAACCCATTCAATCGCGATATATCGATATCGTGAATTCTTTTGGCCACAATAACCGTGATATGAAAAATCTAATATCGTGACAACCCTAATCCAAAATATCTTAAATTGTGTTCTGAAGACGAACGAAGCTTTTACGGGTTTGGAACGACATGGGGGTAAGTGATTAATGACAAAATTTTCATTTTGGGGTGGAGTAACCCTTTAATTTCATATCATTGGTGTGTTATCTATTTTACTATTTATTTTGAAAATAATGCTTCCCCACCACATTTAAGTTATTAATTTACATTTTAAATTAATTTTTTACTCCACTAACAGGTAAAGTGCCACCAGCACTAATTCAAAACTTGGTCAATTTTCTGACTTGCAAAATGTTCTTTTTTTTTTGTATGATACTTCAGTCTTTCAGATCACTCTCCCATGTTACATAAGCAAACGTTCTGTCTGTGTCCTCTGATTGCCACAGATGTGAAAGTCCATGCTTCTGGGGTTTGACTTTCACCTCTAATAACCTACGGTCAGACAACACGTGCTGTGTTGTGTGTTCATGAGGGAGAGTGAGGGAAAAGCTTTTGCCTTTTAACTCGCAGGTCAGCGTGTGATCATAGGGCTCTTTACCTAGACCCCCGGGTTGTTATAGATAAAATGGCTCACAGACGCTGGGGGTCGGCACTAAAAAAAGCAACAGACATAGTGGTTTGTTGGTGTGTGTGTGTGTGTGAGAAGAATATGTTTTCTTGACTTCCTGAGCCCTGTACGCCATACATGTGAGCCGAGCCTTTTTAATTCATTTATTAAGTATGAAATGATTACATGTAAATAATTTTTTATTCTATTCAGTAAATCTAACTGAATTAATTTAAGCAGTATATAGCTACATTTTGGGTTTGAGTTCTGTTCAGTGTAGATTAACTACCAGTTGGACATAAATGTAATAATCTAATGATAAAGTTTGTAATCACTTTCAACAGGCACATCCAATAACGGTTATTAAAAGATATTTAATATAGCAACTTAGAATCACTTTATTTTCTGTATAGAGCTCTGTAAATTGCAGAAACATGGAAGCACAATGAAAAATGTGTGTGCAGTGTGAAACAAGTCAATGAGAAACTGAATATACATAATTTTGCAGACAGAAGTTTGCAAGCACATTCTTTCACACATTACTGAACTTTAAAGTAACAAGGCAAAACAGGCATGTTTGACCAGACAATGACTGTCTCGGGTAGAGCTTTTTTTTTTTTTTGCCCTGAGAGTGCATTTAATAATGTCTGTGTGGTTTTATAGCAAAACCCATGTGACCTTACACTGACCTGACACAGATGCAAGCACAGTGCTTTTTTTCCTTTAAAGCAGGATTTCCCAAACTGTTTTTTTAGTTCATTAAAGCTAATAATTAAATCATAAAAATGTAAAAGTAAAATAAATACAAATGTAAAAAATAAACAAAAAAAAAACAAAACAAAAAACAACAACAAACTGTCAAAATGAAACACTTACTAAAAAAATGATGAAATATTGTTTACCTGTGACCATTAACCAACACCAGAGAACTGTTAGCATGAAAATGTGTTGTTAAATTATTGAAATATTTATTTAAAATTTTTGGACTGAACAGCATTCGCTTAGAAATTTCACTCAGTAAATTTCACAAATAATTTCAAAGAAACAGCAAGTAACATTGGAAAATAAGATTAAATTTTATGGTAGAAATGTTGTAAAACATATACTAATAATCTTTGTTTTATTTACAACTCTATTTTATTAGAGTTTGGCTAACAAACATCTCTGCTCTAAAGAGAAAGCAGTGTGGGATCTTTATCCATTCTTTTGCATTTCCAAAGTGTAAGCTTATGACATTGTGCTCTGTCAGTTCCTCATGCCTTCTGCCTTTCACATCTGTCTAGCACTGTTTGCAGCATTCAGGTAAGACACAGCTGACACATGTATAGCCTGTATGATCTCATCAGCATGTTCTAATGTAACAGTGTATCAAACTTAAAGGGATAGTTCACCCATGTCGTTCCAAACCCGTAAGAACTTCGCTCATCTTCGGAACACAAATGGAGTGACTATGCAGGGTCAGAAAGCTCTCGGATTTCATCAAAAATATCTTAATTTGTGTTCCGAAAATGAACGAAGGACTTACGGGTTTGTAATGACATGAGGGTGGGTAATTAATGACAGAATTTTCATTTTTGTGTGAACTATCCTTTTAAGGGTAAAAAGTAGTACATCCAAAATGAGAGAATCTGAGGTGAATCTCACCTCTAAGGATTGCAGGTTAAATGGGGGAGAAAAGATGAGCTCCGTCTTTCCAGCTAACCAGATTTACATGATGGTGTGTAGCCGTGCGGCCACATCACAGCTGGTCAAAGCTTTGATACCTGCTCCTGCTCTTTTTGGGGAGGCTGTAAACAGTGCATGCAAGCTTGTGAGATGCTTTGATACAGACATAATGTGAATTTGAAAGAAATTTGTGAGTTTAACTAATACTGTATTTGCATGGGCCACTTTGAATCATCTCTGATCACCGTGGAAGATTAAGTTCTTGCTTCCTGGAGAATATCATCTCTTATTTGAGGCTTTCTGGCTGTCTTTAAGAAGGTGTGTGTCTGAGTAAAATTTCATATGAGATTTGTCTGCTCTTGTCAGCTAGTCTCTGTATGTACTAGGTTGTGTTGTTTTTTTGAGGATAATTGGATGGACATGTTTGCATAGCAACCGGTTCTCTGCAGCTTGTTTCAGAACAAATAAGTGACCTGATAAAATACAAATTGAAATTGAAAAAGAAAAGCATTTATCTATCTATTTAGTCTGTTTGATCTCCATCTGTCCATCCATCCATCCATACATCCATCTAGTCTGTTCTTCCTCCACCTATCTATCTATCTATCTATCTATCTATCTATCTATCTATCTATCTATCTATCTATCTATCTATCTATCTATCTATCTGGCTGTCTAGAGGGAAGAATGAGAGAACAATACATCCATAGATAGATAGATAGATGGGTAGAGCAGACAGACTTGTCCTTTTGTAACCTCTCTTTTAACATTGTCTTGGCACAAAACTGATACTATAAAAACGTTACATTCAATTAGATTTTGTAAAGGGCCACTCCAGTAACTGCGGTGGGCTCTGGCCCATTATAGAAGTGCGATCAGAGCGATGATAGGGTGAAGCCGCTGGATGTCTCCTATGAAAAACTGTCATATAGCGACTCGCGCACTTGCTCGTATATATTATAGATGAGTGCTTAATAATTCATCGGGAGTTTTGTTTCCGAGCGAAAAGGCGGAAAAGAGGCTCTATTAAATATGAAGATACGGCAATGAGGGTTAGGTGTCGTGTTGCCATGGTAACGCGCGATCGCTGTGGATAAAATCTCTTTGATGTTGTCTGGCGCGCGCTCTCGCAGGACTGGCTATCTGACTGGTGACTGCGCGCGTACAGCTCTTGACCCCTGCCGCAGCGCGCTCTAACGGAGGGACATGATGAAGGAAATACTCCTGTCTTAACTCTGGCTGCCATTTAATCAGCTAGATCAGGACAAGAAAATGGTGGAGGTCTCCTTTTTTTTTTTTTTGTTTGGAGTAGCCCAACTCTGTGACAATAGAGTCGAATTCAGTTAAGTCCTTTGTTGTAGGCTATTGTTTTGCTATAGCAAACAATAGTCAAATATAGGAAATAATATAAACTAACTTTGAAAATTTTGTTCTGGGTGATGATTGGGTGGCAGTCTTAATTTATTCTTTTCTTTTTGGTTCTTTTAATAAATCAGTCAATCTTTTTAACTACATAAGCTAGTACACTGCATTTAAACTTTGTTGTCTATTTAATTACTTTCTCAGTGTGACTTTTTAACTTTGCCCCCAAAATGAATTTATAAAGTGTTACTTTGCAAATGAATGAACACTGAAGTCATTAATACTGTGTATGAAAGCTTGTTTTCTTTAAAAACAGTCAGTTTAATTTAATTTTTTCAAAACTGTCTGCCATCTAACAAGGCTTCAATTTTCTTCAAAAACTAACATTACACATCATCATGCATAATATCATAATTTACTTGAATGTTGATCAAGGCCATGATAAAAACCTTATTCTAGGATTTGTGATAGATGAAACATATTAAGATTTATTTTTAAACTTTTTAAGTAATCAAGAATTGAAGAAGTGCTATAGATATTTCTCCTTTGCCACTGTTATTTTTTATTTTTTTTTATTTATTTTTTTTTTTTAGCACCATGAAACGTTGTTAGGAAGAAAAAATCCAGTAGTTCCAGTGTTTAGATTATGTTATCTTTATCTATGTTATTCCCAGTAAGTGAATTACATGTGCTTCCTGTCAAGAAATATAGCCATGTTTTCTTTCTGCTTTCCATTCTTCCAGAAGTGCCTGTTTGGGGTTAACTGTGGTTTTTGTTAAAGAAATAATCAGCCTTGTTTAGTCGTTGACCTCTGAAGCTTTTTAATGATGGAAAGGGCAGGCTTCTATAATCAGTCTAATGTCAGAACTGATGGGAGATCATGAAATGATGTGTTACTGCAGAAACTACATGCATTATACCATTCTGCAAGGCTCAAACGTGATGTTATGCCTTATTCATATTCAAAGGCTGTCAGTCTCTAAGTTCTATAAACACATAGAACCATATCTGCACAAACTCTGCAAAATGTTAAAGTAAATGTGAACTAATACAGTACATATTGCATTATATATTTTTTGTCTCTTTTGTATTTTTATTATATTCTAAACAACAGCAGAATCCAGCTTATTCCTTAAAGGATAAAGGATGTCTGACTCTGGAGATCAGGAAAACTATGGCACTTTTAGCAAACCATCTGGAGCAGCATAAAAATGGCAATCCACATAATGCACTCTTATTCTACAGTGAAAGTACAGTGGGCTCCTGGAGAAAATGCTGTTATTTAGATTTTTTCATTATCAGCATAACCTTTGCTGACTTTAAAATGTGGAAAATTTGCACTGAAAAAAATCTTGTATTTGGTTTTTCCAGTGTTGCTTTAATGACGCCAGCATTCAAACTGGATGAACTGCACAAGTTTGTACAATATTCCTTTTTAACTCACTTGAGAAAAAAAAATCATAGAAAACAGTAAAGGTTCTGGTAATTTTCTGCCAAGACAACCATTACGTTTATGCACTCTCAGAAAAAAGGTACAAAAGATGTCACTGGGGCGATCAGAAGTACCTTTTCAGAAGGTACACCTTTGTACCTAAAGCGTGCATATTGGTACCTTAAAGGCACAAAAGTGTACCTTTTAAAAAAAGATACCGCCCCATGCAGTGACAGCTTTTGTATCTTTTTTCTGAAAGTGTGGATATTTCTGTAACTCTAAAACACAACACAATGCAAAGCATAATTCAAAATAATTTCAATTTAATTTAATACATACATTCTTTTGAACTTTCTATACATCAAAGAATCCTGAAAAATAATGTATCATGATTTCCACGAAAATATTAAGTAGCACATCCGTTTTCAACATTGATAATAATAATGTTAATGATAATAATGAAATGTTTTTTGAGCACCAAATCAGGATGATTTCCAAAGGATCATGTGACACTGAAGACTGGAGTAATGGCTGTTGAAAATTTTGCCTTTTCATTATAGGAATAAATTATATTAAAACTTTATAATGTAAAATATATTTTATTATAAGTACTTCAGCCTTTTTTGCATAAAATATAGGCATAGAAATATAGGCAGTCATGGATTTTATTTTTGGGCTAATTTCCAAAATGCAGTCACGTATTTGAGTTTGCTTGGCATTTGTAGCACAATAAATTATGTCTGCTTTGCCATTATGATGATGATCGCTTACTTTTCTACAGAGATCTGCCCAGACTGATTTGTAGCAGTATAGTAAGAGGAAAAGTAAAGAGCGACAGAGCAAAAGGTGAAATGAGTACAGTGACTGGCAGTAATTAAGTCCTATTGCAGTGTGAACATGTGATGGGTCCATAGTATATGTGTCCAATGTAACAGCGTGGGATTGGGATGTAAGCTGTCCTTGTATTTTGATGTGCATCTGCTGATGGACCTCACTCACTTTCCAGAAGGCAGAAAGCAGAAAAGTGTTGGTGCTGGCTGACTGAGGTCCTTCTTAATGCATTCAGCTTTCCTGAGACAGCGTTTAGAAAAGATGTCCTGGATTGCTGACAGCTGTGTGCCCATGATCCTTTGAGCTGTTTCAACACCCTCTGCAGAGCAGCTGCTATGCCAGGATGTAATGCTCTTGTAGATGGAGTCTACATTGCACATGTAAAATTAGTCAGAATTGCAGTGGACACAAATTTTTCTTAGATGCCTGAGGAAGTGACGTCATTGGTGGGCCTTATTAATAGCAGACTTTATGTACTCTGTTCACCTGAGAGTAGAAGTAAGAATGATGCTAAAAATGTTAGTGGCTACATAGAATGAGGCTGTCACGCTTCGCCTACTGTGGCGGAGACGGGGAGACGAAGGAGTGAAACCAAGGAGTTTAACATCAACAGTCTTTATTCATCCAATTCTCAAGGAACACAGAACAGGCAGGAACACACACGTAGGTCAAGGGGTTGACGTACAATACCGGACCGGAAACAAGGGGCAGAACACACTATAAATACTCAACTAAACGAGGGGATGACAAGACACACCTGGAATCAAATTAACACAATGAGGACCGGAACAGGAACATAACCAAATATGGTCATATGAGAGAGGGAAACACAAGACACAGAAACACAGGCCTGACAGAGGCGTATTTGATTATTAATTGATTAATTTTATTTTTTTATGGCACACTTTATATATTTCTTGTATTTATATGCACAGTTTGTCTGTGTTTAGATGAACTGTGAAATCTGAAACATATTTAGTGGGTTGATTCATACCTGAGTGGGAGCGACTACCCTGCAACTTGGAACAGGCACAAAGGTAAAATTACATCATCATATATCAACACAATAACTCAATAAACACAAGGGAGTGGACAAATGCACAAACAGAGCTACTGAATCAAGCCTCATTACATTTTCCAAGCACATACTGTGATATTATAAGCCATAGTTAATAATAGGTATAAAATCAGGCACCTCTTATCGCTACCAAACACATTTTTTATATAACTCTGCTAAACACCACAGCATAGACAAGTCTAAGATGGTTCGCTGGTGTTAGCTGGTTTACAGTAATTTGAGATGGTCAAAGTAGATTGTTTGGCTGTCAGATTAACTAGATGAAAAAGTCCCCAAAAAACACTTAAATCAGTCAACTGCTTAGTTGATTAGTGAAAGGGATATTTCATCCAAAAATGAAAATTCTTTCAAAATTTACTCACCCCAATGTCGTTCCAACACTGTAAGACCTGTTCTTGGAGGGTCATTGTCCTGCAGAGTTTAACTCCAACCCTAATTAAACATACCTGAACCTGCTAATCATAATCTTCATGTCTCAAATCCGGTCTATGAACTTCCGTTTGTTCACCACCAGAGGTCATTATCCACCACATTGACTTTCACACTGCACAGACTGTTGCACTATACCCTGGACTACATTTCCCATACTCCATTTCATTAATCACATGTTCACCTGTAGCTAATTACACTCACTATTTAACACCCACTCAGACCATTCTCAAATCACCGAGTATTGTTTAGCGTTTAGCGCTCATCTAGTGATAGCTACATTACGGAGCCACTTCCGAGTTTCCTTAGTCTAGTCAAGCCTAGCCTTGTTTACTGTCTGTTCCTTCTGTGTCTCGATCCTTGCCTGGTTTCCTCATCTCATCTGCCGGCTGCCTGCCTTGGATTTATAGCCTGTTTCGGATTAACCCTTGTCTTGCCGTTTCGGACTCTGTTTGCTCCTCGTTGGGACTCTAGCTCGCCTTGTGGATTGCCCGTTTGCCTCGTCCTCAGGATTAAGTTCGCCATCGTTCGACACTGGTTTGTTTATTGGACTGCTCTTGTGTCTTGCCCACGATATATGTTTGCCATTGTTTGACCTTTGCTTGTTTTGTGACCACATCTTTGAATAAAAGCTCTGCACATGGATCCGCACATCTCACGTCTCGTCGGCTCCGTTACACTTCAGACTCAATAGAAACTTCTAGGCATTTTTCTTTTTGGAAGCAACGGTTAAAGTTAAAATACCTTAATGATGGATTTATTTCTTCCACACAGCTTTTTCGCTTCACAAGATGTTAATTGATAGACAGGAGTCATGTTGATTACTTGTGGACTATTGCGATGTTTTTATCAGCTGTTTGAACTCTCATTCTGACGGCACCCATTCACTACAGAGGATCCATTGGTGAGTGTGTATGTAATGTGCAATTTCTCTAAATTTGTTCCAATGAAGAAACAAAGCCATTTACATCTTGGATGGCCTGAGGGTGAGTACATTTTCAGCAAATTTTCATTTTTGGGTGAACTATTCCTTTAAGATATTTTTGGACCAGATCGGGTCGAATACATAATCAGCAGCATGTCATTATTCATTCTTCAGGAGATACTGATGAGATTAAAAGCAATCGAAGAAAGCATCATGTCATCCCACCTGATGTGCTACAGATACGTTTGATCTTTGCTGCCAGTTCTGTGATCATTTAGCCAAAAAAATGGTTTTCTGTTTCTGCCAGTTTAATTCAATCTGCTGAGAGGCTACTAATTCTATATTGTCCAATAATGCCAAATGGTTGAACCTCTTTGTTCTATGAATATCCTTAGATTCTGGTTCACTTTTATATCTTTTTGAAATAGAGTTGGAAGAAAATCTATCTTTTGGTTTACATTACTAGCTGGGTTTATTTGATTGCAATATAGAGAGACAATATTTTGACTTGCAGTAGGTCTGTAGAGAGCTTGAGAGTAAGAGTATTTGGGAGGTAGAATTTTTGAAAACCTATCACTTGAAACAGAGGCAGGTCTGTATGGAATCCAGAATAGATTACACTGTGATGGAGTTACATGGGTATGTGTGTGTGCAATGGAGAGAGATGTGTGTGTGTGTGTGTGTGTGGGGAAGAGGAGGAAGGATGCTGTATTCTAGTTGCTTTTAAAGTGTCTAGGAAATGGGGCCCGCTTCATTCTGCAAGAGAAGAGCTGAATTTTCTGAGAAATATACACAGGCTATAGAGACAAACACAGAATCCTCAGTACTGAGGCACTTTTGAGTTGTAACCCAAACAGCCTTTCATCATTCCCCTCTATGACGATACTTCGTATCACCTGAGAGATGTCTGTGGTGAGGCCACAACAACTGTGCTTGGTGTGTTGCTGATTGTTTGATCGCAGTCCCAAAAGGCACACAGTTTCATTCAAAGAGACACTCGTTTGCCTTTTTCTTCAAGCCTAAATAATTCAAAAAGACTATTGTTTCCTGTGAAAGCACATAGTTTAAGTGAACTCAAACTGTGATTGATGATAAATTATATACTTTTATAGTTTCAACATGGTCAGAGGTTGATCTGTGGAGACCAGACTTGAACACTGAGTTTAGGTTAGGACAGGAGCTCCTTCTGAGCAGCTGTGAGATAGAAGACCTGCCTGTGTAACTTTTCACACTCTGGAGACATCATCTTGGCATTGCCACAGGCTTGACTTCTCTTCTGCTCATCTTTGATGTCATTCATGCCAAAAACAGAAATGACATCTCATATCGCATTATGAGCTCTCTAATTAAAAGTCCGTCCTGCCATTTCCATTAGTGATGCTATCATGTATGTGAGTAATAATTCTTTTCTCTCAAAGTATATGTCTATGTAAATGATGCAAAACACATCATTACAACACAAGATAACTGTAACTTGGGTGGACCACATACTGTAGATATAATTAAAAGTATTTGGACTACTCCAAAATTGTCATTGGTCTTATTTATGGTTATCTTGCAAGGGCAATAACCAAGGTACCTGATAAAGTCCTTAATGGTGGGTTAATGATTTTGCTTAAATTATTAAACTGATATTTAAGATGGATAATGGAATTTCATTAATAATTCATTATGAAATGTTTTTCTCTAATACACATTGTACACAATTAACAGTACCCTTTTATTCAATACTTTTTGAAACCTCCATTTGCCAAAATAGTTTAGGAGTTTTCTCCTATAATGCCTGATGAGGTTAGAGAACACCTGACAAGAGATCAGAGACCATTCCTTCATCCAGAATCACTCCAGATCCTTCAGATTCCCAGCTCCATGTTGGTGCTTCTTCTCTTCAGTTCACTCCACTCATTTTCTACAGAGTTCAGGTCAGAGAACTGAAATGGCCATAGCAGAAGCTTGGTTTTGTGCCCAGTGACCCATTTTTGTGTTGTTTTTAAGGTTTGTTTTTGGATTATTGTCCGGTTGGAAGATCCAAACATGGCCCATTATAAGATTTCTAACAGAGTCAGACACTTTTTGATTTTTTTTTTTTTTTTTAATCTATTGGTATTTGATAGAATCCATGATGCCATGTGTCTAAACAAGATGTCCATGACCTCCAGCAGAAATATAGGCCCACAACATCAAAAATACAGCAGTATATTTCATTGTACACATGGGGTACTTTTTATCCTTTTGTTCACCAAACCCATCTTGAGTGTTTGCTGCTAAAACGCTCATGTTTTAGATTCATCTGACCATAGAAGCCAGTCCCATTTGAAGTTCCAGTCGTGTCTGATAACTGAATACGCTGGAGATTGTTTTTTTGGTGAAAGCATTGTCTTTTCTTGATTCTTTTTTTCTTTTTTTCTTTTTTTTTTTTTTTTTTTTTTTCTTGAAGCCCTCCCAAACAACATGTGGCGATGTAGGTGCTGTGTTTGTTTTTTTTTTATTTTTTATTTTTTTTTTTTTTATAAAGGTTTTCTGACCCCCGAAACTCAACCTTTTTCTGCAATTCTCCAGCTGTGATCCTTGAAGAGTCTTTAGCCACTCAAACTCTCCTTCTCACCGTGCATTAGGACGATATAGACATACGTCCTCTTCCAGGCAGATTCATAACATTTTATGTTGATTGGAACGTCTTAATTATTGCCCTGATGGTGGAAATGGGAATTTTCACTGCTCTAGCTCTTTTCTTAAAGCCACTTTCTAATTTGTGAAGCTCAATTATCTTTTGCTGCACATCAGAAATATATTCTTTTCTTTTTCTCATTGTGATGAGTGATTAATTTGGAATTTGGCCTTTGTTTTCCCTCCTATTTATATTTCTGTGAAACAGGAAGCCATGGCTGGATAATTTCATGTTCATAATCACGCTGGTGTGCTCAAAATTGTGAATATGAATGGGAATAGTTTTCAGATATATTTTACTCATAAGAATTCCTAGGGGTACCAGTAATTGTGTCCATGTTTTTGAGAAAAAAAAACATTTTTCATAATGATATTTCCCCCGATTTTAAATTCTTATTCTCCAATGAAAGCTTAGATTTTTTTTTTTTTAAATAAAAGATCAAAAGGATTAACAATGCACATTTATTTTCACAGCCTTTCTTTGATCATATTTACCAAGGGTACCAACAATTCTGACCACGTGTATATAGTGCTGTCAAACGATTAATCACATCCAAAATAAGATTTTGTTTACATAATATATGTGCCTATACTGTGTATATGTAAATACAAACACATGCATGTGTATATAATTAAGAAAAATGTTATGTTTATATATTAAATGTATTTATATATAATATAAAATATAAGAATATGAATATATAAATGTATAAACTACGGCTGTCAAAATTATCGGGTTAACGCAAATTAATTTTAACGGCACTAATTTTATTAACGCGCGATTAACGCAGCGCACATTTTCTGTTTAACCCGTGGCCTAGCCCGTAGTTGGAGAAATGGAGATGCACAGTGTTGCCAACTTAGCGACTTACCAGACCCCTTTAGCTTTTTTTTTTTTTTTTTTTTTTTTTTTTTTTTTTTTTTTTTTTTTTTTTCTCCCCTTTAAAAAGGCGCCTATAGCGACAAATCTTTAGGGTTTGCCCAAACCTTATTTAGTTTCTGAGACTCGCTGGTACTGGCGCCTCTCTCTCTCTCTCTCTCTCTCTCTCTCTCTCTCTCTCTCTCTCTCCCTCTCCTTCTCTAATTTTACATGCAAGTATAGCCGAAATCACAGCACACCTATTGTCTTTATCTTATGTATATTTGATTTCATCAGACGACGGCTCGATTATCAGGATTTTTGTGCAGATTAACATCTTGGAATGGAGCTGGTTATGTAGTCTTAATGGGTCACGTTTCAGTCACTATTTCATATTCATTCCGTTGTCTGACAACCGAAACAGTAAAATATATCAATGAAAACAGTTTTATTGAGAATTTAGCTGCATCAAAATACAGTATGTGGGCATAGAGAGGCAAACAAACGTAATCATAAATAATAAATGTACATTTTGTATGTTGAGAAGAATTGAGCTGCCCTGTAGTGCAAAAATGTAAACCGGTTTGGGTAAGTAAATTGCTCAGTGCAAAGAAAGAGAAGTAATGGCAACCTGGTATTTCTTTTTTCATGTGTCTAATAGACATGAGCAAGTTCGTTGAAAAACATCTATGACTATGACCTTTTGAAACATGTCTAGTCTTCATGCTCTGTTAACTATAGTTTCAATAATAATAAACATACATTTGCATAAAGCTTCCATATTTGTCCATGCCCATGTTGATTGGAGTATTAAAAACTTGAAAAGTATTAATTTAAGGTACATTTAGAACAAATAAAAATGTGCGATTAAGTTGCGATTAATCACAAGTTAACTCATGACAATCATGCGATTAATTGCAATTAAATATGTTAATCGATTGAGAGCCCTTATATAGATAGATAGATAGATAGATAGATAGATAGATAAATATAAACACACACACACACATTAGAAAATATTGTTTTAACTTATTGTACTAATTTTATACATTTAAATTTGCATATACTATTTATTTATTAATTATAATGTTCAGATTTGTTTATATATATTAATAGAATATATTAAATCTAACATATCTAAATCTAAAGTAACAATCTGTACTAGCAGCCAATAAAACCAATAAGTATTAATCAATTTGTCTAAACAGATACAATCAAATCTTATTTGAAATTTATTTTCAGCATTATTTTTTTCCTGCCAGTCCTTCCAAACATCCATGCTAATGAATTATTATTTTTTGTGTGTAAATGTCAGAATGCTATGCATTTCAGTTTTTATTTGATATACGTAATACAAAAATAAAATCAAAATCAGTGACTATCCAATATTTATTGATAAACACACTCAGAATTGTGCTGTTGTGCTTAGTATAAGTGAAGTTATTAGTTTTCTTCAAAGGTGCGCCCACAGATTTTCAGTTATATTTGTCACAAAATGAGCCTTGCTATTTTGGTCTAAGCTACACTCTTTGCAGCTTGCAATTCTTCATAAAAGGACTATACAGAAAGGACCATCCACCAGTGAAGGTGAATGCCGATGTGATTGACAGCTCCTTTATACTTCACAAGAGAGTGAAAGATGAGCTTTCCCGCAGACAGGAAAGCCCAAACCCAGAAACAGATCAAGAAGTAAGTTGCTACCCAGTTTTGGATCGATATTATCTAAAGGGAAAAGCCCACTGGGAGGTTCTTGAGAGGAAATAGCCCAGAGGAAGCAGGTAATAAAAAAAGACAAGTGCTTTACACAATACAGAAAAGTGCGCTCTAATAAAAGCCCCACCATTTCTGCCTTTGTATTCTTTAAAGGGCATAGATGATTTCCAACATGAACACAGATGATATGGGTTGGTTATGTTGCGATGTATTATGAATATATGGTCAAAGCATATATGTGCAATTGCGAGTATGTCCCAAGTGGAAAGAGGCTTTAAATGCAATTTGTAGGTTATAGGGTAACACTTTATAATAACTGCACGTTATGAATCATTAGGTAAGCCTTAGTAAATAGTCAGTTCATCCTTAATAAAGCATTGTCCCAACATTACTAGTCATTAGTAAGCAGTTTATAAATACAGCTATAAATGCCTTGTTCTTGATTTATAAGCATATCTATTACAAAGGAGATTTAAAGGCTCAGTTATCTTCCTAACAGAAAAAAATAAACACAACACAGAGGGATACAGAACTCAGAAATATTTATTTCAAGATGCAAAAAATGGAACTGTACACTTGAAAAAAAATAATAAAAATTCAAGTATACAGTTGTACAGTTTCATTTTTTGCATCTTGAAAAAATATTTCTGTGTTCTGTGTCCTTCTGTGTTGTTTGTTTAACTTTTCTGTTTGAAAGATAAATGAGCCTTTAAATCTTCTTTGTAAATGCTTTACAAGGTATAAATAGTCTTCGCTTTAGATGAGCTCACAAAAATAGATGGCTGGCAACTACTAAATGTTTTATAACTACCTGACTTAATCATGAATTACAGCAGGAATATGTGTTTATAAAGTATTTATTAACACACTGAGCAACTATTATCATGTCTAAATAATAAGATTTATAAATATACATTTAAATAGTTTATTAATTATTTACTTGCACTTTCTAAATGATCTTATGAACCACTGACAACTCCTAAATAACTGGCTTGTAAATAAATTAATAATTTAGAAATGCTAAATTGATCGTTAATAAAGTATGAAAATACAATTATTAAACATTATTGATATGCTCAAGAACAAAACATTTATAGCTGTATTTATAAACTGCTTACTAATGCCTATTAATGTTGGAACAATCCTTTATAAAGGATGAATTGACTATTTGCTAATGCTTAACTAATGATTCATAGTGTGCAGTTATTACTTGTCCAATCATAATTAAGAACCAAGTCTAACTGTTATATAATTATCTTTTAAAATGAATAATGTATTCAGTATAAGTAAGCAAGGAAAGGACTGTTTGACCCAAAACAATTGTCCTAATTTTTGTGCCTGATGGACTTCCTTTTGCTTAAACAATGGTGGTATTCTGGAAATATGTCTCCAAAGGCATATGTTGTCACTAATTTTGAGTCCAAGTCAAGTCCAAAGTCAGTTGCTCAATTAAGTCTTAGTTCTCTGCACTTTTTCATTGCAGCATTTTAAACTTTCAGCAGTAGAGTTCAGGGCATGTCCAACACACAGATTTCATACAGTTTAAAGATGGCTATGCTATGAGTGGATGGTTTGTCTTTGTGTCTCTGCCATTTTCTGAAGTCTTGCCCTGTCTCTCCCAGCCTTGACGGATACGGGTGATCTTGTGGTCCACACATGGAGTGATCAGGATTAGCTTTAGAATCAGAACCACACAGGGGACCACCAGAGACAACATGTACGCTGGAGGCATCCACCACCTATATGATGCAGGATTCAGAAATCTATCCCAGCCATACAGAAATGTGTGAGCGGTACAGAGCAGCAGGGTGATGTAGCCCAGTTTGGACTGTAAAAGAAAGGAATAATAATAATCATTGTCAATTCAACATTGAAATTTTAAAAACCTCCTGGATACATTTGTTCTGATTAATACTGTATTTATATACTAATGTAATATAATGTCTTTCAGCTCTCAGTCCGGACAAAAAAAAAAACAAAAACAAAAAAAAACATTGTCCATATTGTATTATGCTTTCTAAACTAATTAGTAAAATCTTCTCCTGTGACACTCAAATTAAAGCATTTCCACAGATGGGCAATGTAATACCTGTACAAAACGGAACTCCCTCCAGTTTAGGGAATTGCTCACAGATGGAAGGGATGTGATTCCTAGTAGGACAAACAGCCCAAATCCAAGAATTCCCATGGAATAGTACGAGTCATAACGCCAGGCTGCCATGTTGTCAAACTCATAGGTTTTATTATCTTTTACCTGCAAAACAAGATGAGTTAGTTCTTTAGTTTTATCTTTTAGTCAGTGTACAAGTTTTGTGTGTGTCTTTGTTTTCATCTGTGCAGATGTGCACACAATTTTTTTACAGCTTTAATGTAGCCTGTAGTAAACTAGGAGCTGTAAAGTCATCCAACAGCATTTGCAACTCAATTTACTTTAGTAATGTGACATTATTTATTAATGAAACAGGATCTTAAAAAAAAAAAAAAAAAAAAAAAAAAAAAATTAGGGTGGGACTTTTGAGAACGAAAGAAAGAAAGAGAAAGAAAAAGAGCAATTTTCACAATAATACCAGTAATACCCTTTGTAGGCCTATTAAGAAAGTAAACGGGGAAAGATGTTTGTTTTGGTTTCAAGAAAGTTCATTTTGATTTCATATTGATTTTAAAGAGATGTTTGCAATAAACTGCCCATATTAGAATAGTATTCTTAAATGTATTCAACTTACCAGTGATATAGTGTAGACATTTATCCTGTAGCGTACATAGTATCTGATGGGAATAACTAAAGTGTAGAGAACATGAAGAAAACCGAAGGCCAGCGCTAACAGACCCAGCTGCTTCCTACACAGCATCCAGCGATCTAACCAATCAGGGAAGCGACGGTATTTAGTGCCGTTATAAAGTTGCAGAAATCCAGCCAATGCGCCCGGCAGGTAACAGAGGGCCAGCATCACCAGAGAGACGATGGGAAAGGCCTTGTTGGCCAGCGAGATCATAATGCGAAAAGCGATGTCTTTACCATTGGTAACACGCTCATAGATGACATCTCTTGTGAGCGCGTAAAAGAATATGAAAGCTGTTAAACAAATGGCGATGTTGAGAGGAAGTCTCCAGAGAGGGAAGAGCTGCAAGGGCAGATCTTCTAACTCAGCAGCCGCTCGGAGGGAGCCTTTGTCCAGGGCAGTGAAACCAAGACTTTGAGCAATGTCCATCACTTGCTGTTTAGCATCAGCACGGTCTCCACAGATAAGTACCTAATCAAACGAAGAAGAAAACAGTATAACGATATCAATTTTGCGTGTGTCATAGAAAACAGAAATAATTCACTTAAGACCCTGTTGAAAAAAAAACAGCATATGCTGTGGTTAGGTATGTTTTGAAGCATGGCTGCTGGTTTGAGCTAGTTTAAGCTGGTCCTTAGCTGGTCATGTGCTGGTCCTAAGCAACTAGCTCCTGCTCTGGACCAGCACGACCAGCTTAAACCAGCTCATGACCAGCTAAGGACCAGCTTAAACCAACTCAAACAGGAGCCATTATTCAAAACATACCTAACCAGCATATGCTGGTTTTTTCAACAGGGGATACATCGTAGCATAGTGTGTACATCTAAAATTTATCTGGTATTGACAAAAATGTTGACTTTAGTTAATGCAGTAGCTAACATGAAACAATGAACAGTACTTTTACACCATTTAATGTTAATTTTTGTATTGATTACTAATACATTTTTAACATTTCAAGTTGTAGTATCAATTAACTTTAGTTATCAGTTCCATACATTAATATTAGATAATTTATTATTAATGAACATGAATTAAGAATAAGTAGTAGGCTATATTTAGAAATCAACATTAAAGTCACAACTGCTACAGAATTTTGGACTGCAAATCTGACCCGACTGCGCAAAAACATTATTGTAGGCTTGTCATAGAGAATGGGGTAAGGCAGGAACACAGTTTTGAACATTAATTTTTTAATTTAGTAATGGAACTTTATTTCATACCCAAAAAATCTTGCATATTTAATCTGGGTTAAAGTTAATTACTACATATATTAATACATTTTTAGGATTTCAGGTTTAAATTGACATTGATGTATTGTGAATTAACAACGAACAATAGTATATTTATAAATTCTAAACAGTTACCTAGATAAATAAATGTGGTACATGTTAGTTCATACCTAATGCTTTAAGTAACATTAGCAAATTGAACCTTATTGTAAAGTGTTACCACAAAAACTACTCATGCAGCAAATTATTTCCAAGTGGTTTGATTGTTTTTGACTTATTCTAACAAGTTGCCATTCTGTTGACCTACACAACCCTTCAAAACAAAATGCTTCTTTAATAGTTTCAGACAGCAGTGAAATATCCTCTGGGAATTACATTTAGTTCACAGCACTGTGCAGTGCGAGCCTGAACAATACAATATGTTGTCACAGTTGGCCTTTAGAAAAAAGAACAAGAAATTATAATCAAAATCAGAAATAATAACAAATAGACTGCTTGGCCGGGTGTGACTATTCATTTTTATTGAGAAACACACAAACAGGTGTCAAAGAACATACGCACTAACATAGCAATAATAATAGTTTGCCAGAGCTCAGATTCCATCTGGCCAGTTTCTCAACCACCACCTGCTGATGTAAATATGACTTTCCTACAAAAAGACTCTATCGATAAGAGGGAGACGCTTGCCTCATTTCAGGAACAATGAACTGCTATAACAGAGCATTATGACATGGATACAGACATGTATACATGCATTAATGGCTCTTTTGTACTTTGTAGAGACACTGTACATTTTTTGCTGTATATGTCATTCAGCTGCCTTACAGTAGAGATGAAGTACAATAAATATGAAGTGCAGTGTTATGCCATTTATCATGTCTATTTTGTCTTTTTGTTCACACAAAAGCTCATACAAACACCTTCATTCAAGGCTGTTTTGTGAGACACTGTTAAGCTTGATTCATTAAATTTTAAACAGCTCTGTTCAAAACAGCTTCTCAGTGCTTTTCCCCTTGTTGCTGAAATGATTAACAACATTTTGCAAAATTTGGAGACTAATGCATGAGAATTTCTGTCTTAATCATTTTCTCTCACTAATTTTACAGTACTTTGATTGCTTTGTCTGAACAAAATGTGTATTTTTGTGAATTTGTGGAAGCATGAAAAAATCTTTAATTTGTTTATTTGTTTACAATTATTTACATGTTTTACCTGCCTCTGTGTGTGTTTTACCTGTCTGTTGGCATCTAATCCTCCAGACTGAAGTGCCCAGGCAGAGACCGTGTTGAAGGCTTTGACTACAGTCGCCCCTGGAACCAGCCTGCTCAGGTATTCTGCATTGGATTCTGGATACAGACCCCTCTTGAGATTATTGCTGACGTCTACCAGCACCTTTCCCTCAAGATCTGAAGCCAGGGAGCTCAAAAATCCATAGTGCTCCCTCTGCACAGCCACAAATACCACATGTGCATCACAAGCTGCTGCTGCATGAGTCATGACCTTTGACCCCTTAGGCAGCAACAGAGAGTTTTTAGGGCCCCGGGATCCATATACAACATTGTATCCCGACTGGAGCAAACGGAGCCCCAGTGAGCGTCCAAAATCACCCGTTCCAAAGATGCACACTGTCTCCAGTTTATGCATCTTTCCACTGAGATCTGTCATTGCAACCGAGTCTGAATTCATTTCTAAAAAAATGAGAGACAACACCATACACCGTAAGTAAAATAAAGTTCAATTAAACCCGCTAGTAATGGCTATTACAAAGTACACTAAAAGAACACCATTTACACTTTTCATTTCAGATTTGGTACAAGTGCTGTGGCTATAAATGATTATATTTCTGCTTGAGTGATTTAAATGCTTGTTTTTTGGGCCACCACAGGCAATGATGGTGTAATCGAATTTAATTATGGTCTGCACACAGTACATTTGGGTGCACTAGTTAATTTATGGTTTATTTATCTATTTCACAAGTACATAGGCTGATATATTTCAAAATACACTAATTACAACCTAAAGGCAAAAAAAAAAAAAAATAATAATAATCATAAAAACCCTTAAGAAAGAATTAATTAATAAATTAATAATTAAATTAAATTAAATTTAAATTAAATTAAATCAGAAAGAATCAACAAATACTCACCAAATGCAAGAAATTTATTTTCGGGAATTTGTGCACCAGTCTTTAAAAAAATCCACAGATCTCTTGTAGAATCAGATCCTGACTGTTGAAATCACTAACTAACAGTGTGATTTTATTGCAGAATTTCTGAATCGTATGTGCCAGTAACTGTCGTCATATCCCCTAAATCTGTTTAGCAATGTGGTATGATCATTAAAACCAGCTTTTACTCTTTTTCTTTAGTTCTTCTGCAATTTCTCTTTTATTCACTGGCGTTTCTTTGTGGGACTGAGGCTGTTTCTCATCTGTACGGGTCTGTTTATAAGCATGTGTGTGTGAGAGCTTGTGACCTGTCCACAGTTCAGTGGGGGTTTAGATTTGGGAAAAGAGAGAGAGGTTGTTTTGGTAATGGATAAAGTCCAATGTGGAAATTCCAGAGCAACTGTAACTGTGTGTCTGTGTGTGTTTGTGTGTGTGAGTGTGTGTGTGTGTCTGTGTGTGTGTTTGTGTCTGTTGAAAGGCACATAATGTTTGCTTGGATTTACCTCCTGTGTGTTTTGAGGCCAAGGCCTGCCTGGAAGTAAGTTGCGCAACAGCGGAATAACTGCAACGGTCTGGCCAAGTAACTCAGTGCTTCAAAAACACTTTGTTTTCCTGAATCAGCATTGTTCTGCTATAAATCAAAAAGGGAAAATAATTTTTGTCAATTGTTTGTAAAGTCATCCAGAAGACTTTCCATAAACAGAGTGAGCTTTTGTTTTCCTCATATGCTTCATAAAAAACCTGCTTGTGTGACACATACTACTCCCAGAATCTTGAAAGATACATTAAATAGTTATCACAGCATGCATGATCTGCTGCACACTTCCACCTATCTGCGAAACCCACAGATGTGTCATCTGACAGCAATAAGCACATGAAGATTATTTATGATGATGTTAATAGATCAGGAGATGATCATGACTCCAGTCCTGCATGATCACATACTGTAGCTCCTCATTACTCCTATTCTACTGGCTGAGAGACTTCTTTGTCATTTATAATTATAACTGCATGTGCCTACCTGCAGTCTGGGCCACACTTAACGTGCCTGTCCTGAATAGGAGTGTGTGTGTTATGCTATGCAAGCGTGAGAAATGGAATCCAGATGATTGTTTTCTGAAGGATGTTTTGAATGAAATGTTGACCCAGATCTAAATAAGCACATATGGTTTAGGTATGCATGGGATTGGTGTGTTAAAATGTCGCAGATGTAAAGATATTTATGTATGGATGACAGAATGTTTGTGGGTTTAAAGAAATATTTCACATTCAGTACAAGTTAAGCTCAATCTAAAATGCTTTTTCTGAAAAAAAAACAAACAAACAAAACCTTAGAAAACGCACTTAGAGTAAAAGTGAATGAGGCTAGTCTGTAAAAGTTAAGATACTCATGGTTACATTAGTATATTAATATATTTTATTTTAATGTGGGGAAAAATAACTTCTCCACTTTTCAGTATAAAGTCATATGCAATTTTACTACTTTTTAGGAACACCTGAAAGCCTAAAATTATTACCTTACAGGTTTTAATAGAAGTGCTTTTCATTCAGGTTCACATTTCTGCTGTTAAGTCTTCCAGAAATTGGCCCCTATTTACTTCCATTGCTGGCTTTTTTTTTTTTTTTAAATGTATTTTTAAATTCTTTATTTTAAAAATTAACCTTGAATTTTTGTGGTAATTGACATTGGGCCTCAAATGCTTTTGACTGAACATAATTTGTACAGAATATTCCTTTAAAAGTGGACTGTTGCTCAATGTTGAGATTTTGAGTGTTGCATTACACTGATTAATTAGCATGTGTCAATGTGTTTCTGTGATGCTGTTGATTTTTATATATTTATTTTTTGGTGAGCTGCATGCAGTCATTGTTGCATTCATTAGTGAGGGCATGAGTGGTGAGAATCATTCAGAAAACCTGTCTGAAAAAGAAAGCATCTGAAATTCACTGTTAGTCATTACAAACTTGGAATTGGAACATGGTCTGTCTACAATATGTGAACTCAGACATAATTAAATACAGTCTCAGCCTCCCAGCTCTCCCAGACATGAACAGATCTTCTCATTTGCATCTGGTTTCATAAGGAAATGAGACCAGAGCAACTCACAGGAAAGAATGGGCAATTATGATATTTGGAGGACATTGGCCAAAAATTTCAGTAATTTCCGAGATGTCAACAGGAAATGCGGAGGCACAGCAATGATAGTTACCGCAGATGAAGAAAGAAATGTTTGTTATGATGCCTGGTAAACCAAGGACAGATATGGAAGGCTAATGGTTTTATGCAGAAATTACAGGGTAGATTCTCCAAAGAAAATTGCAGAAGTTTTTCAAGGAGAATTCTTTGTACGTGTGACACAAGGGCAAGACAATTTCATTGCGACCTGAAGTCATTTCAGCGCCTATTTATATATACATTTGAGCCCCTGTTTCATTGTACAAAAGTATATACTGTATGTGTACTGAATCCCCTGGGGTTACGATGTATGATTTTATTGATCGTTTCAACTGATTCACCCTAATGGCCTCTTGCATTTTTCAAAACATTTTTTCTTTATTTTTTGAAAACTTATTCATTTGTTCAAAGACATTAAAGCACATTTTGAACCATTTGTTGTAACGTTTGTTTCCCCTGAACAAAAAGAGATGCTCTCTTTCTTTCTCTCTATCACACAAACACAGATGTATTTGGCATTCACAAGCTGGAATATTTAAGGTCATGTCTCTTTCCCCCAAACCTCTTTGGGATCTCAAGACCCGGAGTGTTTTCCGCTCTTCCTCCTGTGTTGAAATCTGGGGTTTATTTGGTTCATTAAGTACAGAATGTGACATCATCTGAATGTATTCTTTAATTTTAGTCCAATATTGCTAAACAGGGTGTGACGGCAGTATTGCATATGAAGAGTAATCACAGGGATGATATTTACTCACTGCGGGATTGACACTGACGTGATGGGAGGATTTACATAAGAGGAATGAGAAGAAACATGGTGGCGTGTTACTCTCTGACAGCTTGATGAACATGGGAGTTCATTTGCACATATTGTCATGTTTTTGAAGGAGGTATCTGGAGAATACAGTGTTTATTGTGTGAAGTGTTTACTGACTGTTATCTTCTTACATAATTGATGTGAAGAGCTGGAATTGCTTTCTCTGTTCTGATACAGTTTTTGACTCACCGATACAGACATCAGAACACAACAGATTTTGGTCAGAATATGTTCTTCCTGGCTTCTGTCGCTGAGCAATTCCACCTCATAAATTCCCCCATTTGTTTTGTATGAGCAGAGAATGTTTGTGAGAACACAGATGACATCTGCCTAGTAAAATCTGAAGCACACCAATTTTGGCTTTATCAGGGAGGATTTTGAACTGTGTACTACGAATTCCAAGAACTCCTACAATTTTCAGTGTGTCTTTTCCTACTGCGGTGGGAGATGGGGTGGGGGAATTCAGTTTTTTTTCTCTCTTTCTTTTCAGGAAATGTGTTTTTGGACCTGTGTAAAATGTCAGGTGAAACGCTGAGCTTAGGTTCAGTCTTTAAGTAGTCCAGACACTCACAAACTGTGTTCATGTATATATTCTCTGGTGAAAAGAAAGGGAGAGAGCAAGGAGAGAAAAAAATATTGAAAAAATCTCACTTGCATGTCCTAGACAGCAACGGGAGAGCAAATGGAGACTTTGCCTTATGAAGAGATCTCAACAATGACACAAACTATTATTAAATGTGTGTTTGTGTGTGTTGTGATGTATTTGTCTGCATATGTGCTTTGCTTTTTTTCCCCCCAAAGACACACAAATCACAAAACTTGTGAATCAGTCTCCTGCAATTCAGTTCTGTAGATTTAAATATATTTTAAACCACAATAATGTTTAGTTTTATAGTTTAAACATAATAAGAACGACATGTATTTTTAATATGAATGTTAAAGAAACTGCTACTGCAACCTATCAGTCATCAGTGGTTCTCAAAGTTGTGTGGCGCGACCCCTAGAGATCTAAAAGGATATTGCAAGCGGGAGAACTCCTTGTAGTTCTCACATCTGGTCCCGTATTCACAAAACATCTTAAGGCTAAAAGTAGCTCATAATTTAACCATTTAGGAGAAAATCTTTTAAAAACTGGGCGTGTCAGTCCTAAATTTTTGCTCTAAGAGTATTTTACAAAGCGTTTTAGCGCTAAAACTAGCTCCTAAACCTGTGAAACGTTAGGAGTAGTGAAGAGGACTCCTAAGTCACTAAGACTAAGTCACAACTATCCTAAAATGGCTATTGGCGGCAATCTGCCTCGGAATATTAACATTTTAGAAACATTTGATGATAAGAGCTTTTAAAAAGGTATCACCTTTAGGGTTTGGAGGTTATCCCAACTCCAAATTTTCCTTTAATTGCATCCTTTTCATTAACCAGTTGGGCAAGAAGTAACAGCTGTTCTTGCGTCCAGTTTGGTTTTATTTTACGTTTGCATGTCTTACTATCAGCCATGATTATTCTACTCTGTTAATTAAAAGGCTGTTTATATGTATCTTCGATACGAGAAGCATACATGTAAGAGGCTGACAGTTAGCTGAACATATACTTGTTTAATTAGTGACACTTAGCCTGCATTTTAAAATCTTCATTTGAATGTGGCAATTAACATTATTTTTAAAACTTTATTTGGATATGGCAACATACAATATCTCTATGAATAAATCTCTGACAGAGACCCCTATCAGCCAATCACTGTGTGCATAGTTAGTAAGCATGCTGACCTCATCCATAGCAACGAGGTCAACCCCGCCCTTACTCTTAGCTTAAGACTTCTCTCTATTCCTTAGTAAAAGTTTGTCTCAGCAGCTTTGTGGATAGGTTTTAAGAGAAAACTGTTAGCTAAAAACTTTTACTGCTATTTAGGAGAACTCTTAGTGGTAAGATAAAATGTTTTGTGAATATGGGCCCTGGTTTACTACCTCACATTTCAATTTGCCGCATTGATACAAGAAAGAATCAATGACTTTTGTGAGCAGTTTCATCCCTGCACTGCAAATGAGTAAACAATGACGTTCACAATTAATATGGCAGGTTTCAATGGCGGAAGGGAGATATTCAGGGAATAACAACTTAAATTCTGTTCTGTTGTTCACACAGAACTGTTGTATGACTTTAGAAGTCTTGGAATATAGTGTCGTACAATTATTTCTGTGATACTTGTAGTTTTGAAGCTCGGAAGTTCGGAAATCCCCATTCTGTCATTAGGTGGTCCACAACAAAACCTTATACAAGTTTGGATCAAGGTGAGCAAATATTGACACATTTTTATTTTATTATTTTAAATTTTCTAGTGAACTAACTAACCCTTTAATGTGTAAGAAAAAATGATGGGGACGTTGAAGATCTCGATGAAGATGTTTATTGCAGCATAGCAGAGACAAAGTACATGTTGTACCTTGGGTTCAACGGAGTCGGAATGAACCCAGAACACACTAAGTTCAAACCTTTTATACATTTTCAGTTTACTACCCTTCATGTAAATGAAGTTGCTCCTGTTGTAACAGCTGTAGTCTGTATGTTAATTAAGTTCTGACACCCCTTTGTCTGAGGTAGTTCTCTGTGTCCCACACCTGTCCCATTCTACAATTGGTCACCATTTGCTCAGGATGTGATCATCCCAAATGGTCAAAGAACATAACTGTTGACTTTCTTCTTCTCTATAATAATTAAGCCATTTAGGGAAATGAGCATGATCAAACATATTGTGGAGTGGAAGCTGGGTCGAGGCAGACTATAATTTCTTACAAATGATTAATCACTTTCTATTTATGCATTTATTAAATGTTGATATTTTAAAAGCCTATGTCTATAATTGAAATGTTTTATTGTTGACCAGCTAAAACCAGCCAACCAGCTTAGGCTGGTTTTAGCTGTTTTTTTTTTTCAGCAGGGGTATATTAAAATTTACAGAAAATGTATAGAAAATAACAACAATGTAGGAATACTGTCAATAAGTTCATTCATTTGTAATAGGCCTATTCTTTTTGAACAAGATGTGTTCATAACCAGTACTTTTCCAATACTATTCTCCAATTATCATGCACACCAGTAAACCTCGAGTCGAACTGGGTTGAATGAAAGGGAGGCGAAGGCATGTCAGGTGTACAAAGAATATTCATGTCTACAAGATATCACAGATGTGGGCAAGAGAAACATCTGACTGTTCCCGCTGGGACTAAATGTGTGGTATGTGTGTTGTATAGGCATATGTGTGTGTGGCAGAGGAAAGAAACAATAGAACAATGTATGAGACAGACAATAGCAGACAAGAATGAGGGTGGCGGAATCCAACCAATATGGAGCAATGCCATTGTAAAATACAGCAACCTACACTCAGACACCTAAAATACGTTTCCAGCTCATACTATTAAATAAACACTAAATTACAAACTTATTCTAAATTTACTCCGACAATAAAAATGTTTCATAGGCTTGTGGGTGGAATTTGGCAACAAGCAAGATGACAAAACCCAACGGAAGGCAAGAGAGAGAAAAAGACTGGAGAAAAGGAAGAATATAATTATCACATCATTGGCTGTATTTTATTGTGTAATTGATGAAATACGACAGAGATTTCAGATTTTTGTGTCGGATAAGGGATGCACCACAACAGCAGAAGTGAAGTTTCAACCACATTGATTAATTTGGGAGAAGCAGGTTAAATTATCAATGGCAAATCCATTTAATGAGCAAATAGGTAGAATGAAAGAGGAATTATTCAAAACCCGGTTAATTCAATTACTCAGCTTTCTCCACTAAATGCTGCTGATCTAATTCCTCTCCATTAGCTTAATTATTTCCCTCTTTTTACATCCCCCTCTCTCTCTCTCTCTCTCTCGCTCAGTCTCTGTGTGTATCACTCTTTCTTTCTCCCCGCACAAGGTTAATTGCTCACTTCAAGTATTTTAACCCTGTGACCCCTCCCTGTGACCTTGTTGGGACTGACCTTTGCGGGAATCTGGCAGCTTAATTGTTCATGCAAATATTGCTGCGTGCTTTAGGTTCTGCAGAACTGTCAACTAACTGTACATTTATTTAAAGAAATTGCACATTATATGAATGTGAATGTTGGAACAAGTTTATTTTAGGATTGTTTGAAATTAATAAGGAGCAGAGATAAATACAGGTGCATCTCAATAAATTAGAATGTCGTGGAAAAGTTCATTTATTTCAGTAATTCAACTCACATTTAACAAAAACCCACCAATTCACTATCTCAACAAATTAGAATATGGTGACATGCCAATCAGCTAATCAACTCAAAACACCTGCAAAGGTTTCCTGAGCCTTCAAAATGGTCTCTCAGTTTGGTTCACTAGGCTACACAATCATGGGGAAGACTGCTGATCTGACAGTTGTCCAGAAGACAATCATTGACACCCTTCACAAGGAGGGTAAGCCACAAACATTCATTGCCAAAGAAGCTGGCTGTTCACAGAGTGCTGTATCCAAGCATGTTAACAGAAAGTTGAGTGGAAGGAAAAAGTGTCGAAGAAAAAGACGCACAACCAACCGAGAGAACCGCAGCTGTATGAGGATTGTCAAGCAAAATCGATTCAAGAATTTGGGTGAACTTCACAAGGAATGGACTGAGGCTGGGGTCAAGGCATCAAGAGCCACCACACACAGACGTGTCAAGGAATTTGGCTACAGTTGTCGTATTCCTCTTGTTAAGCCACTCCTGAACCACAGACAACGTCAGAGGCGTCTTACCTGGGCTAAGGAGAAGAAGAACTGGACTGTTGCCCAGTGGTCCAAAGTCCTCTTTTCAGATGAGAGCAAGTTTTGTATTTCATTTGGAAACCAAGGTCCTAGAGTCTGAAGGAAGGGTGGAGAAGCTCATAGCCCAAGTTGCTTGAAGTCCAGTGTTAAGTTTCCACAGTCTGTGATGATTTGGGGTGCAATGTCATCTGCTGGTGTTGGTCCATTGTGTTTTTTGAAAACCAAAGTCACTGCACCCGTTTACCATGAAATTTTGGTGCACTTCATGCTTCCTTCTGCTGACCAGCTTTTTAAAGATGCTGATTTCATTTTCCAGCAGGATTTGGCACCTGCCCACACTGCCAAAAGCACCAAAAGTTGGTTAAATGACCATGGTGTTGGTGTGCTTGACTGGCCAGCAAACTCACCAGACCTGAACCCCATAGAGAATCTATGGGGTATTGTCAAGAGGAAAATGAGAAACAAGAGATCAAAAAATGCAGATGAGCTGAAGGCCACTGTCAAAGAAACCTGGGCTTCCATACCACCTCAGCAGTGCCACAAACTGATCACCTCCAGTGATGTGTACATATACAGTAAACGAACATACTTTCCAGAAGGCCAACAATTCACTAAAAATGTTTTTTTTATTGGTCTTATGAAGTATTCTAATTTGTTGAGATAGTGAATTGGTGGGTTTTTGTTAAATGTTAGCCAATATCTTCACAATTAAAAGAACCAAATACTTAAACTACTTCAGTCTGTGTGCACTGAATTTATTTAATAGACGAGTTTCACAATTTGAGTTGAATTACTGAAATAAATGAACATTTCCACGACATTCTAATTTATTGAGATGC
Source organism: Spinibarbus caldwelli (assembly GCA_039654775.1). NCBI lineage: Eukaryota > Metazoa > Chordata > Actinopteri > Cypriniformes > Cyprinidae > Spinibarbus > Spinibarbus caldwelli. The sequence goes on from CM077227.1 coordinate 20,265,138, forward strand.
ACCTGTATATAATTTCTTGGCCTAAATAGAGTCATACTCATTGTTTTGCTTCTGTTGTTTTAATATAAACCTTATTATAATTCAACATACATTCATGGCAATTAATTACTTTTTTTACATTTTGGTGAATTGGTGGCAAATTCATTTGAATTTATACAATCTCATTCTTACGTTTTTGTGTGATCTACTTAGCACTGAGTTTGGGTTGGACCTTCATACTTAAATTTTTGTTTGTTTTTGTACAAACTAAATCACAGGAATTCATACAAAAATACCGACTAGTAAAATAGTCACTTTTCTGAATGAGATCCAGTTGTTCTGATTACAACTACAGAGTAGCCCTAAGAAAGGCATTTTTAGAAAAAAGTGTAAAAGTATTTTTTATACCATTATTAAAAATGTTTTTTCTTTCTTTCTTTCTTTCTTTCTTTCTTTCTTTCCAACTAAAAAGTCATCTCCATATGTCCAAACAGGGAGATTTTGGCAGATTTAGCTAATTTCTATAAACCGTATTATCCCCAAAGTACTGCCAAGTAAACCCACACACTTTCACTTTTCTAACCATCCCAGAAACTTTTGGCCATTCTGTTAATATTATTTACTATGTTAATTGAGCTGTTGGTCGGGGACCATAAAATCAGGGACCAAAACATTGCCCCCACAGTGTCTGGTTTCAGGTTTTACTTTCTTTGTGTGGGGAAAACCCCTACACACATTTTGAACAGCAGTTCAGTGTTTTTAGGTGAGCTCCCTTTACGCAATCTGTTCTGCTTGACATTCACAGACTGTTCTCATCTGTGCTTTGATTGGTCAGTTCTACTGTGCCTATCATCAAGGATGTCTTGTTATGCTTATCGAATACATCACACATAATTAGATTATCATGTCATGCACAAATGTTAACATTAATGCCAGGCGGACATGAACCTCTCACGGTCCGCACACACATAAGACTGCTTTCATGGTGGATCAATCATTTCCTGCTGTGCTTCTCAGTATAAGATTATGGATGGCCAGCTGTTAACTTTTAGACTTAGACTTATCTTCTTAGACTTAGACTTATCTGAAGAATATGAGTTGTTTGTTATTGCTTTAGTTTATTGACTTATTTTCTGTGAAAAGCATATGAATATTGAATATGTAATTTTGTTATTGACTAAATGGTAATGAGATGTTGTTGCTTGGAAAAGTAGTTCTTTTTTTTTTTTTTTTTTTTTTTTTGAAATCTCTGATAGGCCTGTGTTACTCTTAAGAAGAGATGATGCTCTTTTCTGTGTGTGTGCTGCATTTCACAAATCTTTAAGATTGTGTTGGACTCACTGTTCAAAACATTTGCGACCATTTCTGTGTCACATTAAGCACATTCTGTGCAAACACTTGCTTTTTATTTTCTATTACTACAGAACTAAATCCATTTGTTTTTACTTGACAACTTATTTATTGTGCAATATTAAATAATGAAAGCCTGACAATATTTTGGCCTTACTGTATATTGACCTTATGCAAAGACAACCAAACTATTGTTTGTTACAAACTAAATGTCTACCACAGACATCTGTTTTTATATCCAAACTCTAAATTATTATCCCAGTGCTTCTGTGATTATTTGTTTGTAACAAGGAAATAACGATACTTTGTGGTTGAAAAGGCTATTTGTGAAGCTGTTTCATACCTATTCATGACAATTGCTGTCTCTGGATCAGCGGCAGAAAGTGCCAAAAGTTTGATTGACATAACTGAATCATTGTAATTTAGCAGTAAGATTGCTTTGGTGTTTGAATTAAGTTTGCGATATTTTAGCTCTATATTCAGCTCTACTCAGTTGTAATGAGTGGTTATTTTAGTTACTATTGCCTTTCTATCATCTAGAACCAATCTGGCCATTTTCCTCTGACCTTTTCGCATCAAGCCATTTTCGCCCTCTGCTGCTCACTGGATATTTTCTCTTTTCTGGACCATTCTCTATAAACCATAGAGATGGTTGTGACCGAAAATCCTAATAGATTAGCAGTTTCTCAAATACTCAGACCAGCCTGTCTGTCACTTAAGTAATTTAAATCACCTTTCTGCTTCATTCTGATATTCGGTTTGAACTTTAGCAGATAGTCTTGACCATCTCGAAATGCATTGAGTTGCTGCCATGTGATTGGCTGTTTAGATTGCGTTAGATTTGCGTTAACAAGCAGTTCAAAAGGTTTACCTAACAAAGTGGCTGGTGAGTGTAGGTAAACTGATTTTATGTTCTGTCCATTATGGAGGGATACTTGACCTGAGCTCTAAGATCACTCTTTGGCTTTGATTAAAGGAAGATGGAGATATTAATGGATAGAAAATTTGTTTTTGGAATAAAAATGTAGTTATGGAAGCAGCCGTTTAAATGTTCTTGAAATATTATTGACAGGTTTGGATTAACAAGCTCCTTCATATAACTTCATATAAATAACAGAATAGGAGTGATTAATAGTGGCATTTGTGAGCAAGACACATTGCATCTCTTGTTCATGTTAGCTCTCTTTCCACGTCTCTATCTTGTCATTCAAAATACAATTAATCACAGCATCCCCACTAAATTCACCTCATCTACCCCCTGCTCGCTTCTCTGCAGGCTGAGACTTTGCAGCTGTGCTGGGTTTGTGTCCAGATGGGAAATTCCTAATGGACAGCTGAAATGCTTCCACTTCAATCTCTCTTGAGTCCCAGAATTCTCATAATCATGATAACAGCCCTGAGGGGATTTAACTACTTGGCCCCCTTTGTCGGGAGAGCAATTCTTGGTGGAAGATATACTCATTTCTTGGTGCAAAATTGCAGATTTTTTTTTTCATTAATGATTTGATAATACATTGCACTATAGAGACAGAGACAGAGAGAGAGAGAGCAAATACACCTCATTTTTGAAGGGGGAAATCTGGATTATGCTATTACAAATCACCATGAAACAGACATTATGTGATTTTTGTCAGTGATAGGGTGAATGCAGGTAAAATGAGACATTTAAAGGGACAGTTCACCCAAAAATGAAAAACTTGTCATTTACTTACCCTTTTTCTACCGCTTTTCTTCTGTGTAACATAATTTTGATTCTGGGCATCATGGCCATTCTTTTCCATATAATGAAAGTGAAAAAAGACTGGGTATGTCAAACTCTTTTCAATTAATTGGTTTATCAATTCACAAACTGGTCTAACTGATTCTCTCACAAATCTAACTGATCTGGTTCTTGAGTACTTATTGACGAGCCAGTTGTAAGTGGTTGAATCATATGGTTCTCTGGAGATTTAAAACATTCTTGATGTTCCATTATGCGCGTTTTGGTTTCTGGGTTCTTTAAAGCACAAATACATAGATGTTTTCAACTGTTAACAGATTAATGGAGGAGAAGATTGTCAATGACCACTTCAGTTTTGGTGTTACTCATTTTTATGATCATCTTTTTGAAAAATGTTTACTTTTGGAAGAGCCATTTCATTTTTTGACATGGCTTCTTTTTTCCTTTTTTTTCTCTTCCTTTTTCTTTTGACTTTTTTTTTTATAACTTTCTCTTTCTCAGACGCTCTCTTTTCACTCTCTTATTGCTGATTTCACTGACACTGAGAAAAAAGAGAGTGCAAGAGAAATCATCATAGTGTTTTAATTGCTAGGTTTGATTGAACTGTGGTCCAAAATTCAGCTTAAAAGTTCCTTTGAATGAAAATAGAGTATGAATGAACAAAAGAAAGACAAGTGCAAAGACAATTATATATGTGTCTCTGTGTGTGTGTGTGTGTGTGTGTGTGTGTGTGTGTGTGAGAGAGAGAGAGAGAGAGAGAGAGAGAGAGAGAGAGAGAAACTGTTAAATTTTCTGTGCATTATAGATGAGTCTCTGTCACTTTGGAGGAGAGTAGAGCATTATGGGTAAGTGTGAACAAGGGCTGACATTTACTTTCTCTTCCTATCGCCTCCTGTCACATTAGGCCTCATTGCTCTTCTGCTAATATTAATAAATCTTAACAGCCTTCCCACAACCTCCCCAACACGTACATACAACACACACCAACAAACACAATCATTTAACACACACAAAACATTGACTTTAGCACACACAGACTCATATTTTCATTCATTATATCCTATGTAAGAAGAGAGATAACGCAATGTCAAGGAAATCTACACACACACTGCAGTTTTGTGCCAGGAAGCTGAGATAGAGATGTGCCAGAGAGATTTGAGTGTGTGTGTATCAGTGTATGTGAAATCAGCTTTGTCTTTTGCCTGGCACAAGAAGGATGTCTCTCGTTAAGACTGCCTCACATACTCGCATACATTTGCACGCGCACACACACACATTATACATACTCTTCCGTTCAAGTCGATGATCATTAATGTCTTTTGTTATTGAAATCACTCATAGTACATTTTGTTTTGTGTTGTTCTGTAAAAGTTGATGGTGTTGAGTTACACAACAGCCCTTCTGTTCAATGTCACCTATTCAGAGCTGATACATTAGGCTTGTTTGAGATGAGCAAAATCTGTGCAGAACCGATCACCGCGAGATGCATGCTGGTTAGATGCAGGCGGCTGTGTCGGATTGAGCAGTCGAGCGCAGTTGCTCTCCACCGACTGTGCTGACCAAAAGCATGATGGGAAATGACTGACTGACGACACAGCTTAATGCTCATTGGCTCAGAGAACCGTGATGCTGCCTTCTCTTCTAAAATGTTTTATTTATTTTTTTATCTGATTTCACGCGATTATGTATTTAAATTATGCATGAATATTTCCAAATGCTATGACAGTGCGATCTCTGTGTGAGATATGTGATTGTTGTCATATTTCTATAAAAATTGAAAGTAGAAATGGATGATAAATACACATTTCGTATGGAATTAAATAGCCAGTACTTTGAGTGTCTTGTTTATATTCATATAAAAGCAACAGAACTTAAATGATATCATGTTTATCAGCAGCAGAGCACATGAGAGAATATAACGCGATATCCGCCTTTGATCTCGTAAGTATCTGTTCCACTTCGAGAGGTCAGAACCGTCCGTCTTGACTGCACTTATTTCACTCCTCCCTTCACTGCAGCCGCCTACTCTCGCCTACATTTCAGGAGAGGTGAGGTGCATCTCAAACAAGCCTAATAACTGAACAAAGGGAGTTAATTGGTTAACTGACGTTCGGGAACAGGGCCACGCCCCAAACTATCACCTGACTTCCCAAAACCTCCATATATCGGGCCGCCTCATACCGTACTGTTTGTCTCTTTCTCTCGAAATTCACGACTGATCTAGACATACAGTCAGATAAACTCACCTGGTTAAGACGACAATCTGCTCAATTTCAATCCCACTACTTCGAGGAATACCTCTCACCATTCTGATCACAGCCATTCTTCCAAGCGTTTGCATTCCGTCGTGCACATTCCTAGGCCCGCGAGCATCCTAACTCAGACTCATCTCAAGAAAACTCTCCGAGCGATCCCCAAGATCTGTCTTCTCCGCCAGCAAGATCTACGAAACGAGATCATCATTCGCATAGCAGACGCGGAAACGGAATCCTCGCGAGCCGCTCCTCCAGCACTCAACTCCCGATAGCCCTCTCCAGCGCTCCCGTAGCGCATCTTCCAGAGCCAAGGTCAACATCAGAAACTAGACCACTGCTCGCCTTCAACGTGCACTTAAATCCAAAGGTATCCAGTTCAATCGTACAGATAACACATGAGATTATTCTAACTATATTCAGTATCAATCAAAACTTCTATCAACAAACTTCGAGCCCTCAACACTTCCAGCAAATCCTAGCGAGTTACTCTCATCACACGTGACGTCACAAGGAATTATCCTCCTCAGCCTCGGACAGCAGCTCCCCCTAGCAGCAGGCAAGCAGTATGTCCACCTGCACTCACTCAATCGATATCTCCCAAATTATCATATGACATATGACAGAGATGTATGGTAAAAGAATTAAACCTGTATCCTGTTTTCTGAGTAACATTGAGAATATCACTATATATTGTTGCAACTCTGCCGCCACGACCAATCTGACGGGGCTCATGTCCCTCCTCTCCCTCTCCTCTATATCTACATCCTGCATACAGCAACAAGTTTGCTCAAAACCCTACTCACAATCATCCTTTCATCTCAACATCCACTCTTCAATCCTTCTTTCAGCAAATAAGGCTCTTAGCTGCTTCTACAGTACAGATGCCTCATCCAGCGCCCCTAGAGACACTACCTCATGTGGGTCAGTTTGGACTCCTTCAAACTCCAATTCTATTTCCAAATGGTTCTCCCGCATCAATAGCCTCCCATCCTCCTGCCAACAAGCTTGCTCAAAATCCTCTCACAAACATCCTTTCATCCCAACATCCATTCTTCCAACCTTCCTTCAGACATTTACAGCAATATGGCTCTTGTGTTTTCTAATCTATTTCCAACTGGTCTATTCCTCAATATGGCTCCCAGTTTTCTAATGATTCAAATAGCTACTTCTGCAGTCCAGATGCCTCATCCAGTGCCCCAAGGGACCCTAGCTCACGTGGGCCAGCCAGGATTCCTCCAACCTCCAATTCCAATTCCATTTCCACTGGTCTACCATTTCCCCCTTCCTCCCTCCATCAATACCTTCACATCCTGTCATCTAGCAACAGCTACGTACTTAGCCACAGTGACGCCACCTACTCGGCCAGCTTCAGCAGTCCATCACCTTCTGTCTCAGTAGCTCTACGCTCACAAATAATTCAGCCGCAGGTCGTCTACAGCAGTCCAATCAAGGGTCATACAGGAACACTCTCAACCCTGAACTCTACTGCTGGATATTCACAGTTTAAACATCCCTTCATGTGAACTTGTGGAGCCCCCTCACATCCAGCTTCAGCATGCTCAATTACAGCCCCCCCTTAAACCTCAGCACTTCTCCATGCAAACTACAGCTATCTGCTGCAGCTCCATCCCCTCCAGTTATTCCAATGCCGATAGAAATGCCCCCCAGTAAACATTAACATTCCCTTAAATCATTAACACAGAGGCCGACCAGCATCAGGGAGGCAGGACGGCAGGCAACAACCTCAATCATCTGGGCTGCCCCCTGTCTAACTGCAGGCTCCTTCACACCTGCTTATTCTGTGATGGAGCCCATGCGAAACTCCTGCCCTCATAACCCTACGACACCAGCAGACTGACTTGCAAAGCACCTCCGCACTCCTATCAAGAACCTGATATCGATGACAGACTAGTAGCAGAAGAGGTTAAAAACAGATTCACGAATGGTCCCTTCAACAAACCTTTTTCTGTCATGCATATCAGCCCTATAGGTATAACTTATCTTCTCCCCATGGCACACACATTCCAACCATTAACAGTATCATCCCAGCCCCAGAATACTCCATGCAATACACTACTGGCGACCATGCCATCAAACTCATTCATTTAGTGGGCCACGGAGCTTGGCTCTCCAAAGCCGATACCACTAATGCCTTCAAGTCTTGCCTATCCATCAAGAATCCGGCGAGTCTTCTGGAAAGGTGCCTATTACTTTACTGTAAGCCACATTTGATTTCAGAAGCAGCCCTAGGATTTTCAACTCTCTTTCCGAAGCTACGATGGATTCTTACCAACAACCACAGATTCCTTTACGTCCTTCACCTCCTCGACGACTTCCAATCATTGCATCTTCATCTGCACCATCATAATTAGGATTTTCACACTAATCTACGTTTTCACCGAACTTGGCATTCCATTATCAGAGCAGAAGCCTCGTACTTTCTCTTAGCTAGATAGAGGGACAAAGCATCATCTACAAAACTTCTAGGCCACCTTAACAATGCCATCCGGATAATTCCTCAAGGGAAATCCTTCGCGTCAGACATTTTGTCAAAACCAGCAACCATCCCTTCTCCTATGACAGAGTCAAATTAGATAAGCATGCAATGGAAATGCATCTCTGGCAACAACAAATCTCATCATGGAACGACATTTCTTTTCCATAATGACTACATCTCTCATCCCGGCCACATCCAACTATACACTGATGCAACACCCTCAGTAGGCTTCAGCGGTTAATATAATGGGCGCTGGGTTGCTTCCGAACAGCCTCCGGAGTTCAGTTCCCTCAATACACAGTCAAGAGCAGTCTCCACGGCATTATGAAATATATCCCATAGTCATAGCAGCCATCCTTTGGGGGTACGAATGGTCTGAATCTACTCATCTGCTCGGACTATGCAGCAGTAGTCGAAACTATAAACAAGGGAGATCATGTTCAGCAGTTATGCAATTCATGCACAGGCTTACTTAATCTCCGCTCAACAACAATTCCTCCTCCGAGCAACTCGCATACCAGGACTCCTCAATCTCATAGCCGACTCTTCGTCTCATTTCTCATTCCAGAAATTTAGACTTGGGTCCAGAATAAACATTCATCCCACTCTGGGCTCACCACAGATCAGAAATCAAACATGTTTCTCAAGAAGCCATTCTAAATTGCCTTGCCCCAAGCATGCTTTCCAGCGTACCTCTCTGGCTGGAACTGTCTCAAAGCTTACCATTCCTTCTATCAGCTTCCTTTCCCATCAACCAACCTGTCCATTCACAACTTAATATCTTACACTCATTCCTTCCTAAGATCCACATGTGTGTTTCTAAACCTACTTGTCAGGGATCAACTTCTCCTATAAACAACCACTGGCTACGATTGCCCTGCTATCTCTCATTCTCAAACATTCATGCTAATAAAGGCTTACGAAAACAAGAACCTGCATTAACCATTAAACGCCTGGACTATCTAGCCTCTGCATCCTCTCTGTACGATCAGGCCATCTACATCCCGAGCTCGCGCTTAACTCAGCTCTTCCCAACTTTGGGGGTCCTAATTGTCTGGCCTAAATATATGATCGAGACGGTACCCCCACCCTGAGTCTCTCTGAGCCATCAATTCTAGATGCCCTGATCAATCTGACCATCATCCCATTCCCTCTACCCCTTCATCCTCTTTCTACTCTTCCTCAACACCCTATTCAACTAACTATTTCATAGCTCGTTTGTGGCGTGGTCCTAGTTAGTGAAAGGGAGTTAATTGGTTAGCTGACGTTCGGGAACAGGGCCACGCCCCAAACCATCACCTGACTTCCCAAAACCTCCATATATTGGGCCGCCTCATACCATACTGTTTGTTTCTTTCTCTCGAACCCACCCTTCCCTCCCTTTCTCATCCATTCAGCCAACCTTATCCCACATTCTTTCTTTCAGGTTGTATCGGGGGGGTCCTAATTGTCTGGCCTAAATATATGATCTCTGAGCCATCAATTCTAGATGCCCTGATCAACCTGACCATCATCCCATTCCCTCTACCCCTTTATCCTCTTTCTACTCTTCCCCAACACCCTGTTCAACTAATTATTTCATAGCTCGTTTGTGGCGTGGTCCTAGTTAGTGAAAATCACTTGGAATGGCTTGTTCCTAATTCTTATTAATAATCTTTTGATGATAAAGTTGATTTTTTTCATGTTGTTTAAGTCTTTTTTCTTTTTTCCTCCCTCTCTTTCCTGATCCACATTAGTTATTTAGTCCATCACAGTAGACAAGATTCGACAACAAACTGAATAATTTAAAAATGAATCATTTCAACATGGCTGTGTTAAGATTCTTGAGTTCATATCCACTACCTTTCAAAAGTTTGGATCACTATTTATTTTGAAAACATTTGTCACTTTAATTCAGCAAGGATGAATTAAATTGATCAAAAGTGACAGTAAAGACTTTTACGTTGTATCATAGTTTCCAAATAATATTGTTTTGAGCATTCCTTGTGGAATTTTAAAAGGTTCTGCTGTAAAAAAAGAACTAAGAGTGAAAATTATTAGGTTAAACTAATAATGAAGTACTTAAGACACTGACTCACCAGCCTTTTTAAAATTATAATTATTGTAATGATTAAAATGAATTGTTAAAACATCAGGGATTCTATTTCGTTATGATTATAAGTTTGAAGCATGTTCATAGCCCTGTAAAAATTAATCAATGGGCTTTTGTTTAAACATCTATTTATGTAGGATCTAAGTTTAGTTATGGCAATATTAATTAAAGCAATAATTATTCTTCAGAATTATCGAAATATCAAAATGTCTAAATCCTGATAATGTCCTGGAGACTTCACTTTATACTTCACTCCTCCCTCCCCTCAAAAAGACGTCTGATTAGACATGAATTCCAGCAATCATTTGAGCTCATTATCTTTGGTGGCAGGGGGCGTAATAATGTAGCTGCACCAATTTATTCAGAGAACTCTGAGAAACACGTGGCCAAGAAGAGATTAGGGAAGATTAAAAGATAATGGAGTCCCTCTTCGGTATAAATGAGCTTTAATTCAGATCGACTATAACTTTTACTTGCATTTTGCTCACTTTTACACATAATTTGTTTAAATGACAAAGACAGTCTTTATGCGCTGTCGTTGGCTTATTCATGTGGACCAGCACAAACTCTTACAGGTTTCCAACAAAACCACACTCAGGAGGACGTTCCAGATACTAATATACCTTGTAATAATCTTTGGCAGTAATTCATTAGTGATGTATTTCATATTCAGCATGCACCCTGATGAGCCAAGAAGAATTGCCCAAACACGACAGCTGTGGTTCTAGTGCACACAAATCACAATCTCTTTATAGCTACACGTTTGGTCCCGTAAGACTAAGAACAACTTTATATTAGCCTGATAATGAACAGTGGAATGGAAATTGCCATTGTTCATTCCCAGGTTATATTTATGCAGTGAGAGCGAGCATGACCTGCAGTGTAATTATGTAGTGTTACAAATTCATACTCACTCCTGCAGTAATTGAAAGATACATGTGCTCTGAATGGTGCATTCATGCTTTAGTCTACATTACCCCTGGCTATTTGGTGAGTCGTAATATCAGCTTAACAATGAGATTCTTTGAACTTGTTCCTAGCTTTCACACCATCTTAGGCGATTTCTCTGCATGATTTTAAGCTGTCAAGTGGTTGGCCGTTTCATTCAAGTGCTTTTAGTATTCTTAGAAAACAGCCAAAAATTAAACCACTCACTTTGCAGAGAGTAAAAGACCACTTTTTGGCCCGTCAAAAGGTGACTGGTTTGCTGGGACCGTTTCAGTGAGTTTGCATCTGCTTTAACAAAGATCCACATATTCAGAGCTCTGTTCTATTAAATATTAATTTTAAGATAAGAAATGTTTTGATATGAAGAATGAATATTTTTAGGCTTTCTTCTATTCTTTATTATTTGTGCTTTTACTGTAATCTGAGGGAGAGTAAAAGTGTGACTTGTCATGGTTCACCAAGGAAAGATGTCGACAGCATTGTTCACCATACAGAAAGAAAGACAGGCTGATTCTCCATGGAGTGAGACAGAATGACTGATATAATGTGTATATATATATATTTTTTCTAAATAAATAAAAGCTTAAATGTCATAATGCTGGTTTGTAGAGGGGTTACTGTAATGTTGCACAACAGAAAATATTTCTACAAATGTTGCAGTGTAAAAGGCAAACAGATGACAACACTTCGAAGATTGCAGAGGTGACTTCTGGTAGGTCTGTGTCCTCCTCTGTATAATTATATAAGAATCCTGTGTTTGACATGGATAGTCATACATTTTTAAATCATCTGCTTGTAAGCTTACTTTAATTGTACTCCCTTTAACAATGTACTAAAAATAGTGAAAATATTGTGTGGTGTATATATATATATTTAATATAATATAGTGAAGTATATTAGTACCATATTTTTATTTATGTATGTATGTATGTATGTATGTTTTGGATATTTAATTGTGCATGCTCATTTGCCCTATATTTACATTTGCTACAGAACTTTTGCTATCATATAGCGCTCACTTAATCTTTAAAAACACTGACAACACTCAGTTGTAATAAAATGTAAAAAAGAAAAAGTAATATTTAGCAAATCTCAAAATAAATATCCAATTTTCATACTGTACATTATAATGTTATGATGCTTAAATTCACTTGTAGTATTAAAACAATTGATTTTAGTGCTTAGTGCCTTATTTTTTAATTTCTTTAGACAAAATATATTTATAATTATTAGATAAATCATTACAAAATATCGTATTATAGGTATCGGCCATAATTTTAATATCTGTGCATCCTTACGATGGTAACTCTGATAGAGAACTGTTGAGTGTTGTTTATTTATTTATTTATAAGAGGTAATTATTTATTAATTCTTTTTAAGAGGGTTTATAAAAAGTAGAATGTTAATAATCATAGTATTTCATAATCTCCATCTATTAAATAATACTGTCACCACTGAAATATTTCAAGGCAAGGCAATATTCCAAAAAAGGAAAATGTCTTTTTTCCCCCACTTATATCTTCTTATCTTTGGCAGTGGTTTTTGTGTTGGATGCAGAGGTTTAAGGGAATAGCCAAAACTGCCATTAATCATGAAGAATCATAACCCGGCATTATTCCCTACAGCAGATAAATAATATATTTTCAGGATGAGGCAATATGCTCCTCTGGATAAAGTCCAAAATTGTTCATATGCAGGGCTGTGCTCAGGTAGGAGTTGACAAGGGATGAGAGGCTTCCTCTGGCTGGGTAATACGGGATGTTTCAGAGCAATAGGTCAGAGGAGCACAGGGGGATAATGCAAACATTGCCATTGATTTAATGTGTTTGGGCAATACTTTATTTCAGAGGTAGTAAGACGTGCAAGGAGGACTATATTCTGCTAACTCAGCCCTCGTGTATACGGCACGCCTGTCAGACTTGATTAGAAGACCTTCTGCTGTTCTTCTTCTGGTGGGTATGTGTAAATGGGAATGTATGTTTGTCTTTTTATAGAACCAATTAAAATGACACATCTCTGAATGAACACAGTATCACTGATTTTGTGCCATGGTTTAGTTTGTGCACACGTGTTTGTGGTGTGTAAAATGATGTGTGTTTGTATAACCTGTCAATTTGGTCGTACATGACCAGTTAACTGAAGGTCAGACCAACGCTACTGATTATGCTGTTATTTGTGCGAGTGATTGTGTTTGCCACGGTGTTTAAAAAGGAAAGAGGAAAAGGGAGAAAGAAGAGGGTCACTCTTATACCCTTCCTTCCATCTTAAAGGGATAGTTCAGTCATAAATAAATAAATCTATTCACTCTGATGTTGTTCCAAACCTGTATGACTTACTTTTTTCTGTAAAACAAAAGAAGGTTTGAAGAATTTTCACTTTGCTCTTTTCCATATGAATGCGCATGGGGACCCAGGGCTGTCGAGCTCCATAAAACATTTTAAATGTAGTTCATACAACAAATACTTTATATTCAAAGTGTATTGAAGCCATATAGCCCATAAAGAACACTTGTTTGACAACTGTAGTCATTTACTTTCAGTGTATAGAATCCAACAGCAGCTTGGATTGGAAGAGCTTCTATTGTGTAGCAATGTACTATTATTACATTTATGGTTAATACAAGAAGCAGTAATTATTTTCATGTTATGTCTGATAACCATTAAATGGCTGATATTAAAATTCTATACTTTTGTCTAAATAAATGAAAGAAAAAAAACACAAACAAATGAATCATTAAAATGCTTCAAGGGGCAGTCGTGGCCTAATGGATAGAGAGTCGGGCTTGTAACCCAAAGGTCGTGGGTTCGAGTCTCGGGTCCGGCAGGGAATACCACGACTGAGGTGAGACCCTTGAGCAAGGCACCAAACCCCCAACTGCTCCCCGGGCGCCGCAGCATTGGCTGCCCACTGCTCCAGGTGTATGTTCACTACTTTGTGTATGCACTTGGATGGGTTAAATGCAGAGCACAAATTCCGAGTATGGGTCACCATACTTGGCCACACACCACTTCCCCTTTCCTTTCCTAAATTTAGGATTCACAACACTATGTACTGTATGAAAAATGAATGTAACTCATTTTGTGTTGGCTAAGGATTACGTTTAACAGTGTTATTAAATGTTATTGTTATTAAAGATTAACTTTAAGGGAGCATTAGATGATCCAAAGGAAAACTAAATGTAAAATATTAAATGAGCACATATAAACAAATATTGAATGATACCAATTATATCAAATATGTGTCAATAACTGATATGGTACTCTTATACAGTAAATATCTTATTTTCTGTCCCAATTAATTTGGTTCTGTGTAAGCGAATGACAGATTTTCATTACAAACTATTTCTTTAAATATGATTGAGTGTTGGAAATATGCTTTTTTGTACTCTCTGCAGTTTCAGAAAGCCAAAACTCAAAGACACAACACGTGTGTCGCTTCATAGACTAGAAAACTGCCTTTGCATGGGTATGAGAGAGGTCCGCTGTCTTCTGACCTTCACTTTATGTATTTTTACTGAGTGTCACTGGACCTGCAATAAACACACACACAAGTACAGATTCTCACACCCATACACTCACCTAATTGGATGTATAACCTGGGGTTGTCTCTCACACAGGAGTGGTTTTCTGTAATGAAATTCCCAGTCGGAGTCAGGGCACATAAAGCCAGCCGGAATGAAATTCAAGCACTGGAATCCCAGCCTTTCATCTGCAGCTTCACTTTTCTGTCTTGTGTGTGTGTGTGTTTGTGTCTGTATTTAATGTTCGTGTGTCTGAGAGTATGTGTGCGTGCGACCTGATTTTGGGGGGTCTGTAGGTGTTCTGTTATCAGCTTCTGATGGATGGTAGTTCACTGTCTTTGTGTTTGCATAGCAGAATTCAGTATAATGAGGCTCATTAAAAGTCTCTTTTTAGGGGGAAAGCACAGTGCCTACCTAAGATTATGTACAGTGTTTTTTTTTTTTTTTTTTTTTTTTTTTTTTTTGATAGGGTCACAGACAGCAAGAAAAACAATATGCAAATAATAAAATGCAACTAACTGTGTAATTGTGCTCATTTCGGATATCAAATTTAATAGGCTTATCGACTAAAAGAGGGGAGAGAACAATTCCCAACATGATTTGTGCTGACCACATTCAAGAGACATTTAGAAAATGAAATGTAATGTAAAACTAAAGCGTCAGTATTCCAAAATCTATTGTTGAACCTGTGCGGTTCATGGTAATAGTATTTTATTTTAGTAATTTTATTTTATTTTATTTCATTTTATTTAAATAGTTTAGTTAAAAATAAATATTTTGTCTTCATATACTATTGTTCATTAATTTCCAAATCCTTCTGATAGTCTTTCTTGTAAGAAACACAAAAGATGATGTTAAGCAAAATTTCCGAGCTGTTCTTTTCTGTACAACCAAACTGGATGGGGATTTATACTGCCAAGCTATTGCCACAGTATCTCAACAGAGGTACATATGACTCTTGTGCTAACATGACCTTTCCAAAGAAGAAAGAAAATAATATAAGCTTGAAATAGTATAGGAATGATGACAACATTTTCATTTTTGGCTGAAATATTTGTTTAAGTTCCAACTTGTGTATGAAATGAAGTTCTGAGAGCTTGGCTGTAATGTAATTTAGAGCAGTGGTTCTCAACTGGTTTTGCTTCAGGACCCATTGAACCACAAGCGGCGACCGATGATGGTGTAATGGAGGTGGAAGGTGGTCCCTCTGCGACCCACCAGTTGAGAACCATTGATTCATAGTAATGGACCAGCAAAATGTGTTCTAAAGTAATGGAAAATGTGAACTCATGTACTCTTATGTACATTATGGATATAGTATGTATTCACATATATAAAGTAATAAAAAATGCAGTGTTGATAGATTCATGTCATGTCTTTCATGCTTCTGTTGCGGCTCGTCTCTTGCCCTTTCTCAGGTTAGCTCTCTTTCTGTCTCACACTATCAGCAGGAACAGCCAATGAATGTAGCATGCTGTAATTGTGCAGAAAACCCAACAATAAATTTCTCTTACATTTACATTTAGATTGCTGAATATTTCATTTCTCTCAGTCTACACTGGCTGAGAAAGTTCCAGTCATCGCTTCAGTATGTTTAAATCCAAATATACTGTCTGTGACCCCTAGAATTCACACTTCATGAACAGTATCTGCGTGTGTTTGTGTGTCTTTATGTGCATGTTTCAGTTCATTTGTGTCATGACATACCAGTCTCCTTTTTGCCTTGTAGTAAGAAACACACAAAGCAACTGGAGGAAGGCAGCAATATGGACCAAAAAAGTCTGTTTAATATTTCATAATTTCATCAGGATATATGAAAAAGGGAGAGAGTGACAGGAAAAAGAGAGCAGATAGAGTGAAGGGGTTGCATGAGAGTGAGAGAATAGGAGACGAGAACCCAGCTGGGGGCAAAACTTAGAAAGATTAGATATCCAGTAACTCATGAATACAATTCAAAGAGCCTTTTTCTTTTAAATGACAGACAAGTCTTTGCTTCATAATGATTGCATGGGCATCTTTTCATAATGGGAAATTGGTATTTGGTATTTCTTCTTTTTGAAATGTACACAAAAGAATTTGTACCCTGGAGATAATGGCACATCAGCAGTTCAGAGTGCTGCTGAAGCACACAGTAACATCAGTGGCTCCTGTGCATGATGATAACACATTTGTGTCGTATACTTGCACAAAATTTTGTTTCATTGGTACACAGCCAGAGAGCGGGTGAGAGAAATAAATAGTGCTGCGTTTACATTTAAAGTGTTTAGCAGATGCTCTTATCCACAGCGACTTGTGAAGTTCACATAGGAAACTGTTTTGATCAACAGATGGCAATTTGTAATTTACAATGTAATCTGCTAGGAAAATAAGTGCTTCCTGTGCAAATACAAACAAGTACATTAAACCTTATACAGATACAATAAAACCTTGTTTAAATAAGACAATGATTTGCTTACTTGGGTAATCCATGTATTACTGAACGAGAAAGTCTTGAGCCTGCAAGTTGAAAAAAAAAATCACCTTCACAAAAGCTCATTAAGATCGATTGAACCAATTTTAGGGGAACGTAATGACCAATTAGCCTTGCCTGATGGCACAGTATAGTCTATTGAAGTCAAGATGTGCTGACGTGCATCTATATTCCAGACCTCTGCCTAAAAAAGGTGTTGCTTTCATTACCCTTAATTACAATGAATTGTTTCAGGATCCCTCTCATCCTGAGGAGCTTCTCTTGTTTCAGCACCACAGTCAGTGGACAGTGCCAGTCAGTGCTCCCTGCATCCAGCATTACACTTCTTATTACTTTTTCAATGGTTTTAAACTATTTTAATTTGCTACTGTAGCATATCTGAAAGAGTGTATTCATTTAAAATGGCAGTTTATTGTAGTGCAGTTGCTAATTATGTGCTGAGTTGGCCTATACTACAGTTTTGGGCAAAGAAACGCAAAATTGTGTTTCCTGTGGTAATGTCTAAATTGACAGGTTTTATTGAAGTCAAAATTAGTATTTTATGTGACTAAATCAACCTGGATGGATGCACCACCTAAAGCCATTTTTAAGGGCAAGATTACGTAGTGTGCAATTTATACAATGACTTTCAAGGGGACTGACATTTTAAATGGAATTTAATGGACCCTTTTCACATTTATAGAGGGTTCTCAGAAGCAAAAGTCGTCATAGTTGGGTAAATTTCTACAGTGGTGAACAGAAACTACAACAAATATCATTTTTGCGCTCTCATTTGATCCAATAGCTAAAGAAAAAAAATCCATGATAGCTTTTCTATAACCTTACAAAAGAGGGGAAAATATAGAGAGACTGGCCTGAAGAGATAGGCTACATGTCAAATATGCCGTCACTCCCTCAGCACTTACACTTAAGCAGCAGCGTTAAAGGGATAGTTCACCCAAAAATGATAATTCTGTCATCATTTACTCACCTTCAAGTAGTTCCAAACCTGTATGAATTTCTTTGTTGTGCTGAACACAAAGGAAGATATTTTGAAGAAAGTTAGTAACTAGGCTGTTTTGGGGCACCATTGACTTCCATAGTAGGAAAGAAAATACTATGGAAGTCAATGGTGCCCCAGAACTGCTCTGTTTCCCACATTCTTCAGAATATCTTCCTTTGTGTTCAGTAGAACAAAGATATTCATACAGGTTTGGAACTACTCGAGGGTGAGTAAATGATGACAGAATTTTCATTTTTGGGTGAACTATCCCTTTAACTAGCCTACTTTTAATATACATTAAGGTAATATAACACAAAGTAGGCTATAGTGTTCTAAATGTACATTAATTAAAAAATGAATTAAAAAATGCCGATGTTAACAACTGTTGAAACTAGTCATCACAGTCAGTGAAAAGCTCATCTCAAATGGTCTTTTTAGCATAGTAACACCAACTATATTTTCAATTTTTAAACAAAACCCAAACGTTTTTACGATATAGGCTATTCTATGAAAATTTGAAATGACAATGTGACAATGACGGTGTCACATTGAGAGAGAGAGAGAGAGAGAGAGAGAGAGAGAGAGAGAGAGAGAGAGAGAGAGAGAGGAGGAAACCTCCGCTTTACACTCATTTGGACTCAGCTCAGAGCGCGGATGGTTTCGGCGCAGGGAGAGCATCTGCCATCGGACATGCAGCAAATTCATCAGAGAGTTGACCAGTCAATTGAAGACGCGCGCACTCGTTTGAAATCAGCCGAGCAACAACATCACTCAGATTAAAAAGTACCCCAGTAGTGAATTTGCACAGGAATGTGTATTTTCACATCACTCTACAGACGTGACATTTTGGAGGGTGTTTGAGGAAGACATAACCTCAGCTGAAGTGTTTCTTGTATTGGATATAAACAATAATGCTAAACGCTTGAGTCTGTGGGACTGAACAGTACTGGCAACTCCAGAGCAGCATCCAATAACAACGTCTGGTCTGGAGAGCAGGTGCTTGTCTCTTCTTAAAGAGGAGAGCAGACAGAGGATGTGACAAAGTATGGGACAGTGTTTCCGATTAGCAGTCACAGCAGATTCGTATTTTATCGGCGCGTCCTTGTAACGCCGTCCTGCGCGCAGAGACGTCCCCTGGCTTCTTCCACTCGGTGTAACCCCCTGCGAGATCACCTCCAAAGTAACTTGATCGCCTGGCCGTCCCTGGAGCCCGCTCATGGGTGACGCTGGACCGGATGGCGTGCTACTACCTTGTGATCAGCTCCACGCACCTCAGCCATGGACACTACCGGAGCATCAAAGGAGTTTTCAGGGGTCCGCTCTGCAAAAGCACCGGAGGCGAATCACCGGTAATACTACTCAATCGCCGTTTTTGTTTATTAAAGATATCACCACGATGCGCTATTAGGAACTCATTGAGCACACTTTATTGTTCTGGATTGTGTTTATATTTTAGTTCCCATTTGTCTTAGTTAAAGCATGTTTAATGCAAAATCTGGACATATACTTGAATGAAATGTAAAGAAGAGAGGATTTGATGATCTATGAAACTCATGCCATCAACATGACCTTCACTTGTAAACTGCATCAGACAGTGAAATCCTAAAAGCATTTTGTTTTATGTAGTAGGGTTGAGGGAGTTTATGTATGCAATGTGTAAAACATCACTGCATATATCTCAGATGTCAGGCTTGTGAGTCTATGAAGGATTGTGACTTTATTTGTGCTGTGATCACAGACCCCTGATGCTCTCCTAACAGAGACTGATGGCAGGTCTTGCTCTGTTGGGCTCCGACTATTGAGCTGTATGTTAAACTTTGACCTCAAGCACTGTTCTGGTGCTAACCCACCTATGGATGTCACAACACCGTGTTCACAAGCTTCAGCAACTGAATGGGAAATTCACTGATGGTCCTAACCATCCTAAAACAGAGTGTATTTCCCGTCATATTTGAGGTTGTACAGTTATTACTTTCCCCCAACTACAAGTGAATCCATGTCTTCTACACTGAAAACATTTGGTCTAGAAACTGTTTTCACTCAGAAATTGCACAAATAATTACAAAGAAACGGCAAATAACACACTGAATTAAACATGAAATTTTGAAATGAAGTAGGCAGACTAAAATTGTATTTTTTTCCCCGTAAAACGTACTCCAACAATCTTTGTTCAAAAAAAAAAAAATAATAAAATAAAATAATAAAAATAAATAAATAAATAATTACTGAAAAAATTTGGTGTAGGATTTATTTTTTTCAGTTGGCTTGTAACACATTAAAGTTAACATAAAATTTTGAAGTAGGAAGACTAAAATTGTATTTTCTTGTAAACATTCTCCTTTTTTCTTTTACAACTTTGAAAAATCATTTTGCTTTGATCAAATAATTTTAATGTTTTTTTTTTTTTTTGTCATCCATATATATGTGTAATTCTTTGGAGGGCATCATTGGCCTCTCCTGCTGATGATATTGTAGTTGTTTAGTCAGCATATTGAATGACTTTAAAGTTTCCTTTTGTTGTTTTGTGTACGAAAGAACGCACAGCTAATCAGAAATTATATGAGATGAAATGACAAAACAGGACGCGTAGTGCTTCTATAGCCAAAAGAGAGCAGATAGAAACAAGAGATGAGAGCAGGATGAGAGAAAACATTTTTGTCCTTTTCTGGCAGTTTCACTTACTATTTCAGCCAGCATTATAATCCATTCCATTCACATGCTTAATTGAGGCTGTGCTGGTGTACTGTCTGTATGTGCCTAAACTTTGTGTCCGGTCCAGGCCTTTTCCTGTTAGGAAAATTATGTATGCTAATGAAGACTTGTACACTATTGAAGTCCGACATAAGTAAGCAAATTGAGAATTGTTGTACCTGGTAACTTTAGAGAGGCAAGAGTGTGTGTGTGTTTTCTATTTGGCCTGCCCTACAGGATGGACAGACAGTGCAGGCTGATTGGAAAGAAGCTGGGCTCAGTGGTGATAGTTTTGATGGGTAATTTCAGAGCAGCTGTTGTGAAGGGTGCATCTGCTTCAGCTTAAATCAGAGTGCCATGTTCACTCTAACTCAATGCACGAGGAGGACACACACACACACACACACACACACACACACACGATCACGCAGGCACATATTGAAACATACACAGACTGCAGAATGACATGCTCAGGTTTCTCAGCCGCTCTGACTGGCAGCCTCTGTTGTCTTACATCACATGCACATTAATAATCGTTTGCATATGTTGCAGTGATGTGCTCTCAAAATGTCAGATATGCAATAAATCATTTAAGCTTTGCTAAAAGGTCTTTAACATTATAATGCAACATTTAGGGTGTTTTGTGTAAAAAGATTAGGAGCTGTGAAGGCCAAAAGAAAGCTGTGGGAACTCTTCTCATTTATAGAGAAAGAAACATTGGTGGTGTTTCAAAAAATGGGCAGGTCATGCTCCAGTTGTTCTCTAGCCCAGCACTAGAGGGCACCTCACTGGTGCAAAGTTATCAGGCTTTTGTTCAAGTTTCAATGATATACAGTATGATGTTGTCCGCAATGAAGAAAAGGAAAAATCTAATTTAAATCACGTGCCAGGTCATGGGTCTTGAAATGCATTTTTTAAATTATTTTATTATGTTTCCCGAGGTGCACTTATAATCTTAGGATGGATTTTTTTAATCAAAAACGGTCATAATTTTGATTATAAATGGTCATTTTCAGTCATAAATTTAGTACTCTTGATTTGATCGCTCTGTTGGAAGGGGTGTGTCTTCTGTGGGACTGCACTGTAAATGTCCATTGCTTTCTTTGCAAATGAAATGAGCATTACATGTTGAACTCTCGAAAGTTTTTGTTGTGCTTTTACTGTAACAGCTGCCAGTGTTAATTATAGACTTATTCTTAGAACTACTCCCGTTCATCAAATGTTGCAGTGCTGCACTGTAGCCGAACACAGTCATGTCTACAGAGCACACAATGCAGTAATCTCCTTATTGCAACATGATTTCTGCAAGCTCACCAATACTTTCATCATAACTAACCCAGTGAAAACACAATGTAAATAAGAGACTCGTTGAGCAGTGTCAAATGTGTCACTGATTATAAAGGGCGTTTTGGTGCAGAAATCAAATCACTGATAGACTGAAGTTACGATTCTCCCCATTTCAGATCCGGACACTTCAGAAAGGTAGAAAAAATTCATATTTTAAACTGGAGGGTTAATTTTGAGTTTTGAAACTTGTAGTATGCTTTTATTGTAGAGTAGCCGCTTATATGTGTAAATATCAAGAACATTTTAATTTCAAATTTAAATTGTGAATTGAAGCAGAAACATACATTTTTAACATTTTTACTGTCGCTATTCCAGAATATTAAGAAAGTTTTAAATCCTCCTTGGACTCAGTCTTCAGCATATTCTGTAGTTTATAGAAACTAATTAAATTAATTTAAAACATAAGCACTGGACTCCACAAGGCCAAAACTGCACATTATCATTGCGTTTGACAGCACATTTTGTGAATAGAGTTCTCTGTCTTCCTTCAAAAAATCATACCGCAGCTGAGCCACAGATTACCTAGCGTGCAATGATTTTGGTTGATCTGCAAAAGTAATTTTTACAAAAAGCTAAAAATTAATATTAAGTGAAATTTTGTACTGATTCCCCCAACCATCTGTATGCAAAAACCCCACTATTCATTTTGTACTTACAATAATCACAGTTTTTTTTTTTCCCCCTTTCTTTTTTTGGAAGCTTTTGCATGTATGAATTGCATTTTTTATGTATTCTTTGACCCCTCAAAGGGGTTAATCCAAGTTCTCTCCCCTCTAGATCAGTGTACATTGCTATAAATGAGAGATTCTGTGCAGATTCTGCTCATAAATGTCTTTAGAACAGCAAAAATAGCTGAATCTTCCCTTGTTTCCCATGGCATAGCCTTAAGACCAAAACTAAACCTTACAAAAATGTTCCCCATCATTGAGTCTCCTGTTTAACTCATTGGACTGGAATGTCTCTGTCTCAGTGAGGTGTCCCAGAGTACTTATTTGGATCAGCTTTCCGCTACAGCAGTCAACACCTGTTCGTATGCCCTGTGGTTCACCCAGTACCATCAAGCTCGTCTTATGGGGCTCCATCTCAGTTTTTTGTGGAGAGGCTCCAAGCAGATCTTATGTTGAACTCACTCAGTATCTGGGTTATTCCCTCTCACTCCGCCCATGACGCTGTGAGGATGTTTGATGTTGAGCTGCAGCAGGGACCCTGTTTGCATTCCAAACTGCTGTCTCCCACCGCATTTTTAAAACATGTATGCCACTGAAGAGGGATATGTTGATAGGTCTGCCAGCATGAGTGAGACACAAATGCACAATTTATGTGCAGAAGCAATGAGTTTTAATTAGTTCTGAAACATTGCAGCTATTGCGTTAGAGTGAAGGGCTTGTCGGTTTGTGTTGGCTGCTGCTGAGATAAAGAGGTATTTTTTCATGGGTTTGTGTGCACTGAATATGTTGAAATATTTGACATTTTTTTGCAATTTTTCAGGAGGATCACCCAGTTTTTCCTTTTCTTTGCATTTATTAAAAATATAAATCTTTTGTAACATAATATGTCTTCGCTTTGTCTTTTGATCAATTTTCTGCACCCTTGCTGAATAGAAGTATTTTAATAATTAAAAAAAAAATTGTTAGTGTATATTTTTACTTTTTTTTTTTTTTAAATGCTTCACTGTTTCTTTTTCTTTTACTAATATTTGAACTTTTATCTTCAAAATCAAATACCATGTGGTGTGACCAAAATGCATATTGGAAATAATGATTAAAATGTGCACTCTCACATGTATTCCCACACGGGGAAAAAAATGACTTTGTACTTGGTTTCACCACATGAACATTTTCTTGGTATAAAAATGTTTTTTCAAAACAATATGAAACCAACAAGAGTACAAAGAGTAATTTTCTGAGGATCTGCCACATGTATTTAAACCTAGCCTTTTCTTTCACTTCAAAAGATTTTTTATTTGTGGACATACATTATTGACCTGTAAACTGTTTTTACTTCATTGTACCATACTCTCCACTATAGATCTGAGCAGTAGTTCTACAATGGATCATAATGGCATGACGTTAGCTGCAGTAACCATCATTTCATGTTTTACCTGACTAGTCAGATGACCTTTAATGACTCATGAGCCTTATGGTCAGGAAATGTCAGGGTGATATGAAAATCGCTGGCTACCTAATGCCTTCTTAGTTAACAAAGATATTCCATTGCTAGTCTGAAGTTACATATTATGGAGTCTGCCATTCGTGCTCCTTGCATATTAGCTCTTAAATTCTTCTGAACCACTGCCAGTCGACTTATATAATGCCACTCTGTGCTTTCTAGTTAAGAGCTGCCAGAGAAACTGTTATCTGTGATGCCACAACTTGCATTTTGACACAGTACCAAATAAAGAAATTAATTAACAAAAATGAGCAGGTGCTCCTAAGTTTCTTTTGGCCCCATAGGGCTGCCATGTGGAGAGGCAGTTGTCCAAGTACACACTACAAACACACACTAATGAGCGTATACTGTAGTAGTTTCTTTTTTAAATGAGTCCAGATATGACATCTTATTTGTTATATACATATGTATATAGACACACACACACATAAATACTTGCTCTATGACGTCACTTCCCGATCTCAGTGCGCATGAAACTCACATTGCCCTGTTATGTTTACTCAGTTTACAAGCTTTGATATCTTTTTTGGCATGTGGTTCAGTGTTACAGTATATATAATGTTATAGTTAGTGCTGTTATATGGCTTGATAATAAGTTGTGTTTTGAATGTTTAAAGGTTAATTTGATACTTTATTTGTTCTTTTTCTCTCTATCTTACAATGCAAATGGCTTACTAATGATTCCGGCCATTCTGGTAATGAGTGGCTAGTGCTGTACTTAGCTCAGCTCTTTTTGAGGAGCGTTAGCGCTGTTGCTGTGCTAATGGAGTGTAGCAGGCGGTGTTTAATATTCAGCCCCAGTCCCGGGCACAGCCGTCCTCTGAGTTTGCCTGTCTGAAACTCTTTGTGTTGGGGCCCTGACGTTAACACGGCCAGGGAGCTCTAATCACACAGGAAGGCTAATGAATCACTCTCTTCGGCTTACGGTGCAGAAAAATAGAAACAAAAGCCTGCACACAAACACACAGACTTCGCTTAACACACACATATGGACCCTTTTCACTTAAACACATTTGCGGGTCAATTCTGCAGCGCTAATTTGCCCAATTAACTGATTAAATGCTTTATGAGGGTCTAATTAATCAAAGAGGTCATCCTACATTCGCATACACACAGCAGCACATAACAGCAGTTCCCTGTGCCTCCAGTCTTTTTACTTTTAAGCTGAAAAAAATCCTGACATAGCATGGGGGGGAAGTAACAATAGACGAGAATCCATTGTTTTCAAACCGTAGGCAGAATTGGATGTTCATTAATGGCCCTCACTTACTGTAATTATGCAATGAATTAAAAGAAAGGTGAGGTAGAAGATAGAATGAGAGAAAGAGAAAGAGAAAGAGAGAGTATCTCAGCCTCACACTGTTTTAACAGGGTTGGTGAGAGGCAGAGAGAATGACAGAATGGGTCTTGCTGATACCAGCAAATACACAGTCTAAATGGCTTGAGGATTTTCTAACATGTTTGAAAGCAATTTGTCCAGGCACTCAAAGGCCATTCTAATAAGGGGAAATGATTGTTAATGGCCTGTAAGTGTTTCTAAATGGGTCTAGAGGAGAGAGAGGGAGGGGAGAGAGGAACGCATTCAAATCTGTTTCTAAGGTGCCTTGTTCCCTCTCTGTCTTTCGAAGAAAATCTTTTCTAAGAACAATGCTTAATGATAAGCTTCATTTGAGGAATGAATGCGATGCTGATATACAAGATAAGCGAGAATATAATTTAAATTATCATCTCAATCCACCAATCTATCTCAATCTGACCATGTCCGAAAACCAGAGACAGCTGACTCATATGTAAAAAAAAAAAAAAAAAAAAAAAAAATCTCATTTGAACCATATTTCAGGTGCCATTTTTTTCTCTAAAATATTTTAAAATAAAAATTTTAATTTAATTAAATTGTATTTTATTTTATTTTATTTTATTTTACATGTGTTGGTATGCTTGAGCAAAAATATTTTCTAGGTGAAGTTGGGAGGCCAGTTACTACAGTAGTTGTAAAAGTGAGTTTCTACAGTAAGTCTGTTGTCATGGGGATAACATTGCCAGAGGTGAAGGTGGAAGTTGTGCGGTTCCCTTGATAGACCACAATTTTTGTTGCATTAAATGACTGGAAAAGAATAAGAGAAGCAAAATGTGAGCGCTTGTGACTGGAGCTGGACTGTGTGTGTCAGGTTTGCGAGGTGAAGGTGAAGACTAAATGTCCCCTGGATGGTAAAACCTGAAAAAAAAAAAACACCATTGTGTGGACCAGTAAAAAGTCCCCATAAGAAAAATGTCTTAATAAACACACTAACTTGCAAATGTAAAAATTAAAAATGGAAAATATCATTACCTCAATATATATTAAAAAAAAGAAGTCAGCGTAAAGTAAAAATATATTTGTATTTGCTTTTCTTTCTTATTTGGGACTGGGAGATGATAACTGTAACCAGCAAGAATGAAAGGGCCAGATTTACTAAACAGCAAATTAGCATTAGAGTGCAATTATATAAAAGCGCCATGGGAGGGGAAAATGCTGCGTGTGATTTACTGACAATGCGCACATTAAAGAACACAGACGCAGCCAGATCATTTCCATAATGACCAGCGCAATCTACCAAGAGCAGCACAAATTACCGCCTGCTTTAAGACATGCTTTTTTGGGTGTTAAATAATGGCGCAAATACCAGTAATTTGACGAGCGCAAACTTTAGTAAATCGCCTTGTGTGATTCATCTTAATACTCTCCTCCCAGAAATTTTGCGTCTGAAAGGGAAACTTCTAAAAATGCATATTCAATAAGGTCAGGCCCTAAAATAACTGTGTCCACGCCTTTTCAGTGCTAATTCACTGCTAATTCACTGCACATCTTTAGTAAATCCTGACAGTAATATTTTAACGACAAAAGCCTACCTGTTATGAGTTTTCCAAAATGCAGTGTAGTGAACTCTCTGAACAAGATAAATATGGCAGGTTAACCTCTTCAGAATTGCAGTGTGTGTTGACAAAGTGTTGTTAAATTATTAGCATTTTTAAAAATTAACCTTAAATGAGTGTTAGATGATGGCAGATGTAATCGAAATGTAAAAATATGGGAACTGAGGATGCTAAATTAAATATCCTGTTATGTATAAATCTAATATCGGCCAGTAATGTATATGGTACCAATGTATCCAATATATATTGTGCATCCCTAGTATGCTTACATCTCACCTTACTGTTTTTCTCCCAGAGCTATGTGTCTTTATTCATGATTTGTGCGTCAAGATGAATTACTGTGTAGTGGATCACAGTTTGGTGTGTGTGTGTGTTGCTGTTGTTGTGAATGTATGCATGAAGTTGTTGTGGAGCTCTAATTTTGAGTACAAAGCTGAGGAGAAGCCATCCGTTGAGAGTACTAATTAAAGCCTGGAGATTTTTCAGACAGGGTGTTCTGACATTTAGCCACACAGTAACCTGCAATAAACAAATTTCAAGAGAGAGGTTTTTATATGAGTTATGCTACCTGTCACTGTCAATACAGCTGCCGATGTACTCGATGAACTTAGAAGATTTCTCCAGAGAGAGTCTGTGTGTGTGTGTGTGTGTGTGTGTGTGTGTGGGTTTTAGTGGGCGATGAAGAAAGACAAGTGAGAAGCCGAGGAATACAGTGATGGTACAACAAGCAAGCTAATTTTAATTCAGCTGATAAGGCTGTAACAGGGTAAATTTTATACAGCGGAAACAAAATAAATTCCCTCTGACACTTTGAGAGTGGAGGGAGACTCATTCTCTGTGTTTTTCACCACCCAAAACAGTAGAATGAGAGCCAGCGCTGCTTAATAACAGAATTATTCATGCTTTTCTTTTCCGTTTCCTTCTTGCAGACACCAAAATAAACTACACTTAAATTTATTGGGCCAATCCCAAACATTCCCTGCTCCGGCAGAACCGCTTTGTCTCCCTGGACACTACTGCACCACAGCTGTTTTCACGATCTCTCTTACGCACAAGTTTCTGAGGAAACCCGTTTACCTCAGAAGATATTTCAGTGGTTATTAGTAGGTGTAGGGAACAGTAATTGCATTGTCACAGCAAGCACCAAAAAAGCATACAGGCTCACTAATCACCAGTTTAACTACTGCATCAATCACCTTATCTCTGCTCTGCTATCCATTAAGCATCTTGACTAACTGTGCTTGATAATTTATCCGTAGACGGGAGTCTGGGTACAAAATTAACTCTCGAAAAGAACCAAATGTGAGTAAAAATTGGCTTTTACAAGTAAATAAAATGGAATGACTTGCCAGTTGGCTGGTAGCCTTGTAAGGGAATAAACATCTAAATATTGTCATAGTGAGATTACAAATAATGCAAAATACAGTTTTTTATGGGAAATATTAAGGGCAGGTAAATTTTTGCATGGTCACACTTTATTTTAAGGTCCAATTATCGCTATTAACAAATCATTAACTATGACTTTTGTCTCAATAAACTACTAATTTGCTGCTTATTAATAATTAGTAATTAGCTTATTAATAAATAATTAGCTTATTAATAATTAGAGATGTAGAATATGGTCATACAGAATATGTGCTTCATAAGTACTAATAAAAAGCCAATATGTTATTAATAGGCATGCTAATAAGCAACTAGTTGACAGTTAGAATTGGTCCCTATACTAAAGCGTTACCATATATAACTAAGGACTGAGAGAATAATGCGACAGCAAAAGTGTGAGCAAACTCTCTTTATGTCATGCAGCTAAATGAGAGTCTCTCTATTGATCTAATCAAAACATACTCAAGCACTCTCTTAGGAAATCTCCTGTTTGTGTTAATTGGATAAGTGAACAGGGTTGCCCTCAAATGAACTGCTCTCTCTCTCACACACACACACTCGCAGTGACACAAGTTTCAACAGTAGCTTCAACGTGTGCAGCCTGTTTGTTGATTATAAACTATATGATTAGAAGTGCTGCTCATTACCCACTTCACACTGTGTTATTAAGCTCCTTCATTCATCATAACTGGGATCTATGATCTCCTGCAGAGATTGAATGCTGCATGACTGCAGTTTTTATACAGCTGGTCTGTTTGCTGTACTCAACACTCCTAGCACTCGTATTCCTTTCCTTTTTCAGACAGGAATGAAGGAATACTGATGCTTATTGTGCTTGTGTGTATGTGTGTGTGTGTGTGTGTGGGTGGCATGGCCTTAATCACAATCCTGACTGATCAGCATGATGAAGAAAGAATTCTATTAAAACATACAAAGGTAAACTTCGGTAATTAATTTCGTTGGCCTCTTATTAACCCCTTTCTAATCCTTTACCCACTCGCACCCCCCTTCTCAAACACACACACACAAACACACTAGCCTCAGTGGCTGTGCTGTAGCTTTCAATAAAGTCTGTAATTATGGCATGTGATGTGTTGTAAACTGGTGTAGTGATGACCATACATGGGCGTCTGACAGTTTGTGACTTTGTAATTATTACTTCTGAGTTATGATTATGTTTATCAGTACCAAAGTAATAATTATGTGAAGTGAACTGTACAAAACACATTTATAAATCATGTTTTATCTCTTTAAATTAATGTGTCAGATTTAGGAATATAAGTTAGCTGGAGTTTTTTAGTTCAGTTTCAAAAAACATGAAATATTTAAAATTAACTGTAAATCTTATTACAGAGTATTTATTTTACCAGATGTATTTTTAGGGCTGTCAAGCTAAATTAAATGTTGAAATATCTAATATGTAAATTTAGATGTTAATTAAGTATTTAAGATATATGTTAACAAACTGCTATTGTACAATCAATAACGGTACAAAAGATAATTACTACATTTTTTATTGTCTTTTATAATATACTTACTTTTTAATGCACATTATGAATATTTTTTTCCCCACAGGTTTTATCTGCCTTTATATATTTTAGGTATCAAAAAGTTTAAAAAACAATTATTAAATGTACAATACAGCATTTCTGATTTAATATTGATTGACAAAGCTAATATAAGTTTGCTTTGAGTATGAGCTAATTTCAACTAGCAGCAGTTCCTAAATGGGCCAATATTCATATGTTTCCTGATATATTTTTATCCTCATAACTTGCTTAATTATGATGTTGTTTTATTACATATTGCTGTTTCCCTCCAGCTTTCATTAGGCAGCATAATACATTAGCAATTCACAGCAATAAGAGAATGACTCAGTTTTTATCCATGCTGACTCGAAGGCATCCACTAGACCACAATGCACTGCTTCAGGCACAGTCAAACTCATGGGGTCAAGGTTACAGTGACAGCGGGATCCTGGAGGGTGTGATATCCTCTCTCCGCATGTCCGTGTTTGTCTGTGTCTTTTATATATTCAGTTCTGTCCTCATTTCCAAGTCAGTTTAATTATTTATTTACATTCATCTATATTTTTGGACTGAGGTCAGTCGACAAGGGCAAACAAAAAGCAGCATCGTCTGACCATGAGAATAAACAGTGGTGTGTTTAGCATGCGCACACCTGTGGAAACCCTTCTGAATGGAATCAGGAAGCAAACAGGAAACAGGGAATGCTTTGTTTTGACGTGCATGCAATTTGTGTGTCTGTTGACATGGAACATGCTTGAAGTAAGAAGGTCGGAAGAGTTGCTGTCTTCTGCTCTCTACAGAAATGTCCTGAGGAAGTTTGTATCTGTATGGCATTTGGGCTTTGGGGCCCAAAATTGATTTTCTCTTGTTTACAGCCTTGAATGGATTTAGGTGACATCCTGTTTGTGCAAGCGTCTTATGCTTAAATGTGAAACTGAATAGGTAGGTTTGTGTGTTTGTTTGTGCATGTGTGGGTTCTTTGATCTGAACAGCAGGAATAACCTAAATAATGAGGCAAAAGAATTCTTATGTGGCCAGAAGCCAGCTCTTGACAATCTGCCAGACTCGCTGCTTTGATAATATCTGTATACAAAATATTTTACCATACAGCTCTTCCATTTAACCCTTTCCACATCTACAGGTACAGATTGAAACACTAAGCCATGACTATTTAACCTTATGGGCCAGATTTACTAAACAGGGCAAATTATTGAAAGATTGCAATCCCATAAAAGCACCAATGGGAGTGGAATGTTCTGTGGCTGATTTACTGACAATGCGCAAATTAAAGAACACTCTCTCTCATTTACATAATTACCAACACAGTCTACCAAGAGCAACGCAAATTAGCATAGGAGCGGAAACAAGAGCCAGTGGTAATCAGGTGAGAGTAGTCTAACACAGGCACAAAATGGGTTAAGACATGCTTTTTTGGGGGTCATTAAATAATTGTGTAAATACCAGTAAACTGACTACTGCAAACTCCCTTCCCATAATTTTTTTTTGAGGGAAAACTCCTATAAATGCACATGCAATAAGGTTAACCACAAAAATACCATGTGTCCATGCCTTTTTCATTGCTCATTTTTACTGCATGTCTTGACAGTAGTTTTTAATGCCAAAAGAGGGTCGCAAAAAGTTAGTAAATCCAATAAAAATTGGAAACTTATGTTTACAGTATATCTATTTTTGTATATGCAGCCTGCACTATCATTATTAAAATCTATTTAATTTAATTCTAATTTATTTTTACTATAACAATGCACTTTATTATAATATACATTTTATATTAAATTTATCTTGTATATTATGTAATTTATATAATGTATCAAATATAATATAAACACATGCAAACCTTTTTATGTTTAAAGGTTAAAAAATATATATTTACTTATGACTTTTATTTCATGTGTCATGGTTTTAAGTTATTATGAGTCCTTACATGCTTCTGTTCTTTCCAACTTAGGTCTTATTCACAACCTCAAGGCTATTTGCCTGCCACAATTAACACTGCACAATTACTGTCCATGGAAAGCAGATGGTAAACCAAATACTGTTCAAGAAAGATGTTTGTTTACATTTTCTATTGATCATAGCAGCAGTTATTTATAAAATGATGAAAAATAATGGGGAAGCGCATTATAACTGGGCACATATCCAGACATGCAGGATAACTGAACACACTTTCAGCATTTCAAACAGTCAGATGCCTGAAACACAGTGGTGGAGGGATGCTGTTGTACGTCCTCCGCAACCTACAGTACCACAGAACCGGCCAAGATGCAAATGGAGTTCAGCACTAATTTGTGGACTTGTTTGCATTGTTGCCTGATTTGTAACAACGTAGCGCATGCAAAAAAAAAACTGCACTCTCGGTGGGCACGTAAATTTCCTGTGACTCCAGTCTACTTCTGTAATGCGGCTGCTATTTTCGTGTATGTTTAATCCATTTAAATTCATTTCATTTAATTATTATTATTTATTAATACCTCTGAGGGTTCTGTTTTAATTGATTAACTTTAGTGAGAAAAGTGCTTAAGGCAAGACATAAATATATAATCAGATATACTTTTGTATGTGTGTGTATACATCTCTTTTGGTATGTCATTGGGAGAGTCTGAGCATTTATGCAAGTTAGAGAACCTTTAAGCACTCTTTAGTCTAATGAACGTGAGTGTCATGCTTTTTTTTTTTTTTTCTCTGTCTGTTGATTGGATCTCTTCTTGTAGATGTGTGTCTTTGTGCACATTTCTTCTCTCTGATGAGCCATTCAGTTACCCACAATACACTCATCAGGCTCACACAGATAAACCCAAACACAGTTATTACAACCAAATGTGTGTGATTGAGTGTGTGTGTGTAGACCAGCTGCTTTCGGTCTGTTTAGAAGTTTTTTAAGACACGGCAGGAGGTGTCCAACTTTCCTGTGCTCACACTGCCTTCGGCAAAATCACTCCATCTCTGGAAAAACAGCAAAATCCACTCCCAGCCCTGGCTTTCAGTCTGAGACACACAAACATGCACCAATATATTAGTTGACGGTAGCAGCGGTGGGTATTCAACCTGAAACAGTATAAAACAGCATTTTTGGTGAAACTACCCATAATGCATCAGTGCCTCAGCATTTCAGTCATCTGATAAGTCTCTGTGCTGTTCTCATATGCACCACTTTCTCATTAAGATAAATAACCTGGCAAGAAAAAACTCAGCCACCATCCAGACTTTCGGTTTTACAAGAATTCTTTCCCTCACACATCTGGCCCTATTTTCGAAAACACGAGCAAAACGAATCCATTCTGCGCAAATTGTCCCATTGAATTGAATGCAACAATTTACATAAGACTGTTTTTACAGTGGGTTTACACACATTCATTCTACTTTTGTTACAAGAATAAGGCCTATTTCACATCGCACTCACAAGCTTTACCTAAGCAAAGCTTTGTAACTGAAGCAGCAGGCTTACGTTATGCTATCATAATAATAGCATTTCTGCTTTAAAGAAATAAACCAATTTGATAACAACAGTCAGAAATTATAAGATGGCTTACAGGAATTGCCTGCTGAAAATGACCATAATAATCATGTAATCTGATTTACATAAGGAGGGTGATCACATTTACATTCAAATTGTAATTAATCTACATGCAACCAAATCCAAATGACAAAGTGTATGTTTATGTTTAGCAGACTGATTAAATCGTCAGAATTCAGTCAGATTTACTGAATAGAATGTGCAGTACATCAAACATGGCCGATAGTCTTATTTTTAGGGATATCAATACATTGTTATTTGTTTATTAATAAATAAACAAATAAATATAAATGAATAAAACATGTATGTATCATCTAGTATGTAAGCGTATACTCATTTTCCTCTTTTTATGTTTAGATATATTTTTCTCTATTTTTAATATATTTAGATAGTATTATTATTTCGCTAATAACAATAATACACTAAAAACACTAACTAATGCAATAAAACACCCTTCATTGTTCTGCCAAATTAAAAGTTTGAGGGTTTAACTCTTGCAAGTGAAGAAATTAATTTTAATTAATAATTACTATCTAATTATGATTAAATATTCACATAATTAATAACATTACTGTTTATTACTAATTATTAATATTAATATTACTATATACTATTTAAATTTGATGCCCTTAATGTGGCATAAAAGGTTGTGCTGGTCAAAATGTTTATAGTGCATTTTCAGTTCAGTACACGATGTGTGGCAAAAATTGGCTCAGGACTAAAACTCTGCTTGCACCTACGCTTCTCCTTGCTCACTTGTGCAGTGTTAATATGACAGTTGAAATAAATACATGCTGCTTTCATGAGAAATAGAACCCATGAACCCATGGTTTGTGCGTGTGTGTATGTGTATATATATATATATATATATATATATATATATATATATATGTATATGTATGTGTGTGTGTGTATATGTAATATACATACATTTATATTTATACACATACATTATACATTTATAGTATTTTCATTTGTTTTGTTTTGTGCCTGAACTTAGTGTATTTGCTGCAGTTACATTAAGTTGTTCTTTAAAGTGCATCAGAACTAACTTTATTATTATTATTATTATTTTTTATGAGTGTTTTTTATCTCATCCATCATTGATCCCTATACAAATGAGGGGGAAGATTTCTGTTCGCACATCACTCTAAAGTATTGCACTTATAATCATTCTGGTGTGACTTTCTGCCCCCTCACATCCATTAGTAATGCCTGAGCATCCTGACTGATGAGGAGCTCTGTTCGTCAGGCCTGGGAATACTCCATCACGCAGGGTGGGTGGCTGCCATTACCATAGATTACACGCTCCCGTTCCCCTTAAGATTACCTATGTGTGTGTGTGTGTGGATATGTGGAGGTGTTTGTATTCAGAGCTGTGGGTTTGTTTACTCATCAGCCCTCTGTGTGGATTCCATGCTGATGTTCTCTGCGAGGGAGATTGTGTCAATAATGCGGCTGCTCTCTGCACCGAAAATGTGGCATTTTCCAAAACGGCTCATCTGACAAAACCGCTCTGACTCATCAGGGCAGGTGTCAGTAATATGATATAATTTGTACTGTAAAGTCACATCATGATGTGACTACCCGTCACCCGCCTCCCACGTTCATCTGTGGTCACATAATAACCAGGAAGACGGTAAAACCTCCTGCTTTGACACATTCAGGCCTTCTGTATGACAAAATATTCCCAAAGAATGATTATATGTTATGTCACATTATAAGCAGTTTATGGCAGTCATTGATTCAAATCAGCATGAGATAAGAACCCGGGGCAGTGTTAATTTGATATCATCGACACCGTTGTCACTGTCACGTATTGAGGCTGTAATTTGAATTATCTGTCCAGTATTGCTGTCAGATAACTTCTTCGCAGTAGTGTTTGTCGCAGTTTCTACTGCAGGGTACTCCATATGCCTGTCAAGCTGCGAATTACTTTAAAATTCTGCTGAGTGTGTGTGTGTGTGTGTGTGTGTGTGTCTGTGTGTGTGTTGTTTGGATGTGTATGCACTGTAAAAATACTTTTGTGTTTCTAAAACATGTCTCGTTGCATTCAAAATTTCAATTTGGCCTCATAAAAGTTCTGCAAATTAATTAATTTGAGTTTATGGCCTCAATTATGTGGCCTCAATCATCAGTACATATTTGTTTTTCTACATATTTGAAACAGATTTGGAGGTGGAAAAACATTACAATGTTTACATTTATTAGGGATGCACCAATATAAACATTCTGTCCAATAACGATAAGCTGATAATTATTTTCTAACATAATTATGTTAACCTTGTAAGGCCTGAGATACGAAACAATGGTCAGAAAAATCTTTAGACAAAATATAATTGGTCAGAAAACTTTTGACCAAATTAAAAATAAATAAGTTTTGCATATGTGGATACATTTATGGCTCATATAATGTGATTTTAATAATAATAAAAA
This sequence comes from Spinibarbus caldwelli, assembly GCA_039654775.1. Lineage (NCBI taxonomy): Eukaryota > Metazoa > Chordata > Actinopteri > Cypriniformes > Cyprinidae > Spinibarbus > Spinibarbus caldwelli. Next base: position 20,300,951 of record CM077227.1, read on the forward strand.
AAAAACCCTCAGTTGTGTTCAAAAGCCCACACAGAGAAAAAATATGCAATTTGGTGCAGTTGTTGATATTTATAAGGTAAGGAAAAAAAATAAGTTTAAATTCTGGTAGCTTGTGGTATATATCAGTGAAATTCATTTAAATATCAATTGTCACTATATAATAGGCTTCAAATGGTTAATACAGATATTATAATATTAATATTCTATACTATTTGATCTAAGTCAGCAAAAATAATTAAATAAACACTACTGTTTAAAAGTTAATTTGGGAATCACAGCTATATAATCTACAGTATGAAAAATAGATAATAATTTTGAGATTCACTACAGATTTTATTTAACAGTGTTATTAAATTATTAGTGTTTTTAAAGATAAACTCTAAGTTATTTAAAATGGAGATATATTTTAAATGAAGAACTTGCTGTTTGCCGTTCATTTTGCTTTGCTGAGTGAATATGCAATGTTCATTTTCTCTTGGCACATGCTCATTAGATTCAGCATCCCCACTTTTGCTTAGCAAATATAGATTTCTGTGCAGAATTTAAGAGGTTGACTCAGCAGAATGATTATAATGATTATATCTAAATATAACCACTTATAAATAAGTGCCAAAATGAGTGATAAAAGCAGTTTCCTATATTTATACTTTATTTTAACCAACATGTCTGCCTTATTTTTCTAATCATTAAATTTTTACAGTGTGACTTGGCATAAATGTGCCTTCCCAGCATTCACTAATCCTTTATTCCTCCACCGTGCACTTATTTCCTCCAAGGGCAGCCAGTAGATTCTAATTTGCTTTGTATTCATTGGTCTTGTTTTAAAAATGTAAGAGCTGCCATAGTCATTTTGAAAGAGGAAAATGAAGGTGACAGTGTCAAGACACCAATTTAAAGTGAACAGCCGAACAAATAACGTGATGATGCAGCAAAGTCGCATGGCCTGAGGCTCCTCTTATAAATGCTTTGCTTACAGTTGATCACCTCCTGCATTAGTCTCATTGTCTGTGTAGAAGACATTTACGGCTGATTCTCTATCCATCCATCATCATCCACCTATCATTCCATGGGCTCACGCCCATTGGTGTCCAATGCTCGTCTAACGCTCCATTTCCACTGTGCACGGTCCTGTGCCATCCTGCTGAGAGAGTGGATGTCCATCTGACACCATTCTTTGATGTCATCCAACCATTCCCTACTCGGTCTTCCTCTCCGTGTCCGTCCATCCATGATCCCAAACACCACACACTTCACCAGTCGCTTGTCCTTCATCCTGCAGATATGTCCAAACAGGCTGAGCTTCCTCTCCATGAGTTGTACAATGTTCCTCGTGTTTCCAACTCGTCTTCGCACCTCCACGTTTGTGATTTTCTGATGCCAGTGAATGTGCAAGATTCTCCTGTAGCACTTCATTTCAAACACCAGCAGTAAATCTTTCTTTCTTCCTCAATGTCCATGTCTCACAAGCATACAGCAACACTCATCACACATGTCCTGACTATGCTGATTTTGTTCTCTGTGCTGATATGCTTGCTGTTCCATATTGTCTTGAACCCTGTCATTACTCCAGTTGCCCTCGCTATTCTCCTCTTGATCTCCTTGTTACAATCGTTGTCCCAGGTCAGTAGACTACCCAGATACTCGAACTCCGTGACATTTTCAATCCTTCTGCCCCTGATCTCCAGTTCCTCTTCTATGTCCTCTTGTCCAAACACCATTGTCATTGTCTTTTCAATGTTGATCTGTAATCCTGCGGCCTCCCCTGCTTCACTGATCTGATCCAGAATTCTTTGTAATTCAACTCTATCCTCCTCCAGTAGATCAATGTCATCTGCAAATTTGAGGTTGTTGATCTTGTACCCATGGACTGATATTCCAGTGCCATTGTCTCTTACCGAGTCCATTACTCTCTCGAGGTACGAGATGAATATAGTTGGCGATATCGGGTCCCCTTGTCTTGTTCCGACCGTTGTTTTAAACCAACCACCCATTTCTCCGCCAACTCATAGATTTCACAGATGTTCTGCAGTATCTTGGTCAATCTTGCTCCGACTCCATATGACTTGAGTGTTGTCCAAATGACGTCCTGCTTGATGGAGTCGAATGCCTTTCAGAAATCAATAACACAGTTGATGATGTATCGTCCCTTACGTTTCACCTTCTCTGCCATAAGCATTAGAATCAGGATTTGATGTGTCGTGCATGTCTTTTTCATGAATCCGGCCTGCTCCTCTGACAGATGTGGTTCCATCTGCGCTTTGGTCTGAGGAGATGTCTGCTCCTTGGAACGTTTTGCAAACATGCACTGCAGTTTTCCATCTCCTGTCTATCAGCACCAGCATCTGGTATTGGTGATCAGTACATCATTCTTAGACGCAAATTCCAGTAGCCGTTCCCCTCTATCATTGCGCTGTCCATAGCCGTGACACCCCATCACCTGCTCCCAGCCCACGTTATCCGTTCCAACCTTCGCATTCCAGTTGCCAATCACAATTTTCACATCCTTCTTTGGCAACTCCTCGATGATGTGCTCCAGCTGCCCACAGAACGTTTCGACCTCTTCCTCTGTACTGTCTGAAGTTGGTGCATAAACCTGAATCACTGCAATGTTCTCCAAGGTGCTCCGTTGAACCTTCTCTATAGTAGGCCGTTTTAATCAGTCGTACACCTGTGCTATATGCTTCTTTTAAGACCCTCTTGGTATGAGCATTCATTCAAGGATGAACTGATTTAGTTATTTCTTATTTTAATCAGAGAGATACAGAATCCTCAGATGCGGTCTCGTAAAATGTCTGTCAATCAGGTGAGTTTATGAAGGGGAAACATTTCAGGCACGAAAGTGCTTGTGAGGCAGTTTATGACGCTGACAAGCATAAAAGCACTGATGATGGAATAGAATCACTAATCATCACGGTTGTGTGTGTGAGGGATGGGTGTGTGCGAATATGCGTGTACGTGAATTTAGCTTTGGCTATTTAAGCGTGAGATTTGTAATTAATTTTGTTAGTGGGTGGTAAAGAGATCTTATGATGTTATGCTGTATAAAATAAATGTTCCAGTTATCTCCAACCCTACATGGGATGCAGATATGGTCACGGGAGAATACTATGCAATATGCATCTATGTATATATATATTTTGCACCCATTTTCTGGAGATGGAACAACAGTGTAATATTCACATTTGTGTATTTGGCAGACACTTTTATCCAAAACAACTTGTGTTCAAGGTGCAGAAGTGGCATTGACTGAGTGCCTGAAAACTGCTGGTACAGTTTGCTAGCACTTGTATTAAGCAAGAGTCAGCACTCTTGTTTGAATTAGAAACAAACACCAATTCAAGTTAGATATAACAGCCAAGATGAGATTCACACTTTTTAATAGCTATATTACTGGACTTTGACAAGCTGGTGCGAAACAGGCAAGTGTAGCCTGTCGGATTGCACAGGTAATGGTGATGAAATGGTGTTCAAATGATTTGTTTTATTACAGAGTAAATATTAGTAAAATGTTGGTGCCAATAGTGCTACAGGCGTCCTGAGTTCGAATCCCGGCTCGAGGACCTTTCCCGATCCCTCTCCCTTTCTCTCCCACTTTGCTTCCTGTCGTCTCTACACTGTCCTGTCATAATAAAAACAAAAATAAATCTTTAAAAAAAAAATTGTAAAATGGATCATAATTTTCCATCTTTGAGATCCTGAAGTGTTTAGATTAATTATGTGATGTTGTGCATCCTAATAAATGGTTTGCTCAACCAATAAGTTTGTAAACTACAGACCTTTCTGAAGTTCAACAAAGAACATTTATCTTGCTATTTAGAAGCCAACTATAGTATGTATTTTTTCTGTGGAATCTGTAGAACCTACAATGTCAATGAAGAACTTTATTCAAATAACTATGAAGCAACTCAAGGTTCCTACACTGGATTAAAAATAACATGATTTGGGTTGCTTTTAATGCTGCTGCTGTTTAAATATAGAACAGAGCACATGTTGGGCTAGGCTTACCAAGCAAGATGGGTTGATTAATCCAGCATAATGGGTTGATTTATATTAGTTCATTTTCACAAGAATACTATCCCATTTTTTTTACCCTCATTGGTTAATACTTTTAGATTAACTTAAATCCTCCAAAATTAATTTTGTAATATACACCATACAGCCACTAGACTTTAATTTAGATTAATACAGTTCTTAATATGTATTTTTAATAGTTTTATACATGTGCACAATATTACACATTTAAACTCATTTAAGAAAAAAAAATGGGCACAATATTACACATTTAAACTCATTTAAGAAAAAACAAAAACAAAAAATAAATTCAAATGTCTGTTATCTGTTTTCCTCCGAAATGGTGGTTCTCGTGCCAGAGGTGGGCTAGTTTTTGCAGTTTTTTTGCATTATATAAACAGAGGTGGGTAGAATTTCCAAATACTGTACTCAATTAAAAGTACAAGTACTTGGGTAAAAGTAAAAGGGTAACACTTTAGTATAGGGACCAGTTCTCATTATTAAGTAGTTGCTTATTTGCATGCCTATTATTAACATATTGACTGTTTATTAGTACTTATAAAACACATATTCTGCATGACCATATTCCACATCCCTAATCCTACCCAATACCTAAACTTAACAACTACCTTAATATTAATAAACAGCAAATTAGAAGTTGTTTTGTGGCAAAAGTTGTAGTTAATGGTTAATAGTTGTAGTTGATAGCGAGAATTGGACCTTAAAATAAAGTGTGACCAGTAAAAGTAATAATCTTAATAGTTACTTGAGTAAGAGTAAAAAAGTAATTACATTGGAGACTGAGGAAGGGGTGCACCGTTTCAACTGTGAGACAGACCCAGTGGCTAGGAAACACAAAAACTACCCAACTCTGAAAAAATAACCCAGAAAATTACCCAATAGGCACAACCCAGCATGTGGGAGAAAATAACCCAGCAGTTTTTACATGAGTGTGGATAAGAACAGTGCGCTTTGCTGAAACTAACATGCTGCATAGAACCATTAAAGAACCTTTAATTATGCTGTGCGTGTAAGATGCTCCCCAGCCGACCACATAAATAAAGAAGTGTGTACACGTTTTTTTTTTTTTTGTGTGCGTGTATACTTGTGTAAACGTCAGTTCAGTACATGCTTGTCAGTCTATATCAGTATGTATTTGTTGTTAGCGTGGGAGGACAATTTTAGTGCCCGGCATCATGCCAACTCTTGATGTTCTTTCACTGTCTCTCTCTCTCAAACGCTCTCCTTATCTATCTATCTATCTATCTATCTATCTATCTATCTATCTATCTATCTATCTATCTATCTATCTATCTATCTATCTATCTCTGTCTGTCTCTCTCTCTTTAATACATTTGTGATGTTTCCTTGGAGCTCAGAGGAGGAATTGACACCTTTGATGCATTAGCAGGCAGAGCGCTCTGAAGCCCCAGATGAATCTCTAAAAGCTTGAGGATGAGTCTGCGGTGTACAAGCGCATTATCTGTACACAGGAGGCCCTGCTCTGCGTCATGCCTCATTCACAACTCTCTGACCTCACTAAATCTGTAATTTCACCGGCCTCAGCATTGCTGTTTCTTTCTCTAATTCTCTGCATCAGACCAACAGCTGGTCTCAGCCCCACCGTTTCCAAACGTTCACTTATAGGGGAACGAATGGCTGGAAATGACAAAAATGTAACTCTCTAGTGAGTGCATAGGGCTAAAAAAGTGTGTGTGTGTTCACACAGCTATGTGTGAGTGCAATTCTTTGTGGTTTTAATAGGTGTGTGAGGTGACGAGGGAGGAAACCTCAACAGACTGGAACGATTGAAAATGTCATGGCTACAAAAAGATGTGAAATGCAATCTATACAGGCAGCCTGTAAGCCTTGCATATATTTATTTGATTAGTTAATTATTTTACTTTTTCACTTGTAGAGACTGTGGACAGACAGAACAGAAGCACAACTATGTAAGAAACATACACCATTCAATAGCTTGGGATTAGTAATTTTTTTTAATAATTTTTTTTAAAGTAAATGAATACTTTTATTCAGCAAGGATGCATTAAACTGATCAAAAGTGAGAGTAGCGACATTTAACATCAATGCTTGTTCTCTTAAACATTTTATTCATCAAAGAATCCTGAATAAAAAAAGATAACAGCTTTCACCAAAATATCGAACAGCACTCTTTTCAACCGTTCAATAATTTTCAACACTGATAATAATACGTAATGTTTCTTGAGCACCAGATCAGCACATTAGAATGATTTCTGAAGGATCATGCGACACTGAAGACTGGAGTAATGATGCTGAAAATTCAGCTTTGCCATCATAGGAATATATTTTAGAATATATTCAATTTGAAAACAGTTATTTTAATATGTAATCTTATTGTTTTTACTTTTTCTCAACTCTTTAAAAACATTTAAAAATCATACCAACCCCAAACTTTTGAATGGTTCTGTCAGTTTCCCAGATGAGCTGTCAAATATATAACATTGCCATCAGCGACGGTCATTATTCAGAAATATTTGACCGCTAAATGCTACGATTGATCTCTATATTACCTGTTCTTTTTTATTAGTTAAAAATGTTTCTCCTCAGCTGTCAATGCAGAGTGAGCTGAGAGAGTGATTCAGGAGGGAAAGGTCATTAAGGTTTGATATTCTGAAAGCAACTCAAGCTTTAGTGCTTTGCTTCAGGGCTCTATGGTATTGTCCTTCAAGAGGATATCACACTCGAAGCAGCTTCCAATTCATGTCATTAGAATGAAACCTTCACCGCCTATTCTAATGCTGAAAAAAGGTTTCATTTCAAGTAGATGAAGTTTTCCATTTGAAAGAGTTTGTCAGTCAGGTTTATTATGCTTTTTGAAACTGGGCAGTGGAGTTGTCATGATACCAAAATATCAGTGTCCTAATCGATGCAATATCAGTGAAATTCCAGACAGTTACTGAAATGATACAAAAACCAAGGTTAACACTTTCTTTTATCTAAGGTTTATTAGTATTATAAATATTAATAACATAAATAAGAACATTGGTATGTAGTATTAAAACATTTCTCATGATTCTCTTTGTAATTTTAGGTAAGCAAGGGCTGACATTTTTAACTAAAAGCATAAAGTGGTTTTCTTGTTCTTCTTGTCAGTATTTGCTTGATTAATTTGAATTAAACATAATAGACAATGACAGCTTTATTAATGTATTAGTTGTATGGGTAAATTTTAAATTTGTACCACTTCCCATATCACATATGTTAGTATTTGTGCTTTTTTTCATTAATTATTACTATTTATATGTTGTATACCTGTTCGCCCTTCTGCTAATTGTATGTCACTGGCCTTGTAGTTGCAAGTTGAATCTAATCTAATGTAATCACATTTCATTTTCTTATCTCGACTGTTTACATAACCGTACCAGACGTAACCATGTTCACATTACTATCTTGGCAACAACAACCAAGAAATTGACCGAGAAGTCCATTTAATTGCTCACAGAAAGCCGCTCATCAGTCAACCCGATTGAATTGAGCACTTGTTTGACAAAATGACTGGTTTCGTTTCTTACTTTGCGGTATTGTATTGTGCAAGAAAAGAGGCGAGTCAATGTTCAGTGAGGAAGATTGAAGGTATGTCATTGAAAATCCAGTAAGACAGGGCGGCTGTTTTATATCGGCACCAACAAATACCCTTGATGACAGTTCCTTGGCACGGCCATGAAAATGGGGGTCGAGAGCGAAGCAGACATAAATAACAGGAAGCTAAGGAACCGAGCATGTGCATTGTGCTCGTCTTCAACATTTGTTAATACCAGAACCAGAACTGGGGAGACACTACGGCAGAAAAGATGACAGCAGAAGGATAGGTTTTGGACAGCAAGGATTTTAGTGCTATATTGTATTTCGACATCATGCCAGTCAATTCACGGGGGCCTACGTGAGAGATGTGTCCGTGGACCAGCGGTGTGCCGTTTGTCTCTGATTAGAGGCTTCGGCTGTCACTCGATTGGTCAGAATGGCTTTCCTGACAGGCTGAGGAAGACAAACACTGCCATGAATCTGGCACGTTTGTCAGTCGTGAGAAATTGGCATCGGAGCAGCAAGATAAAACATTCATCCTTCCATCCCTTTTCTCTGAAGCTCATACCTTTATTCTGCGCATACATCCACCCACTCAGTTTTTTTTCCCTCTGCACATCACTAATGTAGCACTGGTTTATTTTTTAGTCAAGGCATAAAGTGAATATAGCAATGCATTCAATAGATCCTGTGGAACACAGAAGAAGAAGAGGAAATTAAATGTTATCAGCCTCAGTCATCATTCACCATTTTGTATTTGTCTATACAATGAAAGTGAATGGTGACCTCTGCCAAACATCTTGAGCAAATATAAAGTTTACAAATATCTTTAGAGAGAGTCTTATTTTTAGTGTTATTTTTTAGACAGCAATGTAATTAACACTATCAACGTCCAGAAACGTAGCAAGGAGATCGGTAAAATAGTCCATGTGACATCAGTGGTTCAACCGTAAATTTACGAAGCTACGAGAATGCTTTTTGTACGGAAAGAAAAAAAATAACGAATTTATTCAACAATTTGTCTCCTCCGCGTCAACATAGCGCCATTTTGTAGAGTATCCACTGCACACAAAAAGCATATCTGTGTGTATCTATGCCATCTCTGGTATTTTCATAATAATGAAGTATATTTATAATCCAATGCTAATCGACATAGCCTTAATTCTGTGATGACAGCTCTATTCATTGTAACGGGAGCGCTTTTTTCGTGCTTTAACCCATTCACAATTTGAATACAAGTTTGTTTTTAATGCTACTAAGAGGACCATTTACACAACGCAAAGTTTCAGGGGTATCAACTGCATTTAAATGACGCAAACATAAAGTCACACTGCCTAATATTTGCGCTACTTTTGAGCACAAATTATAATAAAAATACAGCTAATCTTCAACATGACACAGACCACAAAATTAATGCAGACTGGCTGGACACTGCCCGCAGGCCGCCTGTTGAATACCCCGACTCTACATATTAAAACCAGGACTGTTATTTGTAGAAAAATATGACGCAATTCAGATTATGGCCATGATTATTGCTTCTCGGTTTACACAACACTGTTTTTAATTAAAAACGAGTTGTGTTTTGGCCATTCATTTACACGACAACAATGTTTTGGGGGTCTGAAAACTCAAAAGTGGAAAGTGGAAGATTTTGAAAATGCTGCTGTTATCATCTTCGTGTAAACTACGAAACCGGAATTTGTAAAAACAGTGACAATATGCACATACGTATGTATTATGTGTTCAGTAAGATGGCATATGTGCGTAGGCATGTAGTATTTCTTTACAAAAAGACATTGCCAACTTCTGGCCTGACATGCATAATACTGCATTTTTTGACGTTTTCAAAGATCTGTGCGAACAGGGATCGTTTGACAAAGTTGTCGTCTGTAGACGAAACATTTAAAAAATGCAGCGGAAAAACATTTTCGTTTTTAGTACAGTCTTTGTGTGTAAACGTACCCTCAGGGTGTTTTTGCAATCACACAGGCAATTAAAGACATATTTTATATAATCATATACACACATCAGTTATCCTTAAAGCTCAGGAGATTCAGTGCCATCAATAACTGTGAAGGCATCCTCATTTAATTGATCTTTTTTACTCTCTCTTACCCACATCAGATTCACGTCATCTTCGCTCTGCTTTCCGGTCTGCTCAAATCCTCACTCTCAGAGGCGATAATTACACCTTCACATTTATTAAATACCACAAAAGCAATTACTTGTAGAGAAGACATATAAGCAGAGATTGATTGGATGAAGGGAGTTTATGCAAGGTTGTAAACTTGATTATTACTCCTCCGCTGTTGCCTTAACTAGAATCTTAGTTAAATCACTCTCGTAAATGTTAAAATTTATTGGTTTCTTGTAGCTTTTGCCATTCTGAGTATACTTTCCTACATTAAACAATAGTTGTTGATTGTTGGGAAGGTTTTCACTTGATGAAATGATAATTACTTAAATATCTGTCTGTTCATACTGACATATTGAGGTGCTCAATAGTGAGCAGTAGGAGGCAGATGGTAGTGAACCTGATGTAAATGTGAGGTGTTGCTCCAGCAAATCAGATCTGTCAGTCCCAGCTTGGAGTGTTATTATGTGTGATTTTTAGATGTCAGCACCATGGCCTCTGTTTGAGCGAGAGACACTGATATGAATTACCCCCAATGAGCTGTCTTTGCCATTTGGAGGCAAACTCTGATCGTGATTATCTGTTTGGTAACAGATGTTCGGACATCGTGCCCTTTAGAACACAGAGGTGTAGGTATCAGCTTTCAGCAGCTGTGAGCAGCTGTTCAGCTTTCTTTTTTTTTTTTTTTTTGCCTGTGCAAGTTTAAATGTTGATTAAAATTGTGAATTTGGAATGGCTGCTTTCTGAGTGAGGAGATAAAAAACAAGACCTGAGTGAAAGTAAATGCTTGATTCTCAACTAGTGCAAAAAAGTGACCAAAAAGTGACCAAAAAAATTATTCAGATAGTGAACAGCAGGGAAAAAATAAATGCAGATAATGAAATGTATCATACATAGTTAGGATACCAAAAAGCTTATTAACTTTCAAAGTGGAGGAGAAAATGCTTCATGTTAATGAACCTGTCTCAGGTTAATAACTTCTCATATTGTTGGGCTTGTGCAGTTCATAGTTTTAATAAATGTAAATTTTTAAGAACATTTTTGTTTACCTTTGTCCTATAAGCAGTTTGGGTACATGGTAATATTTAACATTTAAATTTTTAATTTGAACAAAATTTTTGTTTTGCTTTTGTATAATAAAACATTTGGGTGCATTTTAATATTATTACATTTAAAGGGTTTCATTTTAATGACATTTTTGTTGCATATTGTTGGGCATATGCAGTTCATGGCTATTGTAATAAACTTAAATATTTAACTTCAAGGACATTTTTATGTACTTTTATACAATAAGCAATTTGTGCTCATGGTGATAATAATAAGTGTTTAATTTTAAGAGCGTTTTTGTTTCCTTTTTTACAATAAGCAATTTGGGTTTACTTTTGGGTTTTGCTTTTGTGCAATAAGCAAATACATGGTAATATTGTTTAAATAAATGTTTAATTTTTTTTTAGTACAAAGAGTTTTAGTATGTGTTGGGTTGCTGCTTTATGTCTCATGTACAATCTGGGTCTTGAAGCAAAACCAGTTAAGTACCTCTGCTGTTAGTATGCTAATTGATCTCATTTGCATAAATGGACACTTGATTCTCTTATTTCTTGTATTATTCATGCTGTTGGTCACTGAAAATAACATGTAAAATTACCTATTGAACCTTCTGCTGATAAGAGATCTACTTTTCTTCCCTTCTTGTTTTGTCTTGTAACATTGGCACAGATAAGCAGTCTGATCAGCTGTAAATGAAGCTTTTATTCTGCGTAGTCTGTGGAGATTTAGATGTGCGCACACTCAAGCATGAACATGCTCCAATAAACTGCCAATCATCACTGATCCTTACATAATGTATGTGTAGACACCTGTAGAAAGTTACTCTGCCCCTAGCTGCAGGGAATAACATTAGAGAATTACACCATGTCCCATTACTGACCTCTGACTCCTGACCCTACTGATGAGGCCAGAGAAAAGAAAAAGAGAGGAGTATTCAAAGCTAAATCAGGGGCAGTAAAAGTTGAGGGGAAAAAGGAGTGAAACAGGGGAGAAGGTAGTCAGAGGTGGCAAAATGGAGAACATTGCTCCTCATTTGCAGGGAGAGATGGGAAAAAGGGGCACTATAGTTGTCAGCACTAGACAGGTTTCACAAAAGCACTGTGCTCACATGTGTGCTCTCCTTTAATGTGCTCCCTTGTGCAATCACACACACACACACACACTAACATACTGTATATCACACAAAGAGTGTGTCGATGAAATGAAAGGCAAATGATGACTTTCACAGCTCAGTCAGATGGAGGAGAGAGAAGAGGTGGTTTCCTCAGATACACTCTCCCTTTTCCACTCAATTGCTATTATTTTCAGATTCATGCAGTCTTTCTCACTGTTTGTAAACTCACTAGTATTCATCTGGTTTTATAAATGGTGTCAAAAGTGTGATTCTTGTTTGCTCACTTGTAGTTCACCTCATTAATCTCATTTGAGTTTTTTTTTTAAAGTATTTTATAATTGTTTATGTATGTATGTGTGTGTTCATACATTAAAATAGTTAAAAATGTGCTTTTATTTATATCTACTTTCAAAAGTTGTGTGTTCCGTTTACTAATGCTTTGCTGACATGACTAAAGCTTGTTGAATCTGAATCTGTGAGAAGACAAGGCCAAAAGGAGAGTGGAACAGCTCCCCAGTGGTCTTTGGCATGTGTACACACAACTTCTCTGAAAGCCTTAAATATTTAGGCGCACACACTGAGAAGACATGCCACAGCCTTTACATTTACATTCACTTTCACACAGATGGATGAGTCTGTGGAAGCAAAGTGGCAACTGAATGACACAACACAGAATGGAGTGGAACAGATTAAACCCTCTGTGCTCCTCCTCCACTCCTAGCTTTCATTTTCTCTTTCCCTTTGCCCAATCCTTCTTTCTTCACTTTTTTCACCTCTGTTTGTGCTGGAGCTTTACTGTGCATATGCAGATTGTGCAGTTTTTCCACTCTATGATTAAAGATCACAATCAGATCCGATTTTGATGTGAATACAACAGTTGTGGTACTTTGCGGGTTTTTTCTTCTAATTAACCACTTGCGATCCAGTTTAACCAGACATTAAGTGTGCATTTCAGTGACTAGTTTCCATTCACATACACTAATAATGGTTCTTTATTGGCATCAACGATTCCATGAGGCAAATTTAACATCCATGGAATCTTTCCAAGTTTCTTTAAAGTGGAAAAAGTTTCTTTAGATCATTAAAATTAATAACTGAGGGGAAAAAAAGTTCCTTTAAGAAGTGTTCTATGAAAAGTTCTCCAAAAATGGTTCTTCTATCTCATCACTGTAAAAAAAAAAAAAAAAAAAAAACCCTTTTAGAACCTATATATTTTAAGCGTGTATCTTAATGCAGATTTAGAAATATTGCACAAGAAAGCTTGGTTGAAAACCAGTATGTGCATAAAATAACCAAAATGTGTATAAAATCATATATACACGTGCTTGAGTGGATACTTTTTTCCAGTAAGGAGACATGCATAAATTTGAAAACACTAACCAAATACATTTTAGATGTGCATCATTTGCATAATTTGACTGTTATGTTCACTTAAACACCCAGCTTTATTCAAAACTTTGCGATGTTCCAATTTTTCACATAAAATCACAACTTCAATGTCTCTCTCTTTTCTGCTCAAACACATTTCCTTTAATAACGAGTAGTTTAGGCTCATTATTGACTGCACCTAATATAAAGTTAGAGCTATTTGCCTGATATTTGCCTCCATATATCCAGACTATTCCGATGAGCTGCCATCAGCAAATTAGTGAATTAACCCCTCTGTTTTTATTCTGTGATTATTAATAAAACAACTGGATCAGGTTCAGATACAGCATATACAATATATAGCACATGCATGCTAGCTTAAATGTCCCTGTTCGCCTTCATTTTGGCACACTTCCAGCAGTGTAGCTTTAACAGAGATACACACAGTACCCCAACACACACTCATACTCTGAACGAGATATTAAAAAAATGCATTACTAATCAAAAAATAAGAGTTCTTGTTTAGATTCTCAGGAAAAGGTCAGGTACATTAGCAAAAGAGAGAAACACATCTAAAATAAAGTAAGGGTGGAGAAACAGATCTGGGTCACTTCATACTACCTGTCTAAATGTAGCCTTATATCCCAAGTGGGGGTGAGAGGACAGACTGATAGAGTGATGAAAGGCAAAATGAAATGAAGGCAGTGTATTCTTGTAGAACCTTCTGTCCAAAAGGCCTGTCATGGCTCCTGAAAGCAAAACATTGTTAGCAATGAATCAGAATAGACCATTTTAGCACATGATATAAAAGACATACAAAGATACACAAATAAGCTTTTTTTATGTGGGTGTGTGTATATATACACATAAACAAATAAAAGAATATATTAAATATAAATTATATAGTCTAGTGTGTGGTATGTATGTGTATATATATATATATATATATATATATATATATATATATATATAGTGTCTGTGTTATACTTTCACACACTGTGCACCATAAACTGTGCCACTTTATCCAAGCTTTTAGACCGCGGGTCATAGATCTTTGTTATCAAACGCTTTCTGCATGACACTAATCACGCTTTGCTGGTTCCAAAGGAGCCATCATGTTTACTGGGCTTACAGTGTGTCATAAGAGAGTCTCTAGTGTCCTGGACTATATAACTGGCGCGTATCATCTGTTTGTTCGCAGCTCATTTCCCAGTCTCCTAGGGACTCTGCTTTTAGCATAAGTGCCTCTGTTTACAGGCTATATGTTTTGCTCTTTTTTTTGCTAGACTTTTATTTGCAGACACAGAGTGAATTATTGGACAATTCTGTTCAGTGTAATAGCTTTGCATTTGATAAATATGTGGAATAATTTTTTTTTACGCTTTTTTTATTTGACCATTTGGCTGATGGAATAAGTTAAGACTGTGAGTTCTTAATTGTGTGTGTGTGTGTGTGAGAGAATTCATTTTTAGAGTCACTAGGGATTCTTAATGTGCGCTACAATAATCCATCACACACACAGCATTCAAGTCAGCACACTGATATTAATATGGAAATTATCTTAGAAAGTGTGTATCTCTAGATGTGCGAGATTAGTGATATACAGTAGTCAGATATTATTATTTAATGATGTATTGCCTTTTTTGACAGCTTGTAATGGGTTTTGGATAAATGAAGTTTCTTCTCAAATCTACTTGTGTATGTTTGTGTAGGTAACGTTTGCATATGCAAGACTGATGCAAGATCTTGTATTAGTGAAGGCCAAGGAAAGGAAAAAACTGGTATAACTTTTCCTGAAAAAATATATTACATTTTCTTTTTGTACTCTTGTTCTGCACATCAAAAGAGACTCTAGATTTAGACAGCAAAGTGTTTGGTTGCTCACACAGTGCGTGTGGGTGGAGCAGTGTGTATGTCCGTGCAATTATAAGAGACTGCAGGAGCAGAAAGAGACAATGTTCCCTAAATGCATCTCTTTCTCATTCCTTTTTGCTGTCTGTTCATATGTTCATCTTATCTCTGTTTTCTCTAAATTTGTCCGGGAGAATCAAAAACTTTTTGTAGTTTTGCTACTTTGAAATTGTAACTTGACAAGCTACAAGCTAAGCTGCTGTCAAAAGTAAAAGAAAAAAAGTAGCTAACTTCATTGAATTTAAATATTTACAGTATCAATTAATATTCATCAGACAGCATTTATTAATGGGATAACATTTGAGTAGATCAATTTACACACCAAATAAAACCAGAAAAAACTGTGGAACACATAGATATTTAGCTATATATGTTCATATATATATATTCATTGGTTTGGTGAATCATAGTAATTTAATTATTATTATTATTGTTACTGTTGTTATTATTATTGTTATTATTATCATTGTAGTCATTGATATAATCGCAAATTTTTGGCCAAATTGTGCAGCCCTACCAACATGCACAGCCTCGAGATTTTAAATCGTAAATGCAGTTTTTATCAGAAAAATCCCAATTGTCATTAGGAAAATTGCAAATTTCAAAATGTATATTTTTCTCCTAAATCATCCAACTTCATTTTTTTTTTTTCCTACAGTGAGTTAGTCAGGTCAAAAACAACACTGGCCAACACTGGTCCTTTCCTTTCATTGATTATACAACAACAACAAATTAAAAAACACCTTTAATGTTCCACAGAAGAGAAGAAGAGGAAAACAAAAGTCATGTGTTTGCAAAGATATAAGGGTAAGTAAATGACAGGATTTTCATTTTTGGGTGAACTGTCCCTTTAAAATCTGATATGCTAACTCTACTAACCCCACTGTTACTGATTTCAGACACACGGCAGTAGACCTCATTCCAACAAATCCGCACACAATTGTAATTCCATCAGTATCAGCCTCGTTTCCTCTAAACATCAGAACTGCAGTGTCCACCAGTTTCCATATTTCACCACATGTGCCTCTCGCTGCATATTTATGAGTTCATTTGTCCTGTTGACGACATTAAACATTTATTGTAATGAATGTATGAGGGGCGGATGCAATCGTTCTCCTGGATAAAAGACTAGAGTCTTGGGTCTTTTCATCATTTTCAATACAGCCCTGCTTGCATCATCATCAAATTAATCACATGACGTTTTACAAGCAGTTGCAACTGTTCTCGTCTCTCTTTCTCCCTTTCTTTTTCCCTCTCTACCGAATATCCAAACTCTGTTACAGCCACGGGATGTGAATCTGAACGAGCTGTCATGAATATTCAGATGCGAGGAGGTATCAGAGCAGTGTCTGTTTGAATTACGGCAGATCATACTCAGTCACAACCTCGGAGCTCAGTGTGGGAACGGGATCACGGCTCATATACTCCTTCTGACTCATTCTTACCATTTGCTGTGACATTAAGCATAAAGACCGCCACTTCAGTCTGTTGATGCAGATCATTGCAGTCTGATAGTGATGGCATTGTAATGATTTATCCGTGTTCTGATCGCTGAGCTGATTGACTTACAATGGGAAAGTTAATCTAATGGGATCTTGGATGTAATTGCTGGCAACATCTGTTTTTGAGGCTGTTCTTGTGGAGTGGCAGCATATCGTAATGTGTTGGATTATAGATGTCTTTTCAACAAGTTTATATTATGTTAGTCAACCAAAAAAGGATTTGTTATACTCCTCAAGCCCCAAAAAACAATTTGACCGTCTCGCAGAATATGTTTTAACTTCTCTTTCTGTGCGAATTTCCCGTCCTACACACTCTGGCACCTGTCTTTCAAAGCTGCCCATAATAGCAGCCCACCTGTCTGTCATCCATCTGTAGAACTGTACCAGCTGCCGACTCCATTCTTTCCTCCACTCATCCTCTCCCATTCTTCTCTCTCACATGGTCCCAGACCTGCAAATAACACCCAAAGTGCTTTCATATTCCCGCCGTCCTAAAACATGCAGCAGGGAGCCGCTCCAGGGCAGGGAGCGATCGGCTCCGCAGGGGTTCACCTCAGCGCTTTACTCCGCTCTGAAAGCCCCTGAAGCCTTTGAGCCCCACAGCAAAACACCATCCCACACACTTTCGCAGGCCCACACATTATTGTGCTGTCAAGACAGAATGGGAATGAATATGTGAGTCGTTTGAGTTAAAAAGCTGATGCCTTTTTCTGAACTAACTTTTTTCATTTTTGCTATTATTTTTTGCAGTTTTTTAAATGTGCAAGTTCTTCCAAATACTGTTTGGGGCCACTGTAGATTTATTTAGTCTAGATATGCGTATTTTGTCTGTCTTTCCATTTATTTATCATCATAAAATATCATAATTTTTGCAATCTTTCTTGTCTTTAGTTGCTGAACAGTGGTTGTCAATTTTTAATGCCAAGGATCCCCAAATATGATGATTCTTTTGTAATAGACTTTCTTATAAATGACTCATTTATAGTGTGTGATAATAATAGTAAGCATGGTATTGTAATGACAACATATTGTTCCCAAAGTTGCCATGTATTTTATCATTGCACTACGTCATAGCAAATGATTAAAATATGATCATAAAATATTTAATGCAACACTTTTGTTTTTGTTTGAAATTAACAAAATTTAAATGAGCAAGTACATGATAAATCCATCTTCAAACTTGTGTTTTGCCATGAATCACTATAGTAAATCTAAAATAATAATTTATATTTTATAGCTGTCAGAACACATTTTACAGGAATCTTCATATCTGTAAATAAAGCTAAGAAAGTCATGGTGTTGTAGTAGCTTGAAGCCACAACAAGTGAACATCAAACCAGAAAGTGTTTACGAATAAAATGGAAACGTGACGGTGCTTGCAATAAAACATTGGCTTGGCATTTCAGAAATGCATTTTGTTTGCATAGCATCACATTTGCTGTGTATTTACTAGGCTCACTTACATTGTTAGTAATGCCAATCTATAAACCAGTTACTACTTTGTGTTTGTTTTTTGTTTTTTTTTGCCTATAAATAGCTGACTAGACAAGTTATAATAATCTCCACCATTTTACCTTGAATAGCAAATTTATCTCTAATGCCAGCATTACCAAACTTTGTAATGTTATTTTAAAACAGTTGTTTTTAACAAGTCAAAACAACAGTGGCATAAACCCTGCTCATGAGACATTTTTCAGATATCTCTTTTTTCATTATTTATTTGTTTTATTTTTGTAAAGAGGGAGTTTTGTTGTCATTGGCAACATTCACACTGATTACCATGGGCTCATCTTGTGCCTCAAGCCATCAGATTCATCCACGCAGAATACTGGAGCCAAAACACAACTCGCAGAACTACCAAGACAGTGTCCTGTGGCAAGTAACTTGTAGTTTTAGGCTTCATAATGTTGCCTTAAATATAAATTATTTGCGCACAAATTTATTTTTATTTTTTTCAACTGACAGCCCTAAAAATGTTTTTGTAAAACCTTTTTCCTCTTTAATTTTTCTGAGGCCTCTGCAGGACCCCTTTGGCCCCCAGTTTGAAAGCCTCTGGCATAGATATTAGATACATTTTGATAGACTGACAAGTTGTTTGCGAAATGCTTGCGTATGCATTAGTCAGATTGTAGGAGCAGGACAATATCTGGTGGGGTTGTGGTATGGTCGAGGTCATGTGGTGAGTTTGATGTAAAGTGACGGTAATGTGAGTTGAGAGCATATCCCCTGAGGGACACTGGGCTCTGGGAAAGACAGACCGGTGCTTTAGATCACTGCTCCCATGCTAATGTGTGCCTGACTGCGCCTCATTCGCCTGGGGAGCAGGCTAAACACACTGCTGCTTGCAAAATTCCCAAAAAGGGCAAATTATTTAGAGGAACTGGAGTAGATGGCTGGCACAGAATCATTGAGAAGAATGAATTAGTCGTTTGCTGACACTATGGTGAGATTTTGTGGAGATTTTTTTCCACTAGGCATTGCCAGGTCTGTGTGATAAAGATAGGCCAATGGCCGATCAAAACTAGGCCAATAACCAACAACAAAAAACAGTACCAAAAGAAAAATTATGCCACATTTTTTTTTATTCGTTTTACAATAAACTTGTAGTGTAAAAAAATAAATAAATCCAAAGTTCAAATCACAATTAAAATAAGTATTGTATAATATATAATAGCAGCAACAAAATGCAATTTATTTATAAAAAATATAGTAACAATATTACCTGTTTAGAACTGAAGGCTGGATGTTAGTTATGAAAGCGTATTTCTGCCAAGGAATGAAAAAAAAAAGGTTACATCTCACAATTTAACTTTTTTTTTATCACAATTCTGAATTGCAGAAAAGTCAGAATCACAAACTGCAAAGATGTTAAAGGGATAGTTCACCTGAAAATTAAAATTCTGTCATTAATTACTCACCCTCATATCGTTCTAAATCTGCAAGACCTTCGTTCATCTTCTGAACACAAATTAAGATATTTTTGATGAAATCCAAGAGCTTTCTGACCCTGCATAGACAGCAACGGAACTGACACATTCAAGGTCCAGAAAGGTAGTAAGGACATCGGTAAAATAGTCCATGTGACATCAGTGGTTTAACCTGAATTTTATAAAGCTACGAGAATACTTTTTTGTGCACAAAGAAAAAAAAACATGGTACTGTTGTGAACACGCATTTAATACTGACATGTAGGAGAAGAAATTGTTGAATAAAGTCGTTAATTTGTAGATTATAACGATGTCCTTACTACCTTTCTGGGCCTTGAACGTGTCAGTTGCGTTACTGTCAATGCAGGGTCAGAAAGCTCTCAGATTTCATCAAAAATATCTTAATTTGTGTTCTGAAGATTAACAAAGGTCTTACGGGTTTGGAGCGATGTGAGGGTGAGTAAGTAATGACAGAATTTTTATTTTTGGGTGAACTATCCCTTTAACTTGCAAATGCGAGATATAAACCCTGAGAAAAAAAGTCTTAATGCGAGTTTCTAAATCAGAATTGTGTTTTGTGACAATAGAAGAGGTAGCTTCGACACTGTATCTTACTATTTTGCTGACTTATTAGAATTTTTCATAGTTTGTTGGTCACAAATATTTGTATTCAAATCTTATTTGTGTCAACTATCAAACCCTCAAAGCACAGGGTTAAACTGCATTTTAAAAGTAGTTAAAAATCAAAACAACACTTTATACTAAAGCAGCACTACCTACTAGTAGCCTAATACTGTTGTAATTCATTAATACTAATGATGTTTTTTTTTTTTTTCTTCATAAACTGAATTCTCTTTTATTTGTAATCAAGGCTGTTTCCACAGCAACACATTTAAGCAATCAGTGAACTGACAATGTTTTGCTTTATATTTCCTCTTCTTAATAGGACCTCTAGGTTGACACAATACAGAAAATGTTCTTATCATTGCAAGTCAGATGTGGAGTCATCATCTGACCGAGCGTGGGCGAAGCTATTGGCCAGTGCACAAATGTAATCTACCCCTTCAATGGCGTGTCAATAGAGAGTTCTGATAATGAGAGAGGCTGACGAATTGACAGTGCAGTGCCCTGGAAATTCATTATCATTCCTTCAGATGGTACATAAACAGCATATGGTGGGAGGCAGAAAACATGTGTGAGGGGTAAATTAGCTTGTAATGATTCCCGTGGTGGAGGGAACCTCTACTCGTCTGAAATGCCAGCCAAGCCTCCTTTCTCAATCTGCCAAATTAAATCGAACAAAAGGATTGTGGTGGCCTGCTACCGCTTTAGACTCTAATGCGGTTGCTGTGGAGGAGAGTGTGAGCAAGGCAGAGATGTTTGTAGGTAAATTGATGCGTTCTTATCTGTTTTTCCATTTCTGAGTAATCATTCAGACAAACTAAATCCTCACAAAGCACGCCATCTGGTTGTGCTTACAGGAGTGGAGTATGACAAATGACTGTTTGCCACTAGAGACTGACATTGAAGTGATTTTACAAACTCTGACAACAGTAACCCATTAAAACCCCATAAATGGTGAAAGGTAATTAACCAATCCTCATAATTCTTAAAAGTATGAATTACTTTTTGACTTTCAGACTGCGTTAGCTCTTACAAAGGCACTTTGTCACTAGTTAAAATTGTGATGTGATTTCCATTTTACTTGCACTGTGAGCGAAACAAGTTAAATTAATTGCCTTAAAATAATTAAATAATCTTCGCAGTGAGTGAACTTAACCATTTTATTCAACTAGTCGCAAGCAAACTTAACTCATAATTTCAAGTTGCTTTATATTGTACTAATGAGGCTATACTACCAACAACTTCTTAATGTTGACAAAACCGTTAAATGTGAATTGATTATACAAGATTACCTTATTATAAAGCAATTAATTATGATTTGTTAGGGGTTATAATACAACTAATGTGGCAATCACATTGCTATTCCACTTTGACAACTGTCAAGGTGCCCTTGAAAAAGCAAAACACACATCACTATAATGGTGACAGTGAATTACAATAAAACTAGATCAGCATTGCTAAATAGAGCTGAAACATCTATTGATTCCAAATTACATCTATTTACATGTTCTTAACAGTCCCAATGCATTAGATATCAACATTTGCTGCCAGTGAGCAGCAGTGGTCAAATTTAATCAGAATGTTCTCTGTATTTTTTTTTAAAAAAGTATTTATTTAACACTCGTAGTACACTTGAACCCATCTTTCATACACTAGTGGGTTCAAGTGTACTACAAGTGATAAGTAAATACATTGTTTTTGTGAATACAGAGATAGTATGTTAAAGGTACATTTTAGTTCATATTCATGGTGTCTCAAAATAGCACATTTGAGTACACTAGATGTTCTTAAGATTATCTTAAGTACTAAAGAATAATTTTTAGTATATGAAGTGCAAAATTAGTGTGTGAAAATAGAGCACTTTAAGTACATTATGGAAGTGCACTTTTTTTCACCTGGGGAACACCAAAAACTGTTCGTTTTGGCCAAAAAGTACAGTGCATGGAAAACAGTGTTTTCTTATTGCATGTATACATCTTTTTTCCCAAACATGTAGTATAGACTACATGTGTACAATACTGTAAGTTGTGAGAACTGTATGAAAATGTATAGATATTATTTGTACATGCCCTAGTAAGAAATTTATATTTATATATATTTAAAAATACATTTATTTCATACTAAGTATTGTTCAAATCTATTAAAATATTTACTGACACATCACTCGAGACTTACTGATATAAAAATTAGAATTAAACTTTATTTGGAGTACTAATTGTGCACAATGTGCATTTCTTAATAGTAAGCCTAAAATGTGTTTTAATGTCACTGTTGATGAGGATTGTATGATCTTTGAATAATATTTAAATGTAAGATATTTAAAGTGTACCTGAAGTATACTTGCAGTAGTTCCACTTTAGCACAGTCAAATATACTTAAGTATGTCTTTAGTTGGACTTCGGTACTACTTCCACACAAAGTCCAAAATTTAAGTATACCAGTTTAGCATACCGAAAGTAAAATTGCAGGGTATTTTTATTAAGTACATAAATACATAATTGTATTTTTAATATACTTATCATGAAATAAATGTATATTAAATATATTTTAGTATATTTATTTTTCACTAGGGTGGATGTATATAAGTGTGTTATTTTGCCTTCATAGCAGATCAGGGTTTACAGTGTGGGCCTGTTTGTGATCTAAGCAACTCACTGAATCATAAGAATATGATCAATCCTGTAATATCATCTGCCCACTCATTTATTGATATCTCCATTCAGTCATTTACATCAGATATATCTTTTAAGATATGTAAACACCATGTAAACACTTCACACGTCAGTGGAAGATTGTTGGTGAGCGTTTGACACGGCTCTGATCTCAGGCTTGCACTTTCTTCCTCTCAGTGCTGTCAGGGCTGCTACGATGAGCCTGTCACTCACATGATTAATTGCATAGTAATGACTTCCCATCATGCAGTAGCAGCACTTAGGAATAAACTGGCGGTTCGGCTCTTTTTTGCGCAGTGGCAGGTGAACTTCACCAGAATGCAGAGCAGGCACGACCTGGCTTTGCTCACTTCCTCTCTCTCTTTCTCTTTCCCACTCAGGAACACGCTTTTCTTGGGCTCCGCTGATCGATACTCATCCATCCATCTCCCTCACACTTTCTATTTCTTTCATGGTTCCTCCCTAGCTCTCTAAATTATTGAGACCAAGGTTGGCCCTTCTCCTGTGGGACATCAATTATAAAAGGCACAGCAATCCTGAGAGAGGCTCCGAAAAAAAACAGAAGTGATTGATTATGAATCACAACTCATGAGACTTTAAGGAAGAATTACTACAGACTTTTCACATCCAGGAAAAGACAAAGACTTTATGAAGTGTGGACAAGGGAATAAAGCACAAACACAGCAAACCAGACACACATGAGTGAACGAGGCGATGAATTGTGAAACAGAGGACTGAGACTGAGGTTGTGGCCTGTTTTGCACAGCACCCAGATTAACAATTTACAGTATTCACAAGTACCATGTTTGCAAGCAGCTCAGTGCGCACAAGTGTAGTTTCGGTGCTGATCCTATTTTTTCAGTGTTCTGCTTTGAACTCGGCAGAGAATGTTAAAAATTTACTGTAAACCTGTTCATCATGGTCTTTTGCAGTATAGGCAGATGATTTTCTGCACGTTGTGGTTTTGGCTCCATTCCATGTGCTGTAGTTTATTTATCCTTTAGATGTAAATGGAATCTCCATCCTCACGTAAATTAGATTTCAATCAAGTTTGGAATAATTGCCGACTTCTGATGACTATTTTATAGTTTATGGCAGCTACTGTATTACAAGAATTGCTCTATGCTGTAACCCAGAAATTACTTTATTTTCCATACAGAGCCACAGTTCTGTTACGCAGCAGAAAGTGTCAATGTGAAAGCACAACGCATGCTTGCTCAGATGGAAAGACTGAGAAGTTAAAAAGAAAAATGATGATTTCACGCTTTTTTGGAGAAGGATGTTGAACAAGGAAACAGTAAAGGGGTGGACAGAAGAAACAATATCCAGACAGCATGAAAAGCATGTATGAATAATCTTGATTGTTTGCTCCAAGGCCTTGTGACCAGGGGGGTCCATCACAGTTTAGCGAACATCAGAGTTCCTTCCAGAGTAAATTCCAGGTCTGGAAAAGTATTGAAAAAAGAAACCAGAATATGGAAAAATATTTGCATTTCCAGACTTTTGCCCCTATTTAGTTTTCATGGCAGCTGTTTAATGATTCTTTAGTGATTGTCTAACACAACTGAATAAATTCAAGGTACACTTTTTCATTATGCAAAAATGCAGGTTTTAAGCATTTTGGGGTTCTTCTCATGATATTAGCACTGAATTACAGAGCCTCTAAAAGGATCTTTGCAAAAATAAAAAATACACAGACTTTCGTGTGCGCACAAGAAACCATTAAACTTAGCAAATAGGCTATGATGATGCTCAATGGTGCCCATTTTATGTCATTGTTTCTCCGCTGCCACAGGAGATGCATTAAATTGGACGTTAGAGGTTCTACCCTAAGGAAAGCCAAATTTTGAACAAATAGATCTCTATCTATTCCTGTGCATCCATGCTCTCATTTTCTTCATAGTAAGATGGCAGTGACGCACATAGAAATTGTAAAGCGTAAGCACGCAAAAAAAAAAAATTCCCATGCGCATGTGTATCGTTTCTGAGGGCCAAAAAAAAAAAAAAAAAGTTTCTTGTGTGCATGCAAAAGTTTTTTTAAGGGGCTCTGTATGTCGTCACTTCGAGAAAATCAATGAATAAACCACTGAGGAAATAAAAATATTTACAGATGACTGTACTATATATCAAATATAAAGCTGAAAGTAATGCTCCTATGAATCATTTATGTTAAATATGTTATGAAAATCTACTGAGAGGTTTAAAAATTTGAAAATGGAAAATGTGTTGGAACCCTGCAACATATAGTATTGATCCTACCCATAAAGCTCAGAGGGACTATTTGCACCAAGTTTAAAAACTTTGACCACACAGCGCAGTAAAGATCAGTGCAAGTGAATGCTTGATAAGTTGGCTGGATAAAATAATGTGAACACCTGGGAAATATTTCTTTATTTGCCAACGTCATTATAGCTTCCAACCTTTCGAGATTGTTTTACTCTTCTCTTCAAAACTGCCTATAGTGGTTTGAAAATATGCCAATTGATATGTTTGGCTAGAACAGATGTTGAAGTTCATTTTGGTGCCCCAGCTCTCCAGGTTTTATGATCATGACTAGTGGTGCAACGGATCACAAAACTCACGGTTCGGATTTTGAGTCACGGATCGGATCATTTTTCGGATCAGCAAAAAAATTTTGCTTTTCATTTATTACTAAAAGCTTACTTTACATATACCCCAGCAGAAACTACTAGCTTAACTACTAAAGTCAGTAATACAACAAGACCAATTGCACAAATTACAAGCATAGATGAACAGCCTACAATATAAAAATATAGGCTATATAAAGACAGTAACAGTAGTATTCAGGTGCAGAAATGTAATAATTAAGTGTAAAACAACACAATAATGCTTACTGCATAAGTTAAATGCAGATTAATCTTTGTTAAAGCTGTGGTGTTGTTTGATTAGCAGACCAGACAGAAGTAGGTATTTCTAGGCTGCTGTCTCTTTCACGAGTTCACACTTACATATATTTAGCACGAGTAACGTAATGCGTATTTGGCGAGTATGGTAATACCTGTTGGCGTGCTGTCCTGGGGAAGGGCTCCGAGCTCGGGAATTGCCCGAACCCAGAGTGGGACTGGATCCGTACGGATCACGGATCATCTACAATCTGTTGCACCCCTAATCATGGCAATTTTAGCATTGGTGTCTTTGATTAAAGTCTTAGCAGTTGCAGTTCTTTCATAAATGCTAGCTTTTTGAAGTTCTCTATGGTCAGGTTTTGTGGAAACAAGGCCTTAAAGGTGAATATTGAGGTTTCTGTGGAGTTTGGATAAAGTCTTTCTAAGTGTTTGACCATCCCCGACATTCAATTTAGGTTTTCACCCCCTATGTTTATTTGATTATGAAGTCTTGCAATGCTTTGTGTACACAGACAATCATAAAGTGTGTTGTTTTTAAAACATCAAACAATTGGTGTCTTAAGGTTACAGAAACTCCTGCTAAACGGGCGTCCACAGTTTGCCCTTTTTTGGAAGTCTTTGGAACTATAGTAATTTTACATGTTATAAAACTACATATATACACTCCACTCTGAATAGGTGGATCATTGTCAGCCTTCTTCTGTTCCCACTCACTATTTCAGTTCAGATCAGTACAGTTCATTTTAAATCACTTGTATTGAGGTGCAGATGAGTCACTGTCATTCATCAGAGCACCTTTACAGTGCTCAAGAAGGCTATTACATATCATTATATATACACACATGTGGTTGAAAGTCATCATGTATTATGTATTATTGCGATTGAGTATTGAACTTCAAGCCTGTGAAGTGTAATTCATATTCACACCTCCTGCTCACTCATCTAGCATTCACATTCACTTGCATTGATCTCTACTCTAATATCCTTCACTTTATTTCTACAGATTGCTGCACCTTAGTGGTTAAAAATCTGGACTGGTATTAAAAAGTTGTAGGTTTGAACCCTGCAGGGAGCAATCATGGAATTATCACCATTGTGTCCTTGAGCCACTTAAGCAACCCTAGGCTGCTCCAGGGGAATTTAACATTTTGTCGTCGTATGAAAGTTTGCTAAAACAAATTCCTCAGTCTGTGGCCAGGCTTTTCTTTCTTCCATTTCTCTGCTCACTCCTACTCACTGATGTTCTGTTGTACTTTTCTTTAGCTTATTTCTTCTATGATGGATTGTGCATGGGGAGCAGTAGAGAAAATGGTCCTGTTATAGGCCTATAATAAACCTGACAAATGGTGCACACAAGTACCCCGCTCAAAGAACTGGGTATTTTTTTCCCTCTCTGTTTTTTTTTTTTTCATCGTATGCAATTAAAAGCAAGCTTACTGATGGTTTTGTACTACAATATAGCTCTAAAACAAACTGTCTAGAATTGCAAGTACTTGCGTTCAACACTTACCAAAGCACACAGTGATAGTTTATCACCAACCAACAATACTTGTGACAGTATATTACTGAAGTTGTGAAAATCTTTGGCTTCGCTGTTAAAGAGGAAAAAAAAAAAAAAAACCTCTGTTGAGTGCAAAGTGAGAAACTGCTTATAGAAAATTGCTTTGTGCTTTCTGTTTCTTTTAACAAATATAATTTAGCCCTCATTACTTCATTACTCTATACTTAGGCATCTCCAATGGTTTGTTAGTTATTGTAGAAGATGCAATATTTTCTTGAACTCTAGCTGAGCTAGCAACAGTGCTGATTGTCAGATGAGACATTTTTAAATATGATATGATGCCATTTTACATTTAAATCAAGGGGTCCTTATGCATTTGGAGAGAAAACATCTCACACAACACATAAGATCATGCAAACCTCTGATGGCAGTTGAACATGCTGTAGTGTCCACAGAAAAGCCCTTGCTGCAAATGTTTTGAGAAGGTAACCATTCATATGCAGATGTAGCCATTGCTTAGAGATGACAGTTGTTTTCTGCTTGCTAAATAAATCCCTTCTATATTTGTTTTTCTCAGCACTTAGCAGATCAGAATGGCACAGCAGAAGAAAAAGTAGAGATTTGAGTACTATAATCATAATGTAAACGAATAATCTGTTTCTATTTACCGTGCAACCATATTTAACCCGAGCAATCTAAGTAAACAGCATATTCGCTACTATAAAATGGTGCAATTTTTATGACATTTATAACTTAATGTAGCCATTCAGCACTTTTGCTAAGGAACTCTATCATTTCAATAGCATACTTCATTACATTTCACACTTGTTAAGGTTGGAAAAAATGTTAGATCTTTTAGTGGCCAAAACAAATTTCAAAGGTGAGAATCTCTATTCTCTTGGCCTCAAAACCAGATAACCATTTTTCCCTCTTTTTTAGTTATCACCACTGAGTTTAGATGTTTTAGTTTGGGAATACCCAACCACTGAGTTGACAGGGTCATTTGTCAATTAAATATTTGTCAATTAAACCATTTCCTCTCTGAATCCTGTGCCTAATAGTGTACATTGTGTGGGAAACCTGAGTGATGATGGCGAATGGTAGTGAAGAATTGCGATGCACACAAGCCCTCTCTGGGACTTAAAGGGATACTCCACTCCGAAATGAAAATTTTGTCATTAATCGCTTAACCCCATGTCGTTCCAAACCCGTAAAAGCTTTGTTCGTCCTCGGAACACAATTTAAGATATTTTGGATGAAAACACAAAAAATAAATAAAATTCATGAATGATGCAGTGCTAATTGACATATCATTTATTACAGTACAGAAACAATAAAGTTTTCTACCTTATTCTGTGCAGAAAATTGAAATAATTGTTTGTAGTATATAAAACAATCATGAAATTGCCATTAGGAAAAAAATTATAGATTACAAATGATTTATTATTGTCCAGTAGTGTATTTGATTTCTTATAGCAAATTCAAAGTAAGAGATAAGAAAAGAATTTCTTGTAAATAAAAAAAAATAAATAAATAAAAATAATAATAATACATACATAAAATTATTGTATTTGACATTTCTGTCACTTCTGAAATGATGGCTACACACCTGGTGTGACAAAATGTTAGCCTATACATAATACTTTTAAAGCTCTTTTTTTAAATTCTTGGATTACATAAATTTCTACATATACCATGTCACGCCATAGCATCATTAAACTAGCATCTAGGGCTGCAACTAACGATTATTTTGATAATCGATTAGTTGGCTGATTATTTTTCGATTAATCGGATAAAATAGCTAAATTTTCTTCTTTTTTTATTTTATTGCTAAAAACACTTCCACATTCTGCCCGATGTATTTCAAACAAACGTGCCAACTGAATGCTATGAAAACATACAGTGCTTAACAATTTATTAGACCACCTGTCATAATAAAGAGAAAACACAAATATTTTAGGAATCTGTCAAAGAATTGTTTAAATCTAAAAAAAAATGTTATTGTCATTTATTGGGCAAATAACAAACAGAAACAACAAAATATTTATTCACATAAAAAAAAAAAATAGCCTGCATTCTTGCTGGCATTGTTTAAATACTTTTTGACTGCAATTGGGTATCTGAAAAAATCTTTCATTCTTTCATAGATAACAGAAATAATTATAGCATTAGAAATAGCCTACTGTTGCTAAAGAGATTACGCATATTGGGAGGACTAACCAATACAGATAGCAAAAAAATTATTTTAGTAAACACCAATACTGTTAGTTTAGAGCAGCAGTGGCACAAAGCTTACATTATTTGTTATAAACCTTAAATACATTTGTTTTAATAAATTTGTTAAGCACTGTATATATGCCTATAGTTTAAATCTCTTCATCAAAAATTAAGATAATAAAAATAATAAAGATGAATACAAACACAAACTCAGTGTTAACCAACTTTTTGATCACAGTCACGTTTACTGTAATTTCTTTATCCTGTAAAAGGCTGCTATAAAGCATCTGATATTTATATTCAGACAACTATACGCAGTTATCCCTTTACAGTTCCTACTCTCATAAAATATGTGCACTACATGTTGACTTTTAAACCTTAATTTAACGTTCAACAACAGATATTTCAGCACAATGAATGTTTTTTGCGCTGAATATTAATCCCTCTCTGACGCGCGTTCACGCGTCCGCCACGCTGGCGCTCATTCAGTAAAGATTTAAACTTAACACAGACTGTCAGGACGGAACTTCATACAAAAATAGAAATGCTCGCGTTAATTTGTGACATTTACAGATAAGGATATGACCGTAAACTGAAAGTGTTTGCGCTGAGGACGCACACGCATCTGTTAAAGCGCCTGACAAGGCAAGCCATTAAGCTAAAGCATTAACTTAAAGCTTAAAATAAAGAATTCTCATGTTTTGTGCAGCTTGGATCATGTACTTCTCCCGCAGCATCTCATTCTGTTTCCTCCACTATGTTTAGATGCATTTTGTACATAGAAATGTGTTATTCAGTGCTGTAATTTGACGCGACCGGCTGAAGTTGGACGTGCACTGTGGGCAGACCCGACTAATCGATAATGAGAATCTTTGTCGATGATTTTCATCATCGATAATAATCGATTTTATCGATTAGTTGTTGCAGCCCTACTAGCATCTAACAATGGACAAAAGTGTTTTTTTCCCTCTAACTTATGGTTCTCTAACCATAAAGGCTGCTGTGTAATTTGCCCTCTGACTAAGCATTTAAAGAATTTAGGGGAAGCATTTACATAATCCTGTGAATGCACTGAAAGAATGCAGTCGAATCGTTAATCGAATCGAATCGAATCATTCTTAATTTGCAAAAATCGTTCTTGAATCGAATCGAAAACCTATGAATCGTGAATCGAATCGATTCGCTGTCTACCCAAAGATTCACAGCCCTAGTCCAGAGGCAGCTCAAGGTGTAATGTGAAAACCTAGTGTCAGCTAAGATGATTTAAAAGGAATCCTCCATTTATTGAGCTCCTTTTACCTTGGAAGAGGCCATTTTGTTTTGTAAAAGTGTCTGAGATCTGAGATAACTTGAGTATGACTGTGAATGAACCTAGTATTTCAGCGACTGCTTTTGGAAGTCTTTCGTGTATTGTATTGAAGGAGAATGGATGGTATTTCAAAGAAAAAAAAAAACCCTGCCAAGAACAACTTCCACAGAATGGTCACCTAAGGACAGTTTTGCAGGCCATTTATATGAGCTATAGTACATACTGATAGAGTGCACACATTAAGCGGTCAGAAAAGCTAAGAAAAACATGTTTTGTTTGGCCTGTAGAAGTCTTTTCAAAAGCACTGCACAGTATAATACAGCTCCATTATACAGTATGATGTCTAGAGATTTATTGTTGAGTTCTACTGAATGAGTTTTTATGTGTAATAAATGACCCCGACACAAATCATTTTTATCATTATTATTTTTAGCAAAGTATTTTTTTATGCTAGAAATTGTTCAATAACTCTGAAGTTAATGCTGTGCCAGAAATACACTATAAAAATATGGTTTTGGATAAATATGAAAATACTAAATTCACTTTTAGCATCTAAAATCATTAATATTAGTGATTTAATTTATTTTTATTTTTAATATATTTAGTATCATGTTAATATCTGCTATTTATAATTTGAAAGTAATAATTATTGTTTTCAAATCAGCCAGATTTATCCCTTATTTTCCTATGGTGATTTTTGTTATGATGGGATTCACTTTGAGTTAAGAACGCATCATTAACAACTGATAAATTAGCCATTGCCACCTGTCAGCCATATCCTTAAAATATCCCATGCAAATGAGCACACTGACATCATCACCACCTACACCCACACGCCAATAACCACAGTTTTTAATAACACACATGTAGAGTACAGATGCTGCTCTCAATAGTTTAATTTGCTCCATATGGTGAGTACAGGACCATCACATTGAGCATCAAACAAGAGTTCACACAGGGCCGATTGCACTGGCTGATCATTTGTCTTTCATCTCTTAATTATCATCTTTAGGACCTTGGGGGGGTCTAGTGTACATGACCACCCAGAACTCGCGCATACAGTATGCGCGCCTTCACACAAACATGCTCACACACTTTAATATGCTCTGGTGCCATCGGTGCAGTGATGATTCAGAATGGCATAAAAACCCAGGGTAAGTGGACTCCCGGGTGGGGTTATTGTCTTTCCCCAGCTTCACACAGGCCTTGTTTTCTCAGTGTATAATAATATCTAATAATGATGAGCCTTGATTACCGCTGCAGAGAGTAGCAG
Source organism: Spinibarbus caldwelli (assembly GCA_039654775.1). NCBI lineage: Eukaryota > Metazoa > Chordata > Actinopteri > Cypriniformes > Cyprinidae > Spinibarbus > Spinibarbus caldwelli. The sequence goes on from CM077227.1 coordinate 20,332,992, forward strand.
GCTACTGAAGCATGGAGGAAAAAGCAATTTAGCCTAGCACAAAATCTGTCTCCCGCAGAGACCATCACCATAGTAGACTGGCAGGAATCATTAAAGTTCTTACAGGGTCTGAATCCTAATAAAACTCACTCCACCTGTGTGTGTTTGTGTCTGGATGCTCTGACTTGATTGGACACATCTAATCTAAAATCAGACATGCAGGTCAGATTGTCCTCATTTGTCTGGTTCCTGCTCTGTGTCAGATGGCATCAGTTAATCGCACAGGCATTTCTAAATCCTTTAGCTGCTGTTTGAGAACACGTTTACTCCTCCTGACAAACCATGTTAACTGAGACAGCCTCAAGTATTCTGTATAGATATAGATGTGGTATCATTACTCAAAAGAGGTCATTTTGTGTTATGTCATGTCTCCAGTCTCTAAATGGGTGTTCAGACTGACAGTGATTTTCAAAGCAACTGAAAATCATTCATATTCATTGAAAATGGGAAATTTGGGGCAGCATGAGCACCTGTGATTGTTGCAGATGTTATGTGGTTGTGTCTGGAAATGTTACAAAGTTGAGTGGAGTTTAGATTTATGCAGCTTTTTTTTTGTTGTTGTTATACATATTTTCATATCAGCTTACACTGGATATATACTGAATATTCAATAATATGCGCTGATTTCCCCTACTTTAGCATTTAGATGCTTATTTAAAATTTATCATTTAAAACATTAATTTGTTAACACTTTTAAATGGAATCTTTTGCAGATTTCAAAATGAATATCCATTTTTCATACTGTACATTTTAATGTTGTCAGGGCCTAAAATTAACACTTGCCAAGCAGCGAATATATGAAACTATGTTAACCGGCAGTTGCCCAGTAACTTTTTTTTTATTATTATTCTAACAATGCCTGAGAATGCAATGTGGTTTAGCATAATTATGGAATTGCAAAGACTGCATTGTAATTATAAAAATATTTAATCTGATGCACTCCGTGTTTCAGAGTGCAGCACTGTGATCTTTTCACAGTTCGTAGTAAATGCTGCTGTACACGAACTCCATCTCTGCAAGTGCAAGTCTCTGCAAATTAAAATATTTCTGTATAATATTTCTCAAGTCATTGGTCACTAGCAGCTGTGGCAAAAATGTAGACAAAACAGTACAATTTTAATATCAGACATTATAGATAGTGATCCACCTTCTATCAGATACTCCAGTCAAGTTGTATAGTAACTGTGAGTGTTTGCCTGGTTCTGTATTATTTGTCTCTGCCATCATACAGGAACATTAAACTAAAAAATGATGCATGTTGTCAGAAGTCGTGGGTATGAGAGTCTGATTCATGCATTGATACTCAATGCATTTTTTTTTTTTTTTTTTTTTTTTTGGGCATATAATGCATTATGCCCTGCAATTTATATAGTTTTCATCTCCCAGAAACGTTTTCAATGTTTCAATGTAACTTTTAGTTCAAAACAGAATGACATCATTTTTTTTTTCCGCAAATGCATCCCATTTGAGCTCAGACTTTCAATAGTTATGGCTAGACCACTAATAGCATCTACTACAACCAACAATGCAGCTATTAGATGAGCTATAGTGCTGAATGCCCCTTAAAAGAGTGCTTAGGAATAATGGAGCTGTCCATGGTGCTGATCTGTTTTACTAGTTCTTATATGATGCTGAAAGTACAGTGCTCATAAACACAAACTGATGCTCCTGGCAATAAGCGTAATAAAAACCTTTAGGGGAACATCTGAAGAAATAAAACATTTGAAGATGTGGAAGAACAATGACTTGAAAGTTCAAAGGTAGCCTATCAGAGATGTGCAGTATAATTTTATATAGGCAACAGAAAATATCTAAAAGTCACATAGGCAAATTAATGTTGAGGGGAAGCATCAGACAAAGCGTGTGCTTGGAGTGAGAAGGTTTGAGAACACTTCTGTCAGTCAGGTCTCATTCCTCGTCCAGTCGTGCATGCATTATGCTAAAGCACTTAAAGAGCTGAACGCATTCAGTGTCAGAGTGCATGACAGCTCCAGCATGAAAATCACCATTTTAATTCAACCACAGTAATTAGACGTGAAAGGTTTCATTTGCACAGGCACACTCACGCAAACATCTTGACACATCTTCAAACAAACATTCATAGGAGCACAATGAGCAGAGAGGCTAATGTTGAAACATAACAGGGCTGTCAAGAGGAACAGACCCACGCATATGGCTGCACACCCACTAAACTGATGTAATTGTCATTAATGAGTAAGAAGTGGTCTATATGTTGACCGTAATGAGGAATATTTGTTTAAATACTTAAGCAGATTGTTTAATTATGTTATCCTTCAACAGCAGCCTAATTAACAAATGAACCATAAAAGACCAACACATTCATTTTTCATATTTAGAAAATGATATAGGGTGCGGATCTGTTGTGAATTATCATGTATCATGCAGCTGAGCTTCTAATGATTGCTTATCAGAGGTTTAATATTAAACAAATGTGAGGTTTCTGAAAGTCTCTCAAACATCTGTATTGCATCACAGCATGTAAATAAACACTGGACTTAATATTTTCCTATAACCATCTGCTTTGTATATCACATTCTCACTGGCCCCACACCACCACCATTTTTTTTTTTTTTTTGGTAATTACATTTTTAATATTATATTTAGCAATCCTTTTATGTATTAACTTGAAATGTCTACATTTTACATTCAGTGATATATATATATATATATATATATATATATATATATATATATATATATAATGTAAAATGTGAAAGCACTCTAATGTACATTATTGATAAAAATAATAAAGAAACAAAGCTATTTAAATAAAATATAATCATATGTGATGTTTCCTGCACATATTTCTCAGAATGTCCTTGTACTTTTTTCTGTGTCCTTTTACTATTTTTCAGTAGTAATTACTTTCAAAACCATAAATTTGACAGTGTTTTACTGTAAATGTACATATAATGTGACGTTAAACTATTTACAGTTTTCCACTGTATATGGTAAGGTATTTTACAGTTAACAGGTCTCTACTGTAGCATTTTTACCATCTTTTTCTATAAAATTAACATTTTTTTTTACAGTGTAAGATACAATATTATGAAATACTAAACCTATTTACTTCCTATGGTTTAAATGAGTCCTTAGATTGGATTAGGGGTTGGTATTCCTTACACAGCCACAGCCGTCAAAGAGATCCAAAGACAACTGGGGATTTACAGAAATCCTCCAAAACCAAGTCCGAGGATAACTGAGGCTTTACGCAATTCTTCGTAATGAGGTTAAAATGTCCCCAGAGCGGCATTTTGGTGATGCACAGATAAATGTTGCTTCCTAGCTTGTCGCAGAAACTGTATTGCATAGGTAAAACCTGGTTACACACTGTTGCACCATATGCTCTAGACATTTTTAATTGGTCTCAGTATGTGTAATCATAGGAGCCTTTATATGGTTGAGTTTTTTCTCTCATATATATATATATATATATATATATAGAAATGAGAGCACTCTGATGTGTTTAATAGGTTGTCTCTTTGTTTTCAGTGAAATATGAAAGAACCGCTTTCAAGTGATTTAATGCTTGGAGTACAGAATAGATTGCAGACCATTTGAGCTTCACTTCTGAAGATATGGGATAGCTACTCACCCACTAAAAGCTAAAGCAATAAATGCTTTTAAAAATTTCATGGTGATTCTAAACTCTGTGATTTGTTTTGACAGGAAGAGGGGGGCAGTAAAAAAGTTAACCCAGATTTAGCTTCTCTCCTTTGGGGCAGTATTTGCCCGGGGCTCAGCTCTTCAAGTTCTCACAGTGGAAAAAAAGAGATATCATACCATTCAGATGCCATCTAAGGATGATTAAACACAAATACATTTGTTGCACATGTGCTACTGTATCATTTAGGCAGTGAATCCTTTCCTTTCTTCTCGAAACTCATAATTTCTGAGCCCCATGTTCTTTTCTCTACATAATTATCAATCTTTTTTCTTTGCAGCAGAAGCTGGAAATTAATCAGAAATCCTATTAATTAGGCCCATATATTGTGGTTCTATAAAAGGAGGAGAGAAGGAGAAAGAAAGAAAGAAAGAAAGAAAGAAAGAAAGAAAGAAAGAAAGAAAGAAAGAAAGAAAGAAAGAAAGAAAGAAAGAGAGAGAAAGAAATCTAGCTGATTATATTCTAGAAGACTTTTTTGGTGATGGCAGGTCTTTTCCTGTCTGTTAACAGGTGGAACAGCCTCCTAACTTAATCATTTGGACCAGATTAAGTCTGTTGGTCTGATCTCTGTCATTACTGCTTGGCTTGATTATTTCCTTATTTAGAAAACCATAAGCAGGGCAGCAGATACAGTAATTCACATGATAAATGAGCCAATGGGATCCACTCTAATTCATAATGCACACAGGCAGACAGAAAGTGCTTTATTGTGTCTGCTTTATTTTGCTGTTATAATGTGTTGTGTTTCTTTATTCGTTTTTATCAGCGATATGAAGATCAGCCACGAAAAGGTCAACAGTAAGACCTCCAGCCGCAGAGAGATCAGCATTACGAATATCAGCCAGAGAAAGATAAGCAATATGAATGTCAGCCAGTGAAAGCAATATTTCATCAGCAGAGTATCAGACAGTGCTGGAGGAATTAGTAATAGCAGGGTCAATGACATGACCTTCTTATTTTATCTGAATCTATTAATTTAAAAAAATAATTTTAAATGAAATTCTATTTCATGCTTCCATTTCTTTGAATATGATGAATATTTTTTAATTATTTCTAAGTTTAAATTCCTTTTGATGTTTTTTTTTTGTTTGTTTTTTTGTTTTTTTAGCCTAAAGTAAATATATCTTACATCTTGTATTTCAGCTGTCTGTCAGCTGTTGGATATCATAATCCTTGAAGAAAATTCTTAATTATTAAAAGTTTAGAATAATCTTTCATTATTGTCATAGAAAAAAAAATTAAGTGACTGTAAATTGTTAAAGTATAATGAATAATATAATAATAATTCATTATTTTTCAGAAAAAAATTACATTTATATTTAATATATTTAATAACTTTAATTGAAGGTTACACATGACATTTTTAGAGTAATTAAATTTGGGACTTCACACATGGGATTTAGACAATTTTTATATATTTTTTCCTTCTGATTTTTTCCTTTTCTTATCTTGGTCACTCTTATTTGTCCTTAAAACTATACAAAGAACATCAAGTATTTGAGCAGTCTTGTCATCTTTACCAGACAGGCTGTACTTGACAACTAGACACCAGCTATCATAACATATTATGATTTGTATTTTAAAATACAAAGACCTGTTGGGTGTATCTGTAATCTCACCATTTACACCTTGATTTCCACACTTTATTTCTGAATGTGAATATTTATCTGATGACTATTGACAGAATACATTTAACTTCAGACAAAATGTCTTCTATAAGGAGACTATTTTAGACCACTCTTCCCCTTGACTCATTCTCTCTTTGTTACTCTCATTCATTTCTTTGAAGCTGTGCTATTCCAGAGTACAGCTTTTAGTTTAGCATTACGGTCTTGATTTTCCTTTAAGGTCCCTCAGTGTTACCTAGACGGTATTAACAGCAGGCTCTTATAAAACTGAACAGGCAAAAAGCTCTAGGGTTATCATTTCCACCGAAAGCCTCAAACTGTAGGAAAGACTGTATATACTAGGTCATGTGATTAGCTCAAACGAGCTAAAGCCATCTGGCTTCTCTTACTGATGCTTATGAAGCTTTCATCTCATTTCTGCGCCAGTTGTGCTGAACTCTAGCCAAATGCACGAGTTTGCTTTGTGGTAAATTGCAGATCTGATCTGTGCGTATGTGTGAGTTTGTGTACACCGTACATTATTATGTTTCGATATGATCAGGAACGGAGAAGGTCAAAGTCGAGCGAGCTTGCTACACGCACATTTGGAGATACGCACACATGCTGTGCCACCCCTGTGAGGTATATTAAGCTGGTGAATAATTGGTTCATTTCCTGCATCTTGGGTTTTCTCTGCAATCAATCGCCCCAAGCACATAGACTCTCAGCTATAGTTAGACACATCAGGGGGCTCAGAAAGTGTGTGTGTATTATTCTATTGTCTTTATGCTGTATTTTTTAGATATATTTTTATACATATACATGTGTGTCTGTGTGTGTGTGAGAGAGTGGGCCCCTGTGCAGGCTGTGTGAAGCCCATCTGGGTGTATGTTAGTGCAGTAGTCATCAGTCTGCCTGTAGCTGGGGCCAGATGGTCGTGCCTCTGCAAGCCACTCAGTAAGTACATCACAGATCCGGGCATGTGGGCCAACCGCTCCACTACATCTTACTTAAATAGTCCCCCTCTCTCGCTCTCTGGCTTCCTCTGTTCCCTCATCTCTCTTTCTATGCACAGTATATATCACTGTGATACTGATACATTAGCGTACATTAGGGAAAGCATTTGTAACCCACGATGCAAACACAGCACACTTACAGTAAGCACTATGCCCATTTCTCATCACTTCCTGTTTTGTAGTGTTCAGTGGGGTACTAAAGTTTAAGAAAAATACAAAAAGTAAAAAATCCACACACCAAACGAAATGCAAAGTTCAAGATCCTTTGAACAAAAATGCATTCCTGAAGATTTACATGAAAGTGACAACAAAAACTAAAGTGCACTAACAAAAAAGTGAAAAAAGCAAATGTTTTTAAATGTTCAGGAATACATTTTTTTTTTCTAAGGACCTTGAACTTTGCATTTCTTTGGCATGAGGATTTTTTGCTTTTGCTTTTTGTATTTTTCTCCATTGATTGAATCTACGCACCCAACTATATATTTTATTTTACTTAATTGGCGCAGGATTTTTTTTCATACTAAAGTTTGAGACCATACTGAAAATCTTATTTTAATCTGGAAATAAAGGTTTAGGATTTTGAATAATTTAAAATAAAGAAATGCTATGATATTAGATGAATATAAAATATTTCAGATTTCTCACTATATCTAGGTCAGTACATACATTTTTGATATACACAATGTGAACTGCTTTGTATAGAAAAAGGGGGACAAACCAAATACTAAGAACTTAGTCACATTTCCAAGACAATTGTTATGCTAAATTAGTAAAAAGTTAAAAAAGTAGCGTTTTCAGTGGTTATCTCAGATTTTTAATAGACATACAGTACATACATTACTATATACAGTATATATTTAGGGTTGGTAAGAATTGTTAATATTTTAGAAAGAAGTCTCTTATGTTCACCAAGGCTCAATTTATTTGATCAAATATAAAGTAAAAACAGTAATATTGTGAAATATTGTTACGAGTTTAAGTAACTGTTTTCTGTTGTTATATATTTTAAAATGTGATTTATTCTTGTGATGGCAGAGCTGAATTTTCAGCAGCCATTACTCCAATCTTCAGTTTCATATGATCCTTTAGATATCATTCTAATATAATGATTTGATGCTCAAAAAACATTTCTTATTCTTATCTATGTTGAAAATAGTTGGTGCTGATTAGTATTTTTGTGGAAACCATGATACATTTTTTTTTTTTAGTAAAAATCAGCATTTATTTGGTTATATTTTTAACAATGTAAAAGTCTTTACTGTCACTTTTGTAGAAAGTGTAGAAATATGGGCATGTTGTAAGCCAGATGCAAACATGCATTTCCCATTTGAGCACAAATGAGATGACATCCCTGCACCACAGCGCTGGCCTCTTTCTTGTTGTGTTTGGTAACACTTTATTTTAAGGTGTCCTTGTTACTCGTTACATGTACTTAGTATTTTAATAACAATAAATTATGCAAATTACATGCAAATAACCCTAAGCCAAACCCTAATTCTAACCCTAACCATAGAATAAGTACATGTAGTTACTTAATATTATTCAGTACCTAAATGTACAATTACACTTTAACAATGACACTTTAAGATAAAGTGTAACCTTGTGATTTCCTGTTTTCATCACCATCTCTCATCATGTTTCTCTCTTCTCTTACTCATGCTCACACTGTTCAATATCTTCTTTTTGTAAAGCTCTGTCATAGATGGCGGCACAAATCTGCCTCTCTCATCCGAGGTCTAAGCTTTCAGGATGAGATTAGATCAGGTTTTGAAGAAATGACCGAAAATAAATCCAGTCAAGGGAGAACCAGCCACTGTGCTCATTGCTTTGATCCAGTCTGGAGATAATGGCCAGTTTTTTCTTTATTTTGTTTAATGCATTGAAGGGGATGATAATGTTATATGATTTTGGCAAGAGAGGCCATTGCCGTCTAGGAGATTCAGCTGGTTGACACAAACACACACACACATACACACACAAGCTGAAAAACACAAACACAAAGAAGCAAATTACCAGGGAAATTAGGGGCAATTCTGGGCCCTCGCCACTTAACCCAAAGCCAATGAAAGAGAGGGAGTGAGGGATGAAGAGAGGGAGCAGAGGCCTGAACCTGCTGTCCATGATGAAACAAGCCAGTGGAATTTAATTTCCCTCCGGTCAAGAGATGCCAATAAACACTATTGAATCCTGTTCCTGCCTTGACATGATAGGAATTTAATTTGAGACCCACAGGGATCTTTCTCTCTCTCTCTGTCTGTCTGCTGCACTGGAACACTGCCCCTCTCTCTGTTCTGGATGTTTGCACAGGCAGAGAAAGGAGGAGAGAAATGATTGAAATTCCTAGTCCGCATCCGAGAACACGCGCACGCACGCTCACACACCACACAGGTTGGAAGGAATCTCACAACTCTCCTCAGACACGTGCACACTTACATAGAAACTCCAGTGATGTAGCCTTGATCCGGCCTGTTCAAAGTTGCAAAGGAATGTTTTACTCTGGTATGATCTTGCGGCAAAAGTATAGGGTAAAAAGCAGAAGATAGCCACAGAATATCGAGCAGAGCGACCAACTGCTTTTTAAAAAAAATATTATTTGTTTTTTTATATTAAAAAAGATATTAAAATGCTATACTATTTAATTTAAATTAATTAAAAACGAAAATAAATATTTTTAAATGAGACAAGTGAATTTAAGCATTAGAATGTACAGTATTAAAAATGAATATCCATTTTGAGATTTGCTTTTCAGATTACAGATTACATTCAGTGTTGAATGCAGTTGTTTTGACAGAAGGAAACAGGATGCATTTATAGTTTCAACATTATTTGTTCTTCAGACATTCCTCTTTAAAAGAAAAGGAGCATCATATTTTTGCAAAGTGACCCACATTTGGTTTTTGACCACCACAGTTTAATGATTTACCCCCGAAGCCATACTGAAATTCCAATATCTCTGAACTGAACTGAACAATATAGGGCCTTTACAATGAAGATACTAAAAGAAAAGTTTGTTAAGACCCAGTATCTAAAAGGGCATTAAGATATCTTTAATACTTCTTGAGTTATAGGCATGCAAACTTTGGAGAAAGAAATTGAAATGTGCTGTTTCCCCATTTTTGAATGGTCACCATTGGCACATAATGTAAAAAAGATTGCTAAAGTCAACAGATTTTTTTTTTTTTTTTTTTTATCTTACTGAGCTGAAACTTTTAAACCACAGTGTACTGCTCAATATAAAAAATATTCTAAAATCAGCTGGTAACCAGAATGGAACAGATCTGAAACCCTTTAAACTTTGCAGTTAAAGTATGGTGGCTTTCATTCATTCAAATATAAGATGAGTTAATCTAGTGGTATAAGTTTGGTTTCAGCTGGGTCTGAATGGGCATTATGATTCAGAGGGTGCCCAGGTGTTTAAGATAATGACAACAGGGGGTCACTGTGAACCAGGGGAGAATGTTTCAGCGGAAGGGAGTTCCTGCAGTTTAACAGTAGGAGAGCAGCACACTGGACGTCCATTAGACAGAGGAAATTTCCCTTGATCTAGACACACCAGTCTGTCTGTCTGAGTATAACCAGTCTGGCCTTATGAAAGATATTGTAAAGTGTTATTCATTAACTGGGACTTTGCTCTCTCTGAATAATTCTCTTCACATATTCTTTGAGGAGCAGAACTGATGTGACATTTCCTTGTCAAAGATTTTAAAAACGCCTTTTGATTATCTCTCCTTTCTGAACACTCAAAATTAGACTAAAGATAAAACTTAATGGCTCATGGAAATTCTCTTTTTAATACACATGAAGACATGAAACGTTTCAAACGGCACAAGCAATCAGAAACAGATAGGAGAGTTAGGAGAATAAGAGTGAGAGACATTATTGTTTAATTACTATGGAACTGACATGGAAAACAGGCCGAATTTAAAAGGTGCTCAGTAATATTTCAGTCCAGGTGTTTGTACTTGTGCTTGAGGGAGAGAAAGCGAGAGAGAATTTGTTTTAATGGGTGAACGGCTAGACCCGGCGCTCTGTTCGCTGTCAACCTGTGTTTAATGTGGTGAATGTGAGAGCTGTTAAGGTCAGTGAGCAGGCAGAGAAAAGCCTCTCTCTCTTTCTGAAACGGGGGATTAAAGTGGGAGATCTAAGTAGTTGTTTTATGGATGTGGGTGTCATCTTGTTCTATTCTCCTCTACAAAGGTTGAATAGTACCGCTCTGAATCCCCCTTCTCCGTCAGTTCAACCCATGACACCCCTAATTAGACCTTCAGCTCCACCTCCATCAGGCCTCACATCTCTCCGCACGTGCTCTCGTTCCATATTCACTTATTCAGAAATGGCTTTCATCACACTTTTTTATTTTGGGCACTTAGCGATCAATGTAGTTGGCACCTGTGAATGGCATTCTTGGAAATGCTCAAAAATGAGGCATATTTTGTAGTAATGTTAGATTTCCTGCTGCAGCATTGCGTTTATTCCGGGCTCTCGTAAAGCAGTAATAATATTAGGGGTTTTCAAATTGGAAAGTAGAAGTAATGATTTTTAAAGCCGAGCGGACGAGTTCACAGATCTGAGAGGAAGCTCATAGAGTCAGATGCTTGAGGAGAATTCTGAGAGTGAGAGAAGCAGCATGAGATCAGCCTGTCTCGCACATCTACAGCCTCCCGACCGCACGTGAGCATCTCTGCAGGGGTTGCACACTTAGGAGAGCTGCAATCTTCCAACAGGTGGCATCCCTCTGCAAAATTTTCTATTAAATCATTAGAAAAACTCAATTCCTAGAATGATGATACTGCACTGATTCACACACATTTTCCAAATGTCAAGGGCAGGTAGAATTGGGTTAATAAACCTTAATGATGTGTAATTTTTCTAGGAATCACAAATATCTCACAAAAAACGTTCTTTTTCTAAATAGAAAATTTTCTAAGATTTCTACAATTTTTTTGTCTTTCATTGCTGTAATTGCTGAACTGTATCATGTTGCAACATTTCCTGCCGTAGTGCAAAACAATTTGTTACTTAAAACAAATGTTAACTGAAATAAAACAATAATAAAATATACAAAACCTAAACTTATTCTGTTTCAGCTAGTTAACAATGCAACATTTTTACTTTTCATTTAACTTGATACACTAAAAAATCTAAAAGTAAAACTAAAATAAACTATATAGACATTTAAAAACAACAAAAAATAATAAAAAGGACAAACACACAAAATTAGTAACACTTTAATTAAAATTAACATGAAAAAAGTCTAATTTAAAATATTAACAAAAATATTAATTCTAAATGATACTAAAATAGCATTACAATGTAGCTTTTTGTTTTATTTTTTTCCAAGTAGATGGTTTTGTTTATGCAAAATGCCCTTTTGTTTGCTCTGTAACAATTTACTGTAATCTCATTTTCCAGATGAAGACTTGACACTTGATTTTCCATGTCTCGTATAAGAAAAGATGTCAGTGTGCAAATTGGTAGAGACATAGATTGTATGAATAAATAAAATTCATATAAAAATATTTTCTTTAAATTGGAAACATGCATAAAGTTTTCTGTTATGGTTAGGTTATAGTATTTCTAACAATCTGTATATAAAAACAGTAAAAGTCTAAGGAATGTCCTCATTTACTGCATATAGGTAAGTAAACGTTTTGTGTGTCTTCACAGATCTTCAGACATTACTTATTTGTGTTTACAGCTGTATGTTTTAATTCTTTTAAACATAAAATCAATTGCTTGTCAGTTGAAAAAGGACATGGTTAGCTTTCAAACAAGTAACATACATCATATTCCTTTTTCAACCTGCATTATAAATGAAATGAGAGCGAAACCGAGACTATGAGAAAGAATGAGAGACTAAATGAATGAGAGTGCACATCTAAATTGCTTAGATTTGTAAGGAAGAGTGTTTTGTAGCTCCCCAGACAGCATCATTAAGAAGATAACCTAGTAATGCTCCATCAGTTTATTTGCCTGTGCTGTTACAAAACACTTACATTTGCAAAAGTAGATTCAGGAGTAAAGCAGACACAGCAGTAGTATGGCATGTACACATGGAAACTTTCAATACTACTAATGCATATTGGCTGCTACTATCTGACATTTTGTGAAAACCGCAAGGACTTTTGAGACAAGTGTATGGATTATAATTAAGGAAGTGACTTCAAAATTTAATTTTGATAAGAATTATCCTTGCTGTTGAATATAACTTCTTCAAGCTAATGGAGATCAGTCCTGGTGCATCCTGGGAACATGATGCTGTGTTTGTGGCAGAGGGCAGGTGGTTGCCAGATCACTCAGCCAATGTTCTGCCTTTTGCAACCCCATGACTGGGGTGGGTGGTGAGTAAGTGCAGAACACGTGTACTAATTCTGATGCAAAACGCATCCAAAAGCAATTAAGAGTTAACATCTGTTGTTTTGAGTCTCAGGGACGGGGCGCGTGTTAAAATGACAGATGTACAGAGTGGCTCTTCTCAGCTCTCTCGCTCTATCGTTTCACTCCACCACACATCTGTGAGACTAAATTTAGGGTTACATTTTAAAGGGGGGCTATGGGGTGATGAATTTTGGGAATGAGTTGTAAAGTCCTAGGGGGAATATCATTTGTAGGGATGTAAAACAAAACAACATATTTTAAAAATCGATTTGTTGGTAGGTTGCCTGAATGACTACTTAACTTTAAGCCCTGTATAATAAGACTGGTTTCAGGTTCACTGAATCATAACTGGATGCATTTTTAGGGAGGTTTTACATAGACACGTTTGTTTGAAAACAGCTACATACAACACAACAGTATGCAGGATGCATTTTCTGAAGTTGGACTTTTAAATGACACACCATTTCAAAAACACAATTTACATGGAGTTGTTCTGCTTAATATTTTGTGAAAACTGTGCTATATTGTTCTGAATAGAAAGTGAATAGAAAGTTCAAAATATCAGCAATTATTTTAAATATAAATCTTTTTTTGAATAAATGTCTTTACTGCCACTTTTGATATATTTAATGCGTCCTTGCTGAAAAAAAATATATAATTTTTTTATTATTATTATTTTTTTTTAAATACTGGTATCCAGTGTTGGGGGTAACGCAACACTGTAACGCGAGTTACACAATCAGATTACTTTTTTAAAAGTAACTAATAAAGTAACACATTACTTTTTAATTTAGAAGGAAATATCAGTTACTTTTTCAAATAAGTAACTCCAGTTACTTTGTTTCCCATTTCTTGACTGATTGCTCTCGTGTTGCCATGTTGAGAGAAATCGTGAGTAAATGCAGAGACATTGTGCATGCTGTGTGAACATGATGCTTACTGTAAAAACAGTCAAATGCAAACTCAGAATATTATGCAAACCTGCAATAATTAAATGTCAAATAAGACAAATATCATTTATGTATTTAATCCTGTTTTATTAACCAATGTCTTTGCTGCTGACCTATGATCCAATTCAACCATACTTGAACGTTGAACTTTCTTCTCCTGCATCATATTCTTCATGCAGTTAGTTTGAGCTGCGCCCTTTACTATACAGACAGGAACTTACATTTGCTTTAGCCTGAAGCATGTTCATTTCACTTTTGTTGTGAAAAGGGCTTTTACATTTTTATTTAAAAACAAACAAGCAAGTCTTGCCCAGATTTAAAAAAGTAACTCAAAAGTTACGTAATGCATTACTTTCCATAAAAAGTAACTAAGTAGTGTAATTAGTTACTTTTTTTAGGGAGTAATGCAATATTGTAATGCATTACTTTTAAAAGTAACTTTCCCCAACACTGGTGGTGTCCCCAGAATTTTGTATGAGTGTGTGCATACAGTATATGTGTGTGTGTTTGTGTGTGTGTCCCTATTTTAGATACTAAGTGTGGCAACCAGAGTGTCAGCAGTCAATCATGATGTTCTTTTACTTTGACATCTCATGTTGTCTCTGCTCACGGATGGACTCTGTGAGCAGAAAAGTGTGCCTCAAAATCCCTGATGGCCTATTAACTGCATCACATCCACCTCATTCATGATCCGCTCCCACGCGCTGCAGGGCTGTGTGATGCAGAGCCCCTCTGGCCAATTATGAGGCACATGATCAGTATTATTGTCACAATTACTTCAACTTTCTGTATGTAGAAACTTGTTAATGAGCTCTATTAAACTGTTCCATTGCTGTGCTGCATAAGAATTCTCCCTTTTCAATCGACACCATCTCAAAAGTGAGTCCTTGATCAGACGCTCTGTCAAACGTAATAAGAGTGTAGTGTTAAAGAGCTGCTACACACTGACCTTTTCCACTTTGTTTTCCTGTAGAAAACGTTGAGCTGTGCTGTCTGTGTCATAATGGGAAAGCTCTGGTAATGATGCTCCAGAGAGATGTACTCTTTGCTTATGTGTGTCTGTGTGTACCGGCGCAGTCTGCACAATGTGTTTGTATGGCTGATGTTGCTCCCTGAGGTCTGTATAAGCAGACTTTTGATACTGAATTAATCGCAGGAGCCTTTGAAGTTACTGGCTAGCTGAATCTCATGTGAAGTTTGCAACAAAGAAAGAGATGACATCCCTAGAGGAAGAGTTTAGGCCTGTACTCTGTGTGTGTGTGTGTGTGTGTGTGTGTGCACTCCTGAGCATCTTATTAGTGAATATTACATGGTGATCCATCAAATGTCATATCTGAACAACTTTAATGATTGAAGGTGTGTTTGTGTGTGCTTTTTGAATCTTAATTCTGAGATCTTAAAGAGGTTCACATAAAAATTAAAATTCTGTCATGATTTACTCGCCCTCATGTCATTCCAAACCCTACAAGAGACTTTGGTTACTTTTTGAAACACAAATGAAGATTCGAGAACTTTCTGTCCCTCCATTGAAAATCCAGTTAACCAAAGCATCAATCATATCCCTTCACAAGATTTGGACTAAACTGCTTAATTCATATGGATTAATCTTTTACAGTAACCTTCAATGGAGGGACAGAAACCTCTCAGGTTTCATTAAAAATATATTCATTTGTGTTTCTAAGATTAACCAAAGTCATATGGGTTTGGAATGACATGAAGGCGAGTAAATGATGACAGAATCTTCATTTCTGGGTGAACTGTCCCTTTAATTTTTTTTAAGGGTTTACAAATCTTTCTAGACATATTAATATTTATTAATATAAAAAAAAATCATTGGGATTCACAAAAAATATAGGTAATTATTAAATATTGCTCAGAAAAGTGATGTATACAAAGAAAGTAAGGTCAACAATGTTTCTCCTGTGTAAAATGACTTTTAAGTGGTTAAGAACCATTAGTTCTAGTCTTATTATCACAATGAGCAGTTCAGTTAATTGTTAATTCATCCTGCAACTAATATGAATTCATGAACATGTTGTTATAGTAACCCAGCTATGCTCTGTCACACTGGGCTACTGCGTGGAGCGAGGAACGAGGAGATGTGGATAAACTTCACACAACAGTCTTTAATAATAATGCAAGGCGTTACACAGGACAGGCTGGAGAAACGCACGTAGCACATGGATGCTAGGAACAGAATGACATTCAAGACCGGACACTAGACAAGGGAAAACATAGGGCATAAGTACATGGGACGAAATGAGGTAATTAATTAAACACAGCTGGAACAAATAGAACTAAATGGAGACAGGAACGGGAAAAACCAAATAAGGGCATAAGAGAACACATTGGGAAGAAAAACACAGGACACGGGAACACAGGACTGACATGCTCACATTCAAGGACCTTCTTAAAAGTGTTGTTGGTGCGAAACTAGAAATTACAGCAAAATATTAACCATTTAAATACATTCTTTGATGGCTGGGTTGTTTGTTTTCATCAGGTTTTTTTTGCCTGTTGAGGACGATCTTGATGATCAAATTCAGCTAGGATAACACAGTCTAAAAATAAAACTGCTTAATTGATTTTATGTGCCATCATGTACAGTTATTTCCTTTTGTGGTTTTAAACAATTAGTGAAATCATTTATAGTTAGAAAAGGACTGTGATTGTCAAGTGTAGTTGTCTAATTAAATTATAGCATCTACATGCATAACCAACTCTCTCACTTTCTCTCTGTCTCTCTCTTTTTAGGACTATGCTAAGAAAGAGAAAGCAATTGCAAAAGCCCTGGGGGATTTGAAGGCTAACTTCTATTGTGAACTATGTGACAAGCAGTACCATAAACATCAGGAGTTTGACAACCACATCAACTCATATGACCACGCACATAAACAGGTAAACTCCAACAGCAGGTGGTCGAGCTCATTAGATGGAGAAGCAAGAAAGAATGCAGAAATGAAAGGAATAGTGATTTAACTCTTCCCCTTTAACTCTTCCCCTACAGTTTACAAAGCCATCAATACCTTCAGCAGAGTGTCTCTGAACGTAATAATACGCATAGAAATTATGGTGTGCTTGGTCAAACACACCACTTGATTACAGTTTGCACACAAATATAGCCAGTCATCTAACTGTTAGCTTAACTGTTAATTTACATGCTCAAAAATACTATTTATGCATGATAAACACACTATTTGGAAAAACATTTGCAAAATACATCACTAATATTCCCTCAGGTAGTCTCTAGAGTCAGTGAGCTGTGTGCGTTCTGGTAACTAATATCATGTCAGGGCAGGTGTTTCACCCGCAAAGAGTTGAAGTGTTGTGTTTACAAAAACTAAATATTTCTGCACCTTTAATTACTGCAGATAATTCTAAACTTCTAAGAACTTTCAGGAACACAAGCAATGCACCTTTTCTATTGTAATAAACATTCTGAACCAAGCTAACAAGCTGTTTGGTTTCATGGGTCACACCTATTTGCCATCTGCTTAAAATGAACAATTAGTTGATTGATACCAATGCATTTATTGAATATAGGGCTTTAATGGTGTTTTATGAGTTCTTTTGTCTATTGAGCATTCATGTGATTTGTATGAACGGTGATCACTTTAAAACTCTATGACACTACCTTTCGAAAGTTTAGGATCAACAAGTTTTTTATTTTTTAATTTTTTTAAAGAAATTAATACTTTTATTTAACAAGGGCATATTAAATTGATCAAAAGTTACAATGAGAACATTTATAGTTTTACAAAAGTTTTATATTTCAAATAAATGCTGTTCTTTTTAACTTTGTTTAAAAAAAACTATCAGTTTTCACATAAATATTAACTGTTTAACATCACAATTTCAACATCATAATTTTTTTTTTTTTTTAAATAAATGTTTTTGGAGCACCAAATAAGTGTCAGACTTTTGGAGCTGTTTTGCCCGTTTCTGTTTTGTGTTCCCTTATTTGGTCATGTTCCTGTCCTCGTTTAGTCTTATTATTAGTTGATTCCCCGCACCTGTCTGTCCCTCATTATCCTGTGTTTATAAGCCCAGTCCGTTCAGTTAGTGGTGGTCGGGTCTACCAGTGATGTTCGTGTGTCATTTCTCGTTCCTAGTGTGGATTTACCCTGTGTGTAGGATTGAATTAAAGACTGTTTCGTTTATCCACGGCTCCTTCATTCCTTCCGGCAGCGAAACGTGACAATAAGCAGATTTTTGAGAAGTACGTGACACTAAGGACTGATCATACCATGATAGGATTAAATTATTTATGTATTATTTATGTTTCATAGACAGAAAACAATGAATCACATAACGTTACAATTATTTAACATTTTAAAAGTTTGATTGTTATTAAAAGTAACCATTTCTGGTAACACTTTAGATTAGGGAACACATATTCACTATTAACTAAGTGTTTTCTCTCAATAAACTTCTAATTTACTGCTTATTAATAGTTAGTAAGATAGTTGTTAAGTTTAAGTATGGGGTAGGTTTAAGGAATGATTAATGTGCCTAATAAGTACTAATAAACAATCAATATGCTTTATGCATGCTAATAAGCAACTAGCTATTAGTGAGAATTGGTTCTTAAAATAAAGTGTTACCCAATTTCCATAGACCCCTTTTATTTTATTTTTTGTTTACTCTTTTTCTTAGAAATAAGTAATTATAATGATGATAGTCTTGACATATTGATGTTTATACTGTATATAATATACATATATTCAGTCATCACTTTTATTTAAAATAATTCAGGAAAAAAAGAAAAGCAAAAACAGATGAGAAGAGATAAGCCAAAAATTCTGCTAAAAAATTGATGGAGAGATTGATAGGAGGAGTAGATGAAGTAAGAAGGAGGAGAGAGCTGTGGATGTCCTCCCTGTTGCCAGGATCTCAGACTGGAGTCTGGTGCCCATCTGTGTGGCATCTGAGATTAAACATGTTCCCAAGCATTTCGAGTGGCAGATAACACTGTATGTGCGCTGCTGTTATCCTGGGTACTGTCAGACAAACTGGTCTTCTAACAAAGAACGGCACACAGAGCCATTAAACTCTCTTCATCCTTCAACCTCGCATGTCTTATTCATCATAATCCTGCTGCATCATCATTAGAGCACAGTCTAAAAATTAAACATCCAAAACTATACACTAATGAAACATTTCATATGTACAGATACATGAAAGCCAAGCATAAAGCGGAGAGCGAGAGAGTGTTACGTAACTCATTCTGAAGGACCGCTCAGTGACAGTTACACCAAAGACAGACAGAGAGGGAGGGAGGAAAGTAATTACACATGTTGTTGCGATGGATTTCATCTCTGTGCAAACATGGCTCCGATCAAACCACAGATGACTGCACACTTGTTCGCCGTGCAGATGTGTCTGTTTCTGTTAGTCAAAGTCAATGAGTCAGAGATGAATGATGCCAGCTCAGCACGAACATCCGTAATATTCCATAATCAATCATGAGATTTTCAGCCCAGTGTTTCACATCAGTACTTTGTCACAGAGAAATTAGCATGTCATTCTTGTTTCTGTTTAATTAATTTGACCAAACGTTTTTTTTTCCCCTAGTGTAATAGGTTGAGATTACTCATCTTTGTGTAAAATGTAATAAATAATGGTATTTTATGACAGATACTGTAGTAATACATCAATATGGTATCAGTATGACTTAATAATAGATTAATTTGAAAATCTGAGCTGTGGCCTAATAGGTAATAATTGAGCTTTGGTGCTCATGGAGGAGACACATATATGTGAATATATTTTGATGTAATATATTATGATTAAGATATGATATATGTTATCATATTACATCACAAAATATACACAATATTTTTCTCCTGCATGAGCACCAAATGTATTAATATAAGCTCACTTATTATATGACAGTTTATTCATATTTGCTGTATAGCAAATATACATCATAAGCCTGCTGCTGTATCATTAGACCAGTCTAAAAACTAAACATGCAAAACTATACACTAATGAAACATTTCATACGTACAGTTAAATGAAAGCCAAGTGTGAAGCATTTGATTTTCATTTTCACCACACGAATCAGTGAAGATTTACATTGTTAACAATGCACATTGTTCAAGTACATTGTATTGGTTTTGTAGGACTTTTTTGTATGTTTTATACTGACCAACTCTGTACTGAACATTAAAATAATGTTGTTGGTCTGTGAACTGACTTCTCTAACAAGTCAGGAGCCTCCCACAAGAGATGTTAATTCATTTGAGGGCCCTGCAAAAGCAATGAAAGGTGCTGTTGAACTCTTCCTGCAGGCACCGAGAGTGTTTCATTAGACTGAGTTATGTATAGTCGATTGTGTAAAATATGCATGCTGAGAGGTTGTCAGTTGAGGCAGTTTGGTGTGACCCCAACCCAGCCGCTTCACATATCGCTCTAGAAACATGCAGCCTGGCTGTGCTCCCTGGTCCTGAGGAACAATACTGTATATTTCACAACCCACAGAATCCCCAGTCACTTAGTATTTCTATGTGTGTGTGTGTGTGTGTGTGTGTGTGTGTGTGTGTGTGAATGTATACTTTACGCACTAGCGTGCACCAAACATGGTTGAGAGGTCTGATTTAATTAATCTTTAAGAGCCACAAAACCTTTCCTAGAGAGCTATGCAAATCAACCAGCTGTCCTTCTAATAAGAGGAGGGAAAGGAAGAGGTGAGGCATGAGACGGAGGATATAGCCAGTGCAACACAGAGAGAACCAGAGAAGAAAAGACTGGAGTTAACCCTCATGTTGAGGGGTCTAAAAGAGCCTAAGGCAATTTAAAAGCTTGAAAAAAAAACATTGAAGTCTTTTAAAATGTTACATTACTCATGTTTAGGGTGAGAGCCTAGATATAAAACACGAATAAATGTAAGGAACTGTAAATGCAAAGACTCTCAACTTCATATTCAATCATCAAATTTATTTTTATGTTTTTGTGGAAGGTCAAATTGAGGCCTAACAGAAACAACATTACTGGATACCAGTCACATTCCTAAAAAGAGGAATTTTCTATATTGTAACCCAAAGAAAATCTATCTATCTGTCCATCTATCCATCCGTTGTTGTCGTTCTGGCATATGAAGCTTAAAATTTCTTCAAAAAAATTTGAAGTGTGTTTTTTCTAGCCAACATTTAAAGTTTGTATTGAAACATTTAATGCTTCTCTAATTAAAAATCACAGTTATATTGATTCCTTAGAATTTAAATGAATTTTAACTCTATGTCCTTACATTGAAACTCAAATTTAAGACTTGAATTGGAATTTAAAACACATTCTCAACTGATTTCTGAATGATGACAAACCTGTGACCCCAAGCTTAAAAACAAGTCAATTACAACCTAACATGATGGTTAAAGTTATAATATGAGCAAGGAAAGAAGAGGAAGACAAAAAAGAGAGGCAAATATTAAGGGGAAGTGTCAAGAGGACTTTTTACACTAGAGACTGAGAGCAGATTCTGAAGGGAATCCCCTGCTAGACTCCCATGGCTGAGGTGGATTTCGAGCGATAGAGACCTACAGATATGAGCTTGGAGATAATCCATATTTCATAACCTACAGTCACTGGGGGGTGCCGAGGAAGGATTCAATCCGATCTGAAGGAGTCCAAGCCTAGTCATGTCTGTGTTTCTATAAAAAGCGCAGCAGGCTGCTTAATGTTTAAAAAATAGCTGAGGGACATGTGAGAGTGTGTGAGTGTAAGGTCTATCCTCAGGGCATTTAGCGGTGTGAGGGTGGGGGCGGCTCTGGGAGAAGAAAAAGAGAATGTATTTTTAACGCTGCACAAATAGTTCATTTGTCCCTCTATGAACGATTCCCGTGTGGCTTTGCACTCAGAGAGCATTTTGAGAAAAAAAAAATAAATAAATAAAACATGTAAAAGTGGTGGCTGCTTTCTCAGCCGAAAGCGGTGAGTCAGCAGCCTGAAATGAATGAATGGATAACAGTTATAAAGGGACAAGGGGATAAACTCAGACAAATAATTGCACGAAACTTCATTTGCAGCAGATGGAGGAATTTGTATGATTCCTCATGAACTTTTAAAAGCCTGAGGGTATTGAGAGCTGTTCTGTTATGTAAACAGCCACTTTAGATGTTCCAGTCATTACTCGAAACCACATTGCAAGTATCTGATAAGACAATAATAGAGTCTTTGCTAGGGGCTCTCTGCATCTAGACTACCAGCAAATCAATATCCACTTTTGCTAGAAAACTGCATAGAAATGTACAATGCTTATATAACCAATGAGTTGTATTACCTGTTTATAGATATACTGAAATCACAATATCTCTCTTTCGGGGTAACACTGGGGTAACTAGTGTTGTGACAATCAGTTTAACCCATTAGAAATGAGCTGCAAATCATATAACATACCAGAAACACAAAGAAAATTTACAGACATAAAAGTAGGTAATCAATTATTTAAATCAATAAAAGTGTGTGAAAAATAAAATAAAAAGAAACTATTTTTATTGATTTTTATGTTTTGATATTTGTTGTAGTGTTATTATCATAATATATTATTATATGATTTAAGTCAAACGTTTGGACACAAGATTTTTTTTTTGAAAGTCTCTTTATGTTCACCAAGGCTGTATTCATTTGATGAAAAATACAGTAAAACAGTAATATTGTGAAATATTATTCAAATTCAAAATAACTGTATTTTAATATACTTTAAAATGTTATTTATTCCTGTAATGGTAAAGCTGAATTTCCAATGTCACATGATCCTTCAGAAATCATTCTTACGTGCTGATTTGCTGCTCAGTTATTATCAATTGTTATGGTGCTCAATTACTAATAATGGTTCTTATTATTATCAATGTGGAAAACAGTTTTTGCTGCTTAACATTTTGGCGAAAACTCTGATACTTTTTCAGTATTCTTTAATTCTCTTAATAAATGGTATTTATCTGAAATAGAAACATTATTTACTGTCACTTTTGATCATGTGACCTTGCCGAATAAAAGTATTTTGAAATAGTATTTCAAATCAAACCCAAACTTTTGAATATTTTGAACACTGATCATAAGAAATGTTTCTTGAGCAGAATCATCATATTAGAATGATTACTTGAGAAACAACAACAACAACAACAACAACAACAACAAAAAACATTGAGTAACAGCCATTGCAAACAAAATGTGTTCCAACACTCCCCAGTCTTCCTTCTCAAAAAAACCCACAAGCCTGTGTGTTTGTGTGTACAGCAGAAGAAACAGCTTCTGTATGGATGAAAGCTTTCCTGAAAGCTCCTTACCGCACCTTCCTGCAATATCCGGTTCCAAATCTCCTCTCCTCCCTCTCAGCACTCACATCCTCTCAGCTTCAAAGGGTCTCCTTTCCTGATCCTCTCAGGCACCTTATGCACAGACTCATTACAGCATTCAAACATATACGGAACACACAAATGTTACAGATCACGTAACCTGACAGCCTGTTATCTTAGGAGCTGCTGAAGAGGGTCTAAAGGAGTTTTAGCAGACAGCTTTGTACCTGAGGCCCAATGCTAACACTCAACACATGAGCCCCGTGTGCATCAGACGGAGCAGGATATTGGAAGTGTCTTTGGTGGATTATCTGCCTGTGAACGTGCAGATTGGGTTGAGGATAATCCACACGTTGATGTTTTCCTCCTGGGGTGAATGAGAGTGACAGTTTATAATCAACGTTAAGTAGAAACACCAGCTTCCAAATCTCGGCCGAGGATTACATAGTTCCTTCACTCGCGGCTGTTAAGAAGAGGTTTGCGGAAGATACATTGTTTCAGCCAGTAGTGTGTAATCTTTAGTTTGAAATCCAAATTGCTAGACAGGTGCTTCTCATGCGTGGGGTTTTATCATATTTCCAGGAATTTTATTAAATGTCCTCCTGAGCAAAATGCTCCCGCTTGGCACGAAACTGTCCATGGAGATGGTTCGCGCAGAGAGAAGGGAGAAAGAGAGGGAGTTTTTCATTTTCTTTTCAAGTAAATGCCTGAGGCTTATCGCTGCCTCTCTGCACCAACTGCAGCTGGCCACAGAATCAGCGGTGATGAGATTAGGCTGAGTGTGATTGCCGCAGACTCCCAGCAGAGAGTGTTTGCGCTGAAGGTGGCGTAATATAGGTGGTAGGTTTTTCATCCGGCAGCCGTGGATTTGGAGATGAGGGAACGTGCTGAATCGATGCCACACAGCAAAGCAGAGGTAATGCACAGCCATTTGTAATCTTTAATGGCCAAAGTGGCATGTTATCTGTCTTTGTTACATGGTTAAATAAGTAGAACACTTTACTAACACACACTGAATGCTGAGTAAAACTTTTCTAAAGCAGAAACAGCATTACTAGTGCAGGTGCTCTACATTGATTTCTTCATGCTCAATGTGATTTACACGAGCAAGACAAGTTCCTGGATCAGCTTTCTTTGCTGTTCCTGGAACAATATTGGAACTTGTCCTGCTTGTGTGAATTACATAGGGATTGTTTATCCAGGCAGGAATACTAAAATCAGCCATTTAGACTGCTGTATTAATAATGGTTTTTCATTTACTTATAAATTATATATATATATCAAAAGTTTGTGGTCAATAAGATTTTTCTTTATTTTTTAAAGAAATTAATACTTTTATTCACAGAGGATGCACTAAACTGGTGGTGACAGTAAAGTAACTGTAAAGACTTTAGTAACTTTTGTTACAAAATTATATTTCCACAAAAATACTAAGCAGCACAACTTTTTTTCACATTAATAATAATAATAATAAATGTTTTTTTTTTTTTTTTTGCATACCAAATCAGCACATTAGAATGATTTCTGAATGATGATTTCTGAAAATTCAGCTTCAGGAATAAATTATTTAAAATATTTTAAAATAGAAAACAGTTATTTTAATTTGTAATATTTCATGATATGTTTTTGATCAAATAAATGTAACCTTGGTGAGCATAAGAGACTTCTTCAAAAACATGAATAAATCTTACCAACCCCAATCTTTCTAAATGGTATGTATACTTATATTTTAATTTTTATATAAAATCACTTTTATAATGGAATGTTTTGCCATTAACAATGTGACTCTGCATTATGCAGTCATTACTAAGGCTGCCTACTGACTAAAATCAATTACATGATGTAATTCATAAAGTTCATCATAAATATCAATATTTGCTGAGAAAGCTCCCAAATAGGATAATAGAATAATAAGATAATACACTGCATTGCTATGGCATTGAATAGCCAATTATGTAAAGTGTCTTTAGTAGTCAGTGTATTGTTTGGTTTATTTCAATATCACTGAACATTTGCAGTCCATTTGCAATTGAGTTTGTCAGTCTGACTTGGGTAGAATTAGGGTCCATTCACACATAACCTGTTTTTACAGTCTGTCTGCACTCATTATTAATAGTACAGATGTCTTTTTGGCTTGTTTTGTGGCATGAGTATTTTAAGAGAAGTCTAAAGCAGATAAACTTTTCAAAATGAGTCTCTAAACACAAGAACGCATTCATCACTCTCTCTATCACTGATTATGTTTCCTGTTGACAGCCCTAGGAGAATAAGCCGTACACCGTGTCTCTCTTGGTCTCTCCGTCTTCCCCAGGAGGAGGAGGAGGAGGAAGATAGTGTTAGCAAACTGACCCTGCTCAATGACAAAGACAAAGTAAAGAAGTTGTTTCGTGGGCTGCAGGAAGATCCAGAGAAGGGGACTGCCTGTTCCACAGTGCAGTGCACTATATGGGATGAGTGGGAGAACGAGAAAGCGGTGCGCTGCTCTCTCTGTAGACTGCCAGGATGAGTAGGCTCTTATTGTCTTCTGCCCTTGTCAAACGCCTGGAGCTCTCCAGGGTCTCCGCAGCCCAGCTGAGGCTCTATTCATCTCCACCTGCCACATCCCGATAAAGGTACAAGAGAGCACAGTGTTAAAAAAAGAAACCGAGTTAGAAAGGGAGAGGGGGAGATATGACTCATTTTGAAAGCATCAGAGGACCAGCTATACCTGAGGGAAAGAACAGACAGATGGAACGGTGTTAGACAACTCGCACACATACACGCAGACGAACACAGACACAGGTGCGCAGTCTATTCCGTTTCAATGCTTCATTATGCAGAGAATATTCTCTCTGTTTCTTAACGCCGCTTGATGCTTTTCCTCGTCTGTGTCTGTGTCAGTGTGTGTGTGTGTGTGTAAAAGAGAGAGAGACAGTCCCACCTGTTTGTTGTGTCAGGTTTTAGACTAGGAGGCAGGCTGACTAATGTTGCTCACCTGTGCTCGGTGGCTCAGGAGGTCCAGAGAGGCCTGTCACAATACGGCAGATTAAACCAGAGAAACTGGAGCACACAGAAGGACCTCACACACACATACTCTCACAGTCGTATGCATACGCTGGTGTTTTTCGGTTAGCTCGATGAACAGGGCGACTTGTAGCAGATAGACTATTGTGAATGTTGAATGGAATGAATGAAAATGTTCAGGGTTGCAAGATATTTTTGAATTTTTTCAGATCCTGATCATTTTGCCGATACTAATTTTAATGTAAACAGAA
Organism: Spinibarbus caldwelli; assembly: GCA_039654775.1. Classification (NCBI taxonomy): domain Eukaryota; kingdom Metazoa; phylum Chordata; class Actinopteri; order Cypriniformes; family Cyprinidae; genus Spinibarbus; species Spinibarbus caldwelli. Next base: position 20,359,214 of record CM077227.1, read on the forward strand.
TAGCTTAGAAAATAAATCAAATTTGCTGACAATTGACTCACCCTCAGACCATCCAAGATGTAGATGAGTTTGTTTCTCCATAGGAACAGATTTGGAGAAATTTAGCATTAAATAACTTGCTCATTATGCAGTGTATCCTCTTCAGTAAATGGGTCCCACCAGAATGAGAGTCCAAACAGTTGATAAAAACATTACGATAATCCACATGAATCCATTCTATCAGTTAACATCTTGTGAAGCAAAAAGCTGCAGGTTTGTAATAATGGATCCATCATTAAGACGTCTTAAGAAATGTATGTATTTTCAAAAAAATGTTTTTTTATATAATGTGCATTTATTAAAATATTTTTTTGCTGTATAGTCAACCTAAAAATGTTTTATATATTGCATAACCATTTAGAATTGCCTGCTTTTTGCTAATTCTGTAAATTAAATACTTTACAAATTGTTGATTATTTTATTTATTGAAACTTGGATGCAAACCAGAAATATAATATTATTCATTATGAATGAATATGTAGTTTCAGTACTTAAAACAGTAGTAAATTATAAATCTAACTGAATGAGCCACATTTGAAGACACTGAAAAGTGGCCAAAATATGAATACCCGTGACAGTGTCACGGGTATTCAACACACATCAACTGAATTCTGTATTAATATGGCAAGTTGCGATGTTGTTTGGCAGCCGTAAACAACCAACAGCTACAACGTTAACAACACTAGGCGCGAGCTGCATGGTTTCAAAAATAATCATTATAATCAACAAAGCCACCTCAACTGAACTGAAAAGCAAACAGTAGTTTTCTGCTTGGTGACTATTAAAATCATACCACAGATACTCTGCTGTAGAAAAGATACAGCAGAATCTCTCGCTGTTGACATGAAATCATGCCTCCCAAGTATGCAAAAAAATGGATTTAACCATCCCTTTTGTAGAAAGATCTGCATTGGAGTTACATGACTGAACAAGGCAGCCATGATTGGCATTGAAGCCTGGAAAGATGACAGCTGTCTGCATGACCCAAACTGAAGGGAGCAGATGAACCGCAATGACTTTTCAAATTCGTGCAAAAAAAGTAGCAGACAGAAATCCAGTTCTTTGTAGGCCTGTTCCTGGTGAAATGTTACAATGTGACACCTCCATGTCTGGGCTCTGCGAGGTGGACAGAGATGTTTCAGCCAATTAGGGAACAGCCTGCTCATGTCCCAGTGCTAAAATGGCAAATCTGCTAATATCTACAGTGAGCCCAAGTTCACGGTCAGTGTCAGCTGTCAGACCAGATTTCACACTACCATTGCACCTGCGTTTGTGTATGAACCATTGGTTAGTGTTATGAGAGATGGATGTGTGTGTTAAATGTGTTTGTAATGTGATAGAATGCTGCTCGATACTCAGGTCATATGTTGTTTTTGTATAGCATTACTCATTTCTTTGGCAAAGTGAAGTGCGGGACAGTGTGATCATGACTCAACTCTGTTTTTGCTCAAGGTTGTGATATAATGTGGAAGTTGACAGAAACTCTAGACAGGACAGTATATTAAGGCAGTATCTACCTGCCCTGGAGATTTGTTCCTTAATATAAGAGTGAGTAGAAGAGACAGACAAATTGACAGACAAAGGGTGGTTGTTTTAGCAGCCGATTCACTAAAGAAATTATGAAATTAGTTCCAAAAATGGCAACAAAATCTCTGCTAAACTGCATTTTCATAGCACTAATCCACATTTTGCAGGTCATATTTTACTGGGATCCTTCACCACTGTAATTTAGATACTTGAGCCTGCTTTTAAAAATACTGAAAGTGTGATGGACTTCATGGCACGTCCGGATAACGTTCTTCTTCATCATTTGATCATCATTTGATGAATTACTGCTGCCACGATCAATAGAAAACATCTCTTTTAAACGAACTTCCATTTATTACCTGTTTTCTGTGCACTATGTTAATTGTGGCAAAGATACATAGCTGTAATTTGTAAAACAATAATTTGTATAATGTTCATAATGTCCATAAAAATATTTTCTGTACATTATGTAGATTCAATTTACATATAAAGTTTGTTTGTGTTGAAAAAGCTGACAGTTACTTAATTGCAATACTTTTTCAGTGCATTTAGCATCTAGTTAAACTTGATTACGGTTGGTTGGTTAGTGAGTAAGATACAGTTTTTTCCACTAAAATACTGTGTTCAGAAGTGGTGCAAGTGAGTTTGTCCCAGTGAGAAGTGAAGAAAAGAAGGGGGACACATGGTTAACAGAGCATGTTTTTTCCTCCTCTTTATTTTTTTTTGTTCACTCGCTCGTTTGGTGAGATCCCACCAGGCCAGCACCAATAAACACGTCCAGTTTTAGCTTTTTTACAGAGGGTTAACCATGAAAAAGAGAACTAATGAAAACCTTATGCTGTGTGCAGTTCACAACATTTCATTGTCTTTAAAATGCCTTGAACATCGGCCATAGTTTCCACCATAGTGCCTTTATATCTCTGATATAGACTCTTTACCCTGCACTCTACTGATGGAATTCCTTTAAGGTCTATTAACATTAGGATTTTTAGTAGCAACATAAAACCCCGAAGTCTGTTATCTCAACTGGTGAATCTCAGCGTGTTTGAGATGCAGGGCCCTACATTATATGAGATGCAAAATGCTGCATTACTCTTGAATTAAGATTCAGAATAGATACTCCTGATAAAGGTTTATAAAAGCATCCTAATGGGCTTTTTTAACATTGTAGTGAGAAACATTTTCGTCAATAAAATGCTAAAGGGTCTATCCTTGCGCATCACATGCAGACAAACCTCTGTTCTTTCACAATGATTAATCCGTCAGTGTTTGATCATTAGCACACAACATAATTGATTTAATGGACTGGAGGTCGGAGGTCAGTTAGAACATCTCATCACCTCCAATTCTCATTAATCCCAACACAACTCAGGGTTAAAGTATGTGTGTGTGAGTGATTTGCAGTCTATGCCACAGGACCAACTGTAGAACTTCATACTGTAATACTTTACAAAAATTAAGTTGTAAGTATGATCCTTTAAGGAAGATCCTTTTGCATCTTTAAATAAAATGTTTTTGATATGTGCCCAATCAGTATGATCAGAGGACATGAGTTCTTTTTGACAGTTTAAAATATATTTTCCTTTGGATGGTTCAAATATTCTTTTGTTCTTCCTTATCTGTCAGTTATTCATGAGGCAGATGTTTCATTGACATTTCAAATTATCTTCTGAAGGGCGAAATCTAAGGCATCATGAATATGAGAATATCCAGAGCTAATTATGAGTAGAGCGTTTAGACATGCTCATCAACATTAGCGGCAAATACTTTAACGTGCCTTATCAATCATATCAGTCATGGAATAGATTTATACTATAAACATCTCATTCTGTCAAAGACATCATAATGTTTCCAGGCTGTAAAAAAGATCGATAGAGAGAGAGAGCAGTGCTTTCTGGAGTAACACTTAATTAGAAAAAGGCTGACCTAGTGTTTTTAAAAAGCCATAAAATTTTAGCATATTTCTATGAGACTTGCATTAGTGGAAAATAAATCCAAGATGGCAAATTTCTTATATTTAATTCAGTGCTGAAAAGTAGAGATAACAATAGTACAGCACGTAATTCAAACTGTATTATTTTACATGTGAATGTTCTATATTTGCATGTCTTATGCATTATGCTTCTTGGAGTGTTGCATTGTTAGCTTAGCAACATTCTAACTTCAAATACTACTGAAATAAGGTTTTCCATTGTTTTTTATGTAAGTGCATGCTAGAGGGATGTCTTTGACCATCACACTTGCATCTTGCCACTTTTTCAGCATGGCACTTAAGTATTAGTGCAATTTTTGAAAGAAATTGCATTTTCCATTCCTCTGGCCTTCGTCTCACATTTTTAAATGCAACCACATGATTAGAAGGCAGCTTCTTATGTAGCAATTATACAACAAGGTGAAAATTTGTAACATACCTATGGCATTATTGGTTTTTTTTAGAATAAAACAGCACCCACATTCTGCCTTCGTGTTGACAGGTTAGAATCTGAAGACAAGGAAAATCTTGTCTCATATTCGCTCTGCATGCCATTTAATTTCTTATTTACAGTATTGTATGTATGTATGTATGTATGTTAATTTGATATGCTGCCGCAAAATGAGAAGAATAGAGTTAAGAATTTTTCTTCATGATACTGAATAGAGAAACTATGTACTAATAATGAATCACATCAGCAGTCAGTTTATGAATTAAGAGAAATGTGTTGAATTAACAAAGAGGTTGAAAGTCAGATTTCTGTTTATCTGAAACTTGTATATTTGTTTACTGAAGTATGAGTTTGCTCGTCCACCATATCAATGTTCTTGTTTTTGGAAGGTGGAGGTTTTTATGTGAGTATACCCTGATATTTTTGTGGTTCTAATGGTGTGTGTGTAGTCTGTAAAATCTTCGGTGCAGCTCCCTTGAAGCAGGCATCATTAGTGTGTTTTGCTGTGTAAAGTCAGCGGGCTCTGTTGGGAGTTAGCTTGCTAACTTCTCACAGATACAGTGTTTTTTTCCTATCAGTGCTTGTCACCATGCAGCAGAGGGGAACTGTCCTCCTCTTGGCACTCCCTTCACACCCACCAATAAAACCTTGGTATGCTGTGTGAATGCATGTGATCATAAAAATAAAAGAGTTTCGGAAAGACTAAGATGCTTTGAGTTTGTGACACACACCACTGACAGCTCATCCCACATTTTGACTGATACCAGTTAAAGACAACAGTGTTTTTTCTTTTCTTTTATGTGGAAGTATTTTTAATTACCTGATCAAATTAAACACCTGGGTACTGGCAGTATGAGGGGAATACAGTGGTCCTGAAGAAGGGAAAGCGGGGATGCAGTGAGTTACATTTTCATTGCCTCTCACAAGTCAAGACAAATATGATTTTCCCTTTAATTTCCCTACTGAGTGAAGTCAAAAGTGTTTGGCTGTGTTCATATGACTTTCCATTCATGTCTGCTGAACAAATTCAGGCACCACTGACACTTTTATTGTTTTGTGATTGTATTTTGGCTTTGCTGATTTTCTGTTTACTTTGTTTCGATTTTTTTTCTTCTCTGCCCTAAAGGGATGAAGTGATAAATAGACAGGCATCCATCGTTGTGGTCTGTGCCATTTCAAAGGAGTCTTTTATGTGGGAAATTGATGGACTGTACAGTCTCTATTAACAGAAGTGTTAGAAAGAGATGTTTTTGTTTCTCTTTCAAATCAAAGTTGGTGTAAGGCTATTTAGGATTGTTCTACCCCAGTTGAACCCCAGGTTAGACCTAGATTGATGTTTCTTTTCCTCCTGACTTTCCTTCTTTATGGCCTTTATCCAAGACAAACAAATACTGTTTTAATGGAAAGCCTTTTCATGGAAAGGTTTCCAGACTTTCTCATTTCTTTATGCCTGTTTTGTCTGACAGAGGCTGAAAGAGCTGAAGCAGAGAGAATTTGCACGGAATGTCTCCTCCAAGTCCTGGAAGGATGAGAAAAAGCAGAAAAGAGCTCTGAAACGACTGCACCAGCTCGCACAGCTTAAACAGCAAAGAGACAGGTAAAACATTATATACATACAATATCAATCTGATATAATGCATGCACTACATATTAGATTTAAAGAAAAATGAGATCTTTCAGCTCTGACTAATAACAACACTGTCTTCTGTTCTTGCTAACAGTGATGACAGGAAAGGTCCAAAGTTACGGTCTACAAACAAGGATAAGGATCAAGTTAAAATCTCCTCTGCTGGCAGTAGCAAGTTTGACACAAAACCAACAGCATCCTCGGTCCAAGACTCGACTCCCATCTCCACAAATGTCTCTTTGAAGGGCTTGTCCTCCACTCGTATACCCACACATCAGCAGCTATGTCACGAAAAACACCCCTTGCAGACAAAATCCTCTGCAGGACACCGGAGCCCCAGGGCAGGGGTCTCATTCTGTTTCTCCAGGCGAGCTCAAATGAAGCTTGACTCCTGTGCGTCTGTGTTCAGTGATGGGCTTGAGGAGACCAGTGACTATCAAGAGCTCCAGCGCCACAGGCACAGACTCGCCCTAGAGGCCCTCTGGTCCTGCTCGAGCTCACCCAGAACCCCAAGTAATGATGACCATGATCTATCCCATGATCCACCGACTCTGGGATGGGCGGATCGAGACTCTCAGACACCACAAATGGAAGCACAAATAGAACATGTGGAAAGCCCTGAAATTCAGGCAAACTACAGCACAAGTGAACCAGAGAAGCTGGGGTGTCCTGACACACAAAGTCCTGGAGCAGACTGGAAGCCAGCTGGTTCAGAGGACAGATTGCTTGATGGGGGGCAGAGGCCCAGGGCAGAGGGGGCTTATGGGGGATCAGAGGAGAGAGAATGCCTCAAGTGCCCCAGCCCTACTGTTTACACAGATGGACAGGGCACCATGGCCCAAGGCCAACCTCAAATACACAAAGGCTCACACCACCATACACAGAAAAGCAGCGAACAGGATATTATGCAAAATGAGAAGAACTGTATATCAGAAAAACAGACAGAGGAGTATAAATTACACAAAGTGTGCAAGGATGAAAATACAGGTTCTTTCCTTAACGTACTCAGCAAGGATGGAAGTGTGAAAAAATGGCCTTTTGAGATGGTGCAGTACACTTCCAACGAGCCACACGTATCTTACAGCTGTAACCCTCTGTGCTACTATTTCAAACACAAGGAGAGCAAAGTCAAAAGCACAAAGGCTGAGGAGACAGATCTTGGTGTTGTCGACAAGCTCACAGGCCACAATGACAGAGCTGGGCCACAAACACAGGATGTTCCTCGAGATAAATTAGGCATTTTAAAACCAAAGAGACCCAAACACAGGAGAAAGGGAAAAAAACGTAGGTGTAAATTAGATGCTGTCAGGATCCGGCAAGCGGGCTGTGCATTCAAAACCTGCTCGCAGACAGAAGCTAGAGGACACTTTGAATTCCAAAGCACTCCAACCGACACGTTACAAAACAAGCAAGTGTGCACTGAGAGGAGGCACAAGTTGGGGAAGAGGAAAAGATCAGTGAGAGATGAGACTTCAAATGAAAGTGACACCCCAGAGCACAGCCTCAAAAGCATTGTTGTTAGCTCGCTTTCCACCCCGGCACGTAAAAGGAAGAAATCTCAAACAATGAGGGGGCTTGTGTCGGCGCTGCGCTTGGTAAGGCAAAGGCCTTTGCCATATTCTGTTCACAAAACGACAGGAAGAGAGGATAATTATCGCTGGTATGACGACACTTACGAGTCAAGGAGGAATGCTGCCTCAACTCCCACCAGTGACAAATCTGGGTCATGGAGTGGCCTGTCAGACTTAAACTCAGATGGGGAATGGCCTGTGTACCACATGGGGAGATGCTCCACCTCACCAAGATCAAACTATCTGTACCCTTTGAAAAAGGAGCACAGTCAGTCCAGGTCTTGCATTAGAAGTTCCTCTTACAATGATTCTCACTACAGTTATAGTCCATGCAGAGATTTTGAACACACAGGAGAAAGCTGGGATTACACAGACTCATATGTCTACAATAAACGAAAATACTCAACAGTTTGTAACAGCCCAGATCAGCGTGAGAGGTACAGCATCAGAAGGCACAAAAGGTTTATTGAGGAGCATAAATACAGAGAGCACAGAATTCAACATACAGGCAAGCAGTTGTTTTATAGAGTCTATGACAGTCCTGAACCTCAAGAGGATATCAAGGACTGGTGGTACGAAAGGCTTAGCCCTGTAGGTAGGAGGCACCGGGAGAGAGAAGAACTTCCTTGGTCAAGTCCTGAAAGAAGCGAAGATAGGTGGTATAACAAGCCAGTGTCCATTCGTAGCCCCAGTTCCTCTAGTAGCACCAGCATCTCTGATCTTAGTGGGGACTGGTTGTCTAATTCCCATATTAGGCCATCTCCTTCTGGACAGAGCCAGAAACATTGCAGTTATTCTGGATGGCCATCCGAGAGATTGGTCAAGACCAAATCCTCCCATTCTCTTCTTAGAAAGAGGAGTCATTCACCCCCATTAGCTACAAGTAACCATGCAGCTCAGCCTATGTCCTTACAATCAGGTGTTGGGATAGATGATGTTACAGACAAATCTAACCCAATGCCAACAGACCAGATGGTTGAGAAGGATCCTAAAGTAAAGAAAGCAAATGTCGCTCTCTTGTTTCCACTAATTGGTAAATTACCCTCTATTAAGAAAGGGGCAAGAAAAATAAGGATCAATAAAGATACAAGTGCCAGTGTTAATAACCAGGTTCAAACTGTTCCATCATATCCACAAGCTATACCTCAAATTGACAGTAATACTCCAGAAAACTTACAACACACAAATGGGCAAAATCCCAGTACATCCCAAGCCTGTCTTGAAATTGCCAAGGAGGATAGATCAACAGAAACCTGTGCTGCTTTAGCTCTGAATCCAGACAAGACTTTGTCACAAAAACTCAACATTAGACACCAAGAGGACAGTGCAGAAATTGCAGGGATTCATTGTCCAAAACGTACCACCCCTCCCCTTTCAGAGCAACCAATCACCTTCACTGATGATGAGATTGAGAAGTACAGATTGCTTCAACTCCAGGCCCAGCAGCACATGCAGCAGCAGCACCTTCAAGAGCAAGCATCTGCGGACATGACCCATTTACCAGTACCAACTCCAGAGCCACCCGACCAGACTACAATTTCAGCCTGTCTACCATTCAGCATACTCCAGCCCTCTTCTCCACCCTCTTCTATTGCTCCACACCCTTCCCCAGTTGCCTTGCTGCCTCCCCTTCATCCCTCTCTCTCTCAGGCCCATTTTGCCCCTCCAATTCCTGCTGCCTTTTTTCCAGCACCACCTGGTACTGTGCTGGCAGCTCAACCCCTCCACCTGATCCCAGCCTCATCCCTCCACCCAGTTCACCCTCACCATCATGTTCCTGGGTTGACTCTCCACCCCCTGCCTCCCGCTTCTCTGCTCCCCACGATGCTCAGTCCAATGCCCATGGCTGCTGCCGCCGCTGCGGCTGCTGTTGCTGCTGCCAGCACTCTGCAGATCCACCCCCTACTACACCCTCTGTTCCACAGCCAAGACCTTCAACGCCACCCTGGACCAACCAGCTAGCTCTGGTCAGAATGAGAGGGGAAAAGAGAATAAGAAATATAGTTTTGACTTTAAATGTCCTACAAGACCCCTCCAAGTGTGCTGTGAACTTTCTGATGTTTAGGTTCTACTTTCAGCCAAAGTTCCTGTTGAGTAGTGATTTTTTTTTTTTTTTTTTTTTTGTTTCATCTCTGTGTGTTACAGTGTCGACTTGATAGCGGGACTTTTTACTTTGTTGTTTACTGTTACATTCTTCATATATCCTTTGTCTCCCCGCATTAAAACACAGATGAACCTCTCCTGTCTCAGCGCACTGTGATTTATCAGCAGTTGAGCCCAATCAGCAGTTGGCTGAAATTAAGCATAACCTGAAGTCAAATTAGAATGTTAATGCCTTTTTCAATTAGTAATAAGTATAATTAGCATGTTTTTTACAGTTATGCTACCCTGTAAGTATTCAAAGGGTTTTATTTATGAAGAACAAGGGGAGATACCCTTGAGCAACCTTAAACTAACTAAGCAAAATATACATGAAAATTCAGAATAAAATTCAGAAAACCGTTTTTCATTAAAATGTTCTTTTTAGAATATGCAAATTGACATGATTATTTGGTGCAGAAATACAGCATGTGATTGAGCTATTGTATCTCTTAATGGATTTAGCAGTGTTCACCACTTTGGTTGAAAATGGCCCATTTTTAATTCTTTTTTTCTGTGTTGTTTAGTAGGGTAGAGTAAGTTTGTACTTGCTCAGCTGTAGTGTGGACATGCAATAATGTTTTTTTCAATTTATTTAAAGTGTAAAATCTTGAACTGTATTTATGTATTCATACTTTGTAATGTAAGTAATAACAAATAACATGCACTTGATTGTTCATACATGTTCAAGATGGTTTTTATTCACTCTTATTTTGGTAGAGCCAGACACACTTTCATCTGTAAGATAATGTCATGGGAATAATAATAAATTAAATGTCATTCCGAGAAATGACAGTTTTGTCATTACTAGTGTCTTTGAGGTCTAGAATTTGACTTGAGGCTTTTAAGGTTCAGGACTTTTAGGGTTTGAAAGACAGGGAGTAGCGATTGGCATTTTGCCTGGAGGAGGATTATGGCTGAATTGGCATTTACCCACCTCTAAGAAACCCTCTTGAAAATGGCGTAATACATGTCAAATTCGGTGAATGTTAACATACCTTCATTTCAAATGAGCAGGTCTTCGCTGCTTAGATGTGAGGGACTAGGAGTTTGTGTTAATGATGCTTCTCATTGCCAGCAGTGGCCCAATAACACAACTGCACATTTGCACTAATTAACTCTCTCCGGTACGAGTCGTCTGCTCTGGCAAGCAAGAGTTCTACTCTGCAGTTGCTCACTGGCGATTCATATCTCCAAACTCAAACTGCATTGGGCCTGTCCTTTAATAAACACAGAGTGATGAAGGCAAAGTCGTGTCCTGCTGGACAGGTGCCATGATTGCAAATCCAGTGGTAAATTCTCATGTAAGAAGATTCTGAGAATCTGACAAGGTGTGTTGTGCAGCATTCAATAACATTTCAGTGAGTGGAATGTTTTTTTTTTCTTTTGAGTGCACTTCATGTTGGAAATTCTAAGCCATAACAAAATGTTGCAATGATGGTCTAGGCTTGATTATAGGACACAAAATGTCCTACACAATACATAGTATTGCAACCTTCATTACTCTAGCAAGCACTTTTGGTTTTTTCTAAGTCCACTGGAAAATATAAACAAGCATACAGGATAGATCGATGGATGGTCACAGTTTGTCTGCTGCCTGTCTGACTGACCCTGGTTTGTGAGACTTTGTGAGAGGTGAGTTGAGAGCCTCCTAATGATTTTGAGAAACTCAATTGATTTTTCTTTTTTCTCAACGAGGATCCATGAAGATATCTGGTAAGCCAGGCTACCTTTAGGAAGAGCCATAAGGGGAAACAGTGTGTGGAATTGTTGCCCTCCCATGCCCCAAATACAGCCTCTCCACTGGCAGACCTGCTGCCGCATGCTCATACTCCACAGGACAGTAGATCAAACAGACTGTAATAGAGAGCGAGGATAATTAGCAGATGTTACAGAATAAACTCACTCTTCAGCTGCCCGCTCTATGCAACCAACCAAACTTACTGATGAACACAAAATTTTCACGCTGAAAAATAAATAAAGATGATGAACAGGGAGTGGTTAAACATGAAAGATGAAGAGAAGATGAGATGTACTACTGATCAGAAATGTTGTGAAAAACAAGAGGAATTGAAATAGTTACAAGCTTCAAGCATTTACTTCGAGGTGGAGTGTATTTGATGTAAGACACATCGTATATCAGTTCTTCTGATATGGCCACAGAAATCCATATTCCATATCACTAAGCCTCGGAGCCAAATACAATCACAGAAGGGTTATGTAATGTAAAAGTTTGTACTTTTTCTGGAGCAAAACTTTCCCCTTTTATTATTAATTTCTTCTCTAGTAACTATGAGGCATACAGTAAGACACAAGAACACTTCATGCCCCTCATAGTCTAGTGCCCTGCCAGCCCCTTATTTAATATGCCACTGAAGTAGGGAGCCACTGTTTGCCGCTCAACGCCTGTGGAGGCCACTCAGAGTCTGATTAGCATGCATCAAAGCTGTAGGACACCACCATCTCCACTGCTAAATGCCCAGTATGGTGCAGACAGTGTACATATCTTCCTTGCTCATTCTTCCATTCTTAGCTTGCACCCTCCGGTGATAGTGTCTCACTGACACCACCCACCACAATCACGGAGAAATATCATCTATTCAGAGTGGCATTAAGCCACCTCCTTATTACCATGAATTATTTTTCAGTTATTCATATGATTCATTGATTTCATTTTTTATTACGTACATAATGTCTACACATTTCTTATCATCTCCAAGGAGAGCAGACAGAAAGATGACCAAGGAAATGGACTCCCTGCAGTTTTTAGAGGGGTAACAAGCAAATAGTTTTCTCTGCTGTAGTAGCTCACATTGTAATTGTGCACTGAGGGTGGGAATGAATTCACTAAGAATGAATCGCACACACTGATAGCGCTGTTTATTGGCACATGCTGTCTGTAATATTTGGTTATGAGTGCTAGGTTTTAGAGAATGCAGTAGACAACTGCAATCTGACAACCAAATGTATTTCAGCACATTTAGCACCTGGTTACAGTAAACTGGTTATTGAATAGTGCTGTTCAGTTATGATGTAATTTTTTTGGCTAATATTCGTCAAGTTCTTTTGATAAATTTCATGTTTTTAAAATTGCAGTTTTTTTTTTTTTTTTTAAGAGTAAAATTCTTTGTAGACTTTCACAAATGAATTATACACAAAAAATCTTCTCATATACAGCATTGGAAAGTCTGATTTTAGTGAATTGGAGCGACCTAAACAAAATTCTAAAATTTTAGAGTTGTAAAATGTTTTTCATTCCAGTGAATTGGTTCGGTTCCTGAATGTTTTTTTTTTTTTTTGGAAATTTTGTGTTTTTAGAATAGCAGGAAAATAAAGTTTGTTGAGACATAAATTAGACACAACTTTTTCTCACTTAAGTGTTGGAAAGTCCTAAACAGACCTCTGTCTGATAAGTACAATTGTAAAATTGTCATTACTAAATTGTTCATACTAATGAATCGGTTCCTACAGATGAACGGACCAAAGAATAGTCTCTAAATAGCATTTTAAGTCTTTTGTTATAGACAAATATTTCATCACTACGTTATCAACACAGTAATATAAATTACAGTGTATTCTAGTTTTTAAATGCATTTAGTGTAAATTCATTAGCTGATGTTTGATGTTATCACTCTTGAGAACCTTTTTGTTTTAATGCCAGAAAACTGTAGGTTTGATTCAGTTATATCATTGGATAAATATATATTACTGTATATTGAAATTATCTTTAATACAGTTAGCTACTTTATCTGCATGGATATTTTATTTTATGAGTACCTTGGCAAACTACAGTGTAGCTTCCGCAACACTATAGACATGGATTTTGTTTTGAAATGCTGCAGCAAAAGTGGTGCAACTGCTTAGTTAATTCACCCCTCCCAGCAGGCACCAGACGTCTATGTAACGTCAGGTTGACGTTGGACATGACGTCGGACAGACGTTGCATTTTGGTTGAAAATGAAAATCGGGTTGACGTCAATTTGACGCTGACTTAACGTTGGATTTTGGTTACACAACCTAAAAACAACAAAATCTCAACGTCAGATGACGTCGGTATTGGACATCAATTTAACATTGACATTAGACGTTGAATTTACGTTGAATTTTGGTCACCCGACGGCGCAACCAAAATTTAACCAAATATCAACGTCTTATGACGTTGTGTGCCTGTTTTGTGCCTGCTGGGCTGGATATTGCCGCATCTCTCGTGGTCGACCTGTTACAAGCACTTGCTAGAATAACTTCATTCTGGGTTACATACTGAGGTGTTTCATACTCACCACTGAATGCTGTGCTACAGATTCATACCTAACCCCAAAAAAAAACATAAATATGGGACATTAAATCAAAATCAAAGCTAAAGCCCATCTGTTCATAGGCTCTTAACGCCAGTCAAAACCCATAATGCTCAGCCTTACAGCCAAACGGTAGAGAGATTCGACAGCCTTGGTGTGGGTAATCATCTTCTGCGCCGACAAAATTAAAGTTAGATCAGGTAGAGCCTGTTTTTGATCCAGCTTTAAATGGCTTCACCCACCTGTGGAGCAGCACTCATCTGATTATTCCTCTTTTCCTTTATGTAAACTCTCCCTTTCTTCTGGCTCACTCTTCATTATCCCTCATGTGCTCGACTGAGCCAGTGACAAAGAGTGAAACTGGCACGTGTGTGTGTATTCATGTATGGTTGTCTTGTATTTCTGGTCCAGTTCCCCTGATTTGAAGTTTCATCTTTTCCACTTCAAATACAATCCATGGCTCTATTGGGCCAAAACTAATTTCATATTGATTTATGTTGTGCACGTAAATCTAAACATACACAGCATTTCCTTTCTTGAGGTTGATGCAAGGTCTGACCCCAGTAATGACAGTGATGTATGCTTTTATTTAAAGATAGGATAGATTCAGGAAAAAATGACTCACTTTTTGAGTCTGTTGCCCTCACCACCTCCTTTTCCCTCTCCCTTCTTTCTTCTGCCAGGGAAACATTCAATGAAATTGCATACTTTTGAAAAGCTTAATTTGATTGCCTCCTACAAAGTGAACGCTGCAGTCAACAGTAATTTCTAGATTTTCAAAAGACGTTTAATTGATACAGAGCAAGCTGTGTGTTTTCTCTCCAGCACTTTTATGCACAACCTCCTTTTATGTTCCAATCTCATTCCCAGACTGATACATGTTTGTTCTACCATCTAAAATTATGATTCCTTTCAGTATAATTGTAGGCCTATATCTATTTTATCTTTAGGTTGTTGGTTAAATGTTAGAATGAATGAAAGACTATAATCATGAAAGATTTATCATGCCTGTGAGGTCAGTTGTACCACTAGTTATGAAATAAAAAATACATAGAGAACATTATTTAAACTATTTAGATATTAATATATCAGCTACATGTCAAAAGAATTTAATGAAAAAGATTTAACCCAGTTCAAATAATTACTTAAAGGGGTCCTATTCTGCTCTTTTACAAAGTCTTGATTTTATTTTGTGGGTGTACTAGAACATGCTCTCATGCTTGCTGGTTCGAAAAGCGCATTATTTTTCACATAATTTACATTATTACAATACCTTCCTCCCCAGCCTGGCACAAACGGCTCGATTAGTTCTGGGTTTGATGAAGGCCCGCCTTCCGAAAAACGAAATGTGTTGTGATTGGTTAACTGTCCCAGTGTGTTGTGATTGTCGAACAGCTTAAACGGTGTTTCAGTACTGCCCCGCCCCTTGCCAAAACAGCAAGTTCGTCAATATTGCCATATCAATTCAGACTCCGAGAATATTGAGCAAGAGGATCGTGCAGAACCTGTGCACGCACGGATATTGCAAGACATATTAAAGCGGTAACGTTATTGTTGTTGTTTTTTTTGGCTAAGTCACGTTTTAGATAGGATGTCAACAACAGCTTAAAAATAGCTGCATTTACTATGTACCGATAAGTGCAACAGTAATATGTATTATGTTTATTGTTCTTTAATTCTAACATTATAACATGAATTGCAGTGAAACTGTTATACAGTTGAATTTATTTATAGAAATTTATACCATAGTCCCACAGAGTTGCACTATTTGTGGCGGCATATATATGCAAATTCATTCTCTGTTGGAGTGGGAGAGAGTGAGGTTTCCCCGGTAACGCTGTACACAAAGCAGAGCTCCTCTCACAAACTCTGCTTTATCAGACATTACATGCAAGATGAAATGCGGTTTCCTTCAGAAATACAGTGATATAAAAACACCCACACTGGGTTTCGATTTTGAAACATGCATTCGAATTTCCGTAGGCAGGATTTATTTTAATGATATTCTAATGGGCCACTTTGTGATGTCACAAATACAGGAAAACAACTTTGTAGTCCAAACGAGCTGTTCGTTGTAGTTCTTGAAAAGGGATTTGTTAAAATATCAAAATATCTCCCTTTGGAGTGGACTTTGAGATTTGTAACTTTGTAGATCTTTTTATGCCCAAACATACACACTACACACTGACTAAAATTCAAAAAGTGAAAAAGCATAATAGGACCCCTTCAATAACATTAAGGGCCAGATTTATTTACAGTTTGCGCCAGCCCAAACCATCTTTTGGCGTTAAAATAGTATTGTCAGGATTTACTAAAGATGCACATACGAAATAGCAATGAAAAGGCGTGGACAGTTATTTTGGCCTGACCTTATTGAATATGGATTTGTAGGACTTCCCTTTAAGACGCAAAATTTATGGGAAGAGAGTATTAAAATGAATCGCGCGACGCGCTTTACTAACTTTTGCACTCTAGTATTTGCGCCATTGTTTAACGGCCAAAAGAGCATGTCTTAAAGCAGGCGCTAATTTGCGCTGTTCTTGGTAGACTGCGCTGGTCATTATGGAAATGATCTGGCTGCCTCTGTGTTCTTTAATGTGCACATTGTCAATAAATCCCTCTAACGCTAATTTGCCCTGTTTAGTAAATCTGGGCCTAAGAGTTTTGTCTCTTTTAGCCTCTAACAAAATTTAGCATACACATACATTCTAGCTATACTCCAATAATTCACCAGAAAAACGCCTTCTTAGTAGTTGCATTAGAGTTGCATGTGTTGATTATGCATTTTTATATACTATCTTTTTATGTTCCAATCTCATTTCCAAACCCCGTTCCAGAAAGAGCCAAAAAGCAAGAATGCCAAAACTCATTTTAATAAAATAACCAGATTAGTATTCCTGAAGGTTAGTGTAAGCTTTGCCCTGAAGCGTTCATAACTCATAAAGCCATTTTCAGGAGGCCACTTAGTCCGTAGCTCCTCCTGTGACTCTGTACTTCTAAAAGAGACCCTCTGCTGTGCTCGATATATCATTAAAGCCTTAAAGGTCAGTGAAATGAAGTCCAAATGCTCTGAAAACGTGCTTGCACTGAAACTAAATGATAGACTAAAACAAACTAATTAACCCTATAATTATGCAACTCTACAAGTCATGCAACAAAAATATTTAAAGTAAATCACAGAGAGTGGTTAGTGTATTTCTATAATTCCCATTCTCTGGTATACATGTCATTTTCATTTGTAAATCTCTTAAAATGACAAATTGGCCAAAAATGAAAATTCTGTCATCATTTACTCATCCTCACATCGCTTCAAACATCTGTCTTTCTTCTCTGGAACATAAATATATTTAGAAAAATCTCTCCATAAAGTGAAAGATAGTGTTGTTTTGGACAATGGCTTTGATAGACTGGACAAAAACAGTTCTTCAAAACATCTTTTGTATTCTGCAGAAGAAAGTCAACACATAAGGGTGAGTTAATGATGACAGAACTTTAATTAGTGTGTATTCTTTTGTTTCTTGTATCATAGCAATGTATGAACTTGATTTACTGCAACATTTTTGGTCATTTTACTTAGCCTACTTACTAGGATATTAATATAAGACATACTGTGGTTATTTATCTCTGAAATGCAGTACTCACATTTTAGTGGCACCTGTAGATTATAAACAATGTAACAGAGACACATTTACAAGTTAGACCTATGTACTACACCTAAATTTGTTCCAATTTAGAAAAAAGCACTAAATATTTGAAGTTCCTACATCAGCTTTAGCTGACAGAGAGAGAGAGATTTTGGGGAAACTCAAGCAGTAAGAGCCTTATCTCAAGGCGCCATGCATAAAAACGAACCATCTCTCACCACGCAAGAGCACTACATCATGAAAAATGCTGCTCAGTAGTTCGCACACGACCACAGCCTGGGGTTCGAGCCAGCTGGCTACAACAGGCGGCATTAGCAATGTTCGGTTTAGTTATTCAGTCCCTAGCGCTGATGATTAAAGAGACCCAGGCAATGGGCAAGACCTACTCTGTGTGCGAGCGTTAAAGAGAGCGAGCAAGAAAGGAGGCTGAGGGAAAGAAAAAAAAAGCAAGTAAGAATATAAGAGAAAATAAAGCGCTCACTAGAAACTTCCTCCTTAGGATTGTCTGGTATAAGCTGGATCTCTGTAGATATGCTTTTGAAGTTTCTTCTTTTCTCTGCTCCGAGATCTCGGAGCCAGAGCTGTGCTAGTGCCGCTGCGAGGAAGGCTTTCTTAGGCCAACTAAAGCAACTGCACGTCTGCCGTCTCGCTGATACATATTCATACCTGTGAGCTCCCCTCGTGAGAGAACAGGCTTTTGAACCTGCGTTTCACTGATCTGCTCTCAAGTCTCAGACAACCTGAAACTATGACACGCTACAAAACTTCCAGGGAAAAAGAGAAAGTCTAGAAAAATGGCTAACTATCTTCATATCTTAACCGAAATGAAGACGCTTGCGTGCGAGGAAGGGAGAGGATCAGTAATCCCGCTGGCAGATGATCATAGTGAGTCAAAAGGTGTGGGGAGATGTTCTCACTAATCAAATTGAATGAGCGGTTCTGATGGTGAGACTCTGACAGCCTCTTTCAAAAATGCCACTTATCTCTTCCTGCCATGGAAAAACTGAGGAACAAGATTGAGGGCCACCTGTGATGGGAGGGAAATAAGGAACATTGAAAATGAATTACTGAAAGTCTGAAAATTACCCATAGTAAATTGGGTGTCAGTTTTGCCCAGACATGACTTTATTATTAGTAATACCAAGTTAATATTAAAATTTAAAGGTGTGTAAATTTGTGCAGTCAAGTTCTGCGGACAAAACACAGAAACGAGTCAGCATTTTAACACTTCTGGTTCCATCGTCTTTTGGTCAATAGATATTGAATGGGTCTTTGGTTAAATGCCTGAAATAAGGTCTGTGGTTAACACAAGATATTTTCACATTTTATTCCATGACTTAAAATGCATAAATGCAATTAAAGCTTTTACTTGTCTTGAAAAAGGAAGTTGCTGACAAGTAGTTAAATGGAACTGCAAAGGTTGTTGGGGACATTAAACATCGTCACAGTACAGGTTATCTGTCATTAGTCCACCTTCACAGCATCGTCGTTTTTAGATTTACACGCTTGCAAACTACTGTAACTCAAACTTTCAAAGAAATGAATTCTGAATAAAGACTGAAAGAGTTATCGGACGTTTAGTGAAGACAGGCACCCATAGTGTAGTTATTAACAGCCTACGTTTAGCTTTTTACTTCTGGCGACTGTATTTGTTCTTCAAAATTCATAAAGGTTGTGTTCATTTGTGAAGATTATCATGATGAACAAATCATATAGTTTTGTTGATCACAGAGCTTATTTTCTGCAATAATCCAACAGCCAATTGAAAAATCCAATTGGGTTTTTGTGGAGGTAACCAGGGTGCTGCTAACTTCCAGGCTTGCCTACAGAAAATACATCATCACTCATTAGAAAACACATAGTACCACTCCATTAACGCCATTTGCTATGTCTGAAGTTCACAAGTTCAGAGTTTTTAAACAAACAGAAATCCTGGAAGTGCCATAGTGTTTATAATCCAATAGGCTTTTTACGCCATGAAATTTGTGGTATTAACCTGCTTAAACCAGCATAAACGTAGATTGCATGTCTTACACTCTTAAAAGTAAAGGTTCTTTATTAGCATTGGGGGTTCGATGAAAAACCTTTAACATCCATGGAAACTTTCCATTGCAAAAAAGGTTCTTCATAGTGGAAAAATGTTCTCCACTCTTACGAAAAAAAAAAAAAAAAAAAAATTGGAATCCCAGCTGGGTCAAACTGATTTTCAGTGCCCAGAACCCCTCTAAAACCAGATAGAAGACCAGTCTGACCAGATTGACCAGAAAAAAAGACAAAAAAAAATGCTTCTGCAAGGGCGAATTTTTATAGCGTATAGACGACGCCAAAACTAAAAAAAAAAATTTTTTAAAAATAAAAAGTAGCCTAAAAATGACAAAATTTCAATTCTGAGTTCACGGGGTATTAAAACATAAAAAATGACACACTCCACCTTTAAAACTTGTACAGAAAAACATTTCACGGTCACCCAGCATTGTTACTTAACACACGCTCTTCCTTTCCCATAGCACTTCATCTTAACTGACCTCTGACTGCTGCTGTCAGATGTTTCTGTCATTCAAAAGAAGAATTTGGTTAGTGCACTGGTTTGAACCACCAATCAAAGGTAGGCTATTCACTAGGTTATGTATGAGAAAAGGGCTGTAAGCGAGTGTGTGTGTGCGCACATCCGCCTCTGATTAGAGTCTGATGGAGACCCCGGGGAGCTAATCAAAATGAAAGAGAAACTGAATGAGGGAGAGTGCGAGGGAGAGAGAATGCTGTAATCAGAGTTTTTATTTGGGTTGATGGTGTGTGTAAATCATGCCCTGGCCTGGCTCTCGTAGCATCAGTGGAAGTCCTGGTGATCAGAGCTGTGAATGAATGCCTTAAGTGGGTGTTTTTGCCGAGGGGGGGTCCTGCGTCGCGCCGGTTATGGAACATTAGGCACAGCGCCTGAACAAACAACGCCCGCGGTCTGCTGAGGTTTGTGCTCTCCTGCAATCATGGGCACCTGCTTCAGAACAAACAGCCCAAAGTCCTGGCTCTTAAAGATTCTCACACAACAAAACAAAAGTCTTGCTTATAAAAGTGAATATAAAAGTTGGTCTTTTTAGTTTTTTTTATTCTAGTTTTGTAGGCCTTTTATCAGAAAAGAACATGCTATAATAGCATATTGAACTAGACCCATATATCATGGACGGGTAGTGTTTTTGGAGCTGTATTGTGAACACTATTTTTCAGGAGGATGTAACATAACACTTTTATGTTACGTCCTCCAATGTACACATATTTTTTTCCCACAATAAGCTGATATTTCTTCTCAACAAGAGCCGGCAGGGAGATCAGTGGGTAAAATCTCTGTAAAGCTTTGCAAATCTACATTTGCACTGACAAGCGAAACAGGGAATCAATTCTGAGAATAACATGTTTGACAGTATTTAGATAAAAGCAAAAGAAAAGTGATCAAAGTTTTCCACCTCAAGCATTTTTGAGAAATGAAAGCCTAATCAATATCCATACCGCTCTGCTGTGTGTCAAGGACTATAGCGCTGGCTTTGTACCTCTGAGAGCTGCAGGACTGCATTTATGAGGTCCTTTGTGTGCTGCTGTTGCAGAGGTAATGGCTCAGCTTTACGTTATTGCTTGACAGGAATGTGCTGCTGTATCCACAGAATTCAATTAGGAAGCCAAAGCAATTCCACAATCACTACATTGGCCTTTTCACCCTCTCTCTCCCTTTCTCATTAGATCCCATGTTTCTTGTTTGTCTCTCTGTAACGCTCTCATTCGCTTCTTAATTCGCTAACACACACACACACACACACACTAATGTTACGATGCACTTTGCACCCGTCCCTCCTGCTGATATCCCTTCCTTGTCAAATTAGCTCCTTTTGTTTATGTGTCATTTCCCTTGTAAAGTCATCAGGTTCAGATCCATTTGTGGCATCGCGAATTGTTTTCTTAATGCAATTTAGATCTGACAAACAAAATCATGCAAATTCAACCATTTTTCAGCACGGGTGATAAGAAATAGAGAAAAAGAGAGAGTGAAATGTCTTCAGTCTAAACCTTTCTCTCTGTTTTCAGCTCTTTCTGACAAAGTACCACATACCCAACTTTCAGTTCTGCATCATTAAACCTCAGAACCAATTTACTGCTGAAAGTGCCTAATCACAAGGATAGGCCTTTCACTGCTACATAAATCACATGTCAGGAGGTGCTTTTCATTTTTTGTCAGTGCTACTTTCTTTTTCTCTTGCTCATTTTCTCTCACTCAAACCCTCCCTTCCAACATCCCTGCCCTTGTTTTTTCCCTCTTCACACAGAATACATAGCTTGTTATTTGTTATTTTTAGTCCTATAAGTTCAATTATACAGAACAGTGAGAAAAACCCAAACTACATCTAATCATATTGTCAATTTTTCACATTTACCTCAACAAAATGTGTCAACGAAACAACAGTGAGCCTAGCAAAAATGAACCAGATTTGTTTCAGCTACAATGTACTTGCATATTTATTAGATATAAGTAAGTTGAACTGATAATGTTGCGAGAACAAAAATAATATGTGCACTGTAAAACACAACCATTTAAATAATTTCAGGTTGTTTGTGTGAACAAGGTTTGAAGGTTAGAAGGACTGATAGAGTGGTGGTGATTCTATACATAAAACGTTACAATTTAACACTAAACAGCATAGGTAACACTAACTAGAATGGTTAACACAAATATAAATCTTATTAACTACCACCAACAGCTATGTATATTCTCCATAAGCCTTCATTTTATGCTGACACCTACATGATTAAATATTCAGGTGCAAGTGTCTAACAAACAGTGAACAAAAGCATATAAAAGTATAAATGTATATATAAATATATCAAAAACATTAAACATAAATTGTTTATAAAGTACAGTATATAATAGAAATGTATATAAAAATGAATTTTAAAAACCCAACATTAAATGTACTTTACTTTTCAGTGTCTCTCCCTCCTGTCTCGCACTTTTCTCTTTCACCCACGTGTTGTCTGCCTAATCTTCTTCATTCTCTCCCCTCTCTTCTCCTGCCTTCTTTCATCTTTTTAAAGTCTTTCTTCCTGCTCTTGCTTTACTTCACATCTATCTATATTCTCTCATTACAAGGATTTTTTTCTAAACACTCAGTCTGCAGAGTTTTTCTTTGTCTCCTGTTTGTGTCAAATATATAAAGTTTTTATCTTCTGCAGCTCTCAAACAGTTTATGCTTTTTAAACACAATGGAAGCAAGTTTGTCACACAACAATGATCTACCTGTGACTGTGGCTAAACGAAACGTGGATGAAACGCTATAAACCAGATTTTATCTTGAAAAACATCTCAACGTAATTTTCCTTCCTGTTTGAGGGTAAACAAAGAGAGATGTCTCTCCATTGTAAACATTGTCTCACTTTTTTAATGCTGGTTTTCATCTTTCACTTCTGTGCACAAACTTTTACTATTATTTTAAACCTTTATTTTTCCAAGTTAATCCATTTATAATGTCTTTAAATGAATATCTTTTGTTCTTGACATCAAAGGTTTTACATCCAATCAAACCAATCAATTATATTTTAGTTCAAATTCATCTGTAACTTGGTAGAATCAGCAAAATTAGGGAGATATGGTTTTGTGCACTGAAATTGTCATTTCAATTAATGAATGAATAAACAGTCAATTTATTCTTCTTGTTGTCAATACAATATCTTGTTGTTTAAATGACAAACTGTCATCTGGAATAATGCTTAGACACCTAAAAGGGGGCACAATCAATTTCAGTTGTAATGCTTTTAACTTTTTTAATAGATAAAAACCAATTCTGAAACTTCTTTTTTACTTTAGCTTCCTCTAGATAAAACGCATTTTAAATGAGTTAGGTTTGTAATATTTACAAAGCTATTAGTACTTTTCAAAGGCAATTTTCAGCTTTCCCTTTGCTCACAGTCATCTTCTCACATCTCCTTCACTTCATTCTCTCTTCTGTTTTTATTCCCACTAAAGAAACGAGCTGATAGGTAGAGGTGAGGAGAGGAGACGCAGAACAAGGGGTGTGCAAAAGAGGGAGAGAAGGGGCAAAGTGATGGAGGAGAAAGGGGGACAGGCGAAGGAGTGAAGAAAGGAAGGAAGGAGAGATAAATCACATTGTCACAGAGTTTCCTGCTGTCTGCAGATGACTGATTAAGTCATTCTCAGAACCACAGCATTGGGGCCCTCAGCATGAGCACCATCTTTTCCCTGCATTCTTATTATCCTCTCCATAATTTACTGCTTATGCGTATGTGTGTGCGTGTGTGTTTTCTGCACCACACCAATTGATTGCTTCGCCCCTTGCCAAGCGGAGGGAAATAAAAGATTATTTCTGAAATCATATTTGCGCAGTTTACCTGGTCGCTGATCAGCTTCTATGCTGGAAGAGACTTTTGAAGGCTGTAGTCCTGTGAGAACACTTAAAAAATAATAATTTCTACATGCAAAGGTGAAGCTTTGAGGTTGAGCCTTGGCATACTGCCCTTTCTGCACTGGCCTGTTTTTAAACTGAATTGGCAATATAATTCAACCAGCACTAAAAGCTCCACTCTCCTTAACACCTTTCAGTGGAGTCATTGGTCAGAGCAGACAGCACTGGTCCTGTGGCCAGCAAAGACATGTTTATAACAGCCTGACTGAATGCATCGTCACAAAGAAACAAAGCCTTTCCTGGTGAGAGATGATGCTTCAAATACAGCTCTGGAGAATTAGATTACTGTAGTGTCAAGGTGAATAAAAACTGTGCTACTAATAATACTTTCACTTTAATAAATTTATTCATGAGCTTTGAGTCGGTTCTGTCAGTTAGATGTTTACAGTCATTTCTAACAAGAAAGAAAAACAACTTTTAAAAAAAGTCGCTAGGGTTCTTATGATAAATGTGTTAGGATGCACAAATAGTAAAAGTCAAATTAAATGTAATGTCAAAGCAAAGAAACAAACCACAACAAATGAACTTAAATACATATTTAAATAGCTCTTTTCACATTGCAAATTATTCCAAAGCAACTTTACAAACAATAGTGCATTACAATCCCCAGTAGCAAGCCAAAAGCAATAGTGGGGGAAAAAAACTCCTTAAGACTTTTATAGGAAGAGGTCTCAGCCGGGACTAATTCTGACATTTTTAGACAAATTTAAACAAAAATACAGTAATTTATAGAAAACATATGGGCTAGTTGTCAAACTTTTTATTCCAGTGCATATTTCTCTGCTGTTGCCAAGGAAAAATGTGTATATTTGTTGTCACAATGGACCCTGCTTTTAAACTGCATATCTTAGGCTTTTAAGCTTAATTTAAACAGCATGTATGTAACATATTGTCATTTTAATTTAGATAATTTCATTTATAAATAATATTTAGACAGTTTTGAACTAGATGATTGAAACCTATATCAAATCCTCTGGCATAAACCAACTGTTGTTTCAGATGAACCATGAATTTGGTGATGTATGTGTCTACAATCTGTCATCTGGGAACATGAACACTGAAACACACAGACAGACACACACACACAATGCCTTTGAAACTTCAGCCGCTGTGTGTGGCCTGATTGTCTGCCATTCAACACACTATATGCTACTTTTCAAAGCCAAATCCTTTTCATCTCTTCCATTCACTCATTCTCCATCTCTCTCTTTCATTCTCATCCATTTCTTTTTCCTTCAATTCAAAAGACTCAAAGATATTGTAATTTCACAGAGATTTGGCTGACCCTGGCAGCCTTTAGTGAGGCGAGAGCCAATGTTCTATGGCGGATATTGAATTTAGACGTGTGGAGCTCCACAGACTGTGAGGGGGAAAATAGCTCCCCACATTTCATTAGGCACCGGATCCGGATCCAAACACTGAGCTGATAGAGCCAGTGAACGCATCAGCACCCTATCACCATGCAGTGAAAGGTTTCCTTGATACCCATACGCTTTTTACATTCAGGTATCAGGATCATCTCACAGGCAAAATGTGAGGACAGAAAAAAACACTTTTATTTTCAAAAATACCAGAACGAATGACATTCTTCATTGCACTAAAATATTCAGACAGAATATACATTATAAATGGACACTTCTGCATCAATCCTTAGTAGCTTCTGATGAAGCGCAGTGCATGGAAACTGTGAGAAAATTAAGCACAGAATTATAACTTCATGAAATGTCACACAACAGGACACAACAATATTGATACGATCCACCTCCACGTAAAAGATATTTCAAGCTTTACAGAAATGTTTAATATACTGTACTGAATTTGAATGTTCGCTATAATTAGTAATTTATTACATTATAAAATAATATAATGGTAACAATTTCTCAGTATTAACTAGTTTCTTATTAACATGCATATTACTAGCATATTGGGTGTTTATTAGTACTTATAAAGCACATATTAATGCCTTATCATGACCATATTTTAAATCCCTTAATCGTACCCCATACCTATACTTAATAACTATGTTACTAACTATTAATAAGCAGCAAATTAGGAGTTGGTTCAGGGAAAACTTATTTCTTAGTGAATATGTTTTCTCTAGTGTTACCAATAAAATTAGTTGTGTCACAATATGACAGAAAGAGTTTGCTACTACCAAGGTTTCCTATGGGTAAATTTTATAGCAGAAGTTTGTGTGATTTCTTGAAACACTCATTAAACAGTGTCACAACACCACTGTTAAATCTAGCACGAAACAGAAAGCATAAGTGAAATCTGGTTACAGAGCAAATGATTCTTATGAGCCGTTTGTTTTGTTTGATCAATGTTGTTTAAAATATTACTGAGGCCAGTTTTTGGATTGCATTTAAAAGACTTAAAACAATGTACATACAGACAAATTTTTTAAATCATTTATTATTTTAAATCATCTCACCATTTGGCAATGTATATTGCACTTTTTTCTCCAAATAGTCCCATTTATTCCTTAAAAGCACAACAATGTTAATGGCACTAAAATTGGAATTCAGTTCCCATCTCTAGTTATGACATCTTCTGTTTATCCTCACAAGCCTGAGACACTGCACACATAAGCAGTTCGAATTATTAGAAACTTGACTGTTGTGAAATCTAATTTACCTTCCATGTAGACGGGAATCATATTTACATTTCAAATTGTAATTACTCTACAGATTATACAACTAAAACCCTAAAGTGTATCTTTAAATCATTTCGATTCAGTCAGACTGCTGTGTTTGTGTGCCTGTCACTAGAGATTGAAGTTGCATCAAGTCAGACATCATTTTTTTCAAACAGTATGTGAGTATTTTACGCTATTATGTTGCTTCATAAAAGCCTATGTAAAGATTGTGTTGATAAATAGATTTATTGTCCATTTTCAGCATGTTTTCTGCTGAGTTTAGCACACTATCCACAGCAGAAATAGGTTCAGTGTCGCTGTGCTTGGGCAGACAGTATGAACACTGTAACCTGTAATATGTGGTGCTTTTGAGTGCGGTGTGAAACAGTGTAGGACAGTTCAGTCCACTTACACACATGGCTGTGACTTCAAATGACATGGTTTATTACATTAGCCTCTTTGAAGCTACTAATGTGCCATTTTGACATGATAATAGCTGGCAGATATGACATTGCTTGAGCGGCTATTAGTTTCATTGTGCCGCAGGTATTTGTGTCTAATAACTGTAGTTTATTTGTGGCGCACTGCCTGAATGAGTTTTTTGTCCTAACCTATCCATGCAATCATCTCCCTGTCAGCCGTTCCTAAGCACACTTGTGATTTAAATACCATTTCCCCGCCAGTCGAATCGAATTGATGGAAAATCACATTAAGCTTGGTGTCTAGCTTCACACATACACAATCTTTTGAATGTTTCTTTTCTGGTCAATACTCACACTGCCACCATCACATCTCACTTACTCCATACTACAATACATCATGGCAGTTGTCAGGATAAAAAAAAAAAAAAAAATTCTCTTTTTCCACTCTGCTAGCCAGCGACATTTACAAAACGACCAGGCCGAATGGCCCATTCAATAGCGTTATTTATTGAGATCAATCAAGCTCATTTAAGCTTCACTCAGAGCCACAAAACTCATTTAACTTTCCTTTGGTTCCCTGAATGTCAAAGTGAACAACAACCATGCCCCCCTCCCTGCTGCTTTGCTCATGGTCTAAAAGACTTAGAAAAGCGTTTAAGGGATTAGACATCTTGGCTTTCAGACAGTGCCGATGAAAAACGTCGAACAAGCTTTGAAGAATATAAATATGATCTGTGATTTTTTTTCAATCTCCTGATGAAACGCCCCCATAAATGCGCATCGACAGATGAAACCCATATTTGTTTTCAGCGGTAATGAATTTTGTCGGTAATTTACGAGACAGAGGAATCGTAAATTTTTGTATCTGCCATTGTTTATTGTTCTAATTAAGTAATGATTCAGGCTCGTTTTATCCATTTGACTTTTCTGCCTTGACTAGCTAGCAAACTTCTTCAAAGCCTGTTGCTTATTTTCTTTGAAAGTTACAGTGTGCTAAAGTGCTTTCTTCAAAAACTGCAAAACAAAGGCAGCTGAAACATTCCACTTCATCATTTTAGTCCGGCAGAATTAATTAATTTGCAAATGGTATTTTCCCCTAATTAAACACTTTATCTCCTCTTTCTGCCCCTGACACACATATGTCCTTCTTCTAGGATTCCAGATGGAAGAAGAAAGGCAAGATGTTGACAGCCTTGAGGACGGAATAGTTTAATTTTTTAAGACATGCTCAGAACAGTTATTCTGAAAGTATTCAGCTTGCCCATTAACTGATGAAGAGATTAAAAAAAGCTATGACAGCTTTTGAATATTTAATATTTGCGCCCACACAAAAGCTGTATCCGTATATGCATACCTTTATAGTATAGACAGAAAAAACATATGTAAACTTATGTTTTTAAATTTATTTTCAGTTTAAATAAATAAATTTATTTATTTAAACTGCATATGTCACTTTAGAAGCTCAAAACAGTGACCAATAACTAGCTGTATGGAAGCTAAATGTAAACCAATAATAATTTTCATTTTTCTCTGTGGTTTGTTTGTTTATTATTATTTTTTATTTATTTTAACTGTATTTTTTTTTTTTTTTTGCAATTGTGACTTTAAATTGAGACTTTATACTCAGAATGTGATTTTATATAGCACAATTATGATATCTCTTATTTTTAAACTATAATTTATTATTTCATATTGTTTGATTTAGACCAATTTTTCCCAATTTATTTTCATGTCTAGCAAGAAATCATATACTCTTTTAGTAGCCACCAAAGCTCATTCTATTTAGCTGTAGATTGTTAGATTGTTGTGCTGCATCAGAAGCCTGTCTGAAATCACTTTTGGGAGGTACAAGTCAACTTGCTAAGCTTTTGGATACAGCCAACATATGCTGGTGTCTGGCAGGCTTTGTTTCAGCAGTTAATGTACATCATTTTGCACGTTTGTGTTCAAAATACCTCTGAGGCTCCTCTTTGAAGAATCAATTCAGCTGCAATCAGACACAGGGACAATCCTTTCAGCACCAAAAGTGAGAGACACAGCCCCTGAACATTGCTGCACACAGGTGCAAAAGAGGATGACAAATGTGTCCTTGTTCATGCCCTCATAGAGTCCAGAATGCCAAATCCCCACACTAATTACGTGTCAAACTATAAGACTGACAACTCTATTAGCCTGTTAGTGTATGTGGTTGTCTTGTACAGATGAATAGGCTGATTATAAATGCTTGTCACATATACATGCATGATTCAAGCCTTCAAGCTATGCGTTTTTACAGTGGCCATGAGAATCAATGGTGATTATTTTTTATACTCATAGTATGTTCTTATGATTTCTTTTTGCCGAGTTAAAAGCTGGGACAAATAAGTTGCAGGGTGCATATTGCATTACAGTATGTAACATTTTACATTTTATGTTTTCAGAGGCATTGCCAATACCTTAGAGCAAAGAGCCAGACGGTTACTGCAGAGAACTGCACAAACACCAGTTTAAACAGGGTTTTAATTAGGCTTCTCTTTATTCAACCTCTTCATTCCAATAATAGTCCTTGAGGGATACCATTAAACTGACTTTTAATGTGTGTGTTTAAAAGAGCAATGCTAAGTAAATCTTTTATGAAAAGCTCTGCACGGGTCTGCCTAAAAATGAGATATCAAGTAAAACAGATATTTTAAATGTTTAGCTGTGAAACAGATTCTTTATCCTATTTCACATCACATATTATAATCACAGTTATTAGTATCAATTAGAAGCTTTTACAACTGCTGATTTCATCTGATGTGTAGAAATAATGGCATCTGAAATGAGAACGAATCCTAAGAGCTTTCATTTGGCCTGAGGACACTGAGGACATTGAAACCTATCAACCCTCAAGAAACCAATCAGCGTCCATGAAGACAGTTCAAACAATAGTGATAACCAAGCACATTAAAATTTAACACAGTAATTAAAAGAGGAAAAGCAACAACAGGACAGAAGAACCGGATGTTTGACCCTAAATACAATCTAATACAGACAGACTCAAAGGCACTAACAATAAAAACTAAGACTTTTCATTGTCCTTATCAGTAAAAATAGTCTCAATTGTTTGCACAAGGATATTGAAGGTGACTAAATAATACTTTACAGTAAATAATTACTTTTGCAGTTCAGACACTTTTGCTTAGAAGGAATTTAACAAAATATTTAAGGAAACACTTGCACTTATGTAAATAAATACTTAATGCCCTTTGTTTATGAAAAATGCCCCATAAAATATTTTGCAGAATCCCTCTGACAATCTTACTTAATAAGCCAAACCTGAAATTAGGGGTCTGTATTAATTATAAAACATATTTTCATTTGCCGGAGGACAATTTCGCTTCAACAAAATGGTCATTGAAATATAAACATCATAAATGTCATAAATATTAAATATTATTTTTAAAAATATATATTTAATTGATTTTCCAAGAAAAAAATTACAACAAGAGGAAAAAAAAAAAAACAGCAGGGTACAACATGAGCAAGTGATGTAATACAGCAGTGGTACAAGGCATAGGCACTGACATTGTCCAAAATAATTTTTTGAATCAAGTGGTTACACTCCTGCAGGACTAGCTCATTTCCTTGTTTTTCAGCCCTGCTGGCAGTAATTGAGATTTACTGTGAGCTGATGAGTGACCATTAGTGTTACATTGATTAGAGGCGGAGAGGGGATAGACATGTGAAGATCTGATAATGAGACAGCCAGACAGAAAAAAAAAAAAAAAATTACTGTTTATTTAAGACAGAATAACACTGGAAATATGTAAGCATTCAGACACATAGTAGACTGTAAGTCACATATTCCTGCATATTAATGTTTCAAGTTAATAATTAAACAAAAAAGGAAGAGTTTTCAATCCACTTTTCATTTAGCAGGTATTGGATTTTAATTTGAAGGAAGATTTAAGATTAGGTTTTCTAATCCTTTTGGGAGCTGCAATGATTAGCTTGGTAATTAACTCTTTGATGCAGTTTTCGCCTTGAGATAGCTCTACTGCCTGCCTAATGCACTTTGTCGATTTAGTTATCCGGTTGTTGTGATGACACACGCGTCGTAATCCTTTAATCCTTAAAATATTCATTCTTCCCCCAGTTCTAATTAAACACTAATATTTGGATTAATTGGAGGTTGTCTGGGTCTCTGCAGAGATAAAAAAGGAGCTGTGTGGGGCCTGAAGCTACATATGTGCGGACGGATGTTTCAGCGGCTACAAAAATGATTAAATTGCGGGTTCTACGAACTGTGATGTGCTCGCTGGTGACTCTATTCCCAGAAGGATCGGTCATTGTCCTGTAATGCACTCATAGTTATCCATTGAATGGTAAATAACACAATAACACATTACATAAAGAATATGGAGTTTACTGGAGAGAAAATATGATAGAGAAGTCTTATTTTCATATTCTGTCATGGAGAGATACAGACATACAATTTCATGCTGTCACAAAATGTGATAGGTGAGAGATGTTTATTGTATCTGTCAATTTCAACTTGCCATTGGATTCCGATTTCCGTCAAATATGCATTGGCTTAGAATGAGAGCATAAAACAAATATGACACATTCTACATTCATGAGAAGAGCCACTATCATCGTCTGACAGAGCAGAATATAAAATTTACAGCAAAATCATTCTTCTGTGTATATTCCTCTTATTTGCATTGAAGCGTGTGTTGAGTTTGAACACCTTGTCTAGGCTGAATACTTGTTCCACTTGTTCCTGATGTAATTTAAAGGCTGTTACATCCAAACAAATAGAAAATACACTGAGGATTGTGGAGTTTTTTTCTTATAAAGAGAGAGACAGATGGCCACAATGTTCCCAGTCTGTAAAAACAAATCTTCAACAAGCAGAAAACATTACAGTTGTAACACTGCCATGCTCTGTATTTGGATTAAAATGGTGCTAGGTTGTGCATGTATCTGTATTTTAAACTGTCTATGATGAGTTGCATTGTAATTTGACATCTAAAAGATAGTGAGAGATTGGTCCATTTTGTCTATTTGAGCTTGGCTTGTGATGGATGGCTGGTTGATATAATTGGTTTCACACCTGCACTGACCATTCACACGCATGAAAGCGTCAGTGGGGGTATTTTTGTGTTTTTGTCAAGGTATATCTGTGACAGAGATTCTCCAGGGGGCTGGAGTCAAACCAAAGACTTGTCAGTAAAGTTCTTGGAGCATCAGCTCTCCTGCACTCCTCACCTGCTGCTGCTGGTAACTTAGAAGAGCTTTCCTGCGGAGAGGAGAGACGGAGCAAATCCTCCTGTCAGAGCTTCCATGTTTGACACGGTTTCGTTTCAGAGTGCAACACAGAGCACAAACAGTCTTGTACATTGGGAGGAGGGAAAACTTTTGAGGTTTTGCTCATTTACACAAAAAAATGTTGCCAAAAGCTTTGAAATTTGGCCTCAACCCTCTTTCACATGTCAGCAGACGATATTTATGTCTGTTAAAAATAGCCTATAATTCAAGTGAGATACAATTAAACTAGAAGTACAGAAAATAATTTACTTGACATACTGTATGGTAAGATTATGAAGGATGCACATTAATAGATGAAACTATATACCACGCAAACTGATATGGAAAATAGCTTAGCTTTAAAATAGTTTTAACTTTAAACTGCTCAAATTTGATTGGAAAGCAGGTGGTGACAGGTCACTGGCTGCCTCCCAATATGCATACTTCCCTACTATATAGTAGGCAAAAAAATCAGTATGTGGAAAAAAGTAGTATGTCTGAATTCATAATGTCTGTCAAATTCAGTATATCAGTATTCATTAAACAGTAAGCAAAAATTAGTGACTTAACATCTGAGATGAAATTCTGAAGTTAGCATCCAATAGACATTTTACTATCCCATGAGGCCATGGGAGAGGATTTGTGAATGGCAATGAAGCGACGCAACTGATGATAGTAGGTCACATGACAATGACATGACAAATGTATGTTTGAACTACATTTATACCTCACACATTCATACTATTTTAATGGACATGAAGTAATTGTTCAAAGAAGAACACACTCAGGCAATGTGCGCTTTCGGACATAGTTGCTGTATTATGAATCATTCACTCAACCAATTTGTTTAAACACTGATTCATTCAGGAACAAAACAAGTCTTTCTGAGTGAGTCATTAAATCATTCACTCAACCATTTTGTTTAAACTGATTTATTCAGGAACAAAACAAGTCTTTCTGAGTGAGTCATTAAATCATTCACTCAACCAATTTGTTTAACCCTTTCACATGTGAGTTTAAAATATTCTAACTGAGCCCCCAGGGTGAGTTATTTTCAGGCGACCGTTATTTTAGAATGTTTAGCCTTATTGTTTCCATGGTGACACGTCATGCTTGTCATGTGACACACCGCAGTCACAATAGCGCTGTATGACACATGGATCGCTTTTATTTCGTTTATCCTTTTTTATTCAAAATATTCACAAACATGCTCACTATATTATGAAATATCTGATATTCCAATTCTGAAATATGTGCAAGTAAATGTATTTGGTAGTTTAATTATTTTTTTAATGACCGTGTTAGTTGATCTGTACCGGATGATGGGCGCCGCCATATTAGTTTGCGCTGAATCCGAGCTGTGGGATTTACAACACGTAAATTCATCCTCTCCTCCCAAAACACATTAAAATAAATCTCCGGTAAACTGGGAGAAGAGCAGAGTAAACTTTAAAGTTATCTACACAATCTGCATTTGATATCAATAAAACATGTCGTCAGATTATATTTGTAAGGATCATTATTGCTGCTTCCATAGACATCAGCGCGTATTTTACAAACTATAAATGTATGGTTTTGCTAGTAATTATGTGCATTTAAATGTCTGAAACCTAAAATAAGCATTATATGGTTGAAAACACTGAATATTTGTGATAATATGACAAGCGCTCAGCATCCGATCTGGCTCCGCGCCAGCCAAAGTGCGAAAGCAGATTTGAATTCAGCAGTGGATGACACAACGCACTGAATGTTCTAATCACACCAGTGGGATCGTATGCTTCAGGGACCAGCCAAGACTGATCACACCGGTGTGATCGTACGCTTCAGGGACCAGCCAAGACTGATCACACCGGTGTGATCGTACGCGTCAGGGACCAGCCAAGACTGATCACACCGGTGTGATCGTACGCTTCAGGGACCAGCCAAGACTGATCACATCGGTTTGATCGTACGCGTCAGGGACCAGCCAAGACTGATCACACCGGTGTGATCGTACGCTTCAGGGACCAGCCAAGACTGATCACACCGGTGTGATCGTACGCTTCAGGGACCAGCCAAGACTGATCACACCGGTGTGATCGTACGCTTCAGGGACCAGCCAAGACTGAACACACCGGTGTGATCGTACGCTTCAGGGACCAGCCAAGACTGATCACACCGGTGTGATCGTACGCTTCAGGGACCAGCCAAGACTGATCACACCGGTGTGATCGTACGCGTCAAAGGGTTAAACACTGATTCATTCAGGAACAAAACAAGACTTTCTGAGTGAGTCATTAAATCATTCACTCAACCAATTTATTTAAACACTGATTCATTCAGGAACAAAACAAGTCTTTCTGCGCGAGTCATTAAATCATTCACTTGACCAATTTGTTTAAAATGTTGATTCATTCAGAATTAACACATTTTGATTTATTTTTGGCTGTAAATATATTAATATTAAAAATCAAAACGTACCATGCAATATTGTGTCTAATATGTTGCTTATTTAATAATTTCTTTGTTAAACTGTTTTGTTGTACAGTAAACAAGCAATACCATGCTTGGAGTAAATAGTATTGATTGTAACTGAAAATGTGTAAAGCTGATAAATAATGAGTTACATTTGAATTAGAATATATGAGTTACATTACAGTTATTTCCTCCCTTTCTCCTAGTTTCCAGAATAGATATGCACTTGCCCTCATATTCCATGTACAACAAAAAAAAATTTCCCCTTTGTGTCACTAGTTTCTTTTATTCATTCACCCTTCTGTGCTGCCATTTTCAAGGAGAGACAAGAAAACTCTTGGTTCAAACCCCACTAAACGTTCTTAATACCACCATCATGACTAATGCTAAAAATCTCTTATTTCTTTGTTCCTTCCACCAGGTGCCTCCTTTTAAGAACAGCTTTGAGGGGAAGTCTTTACAGGATTAGCGTTCTCTGTTCGAGCAGCCTGACACTTGCCGAGCAATTTCCTGAATCTCTGTGTTGAGAATGTTCTAGAAAGTTCACAGTGCTGACTACAGGATTACGCAGAGACTTGTTCCAGCCAGGAACCAGGCAACAGGTAAGCCATTCAAGATCAACACTGCACTGACAGTGGAATGTCACCGGAAAACAGATGCAATATTTTTAGCACCATGAATATTTTAATACACTTTCAAAAGATGCAAAACAAAAGGTTTGTCAAGCCTTACAGCTTTGCTTTGTATCTGTAGAAATGATTTCATTCTTAAGCTGTTCCAGACAATGGCAAACTTTGATTTCAGCAATACTTCCTAGAACTGAAGTAACTGCCTAATGCACATATTTAGCACAAGAATAACCCTTATATATTGCTTTAATGCAAATGAACCTATAATAAGGGAATAGTACTCCCTCTACTGAGTGAAATGACCCATGTAGCAATTATTTTCATTTTAACTGCAAGGTCAAACCATTGTGAACATTTAAAACTGTCATTACGTAACACAAATTACATCACTCAGTTCTCCGCTCGTTTCTCAGAAACGTATGGCTCTATTTTCAAAAGATGAAAGGCAGAACAACCTCCTTTTTTCATAAAGTCGCTTGCCTTCTAAGACTGTCATAACATATCCCCCCTAACCATCAATCCAAGCAAATGTATATTCAAAAGAGATGAATAGCATATCTGATTTTTTAAAAGAAGGCCACAGTCCCTCATTTTAAGAGGATATTTTTAAAGAGGCCTTGGTGATTGGAGCACTAGCCATTCTTTTCATTCACACAAGCAATAACTTAGCCACATTTATTATGCTGACAAGTCTCCTTTGCACAATTGTGTCTCCAATACAGAAACACAATGTTCTGAATAAGTACATGAGTAATATAATGCACATGAGGCCACCCAGACATGTTTTTCTCTGTTGAACATGACTCCAGTGCATCAATTATCATCTTGTGAAGTGAAACGCTGTGTGTTTGTAAGAAACAAATCCATCAAGGCCTTTTGACTTTAAAACGTTGCTTCTGGTCGAAATACCTTGTGAATAGTGGCAGACAGTGACGGAAGAGAAGAATTGTTGAATAAAGTTGCTTTTGTTTTCTTTCCTTACAAAAAGTATTCTCGTAGCTTCGTAAAATTAAGGTTGAACCACTGATGTCACATGGACTATTTTAACAATGTCCTTACTACCTTTCTGGGCCTTGAACACAGTAGTTCCCTTGCTGTCTGTGCAGTCAGAAAGCGCTCAGATTTCATCAAAAATATCTTAATTTGTTTTCTGAAGATGTACGAAGGTCTAACAACCTGAGAGTAAGTAATTAATGACAGAATTTTTATTTTTGGGTGAACTATCCCTTTAAAGCTAGCACATTTCAACAGATATCAACACAATGTGTTTCATTCACATTCAGAGAAGATGCCCAAGTCGTGCTGGAATATTTTAAGCATACATATTTGCAATTCATTGACATGACACAAAGTGAATATTGAGTAAATAGTTAGGCACAATAATATGAAAAATTATTAGTATGGGATAGGCAGAGTACGAAAATTTAAAAAATGCATAAACAGTCAGGGAAGTGTGATCTACCATTCACACATCAATCCAGCAATGGGCCAAATATTATCAAGTGACAGATGCATATACACTAAAGTAGTAGACTGGAAGACCATGCCAAGCCTTTGACACAGAAATAATAATAATAATAATTTAAAAAGATACATGAAGCATTTTCTCCTCCTAGAACATTGATTTCATGACCACTTAGTGCTGCTTTACATGATTATGGTATTAAACATGCTCTGCCCTCTGATGTCTTTCCCGTCTTAAACAATCCCTCCCTAATTCCAGTTCCCTGTAAAAGAAGCCTCAATTAATTATACAGTCTTAGTTGGCCTGAGTAAAGTTTAAAACATGAATTATTCATGTGTAATTTCTTGAAACACTGTCTGTGTGTGTGTGTGTATGAGAGAGAGAATGGATATAGTTTGAAGGGCCAATTCAGTGTTGCAAGACCAACTCTGTCATCTGTCGAGGCTTCATTCAGTCTGATTCTGTAACCTTGCTTTGTTCCCCTTTCACAGCTTTCATCCTCTTCTTTGACATTTCTCAGCATTGCCCTTTTCAGTTTCTTCATTTTTCAAACTTTTCCTTGCCATCGTTTCTGTTACCTCTTTTCATTCTTTAGCATGAGACAATATCTGTAACCTGTCCTTAAAAGAGAATTAGGCCACTGTGAGTCCAAAAAAAGCTCAAACTTATTGTTATCAGTGTGAATTAAAGGCATCGTCTACCCAAAAATGAAATTCTGGTATTATTTATTTACCCTCATTCAAACCTGTACGTTGTTATAAAAGGTGAGTTCCATATTATGGAAGGCTATAATACCACAAAAAAAAAAAAAAAAAAAGTACTATAAAATTAGTCCATAATACTTTTGTAACATTCTGAAGCCATATAATACCTTTGTGAGATGAAAAGATCCAAATTTAAGTGAGGGTGAATATTCATTTTTTAAACAAATTTTGTGAAGGTGAACAAATTTGGTCTACTAAATTCAATAAACCAAATGTCTCTTTAAAGGTTTAAATTGTGAAAAAAAAATTCAATACAAAAGCAAATAAATGCAACTCTTATTGATAAAAATAAAAATTAAAAAAATAAAAAAAACCTAGAAACCAACATCTGCTGAACAGCAATCAAATAATAGTGTTTTATTCAATTCAGTGGCTAAACAACAAAAAGTATCTGAAGGTCCAGAAAAGAAGAAAGGATTGGCCTTTTAACAGATAGTCCAGTGATGATTGATTGAGTTGTTCATGGATGAATCACCCACAGAGTTCACGATCCTTGAGCAAAAAAATACCCCAGAGTGAAAATAGCCACATTGAAAGGTTCAGATGACAAAAGAAGGAAGCAACTCACAATGACTTCATGTGAATATGAGTGAAAGGCAAACATTCTCCCAACAGTGAATGATGAACAGGAGTATTGAAGCCGTTGGCTGTATGAAGTGCT
The DNA here is from genome assembly GCA_039654775.1 of Spinibarbus caldwelli. Lineage (NCBI taxonomy): Eukaryota > Metazoa > Chordata > Actinopteri > Cypriniformes > Cyprinidae > Spinibarbus > Spinibarbus caldwelli. The sequence goes on from CM077227.1 coordinate 20,397,244, forward strand.
GTCTGAAACCTGCCTCATCTAATGACATTCACTTCATCTACCAGAAACAAGACAGTCTTACAGTCATTATAGTGTCATTGTTAGCAACAGTAACTTGCATTAGCATTACTTCCTCTTGCTGTTCTTCCCCTTAGATGTTGTTTGTCTATTTATTTGTTTGGTTGTTTGTTTATTTTTCCCTGTAAATATTGTGTTGTGGCATCTCATTTGCATATTCCTCCTGAATTTGTGCCACTTTGCCCACAGCTATGTGTTGTGCAAATGTATCAAATTTTAATATTCTTGTCGCTAAGGGGTCTGTGCATTATGAGAGTAAAGATATGGCAGTGGATTTCCAGAAGAATACATTTCCTCAGACATTTCCACATTTCTACATTTTAAAAACAGAGCCTAGTGCCCTCTACATATTTCAGACATATACTGCATGCTTGGAAAATGTCTTTTTGAATATAAATGTGACCATATAATCTTTGAAAAGCAACGTTTTAACAATACGGTAAAAAATGATGCACTGCAAAGATTTGTTTTATATATATATATATATATATATATATATATATATATATATATATATATATATATATATATATATATATATATATATATATATATATTAGGGTTGGTAAGCGATTCAAATTTTTAATCTAATTAATTACATGATGTGGTGATTAATTAATCTAATTAACCGCAAATTAATCGCACATCAAATTTGGCTGAAAAATTACTCCCAAAAGATCATTTAAAGTCGTTGTGAAAAGCATCAAACAGACATTACAAAGTAGCTTCAGCAAGAAATATTTTGTTTGATAAAATTTATTACATACTCTTTTGGACCATGAGGGTGAGTAAATGATGACACAATTTTCATTTTTGTGTGGGTAAACTATACCTTTAAAAAATTATTTTATTAATTTTATTATTACTACTATGGAAATATGAAATTATTTCTTTAAGGAAATGATACTCTAAATAATAAACTAAAACTGCCAGTAGGTGGTGGTAAATGTCTTAATGATTAAGTCATGGAGTCATTTATTCATTTGATTCGTTCAAATGGCTGATTCATTCAGGAGTGAAGTAAATGGTTCTTTATGAATGGTCCATTGAATCATTAGGCTGGTTCGACTTGAAGCGGATAATCACCAATTTCACCATCAGACTGATCGGTGTGTGACATCAAAGTACCACAAGAGCTGTAGAGAGCAGATGGTTCCTTATGCTTTTGAATCGCTCTCGCGGTACTTTGATGTTATACACCGATCGTGTGCAGCGCCGCTTAAAAACCAGCGCGCCTATGATCAATGGTTCAACGCGCCAAATGGTTCACCCGATTCGTTCAAAACGTGCATTAAGAAATGAAATGCCGCTGTGTGTTGCTCGAAGATGAACAGTTCTGCTTTGTCTTTATATTTTCGTTGGCAAAATTGAGCAAAACAGACAACATTGTGTCTAAAATAACACAATATTAACTTCTTTCTTACTTAACTGTTGTATAAGATCAGTGTCGCATTTGCACTCGTATGATATTGCACTTAGTCATGGGCGTCGCTAGGCCATTTTTAGGGGGGCTATAGAATATATATTCCAGTGCATGTGGCAAAGAGGTTTGCATACTTGAGCTAAGGAAAGAGGGCTGTACTAGAAATGCAAACAGTAAAATTTTGTGTGTGTACAGTAAAGAGGTGAGTGCGTGTGAGATCATGAAGACTTGTATTTGGCTTATTCAGTTAGGCTTATATGATATACGTATCTATGCAATACAGTGGAATACTGCACTTTTTGTAAGTTTAGTATACCACTCCTATTAGTCAAACATTTTTTATATATATATATATATATATATATATATATATATATATATATAATACATACATACACTTACACATATATTATACCCTCATTGGGGACTGAGCCCCCCTAAAATGAAAATCCTAGAATCGCCCCTGGCACTTAGCCTATTGCTCGTGTGATTTTGCTTAACCATACGATGTAAATATGAGACAAAAACTCAAACGGTGGCATTTTTGCCCCATATCTTGAATTTTAGGGCCTTTCTAACTACGTTCTCTAGGCTCCATCACGCAGTGAGTTTTTGCCCTGCCTCATATTTGTCATCAATTAACTGTATGAAATGTCAGATGACCCACATACAGTAGGTCTGGGGCGGGGCAAGTGCGTTAAATGCGTTAATAATTTTAACGCGTTATTTTTCACAGTAATTAATCAATCTAATTAACGCGTTAAATTACCAGCCCTAATATATATATATATATATATATATATATATATATATATATATATATATATATGCAACACACACAAATACCATTTGAATTTACTTGTTTTAATCATAAATTTAACACAGTTTATTGAAATTTATGCTTAAAACAAGAAAACTGTCATAATATAACTCAATTGTAAATATATATATATATATATATATATGTATATGTATATATATATATATATATATATATATATATATATATATATATATATATATATGTATATGTATATGTATATATATATATATATATATATATATATATATATATATATATATATATTCTTACCCCTTTTTTTCTTTCTAGATTTAAGCTTTGATATAACAAAGTTACTTTAGATTTATGCATAATAAGACATGATATGCAATTATGAATAATATAAAATATAAAACTGAAAAAAAAAATGAATTCAAATATTTTCTGAATATAAACACAATAATAATAAGCCCAGTAATAATTTCTAATAATAATGATAATAATAATAAAGGTTATTATATATATATATATATATATATATATATATATATATATATATATATATATATATATATATATATATATATATATATATATACACACACACATACACAAATATATATACATACTTTTGTTAATAATAATAATAATTGTATCTTGTTTTAAGGATGTTTAGATATCTCTACTCGAAAACAAAACAAAAGCACTGATTATGAAAATGATTTCCAGATCTCTGTAACTTTTCACCTCATATGGCTGTTGTGCATCTCCATGCTCTCGACTCCCAAATGACTTCATCACCATCATCAAATACATCATCAGATTCATCTTCCTCTCTTTGTACCTGCATCTTCAGTCTGGTGTTTGCTCTGTCTTCCTCCACCTCCCTCCTCTCTGTCACCTCCCACAGCACCTGCATGTCCTTGTCATTGCACCCACTGTTTGCCGCAATCATCTCCTGTATCTTTTCCAGCAGCTCTCTGACCTGATGGCTCTCACCCTTGGCCTTATTATTAAAAACATGATACCTGCTTCCACATCTGTCAACAAGCCACTGTAGAGATTCTCCCTCGCATTCAAAGTGCTGCTCAATGGCTCTGTCTCCGAGTAAGTCCCCAAAAGTGAACAGAACTATACTGTGATCCCAAACCGTGGAACCCAAAAGCCTCAAATGATCCTCCATTGCCTTCCACTCCTGCTCTTTAAAGGAACAGTCGCCACGAACGACCAAAATGTAAGCGACTGGACCAGAAGCGGATAGAGATGCACTCTGTGTGATTTTGTCTTTATTCAGTTGAGGGGTTTGTTCTATGGGCAGATGCTTCCACCAGCCGGGGGTGTCTATGATGCTGACCTGCTGTCCTCCCACCTCTCCATGTCTCTGAACACACTGGGACGTTCTTCTTGACCTAAACACCTGTCTGCCGAGGATGGTGTTTCCTGTTGAACTCTTCCCAGATTCTCCATAACCCAGCAGCACAAGACAAAATTCTGAGAAATGCTTTCCAACATCTAAAGACATGAAGAAAAAAAAGATCTTTAATAAAAGCCATCACCTACATAGGAAGAACATTATATTGCATATGAACAGGTCTGACGAGCATTACTTCTGTCAGGTTGATATGGGTTCGAACTCGACCTGCTCTTACCAATCGCATTCCTCCTCATGCTCCTCCAATACAAGAATCAAAAGTCCCAGTAAATAAATAAAAAAAAGGGATTGTTATGACTAAACCGAAAGCTGTGGAAAATTTTTTCACATCGGAAAAAAAAAAGATAATTACAAGTTTTTGAGTTCTGTTGAATTCTGACTTTTTCTCACAATACTGAATTTATATCTCACAATTTGTTTATTGTAATTCTGAGTTCACGTGCCACTTGAACTGAGGCTCTACAGTGATCCGTCACGACACATTAAAGAGCCACAAAATGGTATTTATTGAATTTATTGAATTTCTCAAATAATGACAAAATGTAAAAGCTAAGACTTTTTTTTTCATTCCAAATGTAACCTGTTCTTTCTTGTCTGTCGTGCATTGTCAGTTTCCTGGGGGGGGGGGGGGGTCTATGCAAAGGGTCAACTGTGAACATCTGTTTTCAAAATAAAACTCTGAAAAGTCCTAGATTTATGGTTTCTATAGAAGCCTGTTTCTGTCACAAAAAAATAAATAAATAAAAAGGGAAATTGTGATATTTTATCTCACAATTCTTTTTTTCATAATTCTGATTCATAATTTATTTTATGGATCCATAATTTATTTCTGCATTTTTTTCTCAGTGAACAGGCTTCCATAGATACCATAATTCAAGAACATTCAAGAATTTTATTTTGGTAACAAATGTTGATTTGAATGAACAAATGTATGTTTGGAATGTCAAATGTTTTGTCAAATAAGTTTTGACTAAACAAAACTATATCAAATTACATAGTAATAAACATTACTTTTACTCATTATCAAATATCACATTCTCAAAACCTCAGACACACAGACAAGCACTCAGACTGAACTCAGAAGCTGTGCCTAATAAATAATGCAGCTTGAATGACACAGCGTTTCTGTGATGCACACTGAACTCTTAGCAGACAGTGACGCCAAAACTTTCTCATCAAAATTGTTTTTCAAAGACAAACTGAGACCATAAAAAGCCACAAAAGAATAAATTCAATTTGCAATTTGAACTCTGTATCCCTTCATCACCACGATATTGTATGTATTGAAATACTTTCAACAAGAGTAGCTCTTATCTTCCTCTGCACCATCCCTTTGTCTTTTTTACTGATGTGCTCTTGTTCCTTTTTCAGTTGTAAGATGCTGACTTTGTACTAACAGTACAGTTTTGCACAATCAGGCATATGCTGGATGCACCAAAAGGTGTATGTAGATTTTTTGCAAATGCAGTGGAAACATCAACATTTCAACTCGATGTAAAGAATGTGTTTTTTAATTTACATTTTACTTTTCTCCTTTATTTTAAATAAATGTGCTACTGTGTATAATAAACTTTGTCTTAACTTGACTAGATGCATTCAGTAAAATCAAAATCAAATAAAAAAAGTTCCCCTTTGTTAACAAGTAGATAATGTGGAATGCTAAATAATAAATACAGTATAAAGTAGAATAAATGCACATTCTTGATGTTATTGTGATCATGTTTTACTCAGAAACGTCACATTATGGAATTAAAATGGTTTTTAAACTTCATGTTGACTTGAATGTGTAAATGTGTAAAACCAGTATCTTACCCTTCATTGTACTGTCCATCTTCCTCATCTGTCTTTGTTTCTTTGCTCTTGCCTTTGCTTTCTTTTCCACTGCTTTCCTTTTCTGATTCACCTCCTTCAGTGTCTTAAGGTCAATTTAATAATAATGGCCCTTATTTTGTGCCACCATCTTCTCTATCTTCTCCAGCAGGTTTGTGACCTGACTGCCATCATTCCAGTTCTCATTGTTGAGGACATGATATCTGTTCCCAGATTTCTCAACTAGCCACTGTAGCGTATCCCCTTCACTCTCAATGAACTCTTCAACAGTCACGTCCCCTAGACAATCTCCATGGGTGAAGAGCACTATGGTATGAGCCCACACTCTCTCACCAAGAAGCTCCATGTGCTCCTTCAATGATTCTTTCTCGGCTGCTGTAAATGACACATCTACACGCAAGGTCAGCAGAAGCATGTGTGGTCCTGGCGGACAGAGAGACATGCTGAGTAAAATCTCCTCTTTATCCAGTTCAGGAGTGTCAGCCACTGGGAGAGACTTCCACCAGCCTGGAGTGTCCACTATACTCACATGTCTCCTGTCCACTGCGCCTTGTCTTCTCACACACGTTGAGGTTCTCTTCGATATGAATGCTGCCATATTCAAAATGGTGTTTCCAGATTAACTCTTTCATCCTCATCTTAGGAATGTGTACATGTTTGAGACATGGTAAAAACAAGATTAATTTAAATCAAAAATCAATATTTTTTTGTCTAAACTGAGATTCAAAATGACAATTGTGTCATCATTCATTCACCCTCATGTCAATCCAAAATTTTCATTCTTTTGTGGAACTAAAAAGAAGAAATTTCCACTCTGCTGTAGCTCAAATATGGCCATTAGACATTAGACATTTTGCATCTGAAGATGTCAGTTATATTTTGTGACTGAGAGAAGTGAGAACTAAAGGGAATGGGCATCTACATTTCTTTTTTGTAGTTCATTATATCTGATTTGAAAGTTACAGCAGAGAGGAAACTGACTTACATTTTGGTTTATTATAAGTTTGGCTAATTTGAATCATTTGACTTCAAAGATGTACAAAACAGGATTATTTTAAATGTGTTTTTGTCATTTTGGAGTTCAGCAGCACTCACTGTCATTAAATGGGAAAAAGTAGCTATGATACTCTTCAGAATTTCTCCTTTTGTGTTACATGGGAACAACATGTGCGTAATAATAATGAGAGAAAATAAGAGAATTGTAGTTTTTTGAGTGAACTATCCCTTTAAAATGGTTATCTGGGGCCAGATTCACAAAACATTAAGAAAAAAATTCTTAATATTTACTTTCTTCTTGACAATGAAGTTAAGAATATTTTGCATTCCCAAAAACATTTTTAAATTCCTGAAAAGAATGTTCTTTAAAATCATTGTGAATAATCTTTGATAACCTCTAACTTACATTTTCTTGTTAGTAGAAAAAAAATGTTTCTTTTTCAGAAATTGCACTTAGAAACATTCTTGAAGGGATAGTTCACCCAACAATGAAAATTATCCCATGATTTACTCACCCTCAAGCCAGTTGTATATTACTTTCTTCATTCAGACGAATACAATCGGAGTTCCTCTTCAGGAACTCGAGCTGCGTCGAAACGCTTTGGGAACGCCTTCAGCGTGACCACGCTCTGAATCAGTGTAATCAGTGAATGTGTAATCAGTCCAATGGATGGGCGAGACGTCACGGGCGGGGTGACGTAGCGACCAGAAAGCATAAAAGCACGTGCGGTGAAACCGGCAACAGCTTTCTGTCATTCAGCAAGCACTCTGTGTGTCAGTCTTATTTGGTGTTGTCTGTCCATTATCACTCTTTATTTTAAACCTTACGAGTGTAGACAAACATACGGCGAGAGCGGGCAGCATCTCAGGCTGTGTATTCTTCCTTGCCCGCGAGAAAAAAGAAAGAAAGCTACTTTACGGGTGGGGATATACACAGTTTGTGTGCTGTCTGCTTGAGAGCAGAGCACGGCGAGTCAGCTCTTGCGTTCCTCACGGCGCCGGCCCCGCTTTCGCCGAGGCGGAGCGGCAGCTGCGCTCGTGGGATCGCAGATGGATTGGTGGAGGGAATGGAGACTGGCGATCCCCTGTCTTCTTCCTTTCCCACCAGATCCAACGCCCGTTCTCTGGGTTCGGAAGCCCGCCTAAAATGGTTTCTTTCCCCCGGAGAGAGGGCTCGACGCTCTGCCTGTACTGTTGGAGTACGACGATGAGCTTTCGATAAGCACATTGTTAGCACAAGCATATTATGAATGACTTCATTATGAGCAGCATTTCTGGGGAGCGGAGCTTGCGCAGTCAGCTCTTGAGGGGACTGATTGCGCTCCTCCCCGCTGTAGACACTCTGCTCCCGTCGGGCATGCTCCGAGGAGTGTGTCCATGCCTGCGATCTTGCCGTTCTGGTCCCGCTGCTGCTGAGGCACAGCGGCGATTGAGATCGCGAGGATCGCACATGGATCTGGCGGACGGGTTGGAGACGGCTCGTCCTCTCTCCACCTGCATTCCTTAGATCTAACGCTCTCTCTCGGGTTTCGGAAGCCCGCGTTGCGGTTGTTCCCCCTTTGAGCGAGAGCTCGCTGCTGCAGCTATCTTTCTCCGAGGAGATTGATATTGCTATGATGCATTTCTTCTCGAGGGAAGAAAAGGCTTGTGTGTAAAATCAGCGTGCGTTGCCGAGGCGACGCGTGCATTATGGCACTCAAAACGATGCTTTATATTGAATCTTTTCACAACCAGACCGTGTTTACTTGTCTGGTTGTTTGGCTGCGTTTTATTCTGAGGAATTAAATGGTGTATATCATCTGCGATAGAAGAGATATATATTATATATGTGTTCATATACTTACTGTATTTAGTAGGGCTGGAGACGGGTCCTCCTTTCTCCTCCCTTCACTCTCTATACAGCGACCGCTTGGGATGAAATTCTCGAGTAGGGGGCAAGGTGCTCTCTCTTCCTCCGAGGAGGTTGAGGTGGCAGCAGGGGCTGCTGTGCGGGAGCAGCCCTAATCTTGTTCCAGCTCCTCATTCAGGGAGCGTAAGTTCTCATACTTCCCATAATGTTGGAGTCAGAGTGCCGCGCTCGGGCCAAAGGCTTCTAGCAGAAGGCGGGTCTGCGGACTGTCATTCTCGCTGGATAGTCTTCGGACAAAATGTCCTGACGCCTATGACACAGGATGTCTGAGGGCCGGCCCCCTCTGAGGAAGAGCGGTGTACACCGAATCACACGGTGCTCGTCTCTCCTCAGTGCCCTCAGGAGATCGGTCTGCCAACCCTGCCACCCACGGTGCTTCAGGGCACAGCGGTCTCCAGCGAGCGCTTCTCTCAGTCTCTTCCGCCCGGTAACGTAACGGAACTGAGAGGCTCGCCGCCCCTTCGGGGGTCTCTTGAGCAGCTAGAGCGGCCGTCGCCTGCCGGTCCTCCGCTTCAGGGCACTGAGCTAGCAGCTCTAAGCACACCAGAGGCCAGTCTCGAGAGACTGGTTCCCTTAGGAGTCACCTGGTGGTGTGGGAGCCCCTGCCAAGCGTGTCTCGTTGGGTCCTGCCTAGCAGGCTCTGGTTCTACCAGTTTAGTCTTCCTGGGAGATGACGCGGGGTCTGAGGACCGTCATTTCGATAGAAGACTTCAGTAAGAGAGTCTGGATGCTTATGGCTTAGGACTTCAGGGGGCAGGCCCCTCTGGGGAAGAGCGGTGTACAACGCATTACACGGTGCCCGTCTCTCCTCAGTGCTCTCAGGAGATCGGTCTGCTAACCCTGCCAGTGTTCCAGGGTGCAGCGGTCTCCCGCGAGCACTTCTCTCAGTTAACGCCCGGAAACGTAGCGGTATTAAGAGGCTCGCCACCTCCACGGAGGTCTCTAGAGCAGCTAGTTCGGCCGTCCCCTGCCGGTGCGCTGCTTCAGGGCACCGAGCTAGCCCCTCTGATCACACCAGAGGTCAGTCTCGAGAGACTGATTCCCTTAGTAGACTATTTGGCAGCGTGATAACTACTGCCAAACATGTCTCAGTGGGTCCTGCACACTGTAGTGAAAGGCCACAGAATCCAGTTCGGTTCTCCTCTGCCTCAATTCAACGGGGTCTCTCCCACCCTGGTGGGCCCCGAGCAGGCTCTGGTAATGGAACAGAAGTACACATTCTCTGAGGATGGAGGCCATTGAGGTGGTCCCTCCTCGTGTAGCAGAGTCCGGGTCCTACAGCTGGTACTTCGCCATTCCCGATGAAGGGTTGCATCCTTTTTAGATCTGCGTCTTTGAACCGCTCAGTCAGGCGACTGAAATTCAGTACGCTTGCACTCAAACAGGTTGTGTCTCAGATAAGTCAGAGGACTGGTTTGTCACGATCGATCTAAAAGATGCATTTATCTCCATCCTTCCACATCATAGGAAGTTCCTGAGGTTTGCTTTTGGGAGCAAAATCTTGCCAATACCGGTTCTTCCTTTGGCCTTGCACTCTCACCCCACACTTTCACGACACAACCATATCGACGATTGGTTGATATTGGCTCAATCAGAGCGGATGGTGGTTCGACATCGAGATGTCGTTCTCACTCATACGAAACAGCTGCGGTTAAGACTTAACGCGAAGAAAAGTGTGCTTTCTCCATTACAGAGAACCACTTATCTGGGCGTGGTGTGGGATTCGACCATGATGCAGGCACATATGTCTCCTGCTCAGATCAAGTCGATCCTCACTGCAGTCGTGAGAGTGAGAGAAGGCAGTCACTCACTGTCACGCAGTTCCAGACTGCTTGGTCTGATGGCAGCTGCGTCCAACGTGGTTACTTTTGGCCTGCTGTACATGAGACCCTTACAATGGTGGCTTAAGACCAAGGGGTTCTCCCCGAGGCGAAACCCGCTTCGCATGCTCAAGGTCACGCGGCGGTGCCTACATGCCTTAGACATGTGAAAGAAACCTTGGTTCTTATCTCAGGGCCTGGTGCTGGGAGCTCCTGGTCACCGCGTATGCTAGCGACGGATGCATCTCTCACCAGTTGGGAGTGGTCATGAGTGGCCGCTCAGCCCGCGGTCTGTGGAGCAGCCGCCATCTCACGTGGTGCTTGAGTTGGCTGGAGATGCTGGCCGTGTTTCTAGCCTTGAAACACTTCCTCCCAGGCCTAAGAGATAGCTATGTCTTGGTGCGCACCGTCTCATATATATGTGGGGGCAGACATCCTGTCGAGGCAGGGGCAGAGGCCCGGGAAATAGATGCCTCACCCCGAGGGTTGAAGCAGGCTTAGAGAGTCTTTGGCCAGGCTCAGGTGGACTTGTTTGCGACTCAGATGATATTGCACGGTCCCCTCTGGTTCTCTTTCTGACTCATCCAGCTCCACTGGTGCTGGATGCCATGGCACAGACGTGGCCGAGGCTTCGTTTGTACACCTTTCCCCGATTGTTCTGCTCCCAGGAGTTCTGGTGAGAGTGCGCCGGAACGAGGTCAGTCTACTGCCAGTAGCCCTGTTCTGTCCGGGCCGAGTATGGTTCTCGGACCTGATTTCTCTCCTCAACGGCACTCCATGGGAGATTCCCGTAGGGAGAGATCTCCTCTCACAGGCGGAGGGCGCACCCCCGCCGGAGCTGTGGAAGCTGTGGGTGTGGCCTCTGAGGAGGCACAACTCATAGCTTCCGGTCTCTCAACCGAGGTTGTTGAGACCATCCTCCAATCCAGAGCTCCCTCATTGAGGAAACTGTACTTCTTGGTGCGGAGACCGCCAGCTCAACCCAGCTAACTGCCTGTTTGGTACAGTTCTGGAGTTCCTGCAGGCCTGTTTTTCCGCAGGGTTGACCCACTCCACCTTAGAGGTCTTCGTGGCAGCCACTGCGGTCTACCACGCCCCTCTCGGTGGTCATTCAGTGGGAAGACACCCCCATTTACACGTTTCCTCCGCAATGCGCTGAGGCTGAGGCCCCGGTACGATTTTCTGGCTGTCGTACCCCAGGCCTTCAGTTCTCCTTCCTTCGGGGAGCCTGACCGGAGGAGCTTGTGTGAGCACTACGACCACCGAGCTGCCCTGTGGGAAGGGACAAGGTCCCTCAGCCAGTGGATTGTGGATGCCTCTCTTCATTGAGTCCTCTGATCTCTTCTCCTTGGGGGTCAAGGCTCGCTCTGCTACGCTGCGGGTCGGTCCACGCCCTCACCTACGTCAGATACGCGAGCCACTCCGGGCTCTTCTTTCTCTCGCCCTAGCTGTGCTTCTTCACACACTAGGCAGAGATTTGTCAGTCTGGAGGCGTGGGCATACTCGTTCCCAAAGCGTTTCGATGCAGCTCGAGTTCCTGAAGAGGAACGTCTCCAGGTTACGCATGTAACCATGGTTCCTCGAGGGAACGAGATGCTGCGTCTCGAAGCCAGACTTCCAGCATCCCTGCCAGCGCTTGCTTCATTCCTAGAAGCTGTTGCCGGTTTCACCGCACGTGCTTTAATGCTTTCTGGTCGCTACGTCACCCTGCCCTTGACGTCTCGCCCATCCATTGGACTGATTACACATGTGATTCAGAGCGTGGTCACGCTGAAGGCGTTCCCAAAGCGTTTCAACGCTGCGTCTCGTTCCCTCGAGGAACCATGGTTACATGCGTAACCTGGAGACATTATATTAAAAAATGTCCTGGCTCTTCCAAGCTTTATAATGGCAGTGAATTGTGGTCAAGATTTTGAAGCAAAATAAAGTGCATAAATCCATCATAAAAAGTGCTCCACATGGCTTCAGGGGGTTAATAAAGGCTTTCTGAAGTGAATCAGTGTGTTTGTGCAAGAAAAATATCCATATTTAAAACTTTATAAACCGTAATCTCTAGCTTCCGCTAACTGTTGTACTCATGTTCACTAGAGAGTGGCGTTCCAGCAGGTTGACGTAGAATATAGGCGTAGCATAAGCTCCGGTGAGAAGTGACAAACGCAGAAGTGCAGATGAGAGAGCGAAAACAAAACACGGTCATGAATTAGAAGTACAAAACGAGGATTTGTAAAGAAATCTATCTGAGGATTTTGATATAAGCCAAGAGTAAACTGGTTTTCCTTTGCTGTAAACAAAACTTGGTTCTTGCGAGACTAGCATATTCTCAACGGCGCTTACGCAATGCCTATGTCCTCTCTCGTGAATATGCATACGACAGTTAGCAGAAGCTAGAGATTACGGTTTATGAAGTTTTAAATATGGATATTATTCTTACACAAAAGCATCGCTTCACTTCAAAAGGCCTTTATTACCTTGGCCTTACCTTGTCGTACAAGTGGAGTCTCCCATTGTTCTTGTACCATCTTCCTCCTCTGGTTTGCTCTCATGTACCTCTTCGTCATCATTCCTTCCACCGTATGCATCCATTTTCTGTCCATTTCAAAATGACATCCACCGTTTCCCACAACCATCGTGTCTATTTTCTCCATCAACCCTGTAAGCTGCGTACCCGTGGCTCTCTCAGTATTAAGAACATGGTATCTGTGTCCACATTTCTCCACTAGCCAGAGCAGAAGAGACTCTCCTTCACTTCCAATGTACTTTCCTAAAGTTTGCTCCTGTAGCTGGTCTCTATACGTGAACACAACTATAGTGTGATTCCAGACTCTCTCGCTCAGAAGTTCCAGGTGTTCCTGCACTGACCTCCTGTGTTTTTCTTTGAATAAAGCATCGACACCTACAATCAGAAGAACTGCATGAGGCCCAGGAGGACAATGAGCTACGCTAAGCACAATCTCTTGTTTCTGAAATTCAGGGGTTTCTTTTACAAGGTAGTTCTTCCACCAGCCTGGCGTATCAACTACAGTGACCTGCCTTCCGGCAAAATCTCCATGCATCTTCACACACTGGGCTGTTCTCCTTAGATGAGGCTCTGCATGACCTGTTATTAGGTTTGCCAAAGAGGTTTTCCCTGCTGCTCTGTTTCCCAATAGCACAATTCTCAAATCAAAGAGAAACTGGACTCCTGCCAATAAGAGACAATGCATTCCTAATATCAAAAACATGATTTCTTGTTCCTTGCTGTCTATACATCTAGAGATGTATTGTACTTAGATTTAAGCTTTTCTCAAATACAAAATCAGAAATGTTAGACACAAAATTTAAATGTCTTAATCAGGGAACTTACCAAATTCACTTGCTTCACTTGTAGCCATCACTGCATTCTCTTATTCATAACCCTGCCTAAAATATTTAGAAATAATGTCACTTTTGGTCTGAATTAGTTACCGCACCATTTAAATGATAGGAGAAGGTTAATAAAATGACTTCCATCTTCAACTTTGTATTAATGTGTTTTTGTGGCACCAAGATCAAGCTAATGGATGACGCTTTTAAAATGACAAGATTACCACCCCATACATTTACAGAGCTTTTCAACAAGCTTTTAGAAGCCATTAGCTATCTGTGAAAGAATGAATAAGTGAGGTGAAAAAGGGAAAAAGGTTTTACCTTTGTTCTCATCACAGCAGAAGCGCTGACAGTGAAATGAAGAATATTACTCTTGTGTGCACAACAAATATGAGCAAAACTGGTTAGTCAGGCTGAACAAGCGACTCAAGACTTTTATGGAGTCTTATAAGAAGGGCTCCGTTTCCATTACTTTGACCAATTTAAATGGATACATCCATTAAGAGCCCCTTGTACATATCCATCCTGGATATTGTAATGAATTAGTGATTATAACAACCATAATAGCTGTATGTATGAATGAACTATTTTGATTATTTGATTAGTGATCTGGAAATACTCACTAATTTGAGTGTGACTTAGATTAGAAGAAAATCAAAATGAATTGTAAAAGGATTGTTAACAAAAATAGGAATATTATATTTACATAATTTGCATATGTTTTATGCTATTTCATAAGTGTAGCTTACATTTTACGTTATAAAGTTTCTTTTTTGTTTTAAATGTTTAAAAATTTGACAAAACATATGTTAAGTATCTATCTATCTATCGGTCTATCTATCTATCTATACATATATATTCATGTATTTTCAGGCTGTAATGTTAAATACAGCTCTCTCTATATATATATATTCTATCTTAAAATATGTGATGCTCATTTTGCAGGGAATGTCTGCACAGTTACACTCACCAGTGCTCAAACAAATGTCTTCAAATGAAAAAGGAGTTTCACACTCTGCCTTGACATAGATCACAAAAGATGAATATATATGTTAGACAGAAAAGAGAATAGGAGAAATGGGCAGAGGTTGTGCGAACGATGACTCATGGACAGTGTCAGTGAGTGCTTGTCTTGTTTTGATGTACAACACACACCGACGCTTGAGATCGGTCAGGGACAGATATGGCCATATCAGATTTCACAGAACTAGAGGGGGAATGCAAAAATTGCTTACAACCTTGAAAAGACAGACCTTGAGTGAAAGAAAGAAAGAGAGAGAGAATTATGTGGAAAGGAACCGTACAGTGAATCCTTTGACAGCACTCTGGATAAAAATGGCTTTGAAAAGCTTTGCGTCGATTCACAACAGTATCATTTTGCAGACTTCGCTAGTGGTTTTTCCGTTTTGGAACTTTTTATGTAAATATGATGTTTGTGTGAGTCTTATCACATTTTCTATCAAATTACAGATGATTCATATGGTCTCAGAGGTCCCCTTCAGTCTATAAATCTAATTAGCGCTTCTGCACCCTCAGCCACACAGGAGCAACGTTTAGTTTGAAACAGAAGATCTGAGCCTTTATTTTTCAGTCAGTACAAGCCATTAAAGTTGCATTTAGCTCGTACATCATTATCACTGTTATCTGCATCTCTCAGTGGAGGATTACTGCTAGTAAAACATGAAAAGCGAAGGTTTAGAACACAATAACAGAGATTAGAATCTGTCTTTATCTCTAAGGAACTTGCCGGATTAAACAGAGCTAACTCTCTGTTTATATGCTCATGTATCAGGTAATTGGAAAGTTCTGCTCGGCTGGAACCTGCGCCGCCTCCAGTGATGTTGGTCACACTTGTTTCTCTCTCATTCTGTAAGGAAATAAAGCCTCTGTGGGTGCGCAGCTCGAGCCCCGTTAAGGAGAATGTTAGGAGGGCTCATGATGGTACTCGGATTATACTTCCACAATCCCTCTATCTAGATTTATCTGAGGACAAACTGGCTCAAAAACCTTTCCAAAGCGTGGTTTCTCTTCCATTTGTGTGCTTAGGATTGCAGTATGCCAGAGGCTAATCTGTGCCAGGATCTCTCAGTTCTGAGATTATTTTCCCACACGGATGAATGCGAATTCTTCAAAGAGATGAGGCAGATTATTTGGGAAGTTGACTGGTTGACATGCACTTGAAATTCAGCTGTATTTAATCTGTATCCACTTATTTAGTCGCTTTAGTTTGAAGAGGTTTTGGCACGCCGTGAGCCCCAAAATCACTTATTTCACTTCTTAGAGAAGCCTTCAGCTTGCTGAATTGAACTGAAGAAGAAACGATCTAAACTTATCATCAATATTTCGAATCCTAGCTATAAACAAAAGCCTGTTCTCTTGAAACAAAAGCAGTTTTAAATTAAAAACTTGAGGCAATGAATAAACAACAGCAGCATAATTTGATTGTGGATACTGAAGAGTGATTATCTGTTTGTAACAAAACAAAGAATCTCTCTGAACAGTTTCTGCTTAATAAGAGTACTTTCATTTGACTGAATAATTAGATTTTTTTTGCTGTCTCTCTTCAATCCCATTTTGCCTTCCAGGAGCAAAGACGAATCTATTGCTGTTTTCGATAGAGCATGTCTGTAATTAAAACTAATGGCAACATCGGCTGCTTTAACTTAACATAGAAGACATCACTAAGAATAAAATATTTAATGTCCATACAGTAATGCCTTATCTACACACGCTCTTAGCAAAAAAATTAACTACCTGTACAGTATATAATTGAGTTTTAGAGGAGCTTTATAAAGTACTTTTGTACTTTAATGCAGTCCTGCTTATAACAAATGAGCTGCATGTTCATTTAGTTCCAGGGGGAAAAAAAAAATGGTAATTAACGTATTACGCTGTGCAGCCAATAAACTCAATACAGTATGCCATAGAGGAGTTTCTGACACAAAACCAAAAATATCTCCTATTGCAGCCGAGCTTTCATTAGTCATTGGAGTTGTTATTAATGTGCTTCAGCCTTTCTACTCAATCCTCCATATAACTTGCGGCTGTACAATGATGTGACGAGTAACAGGGAAAACCACAAATGGCACTTTCCACGAATATGATACAAAATAGGGCCTATTTTTTTTTTTCTTTTTTCAACAAATGGTGCTAAAAGGGATAGTTGACCCAAAAATGACAATTCTGTCATCATTTATTCATCCTGATATTGTTCCAAAACTCTTTTAATTTCTTTCTTTTGTGGAACATAAGAATATTTTGGGAAAAAGTTTTAGTTTTTTTTTGGTCAACCAAAATATTAGTGAACATAATGGTCACCAAAATTGTTTGGTTACCAACATTCTTCAACACATTTTATTTTGTTTATATGTTTATTGATTGATTGATTCATTGTCATATAGATTTAAAACAACATGACAATGAAAAAAATAAAGATGTCCCATTTTTGTTTGAACCGTCTCTTCGTAAACCTTCAGAAAATCATGACTGTCAACCAAAATTTATATATTTTGTCTTCCTTCATGTTAGCAGATTTTTGCAATCTTGTTACCAATATTTAGGATTTGTGTACCCTAATTTATGTGAAAAATAGGCTAGAAATTGTATCAGAGTTGCAAATTAAGACTTAATAAAGCCTAAATCATTCAGTTGTAGCTAAATGTTGGTTTATAGCTACTGATACATTTATATTGGTTTTAATTGTTCGATATACAGTAGCTGAGCCAAGACCTATGATATAGGACAGGCCAAAACCTCGCTATTCTTGCTATTAACAAATCATTAACTATGACTTTTGCCTCAATAAACTCCTAATTTGCTGCTTATTAATAGTTAGTAAGGTAGTTGTTAAGTTTAGGGTAGGATTAGGAATGTAGAATATGGTCATGCAGAATATGTGCCTTATAAGTACTAATAAACAGCCAATATGTTAATAATAAACATTCTAATAAGCAACTAGTTAACAGTAAAAATTGGTCCCTATACTAAAGTGTTACCACCTATTTTTTATGGTGTATAAAAGTAGCTACTTTTCATGCGATGTAAATTTTATGTTAGATAATACAGTACATTATCAAACATATCTAACAGGTCAGAGAATAAAAGCATGGTGTTTGTGTTTCTACTGCTTTTTTAAAAGTCATAGTCCACCAAAGTGTACCACATTTGTGGAAGAAGCCATTGCAGTACATTTCTGTCCAGATGAGCAAAAACCCCAGCAAAAACAGATATTAAACCTCAGCTTAGATGAAAGATTTTAATAGTAGTCTTGCCCTTGACGCTTTTACTCTACAGCCCTATTTCATAACGCAACGCATGTTCTCAATGTTCTTCCTCTCGCTGCTCTCTCAGTGGAAAGCGTGTTGCCATCTTAAGTGCCTTTCCATTATTCTAAAAGCCCAAGTGTAAAATCGACCCTTCAATGGATGAGGGGACGAGTCAACAAAACAAGAGAACTCAGGGGAAAATATTACCCATAAGGCATAGCATGCCATCACATTTTTCTCAAAAAACATAAAATTGTCAGGAAAGCTGCTGGAAAGAGAGAATTAATTTGTTTAGTGATGACAACCGAATTTAAAGGCGTAAACGGCAGCTGGTTTTGTCTGATTCAAGTATGTTCCATTTTCATTACATACAACGTAATGATGATCAAAAAGTGACAAGTCTTTTGACATTTAAGCTTTGTATTGCCAAATCCTGAGGGTAAATGGATGACTAGCCTTTATAATTGAAATCACAACCAGTACAAGGCGTAATCTTGACCCTCAGGAGGAAAGTTGGCTCTAAATGTATCATTGAGACTGACCTGACAACTGCAGACACTGTGACTTCTGCTGTGAGTTAGACCTGCTATTCAGGTGACCAATTTATCATCGATCTTCCCGTTTGACTGTTGTTTTCTGTAAGGGAGCTTCCCATAATGGCCTTCACTGTGTAGGAACAAAACATAAAGGTGGTTTCATCCATTTTGCAGCCAACACATTCATTCGTCTTTCAGGAATTATTATATATCACTGAATTATCAGTACACATTTGATATCTCAACCTTAACATGCTTCAGCATAAATGTTTCTCATTTATACAGTCGTGCTCTGCTTTCTGTCATTTCCCTTCTTGACGCTGTTTGCAGTGAATGAATAAAACATGCTCTATCTGTGCAAAATGTCTGTCAAAGGGCATGTGTTAAAAACTAATTAAGGTGTTCACAATCCCAATGGCCTTGCAAGACTGTAAAGCAACTGTACAAATTACAATATACAGTACAAACACTGTATAATGTCTCTAGACATTTTTGTAATAAAATACTACACACTGTTTTGCAGACTGTTTGGAGTCAAAATTTTTTTTTAAATTAATACTTATTCAATAAGGATGTCTTAAAATAACTGTAACAAAATAAAATCTATAACATTGATAGTAATAATAATAAATGTTTCTTGTGCAGCAAATTAGCATATTATAATGATTTCTGAAGGATCATGTGACACTGAAGACTAGAGTAATGGCTGCTGAAAAGTCAGCTGTGCCATCACAGTAATAAAGTACGTTTTTAAAAAATATATTCAAATAGAAAACTTCTTTAAAAAAAGTAATATTATTTCACAATATTACTGTTTGTGTTCTTGATCAAATTTATTGCAGCTTAAGAGATGGCATAAGAGATGTCTTTTTCAACAACAACAAAAAAAAAAAACCAAACTTTTGAATTGTAGTATAAAAAGGAGTTATACTTGTTTTATGAGCATATGTCAGAGTTACATGAAACTGAAATGGTTTAGTCGAAATGTGGCTATATTTCATCCAAGCTCTCCATCTCTGAGAAGCTAAAAGTCCATAAGCTTAATTAAAACTTGAGAATCTTCATTAGGGCTGGGAACCGGCAGGCCTCGTGTGATCGGATTATGAGATTTGCTTAGGATTCACAAAATGAAACCAAATGTCTTGTTTGAACTCAGGAGGCTTGCTCTAGTGTCTCTGAAATATTTGATGGGAAAAACTGAGGCAGTTCATAAGAACAGTTCTCTGTGAAGACTGAAAAACAGACAGAGACCATCGGAAAAGACAAAACAAACAAACTCAGGCTCATTATAATAATGTATTGTGGTGGCGGCATTATTATGCCACATTTCTGGGGTCTGCATCAGGATAAACAAAACTATTTTTGCACATCCATAACCAAAATGATCCTTAAGTTTTATCATTAAGGCAATGACATTAACAAACACTCAAGTATGCTGAGAGACAAAATGTCTTCCAGCTAGTGGGTTCATTGTGCAGATTCTGGATTATGACTGATTATACTCACACAAGAGCTAAAGTCATAATGAAGTCAGAAGGAGAATGTTTTCACAACATTATCATCATCATCATTTCAAGGAAACATAAACATGTATATTAGCATTTAGCTGTTTGTTTTTAAAATACTTCAGTTCCTCAATGCATTTCTCATTCCATAAAATATACATTTAAAAAAAAAAAAACGAAACAAAAATCTAAAAAAAGAAAATAAAAAATAAAAATGATGTATGAATATATATTTTTAATGGAATTAGAAATGCCCTTATTTGGATTTGTTTTTATTTTGACAGTGTTGGAGCTTTGTAACTTTATAAAACAGTAAAAATAAATGAACTAAGTTATTATTAAACACCATCTTGATCAGTGTCCAGATCAGCGTGACAGATGTCCTGATGGTTCGCATTCTCAGCATGCAAAAAACAAGGCAAACAGAAAACACATCCCAGCTTTAGTCAGACATAGCAAACTGGAATAGAAGGGGGGATGAAAGTAACTGGTAGAGAGAGAAAGATGGAGGAAACTGTGAGGATGCAGCCATCTGCTTTCAGTTTAATATTCTGATTGGATAAATCCATAGAAGACAATATGAATAACAAGAGTGAAAAACGTTGAGTCAGAGATCCATGGCATCATCTTCTTCATCACTGCTTTGAATAAAATCATCCTCAGTGTTGTCTACAGACGGTCCAGCTTCATCATCATCATCAGCCCCATGCTCTTCACCACCCAGCTCTGCTAACAGCTGCTCTGTATGCTCAAACATGGGTGCATCCTCACAGTGCAGCTTCACATAGAGCTACAGATTAGAGAAAGAGAGTGAGAAAAAAGAAACAGATCTTATGATTATTATCAGAGGAATAGTGGCAGTGTTTGTTGGGAGAGTAAAGAGAAATCTCAGCTTTGACTCCAGGCTTGGCATGTTTTGCAGTGTGAACAAGTTGCCACTAAATCAAAACTCTCTCCTACATATTTCTCTTTTATCTAACTCCTCTTTTCTCCATCTTTCAAGGACTATCTCTCTTTCTCTCCCTCCGTCTTTCTTCGAGAAGGTCCAGTGCCAGCAAAGTCAGCTGGCAAATTCCACAAATTAGTGACTCCTTTCCAAGCACAAACGAAGCGAGTTCTGCATCAGTGGGAAACTGTTCAGCAAGTGACTGAGTGGTTGCCAGGAGAGGAAGAGAATTCAATCCCCCCACCGTCTCAACTCTTATCACTGTAAAATATACCCTGAAAGAACATGATAAAAAAGCAATTCTCGATGTGACTGCAAAACAATATATCGCCCCACACTTTCTCCCTTTGCTTAATATAAGAACGCTGGCGGGGGATTTCATCCTGTTTCAGCAGGGGAATCAGTATAAAATGTCAGAATGTTTTACAGTTTCAGTGCAACTGCCAAATGTGAGTAAAGGGATACATGATTAATTAATGATCAATTAATTGTGCTTTTAATCAATTAAGCTTAATAAGTCAGTTTATTTCAGCACAAATACATTCGGATGCAAGCTAATGTGAAAATGAAGCAGACTCAATATAATGAGAGTTGGTTCTATGGATAAAGACTGCACTTACTGCAAACAAAGTGATAATGTATTAAATATCAACGTCAATAAGAAACACTTGAAACCATAATTCATATTTAGTGAGTAATTAAACCATAAAACCATACACTACAATTAGTGTAGTGGTATGTTATGCACATTGTGTGTTGTTATTTGACTAAAATGCAAAATATTTTAATGCAAATCACCACCAGTACAAAGTACAGAAATAATAATACTACTAATAATAAATAAATAAAAGCTCTAAAATTCATTCAATTAGATTAGCTGTGCAAACATTTTTTGAAGTCATCCACATGCATTTTATTGTATAAATAGTAACAATTTATCAATTGATATTTAATTTTAATGAAAAACAATTATGAAAATTCCTAAAATATTACTTAAAGGAAAACGCCACCGTTTTTCCATATTCCAATATACTTTTCCCTCAATTTAGACGAGTTGATACGTACCTCTCTCATCTAAGTGCATGCACTTAATCGCTCTAGCGCGCGGCGCCACTATGCCAGTGTTTAGCTTAGCACCATTCATTCCTTAGGATCCAAACAGAGATGAATGTAGAAGCTACCAAACACTTCCATGTTTTCCCTATTTAAAGACGGTTACATGAGTAGTTACACAAGTAAGTATGGTGACATAAAATAAAACGTGGCGATTTTCTAAGCGGATAACAAATGATAACTATAATGTATGGTGGAAGAGCACTTCGCAGCACTTCGACCTCGGCGCAGTAATATTGGTTCTATTGATGGAAGTTAGAGGGAGAGGGAGAGGGGGAGTTTTCAGGAGTGATGATATTACTGCGCCGAGGTCGAAGTGCATATCATGTTTTATCCGCTTAGAAAATCGCCACGTTTTATTTTGTCACCATACTTACTTGTGTAACTACTCATGTAACCGTCTTTAAATAGGGAAAACATGGAAGTGTTTGGTAGCTTCTAAATTCATCTCTGTTTGGATCCTAAGGAATGAATGGTGCTAAGCTAAACGCTAGCATAGTGGCGCCGCGCACTAGAGCGATTAAGTGCACGCATTGAGACGGGAGAGGTACGTATCAACTCGTCTAAGTTGAGGGAAGAAAATACTGGAATATTGAAAAACAGTGGCGTTTTTCTTTAAGAAAGTTTGAACTGTGTGCACATTGTGTATTATTATTTAACAAACTCAAAGTTAAAAGAATGATATATTTCACCTTCCACAAAAACAGCATATTAATGCAAAAAGACTATTTTCTATAGAATGCATGTGATTACTTATAATAGTACATTACTAGTACAGCAGAAAGATAAATAATCGCAATAAATAAAATAAAGTTATCAAATTTAAAAAAGTAATTTTAAAAGTAATCTGTGTATTACTGTAATAGTAACAATTTGTCTATTAATTCATCAATCAGTTAATTTTAATGAAAAGCAATTACGAAAATTTCTAAAATATTACTTGAGTACTGAAAGACTGAACTGTGTGCACATTGTGTAATATTATTTGACAAACTCAAAGTTAAAAGAATTATTTTAAATTTCACCTTCCACAAAAACAGCATATTAATGAAAAAAAAACTGTATTTTCTATAGAATGCATGTGATTACTTATATAATAGTACATTACTACTAGTACAGAAAGATAATAATAACAATAAAACAAAAAGTTCTAAATTTAAAAAGTTAACTATGCACACATTTGAAGTCATCTACATGCATTTTACTGTATCAATAGTAACAATTTATCAATTGATATTTAATTTTAATAAAAAAACTATGAAAATTCCTGAAATATTATTTGAGCACTGAAAGATTAAACTGCACATTAGGTACTATTATTTGACAAACTCAAAGTTAAAAAATTGTTTCAAATTTCACCTTCCACAAAAACAGCACATTAATGAAAAAAAAACAAAAACTGTATTTTCTATAGAATGCATGTGTCATGAATCTGGTCTGTACCTTCTGCTCACTCTCCACAAGAGGTCGCTCGTTTATCATATGGACTCTCACACTGCACAGACTGTTACACTTACACTGGACTCCAGTTCCCACAATCCATTGTACCCATTACACTCAGCTGCAGCCAATCACACACCTTACATAAGCCATGGACTCCCTCTCTTTCACTGCCAAGTATTGTATAGCGTAAATCCTAGCGATAGCTACTCTATGGAGCCCACTCAGTTATTATAGTCTTGCCTTGCCTGTTTTCTAGTGTTTTGATTCTTGCCCGTGTTTCCTGGATTAACCCTTTGCCTTCCCGTTCGGACTCTGTTTGCACCTCTCTTGGACTACCGCTCGTGTACCTGGATTATCTCTCCGCCTTGCCCTGTTGGATATTGTTCGCCGATCGAAGACCCACGCTTGCCCTAGGACTACTCTTTGTCTTGCCTGTGTTGTAACAGAATACTCGGACTCATCAGGATCCAGCGGCTTTTCATGTGGATATTGGCCAGGTATGGACACTGCTAGACTGTTATTAACCCTCGAGCAGGGCTTGCGATTGCTCGAGGATTACATACAATAGTATTTACATCTTGCCTATTTATCTGATCTGCCGGACTGTGTGCTCATAGACTTCTTTTTGTGAGGGCATTAATCAGCCGCTCAAATCACGTTTAATCCGTGAGTGTCCCCTGTCATCTCTAAGAGATTTTATGGACTATGCTTTATTGACTGTCGGTTCTTCATTCACTGTGGGTGTCGCGGAGGAACACGACACCGTACTCACTCCTGTAATGGTGGCCGTACTGGAACGCGAGCCCAAAATGGCGACTATAGAGGAGCCCGTTCGCAAAATGGCTGCCACATCGAAGCTCCGTCATGTCACAGCTGCCATCCATGAATCCAGTCAAGTCACCGTTGATCTTCGTGAGTCCAGTCAAGTCACCGTTGATCGTCATGAATCCAGTCAAGTCACCGGTGATCGTCATGAATCCAGTCAAGTCACCGTTGATCTTCGTGAGTCCAGTCAAGTCACCGTTGATCGTCATGAGCCTTGTCACGTCACAGCTGTTTGTCCAGAGCCTCGTCAAGTCACAGCTGTTCGTCACGAGCCAAGTCAAGTCACAGCTGTTCGTCACGAGCCAAGTCAAGTCACAGCCATTCGTCATGAGCCAAGTCAAGTCAGAGCCGATCATCACGAGCCAAGTCAAGTCACAGCTGTTCGTCACAAGCCAAATCAAGTCACAGCCGATCATCACGAGCCAAGTCAAGTCACAGCCATTCGTCACGAGCCAAGTCAAGTCACTGCCGATCATCACGAGCCAGGTCAAGTCACAGCCATTCGTCATGAGCCAAGTCAAGTCACAGCCGATCATCACGAGCCAAGTCAAGTCACAGCCGATCATCACGAGCCAAGTCAAGTCACAGCTGTTCGTCTTGAGCCAAATCGAGTCACGGCTGCACCTCACGAGTCAGGTCAAGTCACGGCTGCACTTCATAAGTCAAGTCAAGTCACGGCTGCTCTTCACGAGTCAAGTCAAGTCACGGCTGATCTTCACGAATCAAGTCACGTCTCAGCTGATCATCCAGAGTCTCGTCACTTCTCAGCTGATTGTCCAGAGTCTCGTCACGTCTCAGCTGATCATTCAGAGTCACGTCACGTCACAGCTGATCTTCCAGAGTCTCGTCACTTCTCAGCTGTTCATCCAGAGTCACGTCACATCACGTCACGTCACCGCAGATCGTCCAGAGTCACGTCACGCCTCAGCCGATCGTCCAGAGTCACGTCATACCTCAGCCGATTGTCCAGAGTCACGTCACGCCTCAGCCGATCGTCCAGAGTCACGTCACCCCTCAGCCGATCGTCCAGAGTCTCATCACGTCCTGTCTATTGTACCCAGATATTCAAGGTCAGTCTTTCGGTATCCCAGTCTGGTATCTAGCGTGAGGGATGCACTGCTGGTGTCTACACGCACAGTTGGTGTTCCCAAACCCACTCACTCTAACCCTCCTGTTCCTGAACTTATCCCCTTGCCTGAAGTGCTTCCCATGATGGGGATTGCTTTGTTGCGTTTGGGCTGCATACACCACCACCGAACTGCCCGAGGTGGCGGCGTCCACTGAAATGTCTCCAGAGGTGGTGGCTGAAGCTGCAGAACCTCTCGGGGTAGTGACGCGCGCTGCTGTGTTCTCCGAGGCGACGGCACCCGCTGCAGCTTCTCCAGAGGTGGCGGCACATGCTGCAGAACCTCCGGAGGTGTCAGTGGTACCCATTCATGAACTCTCGTCCTGCCCTGTAACGGCTATGAAGGCCGTCTGTGAACTCTCGTCCTGCCCTGTAACGGTTATGAAGGCCTTCTGTGAACTCTCGTCCTGCCCTGTCACGGCTATGGAGGCCGTCTGTGAACTCTCATCCTGCCCGGTAACGGCTATGGAGGCCAATTATGAACTGTTGTCCTGTCCCGACCCTACCGAAGAGGGTGCCTCAGAACACTCAGCCTTGTCTGTCACAACCCTAAAGCCCGCCTTTGAACCCTTAAACCTGCCTGTCATGAGCCCCGAAACTAATAATGCACTCCATATCTGTCCTGTTAACCCTGTCACTGCCATAGAGACCATTCATGAACTGTCTGCTTACTCTGTTTCCCCTAATGTATGTGAACTGTCTGTCTACCCAGCTTTATTTACTGCATTTTCTGCCGGTTCTGTTGTCACCAAAGAAGCCACTGATGAACTTTTTGTGTTCCCTGCCTTGGCCCTTGTTGTCATAGATGCTCTGTCTGTCTTGTGTGTCTCTGTGTTTCCTAGGTCCCAGTTCCTGCCGTGGTCTTCAGTTTCTTATGCTCCGTCCAGGTGGTCTTATGCCCTATCTGCTCTGCACTGGTGGGCTCCTGCTCTGTCTGCTTCGCTGTGGAGGTTTCCTGCTCTGTCTGCTCAGCCGTGGAGGTCTTCTGCCCTGTCTGCTCCACACTGGTGGGCTCCTGCTCCGTCTGCTCCGCCCTGGTGGGCTCCTGCTCTGTCTGCTCCACCCTGGTGGGCTCTCCACAAGAGGTTGCTCGTTTATCATATGGACTCTCACACTGCACAGACTGTTACAGTTACACTGGACTCCAGTTCCCACAATCCATTGCACTCATTACACTCAGCTGCAGCCAATCACACACCTTACATAAGCCATGGACTTCCTCTCTTTCACTGCCGAATATTGTATAGCGTATATCCTAGCGATAGCTACTCTACGGAGCCCACTCAGTTATTATAGTCTTGCCTTGCCTGTTTTCTAGTGTTTTGATTCTTGCCCGTGTTTCCTGGATTAACCCTTTGCCTTCCCGTTCGGACTCTCTTTGCACCTCTCTTGGACTACCGCTCGTGTACCTGGATTATCTCTCCACCTTGCCCTGTTGGATATTGTTCGCCGATCGAAGACCCATGCTTGCCCTAGGACTACTCTTTGTCTTGCCTGTGTTGTACCTGTTTGCCATTGCATGAACCTTGCTTGTTTTGTACCACGTCTCTGTCAAATAAAAGCCCTGCAAATGGATCCGCACGCCTCCCATCTTGTCGGTCGCGTAACAGCATGTGATTACTAGTAGTACAGGAAGATAAATACAAGTTATCAAATTTAAAAAAGTAATTTTAAAAAGTAATCTGCATGTTACTGTATTAACAGTAACAATTTATCAATTCAGAGTCAATTTAAATTAAAAAAAATTATGAAAATTCCTAAAATATTACTTGAGTACTCAAAGATTGCATTGTATGCACATTGTGTATTGTTATTTGACAAACTCAGTCAAAAGAATTGTTTGAAATTTCACCATTCACAAAAAAAGCATATTAATGCAAAAAGACTATTTTCAATAGAAAGCATGTGATTACTTATAATAGTACATTACTAGTAGCTACAGAAAGATAAATATTTGTAATAAATAAAATAAAAAGTAATTTAAAAAATAATCTGCATGTTACTCAATTAACAGTAACAATTTATCATTTGAGAGTTCATTTTAATGTAAAACAATGAAAATTCCTAAAGTATTACATGAGTGAGTAATCAAAGACAGAAGGTAACCAGTCATGAATAAGAAACAGTCTTGATATGATATAAATGCAGCTAATGATGGCAAAGCTAAAAAGAGCACAGACGTCATACAGACTTGCACCCCGTCAAAAAGCCACGCGGAGAGTGTACAAACTTCCTCAACTTTCAGCAAGCGTCATGTGAGAATGACTAATGCACACTATTTTTTCTAAAGGTCACTCCATATGAGGTATTAGCAGTGCGTTTGGGGTACAGCCCTCTCTTCAGTGAACTGTAATCATGCAGATGCTACTCTAACAACCAGACTTTAATTAAGAAAGCACATTTCTTATTAATATTTGAAAGAGCAGTCATTTAAAAAGCTGGAGAAATTGACCCCACAACTTATCAACCTCTCCTTCGCTGTTCTTTCCTCTTTCCTTCTTTTTATTTAATGAGTTTTAGCACCACAGAACCTTATTTAACTCCCTCAGGAGTGAAACCACAGAGTCCTTCACACTCGCAGACTAACCAGGTCATCTCACACACACATACTGTCAGTGGGCAGCCCGTTGCTCCCTTATATCACCCTCAGAGCCGTGGGAACGGTCGCTAAGCAACAGCGAGTGGCGACAGGGCTCTCTGGGCCTCGTGGGATCTCATTTACAGACCGATCATAAGACCTCAGGAGAGTCTGAAACTCCTACCTGCTCTACAGACCTGACCTTCACACACACACACACACACATATATATAAACATTAAAACCGTTGGCCACGCATGTTTAGTTAGGCCCATGAGGGCATTTTAACACAACATTGATGTGTGTGTGCATGTACTGTAGGGCCTTTTCGCTGCCGGATATCAAGGTTAATTGTGATGATAAAGCAACGCTTAGACATTAAACTCACACTGGCTCACAGGTCCGGAACATTTAAATGTCTTTTGAATGATTTGTTATATACTGGTTAATGCATAACTGGAGTGGATAGCTACATCGGATGGTCATTGCGAATGTTACTGTACATTTAATTCCAGGTTCAGTGCTTAAATTAATAGACCAATTGGTACCAAAAGGACAAACAATTCTAGGTAAATGTAACATGCTTGGTTTGGATAATTAAAACACACAAACACGCACACTTTACTAATCAGAAAACAACATAGTTCATTTTTAAGCACTTATATAAAGTACTTTAATAAAGAAGAATATTTTAAATGGTACTTTGATAAGCGTATTTATTAGCTCACTTGCATTAGTCACCTAAAAAGTAACTAAAATGTGTGAGTGCTTGAGTGAGGGGGCTTGGAGAAGAAAGAGAAAGGATGACACAGAAATCAGAACAAATTATTCATAAAAAATAACTGCAATGCATTTAACTGTTGTATATAATCAAATAAATGCAGTGTATATACACACAGTATGTAAATGTATACACAGTACATAAATTTGTGATGATGGATGAAAAGAATGTCAAATAAAACAGATAGATAGATAGATAGATAGATAGATAGATAGATAGATAGATAGATAGATAGATAGAACGTCATAACGATAGATAGAACGATAGAGCGAGCATGTGATTCAGTCAACGGAGGGAATGATAGATAGAATGACAGAATGATGGATGGATGGATGGAACAACAGATAGATTGATAGCTAGTAAAACAGAACAATAGATATAATGATGGATGAATGGATGGAACGGTAGACAGACAGATGTTGTGGAAAATGCAAGAAAGGATTTAATACACAGACCTCAGTCAAGATTTTTTTTTGAAAGAATTTCATTAAATACGGTGACATACAGCATCTGCAAAAATTGGAAAACCTATCTCCTTTGATAGGAAAAATGATTAAAATGCCTTAAAAATTCAAATATTTGCCATATTTTGTGTAAATATATCTCTAAACTTAACACATAATCCTCCTGGGAGCAATACACCGAGACGATTTTCCGCAGGGATAGAAAATGCATGGCATACAGAGAATGACCCTGTACCACTCCACCCACCCCTTCTGCAAATAAATAAACGAATTGAGAAACACTTGTGCCACAGCTCCTGTGATTTGGATTCACAGATCTGAGTTGTGTTTATTTAATCAATCTAGAGGAGGACGGCGCTCCAGCTAATGTGTTACCTCAGCAACAGCCACCATCTGGAGTTCCACCCTGTAATTACTGAGACCTGATCTCCAGTCCCGATAAGAGTTACACTCCATCAGCCACTGACACACACACACACACACAGTGTCAAAAACACCTTCCACAAACCCACAGTTCACCCATCACCTACTCAATCTCCTCATCTTTACATCCTCTAATAAGTTCTCAAACATGTACACAGCGGAAATGTTCCTCCTGGAGGAAGCTACTGCTGAACAGTATCTTTCACTTTTTGCAAGCAATCCCTCCCTTATCCAAGACTTCTACCTTCTCCACTGATGTATTTGTATGTTTTGAAATGGCAGCTTTGCAGAGGAGCTCTGTCTGGGGGAGAAGGACTTTGCTGAAGAAAATTGGCTGGAGGTGGTGTGTGTTTGTTTGTGTGTGTGTGTGTGCATGTGTGTGTGTAAAAGAGCAGAAAAGAGCCTGCGATCTTCTGCTATGGCCATCTTACTCACTTGGGAATAAGCAAAAAAATGAATTTCACACGAGTGTGCAACTGAAGACAAACCACATACACATACACATCTGTTTCTCTGTCATGCTGTGGATATTAAAATGAGCTATTGATTTTTTGAGACCCTAATCCTAAACCAAACCCTCACACAAACATTTTTGCATTTTTACATTTAAATAGATGCTTAGTGCATTTAATAAGGTTGTTATTTTCCTTAGCCATTATCTGGTTCTATCAATTCAGGAAAAACAAACACTGACACACACATTTAATTGGCTATCTAAATGAGTTTTTTTTTTTATTATCTATATATTGTTATTATCATTTATATGTTATTATATGTATTATTATATTATTATCTATATCTATATATCTATATATATCTATATCTATATATATATATATATAGATATATATATATATATATATATATATATATATATATTGTTATTATCATTTGTTATTATGTGTATTATTAATAAAATAATATTGTATTATTATTATTATTATTATTATTATTATTATTATTATTATTATTATTATTATTAACAATAATAACAATTTAATTAAATAATAATATAATTATTGTATTTTATCTCATTTAAATCTATAATTCCTTATATAAATTATAAAAACCATTTCACATACTGTATATATATACACATAAATATACACTAGCTATTGGCTGGTCCTCAGAATTCAGAGTAAACCTGACACACATATGTACATTTACTTCTAAAAAGGACTTATATTATTATTTTATATTTTTATATATATTTTTTGTAATATTTATATAATAACATATAATTTATGCTTTTAAAATTATATTTTCTTTCACACAAATGTGTGTGTGTGTGCACGGATATATATTCACAATATTTTTATTATATATACACTGCCGTTCAAAAGTTTGTGATCAGTAAGGTTTTTAATGTTTTTTAATGGAGTCTCTTATGCTCATCAAGGCTGTATTTATTTGATCAAAAATACAGGGGAAAAAAACAGTAATATTGTGAAATATTATCACAATTACTAATATTGGTTTCCTATTTAAATATACTACAAAATACAATTTATTTCTGTGACGCAGCACTGAATTTTCATCAGCCATTACTCCGGTCTTCAGTGTCACATGATCCTTCAGAAATCATTCTAATATGCTGAATTATTATCAGTGTTGAAACTGTTGCGCTGCTTAATATTTTTTTGGAACCTGTGATACTTTTTTCTTTGATTTTTTGATTAATAAAAAGTTAAAAAGAACAGCATTTTTTCAAAATAGAAATATTTTCCAACAACATAAGTCTTTACTATCACTTTTTATCCATTTAACAGATCCTTGCTGAATAAAAGTATTAATTTCTTTAAAAAAAAAAAAAAAAGGAAGAAAAAATTACTGACCCCAAACATTTGAATAGTAGTGTATAATGTAACACAAAATTTCTATTTTGAATAAACACTGTTCTTTTTAACTTTTTATTTATCAGAGAATCCTAAAAAAGTATCACAGCTCCTATAAAATATTAAGCAGCACAACTGTTTCCAACACTAATTATAAATCATCATATATTTTTATAAAAATTAGGCTTTGTTTAGATAAAAATAATCCCAGGGTATCAAAAAAGCATATAATCAGACTTAAGTATCTAAATATGACTTCTCTACTTCCAAATACAAAGCAGAAGTTTCCTGGTCACAGAGTGTGTGTGTCAGGCATAGTGTGCATTTGTGTGTTGAAAACAATGGATGTGATTGTGTTCGTGCCTGTCCTTCCCTCTTTCTCTGCCTTCTTTCATCATTCAGATTACCATCAAGGGCTCCTCCCACTGTCCTTAAATCACTCTCTTCAGGCCGTATCTCTCACTCTTGTTCTGTACCTCTCTTCTCTGATGAACTGCTGGGCTGGACCGACTTCTGATCCACAACTGACCTTACTGTCCAGCTGACAGATAGTCATTTATATCTGCACAGGTTATACACACACACACACACACACATTCTTTCCTTCCCTTGGAGGCAGACACCAGTGTTTCCTGCACAGATAAACTACGGTGTGATGGCAAAATAAATTTTACTTGTTGTGACTATGCATGATTTGATTTTGTTTAGTGTTTATTCACATGAATCATTTGAACAAAACAATTCACTAGAATGAATGAGTCAGTCATTTCAAACAGCATTCGCGTATGGGCTGTGAAGGACTATTTCATTTCTTGGTTCTACCTCTAACAAGACATCATCTTGATGAATGAACATTGAACTGAATCATGAGTAAATGATTCAATGATTCATTCCTTAAACACAAAAAGACCCCTACTGCTATCACAAATGTAACTTGCAAAAAGAGTCACTGAATGAAACTGACTTTAGTGAACAGACTCATGGGATCCATCAGAGCAGTTTCTGAAATTATTATCTTACTGACTGAATACAGAAATAATTGTGTAGTTAAAGAAAAAAAAAAAAAAAAAAAAAAAAAAAAAATATATATATATATATATATATATATATATATATATATATATATATATATATATATTGCTATATATATTGCTATATAAAATATTATTATTATTCTAAATCACACATACACACCTAATGTAAAAAAAAAAAAAAAACCTAATGTCAATGTCAAACACTTCTGTGCATCAAAGCAGGAAAATACAAGTGACAAAAGGTATCAGGGCAGAGTGATAACAAAAGAAAGGATATAGTTTTAGTATGATTCTATAGACGAATAAGTGACTCCAATCCTGTGTGTGCTCGTGTCTACGAGAAGTGATTTCTCCAAGAGCACAGTGATAGCACCTTCCTATATCTCAAGAGATGAGAACTGCTCTTAATACATCAAACTACAGACCTGAGCTAAAAGAACAAACAAACGTAATGCACGCAACAAAAGATGCTCTGCAGCTCTCTAGGGCACATTTATAAAGCATCAGTCTACTCACCCTACAAGAAAGACTTTTTGAAATTACATGAGAAAATACAGTCTTCATAAAAGTCGAAACCATAATGCAGTACAACATTCTAAAGAGATTTTTATTGTTTTTGTACACTTTTTCCATTTATAATTACACAGGAAGCGATAACAGAGAGAATGGGATTTGGAGATGTCGCAAGCCGGATTATATGTTCACCACAGCTCAATATGTCTAAGCACATGGGCTTTGATGATTACACAATGTTTAAATCTAAAGAAAATAAAACTGGTAACAACAAATGTCTACAATTGCTATGCTACAAACAGAGCAATCAATACAAAATATAAATAAGATTTGCGCATCTTTTCTCAGTTGTTGTTTGCTGACCCTTGTTTGCTGGTGGTTTAAAATTCCACCTGCTTTCTAAACCTTGACAGATAAAAGACCAAATTGGACTTGAGAGTTTTTGAAAATGATCTTGAACCTAGTGAATGGAAGAGGTCCAGACTGCTGGAGAAAAACACACTGAGAACGATACATTACTCATACTGTATTTTCAGCTACATTCACAATGACAGTGACTAGATTGAGGGACTTTACTGATATTTTTGTTTGTACTACTAAGTTTTTCTACTGCTGGTTGTTATATGCAGAAATATTATCAGTCAATATCAGAGATCTTTATAATTATTAGTATCGGACAATGTGATATATTGGTCAATATTGAATTGTAATACGTTTAGATGATCATTGCCATTATCTAATATTCATTTAAAGACAATCTTTAAAAACGCTAAGGGTTTAATACCACTATTAAATGGAATCTTTTTCCATTCTTAAAATGAACATCCATTTTTTATAATACATATTATAATGCTAAATTTACTAGCATTTAAAACAACTGATTTCAGTTTTTAATTTTTGTTTTTGGTATTTTATTTAGACAAAATAGTATAAATATGACTACATTTCAGCAATTTATCAATTGGCTCATCAGTACAGTTCATTTTTAATATAGTCAAATCAGCCACTCTTTATTTTAAGGTCTAGTTCTCACTATTAACTAACTATTAACTACAACGTTTGCCCCAGTAAACTCATAATTACTGCTTATTAATAGTTAGTAGAGTAATTGTTAAGGTATTGGGTAGGATTAAGGACGTAGAATATGGTCATACAGAATATGTGCTTTATAAGTATTAACAAGCAGCCAATATGCTAGTAATATGCATGCTAATAAGCAACTAGTTAATAGTGAGAATTGGTCCATATACTAAAGTGTTACTGTCAAATCCTTACTGAAAATGAATGGTTTCAAGTCACAAATGTCTGATTATTTGTCCTGAGGTTTTGCCCACTGTGTCACACCACCACAGTGACTGTTAAAATCACAGAGCACTCACTCAACGTGGCACTCACTAGAATATTTTTATCCGGACATTTGACCCCTGTGTTGTAAAACCTGTAAACAATGTGAGAGCACCTAATAGCTGGTTTTGAGCTAAAACATACAATCAAAAACATATGATTCACATCGCCTGTTCTCTATTGCTCTGGAGTGTGTGAAAGACAGCTGTGGGTTCAGATGTGTTCAAATCATCTGCACTCAATGAAATGACACAAAGCATCTACCAACACAGCTGTCGTACATATAAACAAAGGGTTGAGTTAAATACATATAAAACTGTCAAATCACAGAAAATCTGCACCAGGCAATGCTACATTTAAGTCTAAAAGACTCTTGCGTATCTTCCAGGAAATGTTATATTCACTCAGATACACTGGAAGAAAACAGCAGACCTGAAACATAATTTGTTTAATTGGAATGTGAAAAGAGCGTGAAGACAGTTGCGCAAATTAACTAACAAATTGTTTAACTGTGTATATTAGTTCCTCAAGGTCACACAAGGTGAATGTGCTTTTCGAGTGTTTTGCTAGAGGTGATTTCAAGAGCTGCCACGGTGAGTTACAGACAGAGCAATAAGACGCTCAAAACTGGTCATTTTGTACCCATGGCTGAGCGAGACGCTTTACTAACGCTGCAGTAACATTGTGACACACAAGATCTATATTGCTACACAGAACAAAAGCTGATGAAATGCCTTCTGAATTTTTCTTTCTTCAATTTCCCCTCAAGGATCGACAAAGTGTGACTGTCTCTCAAAGCAAGAGAATGGAGCATATATGCATCATAACATAAGCATGATAAATCATTATATGTAAGATTATTAATGGCTGAAAATATGGTCATGCACTCAAAGCTCAATCAATACTGTCCAGATCAATACAGGACCAGGGACGGAGGTAATGAAGAATAAAAAGAGACGTACTGAGGGATGAAGAGAGGAAGAATGAGCTGATGGAGATAAATAAGAGGTAGTGACATGAAAAGGAGGAGAAAAATACTTAAGAATAAAAAATATTTAAGTACTATGGAAGAAACAGGCCAACTCATTGAAATCCACTGCAAGTGATTAGATCACTAAATCACAAAATCACATTTGGAGGTAATCAGAAACACATTACGGCCAAAAATGCATTTGTAACTACTAATGTATTTCAGACAATGAAAACTGTAAAATACACACTACTGTTCTGAAGTTTGGGCTCAGCATTTATTGGGTCAAAAATACCAGAAAGAAGTAATATTGTGAAATATTATTGCAATTTTAAAATAACTGTTTTATATGTTAATATGCTTTAAAATGTACTTTATGCCTGTAAGAAATGATCAATGTTGAAAACTGATTTGATGATTAATATTTTGGTGGAAACTGTGATACTTTTTTTTTTTTTTTTTAGGATTTTTGATCAAGAGAAAGTTAAAAAGAACAGCATGTTTTATTTGAACAGAACATTTATATTTGAAATATGAATATGTGTAAAATGTAAATGCATCCTTGTCCATTTAAAGCATCCATGCTGAAATAAATTTCATATAATTTAATCTCTTTTTGAATTTCTTTTAACTTTTGAATGGTAGTGTACATTAATTATTAAATATATTAATTATATATTAAATGTTTCACGCAAACTGTTGATGCTGACAAATTTGAGAATGTTAAAAAAGAACTAATAAATAAATAAAACTTAGTAATTGTTCCTCACCTCATATCTTTCCAAACCTACAAGTATGATTTTCCTTTTTTACACTAAAGGTGAATTTTTAAAGCAGAATATTTTTTCAATGAATTAGATGATCGAGCCCACAAAATCAAAATGATTTGTTGTCCTGAGATCAACTTGCTGACTGACTTGATCTGAAAATGGAAAAATAACTAATGAATTTTCGACTGTTCCTCCTCCACTGTTGTATGAATTCAGAGGAATTAGAATATGGACCACAAATCATATAGAGGAATAGAGGGAGTAAAGAGAGGTAGTGAGGAATAGCACGACTGAAAGAACGAGAAAAGAGAGGTAGTGAGGTATGGAGAGGGAGGAGAGGTGGGTATTGAGGGATGGACATGTAAAGAGCTGGACATTGAGCAGAAGGCAGAAAATCAATGGTGAATAGCGGCTAAAGTGGAATCTGAACTCTGCCTGAAGTCATAGACTGTGACAGAGGAACGAGCGGAGAGACAGGAAGCAAGAGAAGGATGGAATGAAGGTAGAAAAAGGCAATATGAGCGCAGACACGGAAAACAAATCCAAAGCAGGCACAGTAGCCACAAGCTAATTAAAATCAGAGGAGCAGGGGAAATCAATCGATTCAGGAGAAAAATCGAGGCTGTAATCAAGAGATTAGCTCAGAAGCCATCAATTTTACAACAACTTGCTAATGATCACCAAAGCAGAGGCATGAAACTGAAGATTTAAAAATATATGGAAATACTTTTGAAGATGCAACCCACAGCAGTTGGGCGACAGCTAACAACATAATTCCCATTTTAGATTTTAGGAATATGTATGTATGCATGTATTGAAGCACATTTTTTGTTTTGACTTTCTTCTATAAAAAAGATATTTTAAGATGTTTCAACTACTTTTGTCTATTCAATTTAAGTTAATGTTCAAATCGACATTGGACCCTTAACACCTATTGTATGTACCAAAAAACGGAGATTAATTTTTCAACATATCTTGGAAATACATTTCTGTTTTATAGGTTTAAAGGAATAGTTTACTCAAAAATGAAAATGTATTCACCCTCAGACCATCCAAGATGTAGATGAGTTTGTTTCTTCAGATTTGGAGAAATTTAGCATTACATCACCTGCTCACCAATGGATCCTCTGCAGTGAATGGGTGCCGTGAGAATGAGAGTTCAAAAAGCTGACAAAAACATCACAGTAACCCACACAACTCCAGTCCATCAGTCTGGAATCTTCTTGTGAAGCAAAAAGCTGCATACTTGTAAGAAAACAAATATATCATTAAGGCGTTCTAAATTTAAACCATCACTTTTGGACAAAATTCCATAATCCATAGTCCATAATCTACAATAGCACTTCCTCCAGGAAA
Source organism: Spinibarbus caldwelli (assembly GCA_039654775.1). Classification (NCBI taxonomy): domain Eukaryota; kingdom Metazoa; phylum Chordata; class Actinopteri; order Cypriniformes; family Cyprinidae; genus Spinibarbus; species Spinibarbus caldwelli. The sequence continues at coordinate 20,434,663 of CM077227.1, forward strand.
AAAAGTCCATCCCATGTTGTCCTCACACTAAAATCAACTGACATATTGGTTAAGAACCGTTTTTTCTTATAAACTGTGCTTGATCTCTGCATACTTATTCAGACAAGACAACTTTTTCACTGGAGAAAGCAATATTATGCATAGAGGGCTTATATTTCAGATAGAAGCAATGAAGTTAAAACCATCTTAATGATGGATTTGTTTCATACAAACACACAGCTTTCACTTCACAAGATATTAACTGATGGACTGGAGTTGTGTGGATTACTTGTGGATTATTGTGATGTTTTTATCAGCTATTTGGACTTTCATTCTGACGGCACCCATTTACTGAGCAAGTGATGTAATGCTACATTTCTCCAAGTCTGTTTCTGATGAAGAAACAAACTCATATACATCTTGGATGGCCTGAGGGTGAGTACATTTTCAGCAAATTTTCACTGTTCTCATTTACAGAGAAATGGTGCAGAAAAAAAGACTCCTTATGATGCTACTGAAATATTCTCTTCCCAAAGGTCGAAAAATGTACATGATCATCAGATTTAATAATAGTTTAGGTGATAATATTACTGAAAGTTGAAAGGTTATCACTTTAAAAACTAAGCAATAAACTAAGCAACTCATTCATAACTGGCAGTATATTTCACAGCGCAGAGAGATGACCTTCTAAAAGGATAATTAATAAATAATTACTGTTTGCTTTATTATGGCCATATTAATGACACAGCTAACAAAAGCTTGGCCAATATGGGGCACTGATTAAAGAGCAGATGAATAATTGAGATGTTAGCGAAGGCAATTAAATATTCACAAGTCTGAACCAAAGCCAAGAGTGTGACTTTCAGGTCTTATTTACATATTTTGTGCTCATGAGCTTTTCCTTTTAAAAAAAAATTATTTTAAGGAGCACAAACAGTAATTCTTCGCAGATTTAAACAGTAGACAAACTCCAAAAACCTTATGAAGTCTTTCAAGATTATGCAGATGGAGAGATAGTCTTAAATGACTCTCAAATAAAAGAGAATAGGTTCATTATTAATTGTATAATTATATTTTACTTCCAAATTTTCATTTAAACATAACAGGCCCAACGTACATTTTATTAAAAAAAGAAATCAAACCCACTATATTAACGCCATTAAAGACCAAGCCCTCTCATTATCAGAGATGACAAATAAATTCAGAAATAAGTGCAAGAAATAAACAGAAATACATAAAAACAAATGTAATACATTTTTAAAGTAACACATTTATAAAGGAGTAATTAATACAAAAATATATATTAAATAAAATATATTAAATCATTACAATTCAATTCTATTTTATCCACTGGGTCAGTTATTTTTTATTACATTTTTTTCACGTTTCCTTATCCATTTTTATATCCGTAACTGTAACTTTTACTTTAGTAGTGAGGTTAAAATAAAGACAGTGCTGGGTACTGAGACAGGGTCAGAGTTTGTTTTACGTCTCGTCTGGCTGTTTTAATTTGAAGGTTTACATATCTGAGACCTTGAAAAGCCTCTAGGATTGATAAAAGTACTTAGATTTCTCCTGCTTTTCTATTGGCTGGCCATAACTACCTATCAATAGCGCATTCTGCAATAACATTAAGCAATGAAAGTCTATGTTTCAGAGTCTCAAGAAGAGACATCCAGTATGGATTTACAGGTATATGTGAGACAACAGGTATGCATCCATGTTCTTTCCCAATAATTCATCTGACTAGATCATCAAGGGCACAGTGAGGCGGAAGAAAACGAGAGGCTACAAGGTGAAGCAGAGGGAATGAAGGACGGATGACGACAGATCCATCAGAGAACAGGAGAAATGTATAGACAGAAAAGCGATGGAAAAGGAACAAAAGAGATTACATGCAATGACCAAAGGTTTTTTCAGAGAGAACCAAAGTCCAGTAACAGCGAAAAACCTGAGGAAGAGATGGAAATGGGGAGGAGGAAGAGAAAGAAAAAAGGACAGGGGTTGGTTAAAAAAAAAAAAGAGTTATAGGTATTGTGATACTTCAACCTGCAAGCTATTCCCGCTCTCGTTTTCTTTCAAACTTTGCCTTTCATTTTCCATTTCTATAGCACTCGGACACCAGCAGAGTTTGAGAAATTTCACAGTAGAAAAAGAGCTGACGGGATGCTGAGAGAGCCATGACAGATGGAAAAAATGAGAAGGGACCAAGGGAGGAGTAGAGAAATCAGCCAGGTAGAAAATGTGTGTGTGTGTGTGTGTGTGTGCGCTGTATGTGGGGGAGAATGAAAAGCTGTACCTTTTTGGCCTTGCAAAGGTATGTACAAGCTGATTTTCTGAAGTTCACACCGTTGTTTGTCAAGTCTTGTTTGTCCAGCTGCAAATAAAACAGCCATCCCAAAAGATACCACACCTAAAACAGGAAGAGAATAAAATACATATACATTAAAAAAAAAAAAAAAAAAAAAAATATATATATATATATATATATATATATATATATATAAAAATAGATATATAATATAAAAATCATTTTGTGTGTATTTATATATATATATATATATATATATATATATATATATATATATATATATATATATATAGGTTTTTTATCTATATATTTTTTATAAATAATTAATTAATAATTATTGACGATTTATAATAATTTTTATTTTTTTATAATAGTTTTTATTAAACCAAATTGTTTTTTGGATAACCTGTGTCTGTGGTTTAACTAAAACTAAAGATTCTTTTTTCCAAATGCAGGTAATACTATTAAAAATATTATTACTATTACAAAATGTTTACTATTTTTGCCCTATATACAAATTTTCTGATTATTAAAACATTGTCCTGGTTGGTTTATCAAAATAGGAATAATGTGCAATAAACAGACTTTAGAATGTTATACATTGTTGATTTATTAATTTATTTTTTCTATTCATATTTTCATTTGAAATGTAAATCATTCCCATATTCCCCACTGATTCCAAATGTGCAATGTTGGAGTTACTTCAGGAACAGGGTTTGGGAATACTGGCCTATAAGATAAATTATGTAAAATCTGGCACAGCTTACCCCACTCTCGCCTACTGTACATACATAAAAGTAGGCAGAGACAGTCAGTCAGCCACTTGTAATTAACAAAGCAAACCTAAAGCACTTCCTGTGCACTCTGTTAGTGCTATAAATATTTGATTTCAGGCAGGATTAAAATAACCTTATTTTGCAGCAAACAGAGAGAGAGAGAAACAAACAATCGGGCAGCTTTGTTTGTACCCTGAAAAATGAGAATACTGAATAAAGGGAAGTCAGACGCAAATGGGCTGTGGGGAAGGGTGTGTGTGCATGTTTTTGTTGTGCTGTGTTGAAGTGCTCTTCACTTTATCACCTACTGTTACACTCTATACCCTCCTCTGATGTCTCAATAACACACCACAGAGAGTTCAAACATCTCTCACTCCCACTCTCTCGGTCTCTTTCTCTTTTACACTCTCTGACTCTCCTGAGCCGAATGCTCAGAACACTCTGTAAGAGCTCTCAATCTGTCAGATATCTATTAGAGAGAAAGAGTGAGTGAGTGAGTGAGTGAGTGTGTGTGTGTGTGTGTGTGTGTGTGTGTGTGTGTGTGTGTGTGTGTGTGTGTGTGTGTGTGTGTGTGTGTGTGTGTGTTTGTGTGTGGGACTAGACTCATTGCTTAGAAAAAGGATGGGAATCAAAGGAATTTAATGGTCCAGTTCCGATTTCAACATATCAAATAGCTTTTTTAAATAGCTAGTAGGACTGGTGATAAAAAATCAAAATAAAATAAAATAAAATGAAATAAAATATTTTAAGTCATTTTTTAAATAATGTGCTGGCTTCAGTTTTGCTCATTAATTATGTATCAACTCTCAGGATGTTGTTTGTATGTATAAGTTATTTTTAATCAAGTCTGAAGAAAAGATCAGAATGCCTTCTAGTTTAATAATGCTTTTGGTGCTTTTTGATGGTTTTGCAAACCATTTATGTAGAATCAGTGTGTGGGAAAAAGATGTGCTATGTGTGTGCTTGAATACATAGTTTATGAGGATGTGTATAATGACATTGGTATTACAACATAAACATGGTTTATGAGGACACTTCCTGCGTCCTTGCAAACCAGATGTCCAAAAAACATACTAAAACGTTTTTTTGAAATTCAAAAATGCCAGTAGTTTTCTTTGAGGGGTAGGGTTAGTGTAAAGGGGATAGAAAATACAGTTTCTACTATACAAAAACCATTACGCCTATGGAGAGTCCCTGTAAACCACATATACAAGTGTGTGTGTGTATGTGTGTGTGTGTGTGTGTGTGTGTGTGTGTGTGTTGGTCTGTCAAAATATGATGTCTCAGTATCTCAGTTTCAGCACTGTGTAATTTCCATAGCTAATAATGCAAAGTGAAGACCAAAGCACTTTCACACAAACAAACTACTGTTTCAGCAGGATACAACGCCATATATTATTAATCCAGCTGTCTGAAACAGTGAGCAATGCATCAAATGCTGGTGTCAAACATCCTACCAGGTAGAGCTGGTAAGATAGGCCTGATAATGCACAACTACAACAACAGGAAACAAACACCTTATATGTTATAAGTCAGCCTTTTTAACACTGAATCATCTCAGTATTCCGATTAATCAAACTCTTCATAACTGGCTAACTTGTGAAATGAGTAAAAGCACTTCTACCATTTAAAAAAGATGATTTAAAAAAAAAAACTTAACACACACCTCCACAACCTCGTCATCCTCCTCCAGAAGATCCTCCAACACCTCTGTGGCCATCTGGAAAAAGAAAACAGCTCTTCATTTACTGAAATATGACATGTAACTTCTGGAAAGTGAACTGATTTTTAAGTCTAAATAATTTCACAATTGCTCAAAAGTTATTTGCATAAATTGCATTGTGACATTATTTAGATGTCATTAAGCACACCAGTCTGCATGCATCTAGCATTTCCCATTATTTTAAATGGTGATTTTTATTAAATCAGTATAAATTATACACAATGGTGGCATTTGTTATACTGCCTTTAAAATGAAATTTAAATAAATATATCTTTTTTGCATTATGGTAATGAGAATTGTGTGTTACCGTGCAAAAATGTTAATGGTCCTAAAAATAGGCTTTCAGAATGCAATTACTTAATTTTGGGGGGAATCTCGCAGTAGGTTTTTTGAGATTCACCAATAATCTAAATCATAGTCAAGTGTAGAAACTGGATCAGTGAAGTCTGTTTATGTTTGGCTTATGGTCAACAGCACTCTTTTTGCTGAACTTTAATTAAGTGTTAACTGCGCTCTGCTAGCCGATTCTCAAGGGAGAGAAAAGTGCTTATAATTTAATGATTTTTTTACTGCTTTATCACCTCAGTTCTTATGTTAATTTGTTAAACACCATCTTTATCTCTCCTTTGAGAGCCTGAGATCTTCATTTCCCTGATCGGTGTCATTGATCTATCCGCTGTCAGCCTCTGCCTATCAGCTTAACCCATTCACCCAGAGTGTGTTTTAATTAAGCGTCATCAATACATCAGATCAAGAGCTGATAGACAAGGTCGGTTAAAGTTGAATACTGAGCCATAAAGACACTTCATCTCAAAGTCCTTGAGCTTCAAATCAAATACAGATGAGAGCTGTAATCACCTGCACACAGCGCTTATGAATCGTGACCGTACAATGTGAGCCAAGCTAATGCTCAACTCTGTATTGTACATTGATTTTCGGATTCACATTTGCAAGTGCAGATTTTTCCTCCACAAAAACATTCAGATCTGCTACAGAGTGCGATTTTTGGGCTTCCCAACTTTTAAAACGCACTAAAGCTCCTTGTAAGTTTCTCCTGATCGATATACTGAGACAGGCTCTCTTGTTATTCCCTCAGGAGGGTCACGGCTTTGGCCAGGGGCCACGGTGACCCCTAAAGTCTCTTTGAACTCAGATGTCAGCCACTCTCAGCATCCCGCTTTCCTCTCGTCCTGTCACACTCACGCCATCCATTTCAACCGGGGCCACAGAGTCAAGATCAAGCTCTCGTATGTGTACGTGCTGAAAGGGAGGGGGCGAAAGAGGGAGAAAGCGAGAAAGAGAAAGTAAAGCAGGAGAAAAGTAAGGACGGATAGAGCACATCGCTCGATGGACACGTAATTTAAGGGACTGACCAACCAATTTACGATCCTGCAAGGCCATAAAATTCAGCCTGGACTTAATAATAGCACATTTAATGTGACACCTCTGACAATTCCAATCTAGCACAACCACACTCGCCCGCCTATCTGTATCTGCTTTTGTGTGTGTGTGCGAGCGACTGTGCATGGCAGAAAGACAGACTGCGTGTAGGAGAATTTATACTCCTAGTCAGGCTGTGTGAACGCAGAATACACACATACTCGCTTTCGCACCCGGATTTTATAGTCGTACCGTTTATCAAAGGCAACATGGCTGCCACTGGGAACTAAAAACTTCACTTATATTTAGCCTTTTGGAATGAGGAGGAGCTGAGATAATTACTTTAGGGATTGATGCTCGTGTTCTCTCTCTCTCTCCTTAGTCGCATATCACTCCCCGATGCCGGCTCGAAGCTCTCAGCAACAGATAAAAGGGACGGATAAAGTCAAATGCTCAGCCCGGAGGAAAACTGCTATGGGGTACGTGATATTCTCCATTTAAGAAGTTCAAATTGAATGCATAAATCTTGAACGCTTCTTAGATACATACACGATTACGGACGGTTGACAGCAGCTGGCGGACCAGGAGTTGGTAACGCGCCCGAGCCCCTGTGGAGGTGTACAGCCGCTGGCAGTGTTTACGTCAATGCGGTCTATCTGATGAAGATGCTCAAGAGAGGTTTAAAAGAAAATGAATGTCTGATGCAACTGTGGAAAAATAATACCTTTTGATTACATCTACATAATGTGCAAAGCTTTAAAGGGACCCAAAGAATGAGTTTTGTTTGCATACATTGAAAGTGAATGGAGACTAAATATTGTCAAGCTTCAAAAGTGGCAACAAGGACCATAAAAGTGGTTCGTATGACTCTTGAGATATATTCCAAATCTTCTGAAGCCATGATAATTTTGTGTTTAGGGCTGGTTATGGATTTCCTGATTTGACACGATTCAAGCAAGTTATCCACCAATTCTGCAACATATTATAGCCTACTGGAAGTAATGATAACTTAATGGTGATTCACAGGATTCATCAGACTAATTCAAATGGTAACTTATTTAGTTTAGTTTGGATTCACTCAAAGAACGGGTCAAAAGAGTTCTTATTTATAAACCAGACTAATGGTGCTTCTCAAACAGAAGTACGCATCCATTAAGGCTCCATATCTAAGCTGCCACATCATACAGCTCCATTGTAGGACGTCTCAATTTGAAGGATCCTTAGTAGGCAGTCTTTGTATCCTTTGCGTCCTTCAATCGCTCACAATCCTTTGCACAGATTCCAATTCACAAAAAAATTAACCGACAATAACTGAAAATAAATCGACACTGAGCTTGTTCAATTTCATTAAATATATTTGAGGTGAAGGGATTATGTTTTGTTGTGTTTGGTTGTAAATGAATCACATAATGCTAAAATGTGCAGAACTGGTTCTCATTTTTTTGTAAATCAGATCTTGGCATTTTCTGAAACAGTCTTGACATTTGAGAGGTACAGCAGTGAGAAAGATTTTCAGTGAATAAAATGACTTAGCCTTATCCACAAACAAAGCTGTTTGGCTTCAAAAGATTTGAAATACAGCACAAATGTTGTATGGATTAACGCATGATGTACATTGTAGTGCTCTTTATTTTTGAAGTTTGATAGCCTGTGGTCACCATTAACTTGCATTGTATGAAAAAGAGCACTTATGTCAAACATCTCTGTTTTTGATCTAGTGAAGAAAGTACGTCATATGGGTTAAGAACGACATGGGGGCAAGTCTTTTTTATCCATCCTTTCACAAAGAATTATCCTAAATTCTTATAAATACCTTTTTCTCTGAACTCCTCTTTTGTTGGCCTGAATATGAAAAGCTGTGAAAGGGAAATGTTGAATAACCCTATTGTATTTGTGGGGCTGTAATTGTCAGGTCAAATAAAGGTGTTGTCTGAGTGAGCCTGGAATCAGAGGAATGCAACCATTAATATTAATATGTTCACACTCAGGAGGAGGCCTGCTCATTGAAAAGTGATTATTTTTTCTTTCAACCCCTGGTTATGCCTCCTCGTAACTCTAATCATTTTTTCCTTTTCTATTTGCCTGTCTCTCTTTGTATGCCAAATTGCACATCTATTTTTGTTTCGCCTCACTAGATGTGCTAATACTTTACCATATTTATTTATTATATACACACACACTTTGCATAAATACTGTATATATGTTTACATTGTATATGGATGCTCAAGTCATCTACAGTATAAGCTATATTTACTATAAGTAAATGTATACATTTGCCTGCACACACTGCTCTTTTAAATTAAGACATACATGAAGAACTTCAGGTTTATAGAGTTACTTGTGATGTTATTCAAACATTACCAAGAGCTTACTCATAAACCACAAATCTGTTAAATTAAGTTTTGGCAAACTTTCACACTCAGGATTCAGTATGAAGCATCCCAGGATGCACCATGAAGTTTTGCAATTCTAGAGAATATATTTAATATTCCATCACTCTCAAAGGAAAATGGTTTAACAAAATGAAAGTATCCCAGCTGTGTAAAAGATTCAATTGTAGGCATGACAATGTCTCTGAAGATGCATTTAAAGCAATTATATTTTGAATCAAATCTTTTGAACCCATTCACAAGAAAATTGTCCTTCAAATTCATTCAGTGACCTTTCCTGTTTGCCAAAAAATGAGTTTTGAGTCTTGTTCAGTGCCGCTGGTCAGCAAGTCCCTCTAAATGAGATCCAGTGCTGACCTAATCTTGTTTTGAGTCTGACCAAGTTTAAGCACCCTAAGCATTTTTTGCCCACAGACAAAGCAGATATATGACATTTTCCTCCAATATTCAGCTGCCGAAATTTTACCAAGCTATAGAAAAACACAACAATTAATATACAACAATTATTATTTCATTTAGGTATTATGAGTTATTGTGAGTTCAAGTTGTAATTATAATTTACTAATTCTGTAATTTAATCCTATTATGTTAAAACATGCACAAAAACACTGCATGTCCAATAGACTAGTTTGCAAATAAAGGAATAATTTCTAAAATTTAAATTCAGTTATCATCTAATACCATAATATTATAGATCACCATGGAAAATGAATGTTTTGAGATGCCAAATGAATATATTCTTTTCCACAGCTGTCTATTATTGTAGTATAATCTATTTCCTATAAAACCCAGGCCAAAACAGCGCATGCACACACACTTTAAAAGTCCATCAGAATGAGGACAAGATGCCACAAATCAAAAGTTTGGAAAGTTTCAGAACTCACTTAAAAGAATTGTTTGAAAAGATTCAAACTATGATTGCTAATGATCAAAACAAATCTATTCTAAATGTGTTCTAAGCTGTTCTAAATTCCTGTGGCATGCAACACTTTAGGGTCGGCACTCACAGAAAAACAGATCTGAGAAAGCTTTTATTTACACAAAAATGAAGAGCGTTGGGATTAAATGTTGTATAATTAAGAGTTTAATGATGTAACAGGCTGCTAAGTGTTGAAAGTTGGCGGTATTGATTCTGATTTTTGAAGCCTTTACAGTAACTGCGCTATTGATCCGATTGAGGTAAACAGCTCCTGTAGAGAAGCAATGATTTACACATGGGAATAATGGCTTAATTAAGCTGAAAAATATGAGCATTACAAATTCTCAGTAACTGATGCAAGACAACAAGAGTGATACTGTTATAAAGGACATGAACGAGCGACTAAAGGGTCAAATACAGTGGATTCATGTTCGAATGTGCGTTCAGTGTAAGAACTAAGAGAATGAATAAAGGCCAAGAAGTAGAGATCATCATAAAATAAATATCTGCCACAAAAGGAGACTATATTCTAAATTGCTCACTTAAGTTTAATTTGGTCGTCTCTTTAGCGGCACACCAGGCTGACCCTGGCAATGAAAAAGCCCATTGTCTGACTCTGTTAACCGCTGGCCCACACAGCCCCTCATTATGACATCATTAGCCAGAGAAGACCGCCGCTCTGCTAAATGACCTTTAGAACAATGCCAGCCCATCAGTCTGTTTCAGAGCCGCAGACGCGGCCTGTCAGGAGAAACAGCGGCGGGCTACGGACCGCATTGTGCTCTTCATCTCAGAGAGTGTTTTAAACGAGCTCAGGATATGATGACACGCTCGGTAAGAAGTAGCGCTCTGACAGATCGCCTTGTGTGGAGAGCTCACAGTGGGAGGAGCGATGCTTTTTCTTGTCTTCTAACAGAGGTGAAATTGCTTTTTACTACACGTTTAAGAAAGTTGAAGGTGAGATTGGGCATTTTCTCTCCGTCTCACACATACACGATTGTTCTTGGTGTGTGTCAGTGCAGCAGCAGCCGCCGCTGCAGCAGCAGCACTACTATTGATTTTCAAGAAGTGATTGCAAGCGGTGAAGGTCAGGGTACAGACGTTAAATCAGAAGGGGCAAGAAAAGAAGCTGAAGAATCGCTCTACACACACCGGTGTAATCACACATAATCCTTATGGAATCCTATTTTTACATTCTACATACCTGACTTTGCCTTTGGGGACGATACTTAATTAAAGACAGAACAGAGGGTGGAGGCTGCAGATAGAGATGTTTGTGAACCAAGTTCCTGCAGATGCCACACAAGTGAAATGGTACAACAGCTCTACATTCAGAAGAAAAAGACTGACTCTACTCTATTTTTCAAAACTTCAACAACACAAACTCCACAAAGTTTACTCACTCCATGCAGTTCATCTCTCTGCAGTCACACTGTACAAGGTCCCAAACAAATCGATACAAGGATTAGTATGTCAGACTGACACCATGCTCGCTCTGTCTGTTGACTGATTAATAATACAGAAAGGCCTCTCCCATGATGAAATGGTTCGGGTCTCTGTATCCATTTTTAAGTGTCAGGTTGATTCCTAATAATGCTGTGTTACATTCAGCTTTAAAAAGTGCTACAGAACATCACTTGAAGTTAGAATTCTGATTTGGAAGCTTGCTTTGGAGATCTACAACCTTGATTTTGTATAGCATGGAGGAACTGAGGGAAATATACTGTTTATGAATTTGCTTAAAAGGTTAAAATAAGAAGTGAAAGGGAAAGGTGAAAAAATCTTTTTGGCATAAAATGTGTAATAATTTTGGAAAATATGTTTTTGCTAATTTTTTGATCAAGTGAAATAATGTAGAAAAAACGTCACACTTTCACCATCAAAATTTGTTGCTATTTTTCCAGTATGGAAGCCCATTTCATATGAGATATGTAACAAAATCATGCTTAAATCATAACTGTGACATAAAAACTCAAGAGATACAATGAGCTGTCATGATGTCTGTCAACAACTGGAAAGAGAACACTGACAATGCGCCGTCAGACAAGACAGAGCAGGTTACTTTTGGTATGAAACAGTCTCAGCTTTCAAATTTTGTCATTTTTTAAGAAATTCAAACAATAAATACTGCTTTGTGGCCCTTTAATGTGTCATGACAGATCGCTGTAGCGCCTCAGTTCAAGCGGCATGTGAAGCGATCATCTCTTCCTCTTTACTAGTTACAGCATAAAATAGACATGAATGAACATCAGAAGGTATCTTGTTTCAACTGCAGAAAGAAGTCAATACACACCATTTTTCAAGTTCAAGTCCACCAACGTTATTCTACTCTCCTGTCTGGTTTATTTGTTGGACAAAATGGCAGATTCTGCATTATGATTGGTCAGATCGCCTGTCAATCAAACTGTGGTAAAGGTTCCATTGGCAATTATGCCATAAGAAGTCTTAGCAACCATAATTATTTAAAAAAATCTACTTTTTATGTCATAATTATGATTTACTAAATCATTTTTTTCTTATGTGCCAGAAAAGGGCTCCCATCTCAAGTATCCAGAGAATCTTGCTGTTACAGTAAAAAAAAAATAATAATAAAAACCCGTATTCACCTGCAGGAGAAATGCTATCATTGTTCATCCAGAGTCATAGGAAACTTCTAATATAAGTGGTAATATGCCACACCCTGGAATGCAGCATAACACAGGGGGTTCTCAACATTTATCTGCTTATAAAAGAACAATCACCGGGTGCTGACGTAACTGCCCATTCACTCACAGCATAGAAGTCATTCTGACCACTTGTTAACCACATGCACACACACATCAAAAGCAACGGACAGGTTGTCAGGCAGCAGGTTATTGAAGCCGGACATTACTAAACTCTCATTAGTGGTGAGAACACTCTCATTCATTCCCTCACTCACACACACACAGACTCTTTTTCCCGTTCTATGAGGTCAGCAGGTGTCTCGGGCTCTGTAGGGCCTGTCTGAACGTAATTAAGATCTGCTCGTTAAGATGTTGCTCAGACCGGTAACGCTGTTGGCATAGCAACTGCCCGCTGAGAAGCCGTGCTGATCGAAAACCTCTTAGTGATATCATCTCAGCATGATGTCGGTGACTGAAGATAAGTGAGTGATGTCATCACTGTGCCCTCCGACAGAGTTCCCACAGCTGATGAGTTAAATGCCTGAGTGTGCTGCTCTATTCGTGAATCTGAGGTGAGGGGGCTTGAAGGACAAGAGTGCTAAATGATACTACATGTTTGGCAGCCTGATGAACCTTCGCTACAACTTAAACTTCTTCAGTAAGAATAAGTATGTTGTTCCAGTTTTTACATAATTATAAGTGTTACACTGAATGACAATGGAACATTATTTCATCAACATTTTGACATTTTATTCTCCCAAAACTTATTTGAAACCTTAAAAGACACTTGCATTTAATGTGCTTTCTATGTATATAAAATCACTTAAATCAAATTTCTTTTGACGCAGACATTAAAATGTCTTTGACACATTGTCAGCATATTAATTTTGACAATTTGAGTGAAAAGTTGAAAAAATATCTCTTAAATTTCCATCAGTATAGAGCTAAAAAAAGAATTAGAAACAATCATTTAAAATAGGTAAAGAACACAAAAAAACATGAAAAACATAAAATGTAGAACAGTTAATAATATAGAAAATACCACAAAAAAAGAAAAATTGTGTGTGTGTGTGTGTGAGTGTGTGTATATATTTATATATTTATACACACATATTTGGTGCTCTACAATTATTTCTTTTGGGAAATGGATTCTTTAATTTTAAAAGAAGATTTATTTGATCTATTGTAATGTAAATTTTTAATTTAATGCCTCACTAAATAAAGTATACATTTAGTGTATTTTATACAAAAGTACACATACAACAACAAAACTCCTGACCCCAAACTTTTTAAAATTGTTAGAATATTTGTATCTCTGAAAGTAAATAGCCATTTCAGTCTATGAGAAAAGCAGAAATGAATTGATTTCCAGGTTGTTGCGATTCTTACCAAATGTTGATACTTCACTCTATTGCAAAATCTAATAAGGCATGAGAACCATCCAGACCTATTTAGTTTGGAGCACAACATGTGCTTACTTTTCTTTAGGCCTACAAGATGTTTCTGAAAGTTTGAAAAACATTTCTATTTCTCTAAGCCATTCTAATGCTTTAGTTAGTTTTACTTCATTTTTTTTCTTTTTGTTTTGCTAAATGAATGACACTTTTAGTCTCTCATAGCGATACTATACAAATCAAACATATGAATGCTGAGTGAAAGATGATGTATTTATTTTAACCTTCAGCCAAAGTATTTTTCAACAACTTTGTTTTGAGCAAGTGCTCATTAACATTAATAGATCGTTAACCTCGCTCCTAAGTGCACACTGCTGTATGACAACTAAGTAGCAATGATCACATCATGATTTGAGAGAATGGTATGGAGACTGATTCATAATAAACAGGGAAAGCCCAGCAAATGTAACATTTTACAGATGAGACAGTGAGTGAGCAACAAACAGAATACAATATTCCATGACAAAGTTCTACATCCCCCAGGATGTGATTAGATTTGCTGAGGCGCCAGACTAAATTTCTGATTTGTAAGCGTGAGCAGGCAGTATTCCTAAGAGCTGTCTGCAGGAGCGGACAGTCTGAATGTTTTTTTCAATAATGCATATGTGAAACAGTTCTCGAGTCCCTGTAGTGCTGAGAAGTCTGACAGATTCCTGCAAATCAATCCTTTTGAACTGTTTGTTTCAGTGGATCGCATCAAAAATCTGATTCAAGTCATGTTAGAGTGTTAACACGACTCTTTTCTTTTTTCATAAGAGCACCACCATAGAGGGTCAGCGATGAAAGAAAATAATTAAGTTGAAAGCAGGCGAGCACAAATTGAAAATTCAAAAACAAACTGAAACTCAAAAATCAGTCCTGGACGAATCTGTAGCATATGATGTAAACGTTAAAAATGCAGCCAATCACGCACACTTGAGCCGATTCGAGCAGAGAGAACATCGTGATACACGTAATAATCCTTTTGAGAAGAGTGTTGAATGGCACTAATGTTGCTACTTTGGTCCTCTATAAACACGCTGACAGACAATTAACCTCCTCTCAACGCTATCATCAGTCAACACTGAGCAATGGCATATTCTTCCCTGTTGGCAACGTGGAGCGCACATCTGCTCGGATGTCAGGTGGCGATGACTCCTTGATAATCTCATCTTTAGGAAAGATTACGGGCTCTTTCTGAGATTTTCTGCCTCTAATTACAGAATTTTCCCAAACTGAATGAGCTGGCTCTGTTTCCCTGGTGATTAAGACTTCATTGGTGGAGTGTGATTTTACTTCACATAATTTGAGGCGAGTGCTGAATTCGATCCCAATCGAGAATGTAAACCATTATAAGATGCAATAATCACAAGGGATTGATTGCTAATGTTTTGTCAGTGCTGTGCTCAAGTCCCATCTGCTGCCCTACAAAAAAATTACTTTCAACATGAAATAAAGACCCTTCTCTTTTCATTTTACACCTTCTGAGATGAAGGTCATCAGAAGTGTTTCTGACCATAGAGAGAGAGAGAGAGAGAGAGAGAGAGTATAATGATAAGATGGAAATGTATGTGTGTTTATTTTTTCCCCCTTTTTTATTTATAAGTATGTTTGTAAAATATATTTATTGCTTTGGCAACATTGTGAAATGTTGCATAGTCATGCCAATAAAGTTCATTTGAATTGAATTGAACTGAATTGAATTGAGAGAGAGAGAGAGAGAGAGAGATTTTTTCAAATAAACTGATCAGCAAGGATGAATTAAATTGTAACAGCAATGTAATATTACACAAGATTCTGTTTCCAATAATATTACAAAAGATTTCAATTTCAAATAAACTATTTCTTTTGAACTTTCTTTTCATCAAATAATCCTAAAAGAAAATGCATTACTGTTTACAAAAATACCACTTGTTTTCAATAACAATACATGTTTCTTAAACACCAAATTAGCATATTAAAATGATTTCTGAAGGATGATGTGACTGAGGAACTGAAAACTGGAGTAATGGCTGCAGAAAATTCAGATTTGCCATGAAAGAATTAATAACATTTTAGGATATATTAATATTATCGTTTTTACTGTATTTTTGATCAAATAAATGCAGCATGAGACTTTAAAAAAATCCTAAACACAAACTTAAACAGTAGTGTATATAGACACTTTTTAATGTATGTATGTATTGTAATGTGTATACAGTGTGTGTGTGTATGTATGTGTATATATATATATATATTTTTTTTAATACATAAAGCATGCATAAATTATTCATTGTTTCAGTCCATGTGTCTCAGTGTGGTCACTTGTTTATTTTCATTCCCTATTCTTTCTGCTTGTTTATGATTCAAAGCCATGCTTCATATAATAAATTGCTGCATAAACAATAATAATGCGTTATCATGCAGCACACATTCTCTGGTAGTTTTAATGCTCATAAGTGTGTGAACGTTACCTGGCTGCCAGTAAAAGCATGCAAGCTTTTAGAGAGGACTGATAAGCTGAAGAGGGGAATACCGTTCCTTCATTTTTATGATTTAATACTTTCCTATAAGCCATCCAGCAAACCCTGCAATGGCATATGAACCCTCTAGCTATAGCAGCACACATGATTGAAAACTCCACTATAAGCTTATGTTTGCAAGCTTGTGCAGTATAAACCAGTGCTCAACAATAAGGAAGGCCCAATGGCCCCAGGCCAGTATGAAAGGGTTTCAGCCCGGGCAAGTTAACACAACTGTCACTTGCCCTATCGGGACAGTTAAAGGGATAGTTCACCCAAAAATGAAAATTCTGTCATTAATTATTCACCCTTATGTCATTCGAAACCCGTAAGAACTCCGTTCATCTTCGGAACACAAATTAAGATATTTTTGTTTGAATCTGAGAGCTCTCAGACCCTCCCATAGACAGCAAGGGTCCTTACACGATCAAGGTCCAGAAAAGTACCAAGATGATCGACCAAGTATTCCATGTGACATCAGTCTGTCAACTGTAATTTTACGAAGCCACAAGAATACTTTTTGCGCAAAGAAAACAAAAATAATGATTTTATTCCACATCTCTACTGTTTGTCTTGTGGACATGTGTTCACGACAGTACATGACGCAAGTGCGTGGTGGCGCAAGTGCTGATCCAGATCCAGCGTGATGACTCTGAACACACGGCGTGATGACATTGAACACAAGGCATGTGTTCAACGTCATCATGCTGGATCTGGATCACAGCAGTTTTCTTTGCGCAAAAAGTATTCTCGTGGCTTCGTAAAATTACAGTTGACAGACTGATGTCACATTGACTACTTTGTCGATCATCTTGGTACTTTTCTGGACCTTGATCGTGTAAGGACCCTTGCTGTCTATGGGAGGGTCTGAGAGCTCTCAGATTCAAACAAAAATATCTTAATTTGTGTTCCGAAGATGAACGGAGTTCTTACGGGTTTGGAACGACATGAGGGTGAGTAATTAATGACAGAATTTTAATTTTTGGGTGAATTATCCCTTTAATTGTATAATTAACTTCATTGTAAAATTAATTTTAATGCTATTGAGAATTCTGTTAATTTAAATGTCACCAAGGAAACATTAGGGACTAACTGTAAAATGATTTGTGATAGTGTTAGATGCATTTTGCTGGCAAAAGCGGGTAATAATAAACCAAATATTTTTTTTCTTGTAAAGAATAAAATATACAAAATAAACTTATCTTGTTGTGCCTGAAAAATCACAGACTACTGCTGCATAGGATGATAGCAGCTAGGAAGAATGTAAAAACCACTTTTGGCCATTTGTGAAGTCAGAATCAGACTTGAGAAGAGATAATAAGGCAGAAAGAAATCAGAACAGGTCAAGACCAGCAATCTCCAGATTTGAGACTGAACATCCCAACCACCCAACCATGAAGACTGCTTTTTAAAATGTTAGCCATTTGAATGATTAGAATAATGTCTTGCCTTCAACTTACACAGACAGATGTCAGACAGCCAATCAAGTCTTAACCCTAATTCAAAGTCATATAAAAAGATGGAAAAAAGAAAGACTTAAATGTGCAAAGGAGCAAAGATACAAAGGAGGATAAGATTGTCTTCTAGAAAGAGGGTATTAGGAAGGAAGACTTCTGCTGCAACTGAAGCAGTAAAAGCTGTCTCCACAGTGACATGCAGAGAAGATCTGTCATTTCCTTTAGATGGACATTTGTATACACCACTGGCTGAGGCTCTCAAATATACATCTGTATTCTACAACCATGCCATTAATCAAATCAGAAATTCCAACTACCACCAAGTCCTAACGTTACTTCAATTTTACAGTAAACAAACTGACACCTTTTTGAGTGCAAGCTTGATGACTGTAACTTGTGATATGTCATATTTTGATTGATATCAAGATCAACAGAATAAATCAGGACGATATCAAGATCAAAAGATAAATCAGGATGTGCATCAGTCCCTTGACAGGCCTGCTTGCACATCTGTGGAATGACCCTATGAGGAAACATACACCACAACAGTAACATTGAGAAAGGACTGCACTCGATATTCTGCAAAGTTTGCCTCCTTTCCTTTCTCTCTTTCCTGTTGGTACTCCACTAACCAATCTAATCTAGGCAAATATATTAAACAAATGTCATACTAAAATAGCCTGATTGCATCTAGGCAGATTTATAAAAAAAAAAAAAAAAAAAAAAAAGAGATAAAAAAAACTGTACTAGAAAATAATGTTGTCTCTAGAGACGCGTCTATCCGTGCTTCAGTCAAATTGACATATTATGAATTCTGAACAAATTTAATCAGCTTTTGTCTTCCTCGCTAGAACAAACAAACCCAAAGTGAAACGGAATGATGGAAACACAGGAAAACAGATAATTATGTGTTAAGTTGATTAAGGTTTGTCCTAATTCTGTTTGATTAACTGGAACTCTGATGTGAATCGTGGTGACAAAAAGCAACAGATGTTTTTTATTTTATTTTTTTTAACAGTATTACTAGTGTAACAAGTAAGCATAACACATTGTAGCTTCTAATATACATTTTTTGCAGTCCAATAACACCAGTGAAAATAAAATAAAATAAAATAAAATAAAACATTCTTTCTTCTCTGGAACCAAAAGGAAGATATTTTGAAGAATGTTTCAACTGTTTTTGTTTATACAATGACAGTCCATTTTGAAAAAGGTCTGAGCCATTTTTCAAGATATCTTCTTTTGTTTTCACATGCAGAAGAAAGAATGTCATACAGGTTTGAGTAAATGATAACAGAATTTTGGCCTGGTTTCACAGACGGGGCTTAGACTAACCCAGGATTAGGCCATAGTTCAATTAGGACATTTAAGTAATTTTAACTAGAAAAAAAAAAAAAAACAGTACTGGTGTGCATCTTGAGACAAAACAAAGGTATTGATATATTTTAAGATCAGTCAGTGCAAGTTTCTTTCAGTTGAAACAGCTCAGACTTACATTTTAGTCAAGGACTAGGCTTAAGCCTTGTCTGTGAAACCAGGGGTTTAATTATTGAGTTTTAACTATTGGCTTTAATGCTACACCATACAATGACATTCTAAAAATTTCAGATTGTTTTCTTTGTTTCAAAATGACAATACCCCTATGTGCACCGCACCAATTATTTCTTTAATGTGTTAACACATTAAACTATCTAACAGATATTTTCTGAGATGGAAGTGACAATTTATAAACTCTGGTTAACGGTATACATACTGGGCGATTTACTTGACTTGATTTTTACATAGTCCACAGTCATTCCATGGTGTGGATAAAGGTGTTTTGTTACTGAAGAATGCTCGCTAATTACTGGTTCTATATCTGGAGGCTGACATTTAGATATGTAAATACCACTGATGTCAGTATTCACTCTGAAGTGATGAATGGACAAGTATCGGCCCATTTGTGGCTTTGGTTCCCCTGGGAGCAGACCGAAATAACGAAGTCAGACCCCTGCATGCACATGCAGCATCTGTCCCGAAGGCACAGGTCAGCCTAGCACTTAGTATTTAACTAGGCCTATTATTTAAGGTTAATTAATGTTGTGTAAAACAGGAGAAAAAGCCAGCATGTGCAAGCAAATGTGTTTAGTTGAGCTTTCTTATTTTGGTCAGCAAGATAAATTATGACCTATATAGTGTGAAAGATTCTGGGGCAAATTCACCCAACACTTGCACCACATTAGCATGTGGTTTCCAGCATAATTCTTATTTCACTTATTGCCCTCAGAAGTCTATTGCCAAATGATAAGATCATTTCAGATTTCAAGAAAGCATATGACAATATAGCTGCAAGTAGCAATTAAGAAGGCCAAGCACAGAAAAGGAACAATGGGTAATGCCAGCATTGCTGGGAGCATCAGACCAACTGCAACAATGAGTGGCTGAAGACATTTTTAGATTATTATAGTCGAAATGGCTGAAAAATCACTAGTAATACAATATAATTGTTTATCACTTATGACCAATAGGTGGCGCTGTTATCAATTATTACCGTGTGGTCAGTGTGAAATGATAATAGCCGGGTTTCCATCCAAAGTTGCGAATTTAACTTATGTGCAAAATTGGAATATTGCATAAAACATTTGCCAATAAGCACTGTTTCCATCCAACGAGTCAAAGAAAATAAAATAAGTCACTTCCTGATAAACTGGCACTACATATCACTTATAAAAGTAGGAGAAGCCACGAAATATAATAAAATTCATATATAATAAATTACTTACAGGTTATGCCGTCCCATAGCGCAAAGTCACATGACTTTTTTGATGCGCATGGAGGAATTTATTCGCAAAATGTGTTTCCATCTTCCATTATTTGCATTAACCCTTTTTCGCACAAGTCAAAAACCACCTTTTTTGCTTTTGATAACTTTTTGCCAGCATGGTCTGAAGATGATCTGTGCAGATTTTGGTGAAAATCAGACCAACAGTATAGGAGGAGTTCGAAAAAGAATGTTTCGAAGAAATTCAAAATGGCGCACTGCAAGTTCGACTGAATATGGCATAACTGGAGTTCTGGAGATGATCCAGGAAATCTATCAAGGCCAGTTTCATCAAAATACACAAAATCAATCAAAAGCTATTAGCTTGGCCCCTAACAAATCAGTCATTGATAAGATACATTTAAAAAGTGTTTACACAGACTTCAATCCAATAAATTCATCCAGAAATAAAAATAAATGTAAGTACCATTTACTTACCCTCATGTCATTTTCAAACCTGCATGATTCTTTCTCTTTAGAACACACAATATTATATTTTAACCATTTTTTGTCCATATAATGAAAGTCAATGAGTTCCAAAACAACATTAGACACCAAGGGGCAGTCACATCTGCAGAATTTTAGTAAAATTTCATGGGCAAAAAAGTCTACTGCCAATAGTGTGACAACAGCTTTCTGCTGGTCAACATGGCATATATGCGCAAACAACTTGCACCAGTTGCAAAATCTGTGTGGGGAATATGCTTTCCTATTGAAATTACTTTGTTTCAACCATGACAATTTGGTAAACAATGGTAAATGTGATCATTCCTTCACAGTTCTTTATTTATTTTGAGTTGGAAACAATGAAAGTCACGACTCACTAAAAACAACCAGTTTATTTGTTTGTGATTCCGACTGTATTGGTTACACTATTTGTTTTTGATTCACAAAAAATAAATGGTTCATAAGAGTCAGACTACAGTGGTTCTTGATTCTCAACCCTTATAATTTCTGAAGTTAACTAAAACAAAGCAGACAGCACATTCAAGTACATTTACATTTAGTCATTTTGCAGACGCTTTTATCCAAAGCAACTTACAATTGGGGAATACATAAAGTGATTCATCTTGAAGAGGCAATCAGACAGAGGAAGTGCTCGTAACAACAAGTCTCAGGCATTGTTCAAATAAGTACAAGCTAGCAAGGTAAGGAATAAATAATGAGAATTTTTTTTTTTTTTTTTTTTTTTTTTTAAGTTTAGGATGAAATCAAGTAGTGTCGAAAGAGATGAGTTTTCAGTTGTTGCTTTAAGATTGACAGGGATCCAGATCCAGAAGTAAACATAATTATTAGCAAGTGCTATTTATTCTTAGTGAATTACCCCTCTGAGAGATCTTAATACTTGCGCACACACATTCTCTCTCCCTCTCCAACATATTTATGCATCAACACACACACGACAGGCATATTTATGACCTTTTAAAGTGATAAAAAGATTAAGCATCTCTGATTAAATGTGATAACAGAAGACCCAAGTGTGACAATTTCCACAAGCCACAGCCTGCGGAAGTCCATACTTAACACAAACAACACTCCTTCTGGCCGTCTAAATTTAAGATATACCCATTCCCTGCCAGTGGCATGTTGTAAAGTTGATAATGCGATTAACATCTAATATAATCTTATCTCGGCTGAAATATGATTATGGAGAGCATGCTAACACTAGCCAGTGGGCTGTGCTTCTGTGCACACCACTTTCTGAAATCCTTATAAAGAACATATTTTTTTATCCTTCAGCAAAAAGGGAGGAAGACAAAAATACATTGATGCACACATACACACGGGCCCGTGGAATAAAAACAAAGCAGCAGAGTGGATCGAATCATTTTTCACTGTAACTGGACATGCATGTTGCGTGTATGTGCAGTAGATCGGCAATGTGAGCAGCGTGCTCAGCCATGGATGCAAAATACAAACACACAAGCCAGAAACAACAACATTACATCTTATATCTCAACAGCACATTTTCTATGACAGGAACTGATAAAAATATTTCCATGGTTCTGCACAGTTAAACCCAGTGAAATGGAAAACAGTGGACTATCTCTTTCAATCTAGTGCAGAGGCTGTTAAGATATTCAGAAACGCCGAAATTCACACACAGGAGAATTAAAGTCCCTCTTATTTTTAATGAGTTTCAGTTTAAATGTTAAACACTTCTCAAAACTTTAAAGAGACGAGCTGTTCACATTCAGGCATATCCGTCAATGTCCTGTCAGGATACATCCTGTTTATTGATGAAGCGCTAATAAGCGATGATTAACTGTGCTGTAATTAGACAATACTGATAACAGAAATGTCTTTGTCTACATGTTTAGACAATAGGAAGTGACTGGAGATCTATACATTCACTCACACCACCACCCACACAGAGCAACCCAGTCTTTTTCCTCCAACACACACACACACAGACTTAGAAAGTGGTCCTTATTCTCTGTACAAAACGCTCTGCATTGTGAGCTCATCCATAATGGATTTGGATTGTGGAAGGATGAATGAATCTTTAACCTTATGACGCAGCCCCCTCAGATCAGCTTTACCCTGTCATGTATTTTTCATGGGGCCACAAGTTGCTTTATTCACCTTTGTTTTTTAAGACGGGGTCCTGGAGGCCAGGGACACTATGGAGGTTCAGGTCACAGAGAGTAAATGCTTCAAACATTCGCTCTCATACAAATGTTGTTCAGTAAGGTTGAAAGTTGTGAGAAGAGAGTAAATAGTTTACAGAAACCCGAGGAATGGGGATTTATTAAACGTCATGCTTTATAGACCTTCAGCCCTCCTGACGATACTTTGAGAGGACAGGCAGGCCCTTTCAGTGTCGTAGTGTGATTTATAGTCTAGTTAAAACCAACAAAAACCTGCAAACACAACCCTGTGTGATTATAACCCTCTACCAGTGCTGGTTATGATTGAGGAACATTATTATACTAGTTAGTAATGTCTGACTTGTTTAGAGAGACAAAAAGAGTCTTGAAATGTGTCAGGGCTGTAATCAAAGTGTCTTTAAGGCAATTCAATTTCTTGGTAACACCCACAGGGAGAAATGTTCTATGTAGATAAAGGTCATATACAAGCACATCTTCTGTCTACTTGAAATAGCATTTAAAAATATATTTCTTTTTTTAATGTTCAAAATTATAATAATTATAATTATAATAAATATATCTATAATATAATATATATAATTTTTACTGTCATGTCATTAAAAAACAAACAAAAATAAAATAATAAAAAAATTATTTGCTCAAAAAATACAGTAAAACATAAATATTGTGAAATATTATTACAATTTAAAATAACTGTGCTGTATTTCAATATATATTTAAAATGTGATTTATTCCTGTGATGGCAAAATAGCTGTTTTTTCAGCAGCTGTCTTCTGTCACATGATCCACTGAATAAAAGTATTAAATTTTTTAATAAAAATCTTGCTGACCCCATTTTTTTTTAACAGTAGTGTAGATTATTTATACATAGATAAATGCTATTACTGCATTTTTTATGCCATTTAGTAGAAGTCAGGCTCCCGTTACAAATTCTGTCATTTACTCACCCCCATGTCATTCCTAACCTCTATGACTTAATATTTTTCAAAATACATAATTTTTTTCCACAGAATAAAGAAAGTCATACAGGTTTGGAATGACATGAGGGTGAGTAACTGATGACAGAATTTCGATTTTTGGGTGAACTATCCCTTTAAAGCAACCACCACTGCTGTATGTGTGCTTTGGATTCACCCAGGAAGGGAAGCTGAACTGTTTTCAAATAAATTATAATAATAAAAGGTCACCACTTCACCTCCCGGTGAATTCTGACATCCCCAGATCACCTGCTGCTGTGCTAACCAGGGAGACGACTCCAGGTAAAGAGACAGAGAAGAATAGGCACACACAATTTGTATCCCCAAAATGGTGCAGCCAATCATAATGTTTATTAATATGACATTACCTTCCCTCTCTTTTCTGCCTCTCCTCATGCTCTCTTTCTTCATCTATCACCTGCTGGGCAGGAGAACATGTGTCACTCAGCGTGACGGCACACCAAGGGTGCGAGAGCAGACTCGCGGGCAAACACACACACAGAGTCGAAATGAAAGTTGCTTTGCGCCTTCAGCACAGCTATTTATTGTGCGAATGAAGGTGTGTGGGTACATTTATGTGCGCGTGTGTATGCGTACTTCTCCAAGGATTTCTGAGAGGCCACTCAAATGGCGTTTATTGCTCTCCGCTCTAGAGGTGAAGTGCTTTCAATCTGCACTGAGAGAAAAGAGGCAATTATGAGAGCACAGAACACATTAGAATAACCATCATGTTATCATCAGCTCGGCTCAAACAGCAGGCGAGACCTCTGACCCTTCTCCTCTCGCTTACTTTCATCTCGTGCTCTCATTTGCTTGTGTTCCTCTGTGTATGATAGGCGGCATGTGATGTGCTTTCTGGTAATGCTGTTGAACATCCGCTATCTTTGTTTTCGATGGAAAGTTCTAAAGAGAAATCTGAAATGGATGTGCAGCGTCTTGCTTTATGGAAGGGTGAGACCCTGAGCAGGAGTCAGTCAATTGAGCCTCCACCAAATCTCCTACAACAAAAGCTGAGCATCTGAACACACAAACACTGAAACAGTGAAAGACTACCGCTGGAAATGTGGATGGATTAGGTTAGTACAGAGAAAGAAATACAGCCACACGCGCTTCAGTGTGGGAGATTCAGGAAGTGCCAGATGAGATGATGCACACAATGTGACATTGGGCTGATATTAAGAAGCAGGGTTGGGTGATGCATCAATTTTACAATATATTCACCATGATTTTACTTGCAATATTAAACTAAGCAACACTGTGAATATTGCAATGATTTGGCCATTAAGTTCTCTAAGACTGTGTCATTAGAGTAGTATAACAATCCTTCTTTGTCATGCAGCTCGAGCACTAAGAAAGACTTGAGAGTGTTAAAACAAAAGTTCTAATACAATCTCTGAATCAAACTTCAACAAAAATGACTTTGGAGTTGGTGAGTCCATTCCAATGAATCAGGTCAAACTGTGCATTTCAACGAATCAACTCAAATTTTAAAATGAACTGATTCAAAATGATTCACTTCAGTCATTACTCAAAAATGTCTTAAACACTTTAATATATGAAAATGACTTTTTTATACATTCAAAATACATTTTCAAAATAATTTTTTCAATTTTGAGTTTGAAAATGTAAACTTTGAAAACAGAACTGTAAAATATCTTCTTTTGTGTTCAACAGAAAAAAGAAAGTCATACAGCTTTTGAATGACACGAAGGGCAATAAATGATCATTTTCAATTGTAGTTGAACTTTGGGGGGAAAAAAAAGAAATATATACATATAATACAAAGATACCTTTTAAATGTTAAGATATACATTAAACATCACCAAAATTACTGAAAATAAAGATAATTATTAATTATACTTTAGGTTGTGCCGACAGACGATACTATCTTGAATTGTCGATAGTCAGAGATATCGCCTGTGGCTGATGACTTTTATGATAAAGGCAATTATTATTATTAATATTATTATTATTTTATTATTATCAGGCTAGTATTTTTATCTATTTAATATTAGGGCTTATTTGTTCCATCATAATTCTTTTTACACGTTTTTACAGTGATGCACATTATAACCAATCACACACGATTCCGTTGAGTGTATGAATGCAATGGCCAATCAGAGGCGCTCGCTGCCTGATTCTGCTCACTAGCAAATTGTCTCATCATAAACAACAGAGTGCAGATGTGCGTGAGATGTTAGAGTAAGAGATTTATTCTTCATACGGTGTAGATAGCTTCTCTCATTATAACGTGAGTGTTTTTTAAACTTACGCTAGACTGAAGTCAGTGATGATGTTTTTTGATAATGTAAATGTTCTTTGCTCGTTTTCTGTAGCTGCTGTTTGAATAACTGAGGACATGTAAGCATTAGAATTAGTAACTTACAATGTTTTTATTAAATTATCATGTTAAATACAAATTATGAAACTAAGTAATAATTAAATAAATTATCATGATAATATTGTGTATCGGCAATCTCACAGGCTGACGATAGGAGAATATGACTACTGAGCATATCGCATGTAAATCCTGATTTAAACAGATTAAACAGACTGCAGAAACACACAGGAACATTTAAAAGTCAAAACAGAAAGTAAATGAATCAATAACAGGACAAACATCTGTTCACATATGTAACCACTGCAGGAAGACACAGCGAGATCGATGTTTTCAGATACGCATGCATACAGATGATTTCAGATTCAAACATGGCAGAGAGAAGCAGAAAAGTAAAGGATATAGTAGATTAGTCACGGATGAGGCCCTAGCAGTGACAGTTTTACCATGGTGACAGGTTTTTGCCTGAGCAATAGGTTGGCATTGTGACAGGTTCGCCACGGTGATGGTTACCTGGCGACAGGTGAGAGCTCTGCTGGGATTGGTCCCTGGGGGTCGGTTCAACCAAGCCTCGTTTATCATTGACGTACACCACATGGAGTAACAGATGCCTGAATGTAGACAGCAGCAGGGAGCAAACGTGTGTATGTGTGAGAAACAGAGAGCAATGAAAGCAGTGGTGGAGCTTGCTTCTTCAGTACTGTATGTAAGGAAGCCAGGATATGATTTGCAAACTCCATAAATTGCTTATGAAATTTGCTATATCAAAAGAGGAAATTGAAACAGGCCTGAAATTATTTGTGGCATATTTATTTAACTAAAACTACTTTTTCACAAAAGCCTTGACTGTTAAGTTGGCCATAGGTGAGCTCAATGTTTTTTTAAGCTTTCTATTCATCAAAGAATCCTGAAAAAAAGTGTTACTGATTCCACAAAAATATGTAGTAAGAATAAGAAATGTTTCAGCATTTTAGAATGATATCTGAAAGATCATGTGACACTGAAGACCGGAGTAATGGCTGCTGAAAATTGCTTGATTACTTATTTAATTCATATTACTCTTTTCATATATTCTTTTTTATGTAATAAAATACATGTATTTATTTAAAAAGTGCAGTGAAATAATTGCTACTTTCTTAGTTTACATAGGGCCCTATGAAATACGTTTTATTTTTTTCCTAAATTCTGCTTTTTGCGTTTAAATTTTTCTGGACTCCATTTTTTTCTGTTTTAACTTTTCTAGACTCTGTTTTAATGGTTAAATTAAATTTTATTCACCAAAAAGCATGTCTAATTAATTGAAATCATGAAACTTACAATATTAAACAGCAATTTATTAAAGGTGACATTTTTAAGGTCCTATTAAATGCTTTTTTTTCTCAAATTACGCTTATTTTTTTTATTATTTATTTATTTTTTACAAAATTCTGTTTTCCATTAATTTTCTGGATTCCATTTTAATGGTTTCATTAAATATTAATAATCAAAAGCATCTCTAATTAATTGATTTCATTATTTTTATTTTATTATAAAAAATAATGTTTTAATAATAATTTTATTAGTGGTAGTAGTACTATTATTACATTACGTAATATTTCTGTCACCGTTTATTCAAGGTGCTGTGAAGACCTTTAAGTTTCTGTTTGTGTATGACGATAGTTTTACTCAAAAGAAATGGTAGAATGCTCATAAAGTGACTCACAGAGCAGTTCTAGAGATTGTTTATGTGTTCATGTACTCATATATTGAGGCAGAGGCTTCAGTATGTGTGTAGTAAATGAAACAGCGTGCCTGTGCCATTCATTCACACAGAGAAACGCAGAACATGCAGGATTCATATTTTAATAGTATTTTGCGGCTTTAGTATCCACAGACACTAGTCCATATC
This sequence comes from Spinibarbus caldwelli, assembly GCA_039654775.1. Lineage (NCBI taxonomy): Eukaryota > Metazoa > Chordata > Actinopteri > Cypriniformes > Cyprinidae > Spinibarbus > Spinibarbus caldwelli. Next base: position 20,462,792 of record CM077227.1, read on the forward strand.
GCTTTTTGATTTAAGTGTACTGACCTACTTTTGATGTATCCATCCAAATTTGGCAAATTCCATGACATTCCGCATTATACAGTAACTTTTTTTGGATTCTGCGATTCCGTCCGCGTTTACCGCATCACGGAAATCATAGGGCCCTATTTACACAATTTATATTATTTTGCACTAATGCTACATTGTCATTTTTTAATATTACTATAGCTCATTTGTTCTTTATTCCAAATTGAACAATTTTTCATTGTACGCAACTGAAAACAACTCAGATTGATAGAGGAAAGAGATGAGAGGTAAACTACGCATGAGATGTTTGTGGTTTCAGTGCATTTGGAGATGTTTATGAAATTTGAACATGAGGATGTCAGAGAATGACTTGTTCTGGATCTCGGAGTGTGTGTGCTCGTATAATTGCTCTTAGGTCCCTCCACTCTTTTGTCTAAGAGCAAGATCCGTCTTTCATTTTATTTCCTCCACTTCACCACAAATTTGAGTCTGCAGCAGGGCTAAGCACAAATCCTCCAAAGCCCACCGTGTATGTGTGTGCGCAAGCAGCTGAAAGCCAGCGAGACAGGAAGAGAGAGAATTCAGCTGTACTGCAGCATCTCAGAAGCACTGATATGAAATAGAGTTCTGGGACGCCAACAAGGTTGTCCAAACACAGCAAAAGTCACTCATACTAATGAAAGTTCTTGCACCAAAATAAAGCACTTCCTCCTGTAAGCCATCAGCACCCTCGTAGACCCTATGGGAGTTTTAATGTGTATAAATACACTGAAATGGCTCTATATCTTCTACTAAATTAATCTGTTTACTGATTCTGCAAGCATATGAAGAGAAAGAAAAAAAAGTATTTTATGTCCATATAGGAGGTCCAGTGTTGTTTTGGACCAGAAAGACCTTCATTGTATGGATAAAAACAGTTGAAATATCATCCTTTGTGTTCCACAGAAGAAACTCAGTCATACAGGTTTTGAACGACATGAGGGCAAGAAAATTAACAGAATTTTTGGGTGAACTATCCCAATTTGTTTTAGAATATTTAGCAAAACACATGAGATTCTGATTAAAATTAGATTTTTATTCAGTGTAGTCTATGTTAAAACTTTTAAGTGCTGAATCTAGTATTTTTATTTCCAATCTTTTTTATTGGCATTTTGTCAGGACAGCATGAAATACACTTACATCCAACTGATCAACATACAACAAAATGTCCTCACCATGTCAAACCCCAAACCTTAACCATCCCTACCCAGGGAGGAAGAACAAAACAAAACATAACAGAGAGAAAAAAACAAAACAAACAAAAAAAAAAAACAACACACTGATGTACAATAATTTCTCATAATTAGCATTCTGAGATGTACACGAGAGGCATTTCTTAAGAATTATCCGAATCTGTATCAGAGGGACAAAGCAAGCCTTTAATGAAATTCAAGAAGGGATTCCAGGTGCTACTGAAAGTTTTAAGGAAGCCTTGAAGCATAAACCTTAATTTCTCCAATTTAATGTAAAAAAATATGTCTTGTATCCATCTATTGTGAGTAGGGGAAGTGGCGCACCTCCATTTAAGGAGAATGTTCCTTCTAGCTAATAGAGTAGTAAAAGCAAAAACTTGAGCAATGGGACTAGAGTAAGTGGTGTATGGTAGAACACCAAAAACAGCTGTCAATGGATTGGGACTCAGTTCAACATTAAGTGCTTTTCCCAGTGTGTCAAACACGTTGGACCAAAAGGTTACTAATTGAGGGCATGACCAGAACATGTGCAGATGATCTACTGGAGCTTGTTTACAATGGTTGCAAGCATCATTCTTGTCTGGAAAAAAATTTAGATAATTGTGCATTTGTCAGGTGAGCTCTGTAAAGTACCTTGCATTGTATCAAACCATGCCTGGCGCAGATTGATGATGAGTGCACCCGATATAAGATGTATGACCACTGTTCATCTGAAATAGGAATAAAAAAGTCTTGTTTCCAAATCTCTTTGAAACGCTTTGAATGATCAGGTATCAAAGTATTAATTAAGTTATAAATGACTGAGATAAGATGTTTATCATTGGGTTTAAGATCGAAAAAACTGTCTAGTGCATATTCTGGGGGACGATTTGGGAAGTAAGGGAACAGTTTCTGCACAAAATGTCTCATCTGAAAAAAACGAAATAGGTGACTATTGGGTAGGTTAAACATGGCAGATAGGGAAGAAAAGGATATAATACAGGTCCTTAACTGAGTGTATACCATTACCTGCCCATATACGGTATGCAGAGTCCAAACAAGATGGCGAGAAAGCATGGTTTTTCAAAATAGGCATATGTATAGACGCTCTGTGTAATCCAAAACATTTTCAAAACTGAATCCAAATTCTGAGTGAATTTGAAACAACTGGATTGGAAGTAATTTTGCTGATTACTAACGGAAGCTGAGAAGTGATAACAGAACGTAAATCATATTTAGTTGAAGAAGTTTCGGCATGAACCCAGGGTGGGTATCTTTGGGTAAGTGGGGGTTATTCCAGTATAAAATCTTACTAATATTACACGCCCAGAAATAGTGCTGGAAATTTGGAAGAGACAGGCCACCTTTTGACTTAGTAAGTTGAAGAATAAATTTCTTAAGTCGTGGTGGTTTATTTCCCCAAAGGAATGGCCATATTGTGCTGTCTAAATTTTTAAAGAAAGATCTAGTGATGAAAATTGGAATGTGCTGAAAAAAATAAAGTAGTTTAAGCAGAGTGACCATTTTAATAAGGCTAACACGTCCAGCTAGGGACAAAGGGAGTGTGGACCACCTTGTCATTGTTAATTCGATCCACAAGAGGTAAAAAATTATGGCTAAATAATTGACCATATAGATTAGTAAAGAATATCCCTAAATATTTGAAACCCACCATGGATAATTTGAAGGGAAATTGGGAAAACGAAGGTTCTCTAGCTGCAGGGTTTACAGGGTATAGTTCGCTTTTTTGCAGATTAATTTTATAGCCCGACAGGTGGCCAAACTTGTCCAAATCTTCAAGAATAGAAGGGATAGAATAAGAAGGGTTGGAGACAAAAAGTATTAAATCGTCAGTGTAAAGAGAGAGTTTATGAGTTAACCCAAAACGGGGGATACCTTCAAAAGACTCCAGAGTACGAAGCCATATTGCCAGAGGCTCTATGGCTAAATTAAAGAGAAGAGGAGAAAGGGGGCAGCCTTGTCGTGTCCCTCGATGTAAAGGAAAAGAAGAAGACTGTATGCCGTTTGTATGAGCCGAGGCAGCAGGTGAGGTGTAAAGGAGCCGTATCCAAGAGATAAAATTAGACCCCAGGTTTTATTTTTCTAAAACACAAAACAAATAATCCCACTCAACTCTATCAAAGGCTTTCTCAGCATCTAAGGATATAATGACTTCCGGAGATGCTGAGAAAGGGGAGTACAAAATATTAAGCCTTCTTGTATTAAAAAAAGAATGTCTCCCTGGATAAAAACATGTTTGATCTTGTGAAATTAGAGATGGTAAGACCTTCTGGAGATGAAGGATCAGAATTTTTGATAAAAATTTGAAGTCAACATTTAACAGGGAAATTGGTCGATAACTTCCACATAACGTAGGGTCCTTTTCTTTTTTAAGGATGAGGAAAATGGAGGCCTCATTAAGAGTTGGTGGGAGACGGCCTACTTTAAAGGAGTCATTATACAATGCTGCTAATATAGGGGTTAGAGAAGATCTAAACACTCTGTAGAACTTTAACGTAAAGCCATCTGGGCCCGGAGATTTATTGGATTGCCTGGACCCGATTGCTTCCAATATTTCTAATTCAGTGATAGGGGCACCCAGGTCTTCAGCTAGACTTGCCTCAAGTATGGCAAAATCCAATGTAATGAAAATATTGAAATTTGCCTGAGAGTTAGATGAGTTCCCAGAAGAATATAAGTCAGTATAAAAATCGGCAAAGGCAGCATTTATTCCAACCTGATCAGATATCAGCTCCCCTAATGGAGATCTGATACATGGGATCCATCTGGAAGCACCAGAAGCACGCGCTTGATGTGCTAGAAGCTTTCCGGCTTTATCACCATGCTCAAAGAAATGCTGTCTACTCTGTAGAAGCTGTCTAGCAGTCACCGTTGTCATTAGTAAATCATGTTCTGAAAGTAACTGTATACACTTCGTGTATAAAGAGGAAGAGGGGGAAGATGCTTAGATTGCATCTAGTTTCTGTAACTCGTCAGCTAAACTAACTAATTTAGAGGCATTCAGCTTTCTTGAGTATGAAATATGAGATATTATTTGGCCACAAATGAAGGCTTTAAAGGCCTCCCACAATATACTTAAACCGATTTCAGGAGTTTGATTAAGTTCAAAGTACAAATCAATTTGAGACTTTATAAAATCTGTAAATGAATCATTTGACAGTTTAAAGGAAGGAAATCTCCAAGGTCTAAACATGTAATTTCCTAGAGAAAGATTTATATCGACCGAAACCGGAGCATGGTCAGAGATAACCAAAGGATGATATGTACAACATATAACATCCTGTAGTAATTTATTATCCGGCAAGAAAAAATCAATTCTAGAAAAAGTATGATGGACACAGAAAAAATAGGAAAAAGCTTTATCTTGGTGATTCTTAAATCTCCAGGGATCCGAAAGACCCAGTCGAGATGAGCAATCAAGTACTACCCTTGCCGATTTAGACAAGGTCATTTTTTTTGTAGAAGATCTATCTAAGCAAACATCCTGCACTAGGTTAAAGTCTCCACCTATAATAATATAATGGTCACTGACATTAGGTAAACTGGAAACAATTTAACCCTTTCGCTGGTGAGTTTAAAATATTCTAGCGGTCCCCCCAGAGTGAGTTTTTTTTAGGTGACCGTTATTTTAGAACGTTGCCCTTACTGTTTCCATGGCGACGTGTCATGCTTGTCAGATGACACACCACGGCCACAATAACAATGCAAGACAGATGGATTGTTTTTATTTCGTTTTATCTTTTTTATTTAAAATATTCACAAACTTGCTTACCATGTCATGAACAATCTGATATTCCGATTCACAAATATGTGCAAATGAGTGTGTTTTGTCGTTAAAAAACCTTTATAAATGATCTTGTTCGTGATCTGTAACGTGAGATGGGCGCCGCCATGTTTGTTTGCGCCGCAGTTCAGAGAGTCCTGTCAGTCAGATTTACAGCACGTGAATTCATCAATTTCTCCCGAAATACATGCAAGTAAGTGGCTGGTGAACTGGGTGAAGAATAGAGTGAACTTTATAGTTACTTACACTATGTGTATCTGATATGAATAAAACACATCAGCAAATTAAATTTGAATGGATTGTTATTGTTGCTTCCATAGACATCTGTGTGTATTTTACAAGCTCTAAATGTATTGTTTTACCAGTACTTACGTGTATTTAAATGTCTGAAACCTAAAATATACATTATGTGGTTAAGAACACTGCATTGTTGTGATAATATTACAGTCGCAGTGCACGTCTCTCTCTGGCTCAGCGCCAGTAAACGCGGGAAACCACAGTTTGAATTTGGCAGTTGTGTGACGTCATCGAACTTTCTAAATCCCATATGTGGGACCGTACTCCCAGGGGCACGGAAATAAGAATCCCATATGTGGGACTGTACCGCTCAAAAGGTTAATAAAAAATTTGTCATTGTCCCAATTAGGGGCGTATACAGAGGCAAGTATGACAGAAGTATTGTAGAGTTTACCTGTAACTATAACAAAACGCCCGTTCGAGTCAGATATAGTGGTAAGATAATGGCTGCCCCGCGAGCCCTCTGAGAGAATTTAGAATGAAATAAATGGCCCATCCAAGCCCTTTTAATGCGAAGAATGTCTTTTGAGCATGAATGTGTTTCTTGTAAGAATACAATCTCAGCCTTAAGAAGTAGTAGATGTGACAGTATTTTGCCGGCTTTGACACCGGAATTCATCCCCTTAGTATTCCACGATATAAATCTTAGCCCTCTGTCTTTTGACTTAGTATTATTAGTCATTCACAATATGAAAACATATTGAAACCGTGTGTTCAAAAAAAAAACAAAAAAAAAAAGGCCCAAGTCCCGAGATCACAACATAATCCAGGCGAAACACGCTCTATAGAAAACGGCATACCTACTATGTATCTTAACTCCCCGTACAGTATATTTAAACTCCCCAAATTAGCGAATGAACTCATAACCAGAACCGAACATGACATTGGATCTCTTTACCTGTAGAGACCGACATTTGTCAGAGGTAGGAAAACATCTCCGTCAGTCCAAGGAACTGTAATTGTTTGCATGGAAACGTTGACTGAGGGAATTATTAACTTATAAGTAAATAAATGAAGTCCTCCATGTCATCATCCTAGTAAGCCAAGTCCCTTTAAGTATTCTATAGACCTTGACTAAGCATCGTTACATAAAGGAACAGAAGCATACATAAACCAAAATACCACAACCTTAGATTCAGTCAGTATAATGGTTGCGTTCTTATACGAGAAAGAGCCGGCGCGGATCGATGATACAAAGTCTTCTGCCTCTGTCAGCAACATGAAAGATTTCTGATTTCCATCCTGCGTTCTGATGAAAAGTCTCACTGGAAAGAGTAATGAAGGCCTCATTCCCAGTTTATAGAGATCAGCCATGACGTGTCGGAATTGGGCTCTTTGCGCTGCAACCTCCGGTGTGTAATCTTCAAATATTGCAATCGGGTTGCCCTGGTGTTTTAGATTCCCTCTCTTAGCCCTGGCTTCACGTATTATCAGATCCTTCTGTTGGTATCGATGAAGACGGATGATGACCGCTCTTGGTTTGTCTCCTGTCGTTGGCTTAGCTGTAAGAGTTCTGTGGGCTGTGTCAATTTCTGGCGGAGTTGGAAAAATTTCCTCACCAAATAAGTCTGACAGCAATTGAGAACAGAAGGAGGACAGACGAGGCCCTTCAATCGACTCTGGTAACCCGACTATTTTAATGTTATTCTGGCGGCTGGGCGATTCGAGGTCGGTAACTTTGGATTGAAGTTTTGCATTGTTTTCTGACAAGACCGAACATGTCTTCTCCAGAGCAAGTAAACGCTCCTCTGTTACATTAGCGTTGGTTTCAAGTGAGGTAATCCTGTGACCAAGATCTGAAATAGTGGACTGAATCAAGTCAATCTTAGCCTCCAGTGACGAAGTAACAGCTTTAAAGTCTGATGAGAGGGCCTGTCTGTTCTGTTCCAGTAACTTCGCGATTGACGCCATGCTAAGTTCTGCATCGTCATCTACTGAGGCCTCAGGTTTCGGATCCTTCTTATGTTGTTTCGACTGTTTAGAAGCCATGATAAGGATAAAGATAAAAATAATGCCGTAGTATGTTCCTAAACAGATCTGAGTAAAAAAGCGAGGTGGGGATTATGAAAATAGGTAAAGATATCACGCTGGGGCGGAAGCAAGACACACACACGTCTAACTCCAACAACCGTCCGTCATTTTCCCTGAATCCAGTATTTTTAAGTCAAAACCAGATTGCTCTTTAAGTGCTCCATCAGGAAATCAAGTGTACAGACTTTAAAGGCAAACAGATTAATAACTCATCTTTTTGTCGATCACCTCAGTGTTTGGCTGCTCTCTTTTTTGGCACATAGACTGAAATTGCGGTTCATCGTCTTGTAGACATAACAAAAAGTTCAAAGGTAAACAAAACTCACAAAGTGTGTGTTGTTTGTGTTTTCTATTCCTCAGTGAGAAAGAGAGTGGAAGAGAGAGGATAATAAGGGACAGCTAAGAGTCAAGAAGCTAATAAGGCCAAAGGAGGATGAAACATGATGCTACCATCAAATTAACCCACTTAGTGGGAAGTGTGGAGCCATGCAACAAACCAAATTCAACCAAGTAGGTTAATTAGGAGCCTTGTTTCTTGTCTTCCTGACCCTCTCTCATACTTTACTGCATATGAGCAAATACACTCTGAAATGCATCATTTACATGTAAACACAATTGCAAAATCCAGCATCAGCAGAACATTGCTGTGAATTAAGTGTAAAATTAACAATGAATCTCACAGAACAGACCAAGAGGGTATGGAGTGTATGCAAATAGGAAGAAGAGAAAACAATGAGTCCAATATAAGCTTAAAGGCAATAGAGTGTGAGTGACAACTCCATTCTAACCGATCTCTGATGAGAATACATGCCAATTACAACGAGGTTTATGAACATGGAAAAACAATGGCAAACAGGCTGATTAATCCACCCTGTCCACTATCTCCAGCACACCAGACAGAGGCGAACGCCACATTTACTCAACTCACAGCAAGCGTGCAAGGTATTTAAAATATTTAAAGATTACCTAACTTTGAAAATAACCAATTTATAATTACTAAAATATGCATATACAACTTAATTAAATCAAAAAATCCTGAAAAAAGGGACATGTTTTTAATGTTAAGCTGCACAACTGTTTTCAACATTGATAATAATAAGAAATGATTCTTGCGCAGGAAATCAGCAGAATGATTTCAGAAGGATCATGTGACACTGAAGACTGAAACAACGGCTGCAGAAAATACAGCTTTGCCATCGCAGGAATTAAATACATTTTAAAATATGTTAAAACTGAAAACAGGTACTTTATAATAATTATAAAATTACAACATACTGGCCTTTTTTAAATAAAAAAATGGTAGTATATGATTGCTATCCAGACAGTATAAATCTACAGAATTATGGTTGTACACATTTTAACAAATGGTGGCTATAGCATGCTCGCTTTTTGTATTGGTCACTCAAATATTTCCAATTTGTAGTAAGATGGTGTAAAATCATGAACTTGAGGAGCACTAGGATTTCCTGTAATCACTGAGCCCCACTTTGTTCCATCATGACATCAACTTATAACATTAGTCGTAATCTGTCAGTGCAATTTCTCAATGTTCTCTGACCTCTGCTTTTGTGAGTCATTTTGAACCATTTTAGACAGGTTTACTGTAACTTTAGCGTCAACTTTTCAGCCTAAGAGTTCATCCTCCACAGATGTGATTTGAACATGGCAAATGGCAGCATGTCTCTATCACAACACATAACGGTATGTCTCTCACAAATCATATCTCTCACTCACAAACAGCAAACTATGACTCATGAGCTGTGATTTGTCATGTAGGGACAATTTGACACAGTAACAGCTATGCTAGATCTTCAAGTGCTAACAGCACTTCTAAAATTTTGCACTACTATAAAGGTATAGTCATTCTCATTTTGTTCCAAACCTGTATGACTTACTTTATTCTGCAAAACACAAAATAAAATATTTTTTGAATAATGTTGGTAAACAAACAGTTTTGGTTACCATTGACTTCCACTGTACGGAATAAAAATACTAATATTTCTTCCACAGAAGAAGGAATAGTTTTGAATGACATGAGGGTGTGTAACTGAGCAAATGAAATGAGTAACAATACTTATGAGCAAATTCATCTCTGCCATACCAATAATATTCAGATCTGGAAATCTTCCTAAAGCAATACACGAAAATGAATGACATGCAAGAAGAATGAAATACTTTAATACTTTTATTTATACTTTAATATTTGGAATTTTATGGTTTTTAGTCCATGTCGATTAGCTTTGAAACCTCACATACTGTCAAGGTTTCCACATCATTTTGACCAAACTATTTTTATGACTCTTTCAAGGCCTGGGTATCAACATATACAATCAACAACATATTCCTGATGTTTGTAGGTTTTCTACCCTTTAAGGGACTCCTAAAAGTGGACAGAACTACACACATTCTGTGTATCCACATTTTTGACCCAAAAATGCTCTTTAGAACGTCACCCTTCATGTCTCAAATGCATCTGTCCTCTCTCAATAGAAAAAACAACACACAAAAATATTTCAGGTTTTGTAACAAAAAGAACTGCCCTGTCTTTGTTTCCCTTGAGATTCCAAAAATAAAAATAAATAAAACGCCACTGAAAAGAAAAACTGCATGTAGTTGCTCAACCTAAAAATTTTTTTAAAAAAAAACCTATCCAGGTTCAAATTTATTAGAGAATTCAGCAATAAAACCATTAGTTTTAGAGGTAGTATAAAAGTATAAAATGAAGATTCAACTCTTAATCAGAATTGCACTTCACAAAAGTCAGAATTACAAAAAGCCTACAATTTTTTTAAGAAATGTAAACACATGTACAGCCAAAAAGCCTTGACAAGTGAACACTGGATCACTGGATAGAAGGTGCTGGAATATTGAAAAGCAGAGAGATGAAATTGTGCAAAAAGCCTGCCATTCACGGCCAGCACAAAGGAATAGACAACACAAGCTTGTTGTTGTACACGCTCTCACTCAGAATTTGAAAGTGGCGCAGCCTCGCGACGATCAAAGTAACACGAGTCAATGTCCTCTCTATTTACTTTTCTAACAAACCGTCACAGGACGGTTCTACACAGACAACTGAATGTATGATAAGCAGCCTATTTGCAGTATCAAAGGTAGACAAAGGAGCTTTCCTGTCACAAAATCAAGTCACGTTTTCAGGAGAAAAAAAATGTCCGAAATAAAAAGACGCATTGAAAGACTTTTGTACAAATGGCAGTTCATAGCTCTTCAAACCTCTTCAAGATGAAGAACATTCAAATGTTTGTACATATTCGTTCATGTGATTTAGTTTAATGTTAGGGTTTAGTGTGTATTTTTGTAATTAAAACAAACTACTAATCATGGAGAAATAAAATAGCTTCAAGCTGAAAGGTCCAAGGTCGGAGCCTTGAGGGACATCATAATAAGGCAAGTGAGGACAAGCAGAGAGAGAGGAGGATGGGTGTGAAGACAAGAACAGCAGCCAAATTAGAGAAATTAAGAAGAGGAAGCCAAATGTCAGGTCAAACATAATTAGACTGGAATGAGAGAGAGAGAGAAAGTTAGAAAGGTGAAGAGAAGGAGTGAGGAAAAAGGAATGAGACTCTCTGGAAGACAACATGCCGAGACGTTTTCAGCACCACAAAGTTGCAAGAAACAAGTCATTCATCAAATATATGCTCTATCTAGACACAACATTACTGCTTTTCAGTTTAGACAGACAGAAACAATAATGTAAATACTCAGAACGATATAGAAAGAAGAATCCTTAAAGTCAGAGTTAGAACAAATATTAAGATTAAGGATAAAGTAAAGTGTACAATTAGAGGTGGCTCACAAAGGAAGATGGAAAATAAGAGGAAAATCATTGAGATTAGCATGGCCCAATAGAGGATATGACGTTGATTTTGGTATATCTATATTTATATAACAAAAAAAAAAAAAAAATGCTGAAACATCTAAAAATCGAAATATTTTCTTTTTTTTTGAAGAACCAGGGTTTCCACTGACACAGTCTAGATATATGAGATAGCATAATTTTAAAAGTATGATTTCTAGATCATACTCTTGGAAAAGTTATGTAAATGAATAATATCTTATAACTTATCTCATAACTTATATCTTATAACTTATATCTTATATTTTTTTTATAAATATTACAAATTTTATTGGTTAGAAACCGTGAGCAATTTTATTTTTTAAATAGAAAATTTTTTAATAAAAAGTTATAGATTTTCCATCACTGTGGCAACTGTGGGACTGTGAGACAAAGAAAAGAAATGAAACCGAAAAACAGAATTGAGTATTTTCATTAGAGGGAATAATTAATTAGAGTGTGCTGATGGGGGCGTATCAGGGGGAGACCTGATGAAATCCTTATTAAGCCAGAGAGCACCGTACGGCAGGAGACAGCACATGCCAGGAGGCGTGGATATGGGCTGCTGTGATTGCCATCACGAGCCTGTGCCCAATCCTTCATTGCTGATTGGGCACAGCTCAAAAGAGTTTTTCAGAGTGGATACCATAACAAAACACAACAAATAACTGTGCACAGCTAAACGACTGATGCCGAGCACTTTCTGAGAGAAAGCACAAAATACACAGATATATGGGAAAATTTTTCCCATAAAATTCAAATTAAATAGGTACACCACTGGTCATTTTAATGAACAATGAATCACTGAGAACTGCTAACAAGAAAGGCTGTGCTATAGCAACACAGTATGTGTCTGTCTGCTTCAGTATAACAGACACGTTTTACCACCACTCCTTTTTTCCCCCTTAAAGGGGTCATGAACTGAGAAATCAAAATTCCCTTGATCTTTTAACATATAAGAGGTCATTGTACTATAAAAAAACATCCTGTAAGTTTCAGAACTCAAAACCTTGTCATTAGTCTAAAAACAGCTTATATTGAAGGCAGTAAGCCAAAACAACAGCTTGTGGAATGTACCACTCTATGATGTAATAGTGTGGATAAGCACCGCCTCCGCAGAAGAAGATTAACGCTTTGACATCACTGCCTGTTTAGCCCCGCCCACCGATTCACGCAGGTAGTGTTTAGTGTCGCAACACAAGTGTGAGTAACTTTTCTTTGTGTGATCACTATTGCTTTGCCACTTCTTACAGATCGTTTGATATGTATTGAGTTATTTATGCATTTTTGACCTAAATCACAGCAGCGTCCATCTATCAGGAACGTATACTGTCAAACATACACAACTGTTAGCAAATCAGAGCAGTGGGCGTTTACTTCCGAGTCTACAGTCTGCCACGCTTATTCTGTTCTGATGAAGGGGGTTAAAAAGAGGACATAAAATAGCTTATTACTAAATTATGTTTTTTGTTGTAAGATTTTTGATGACATTATAAGTGGACCTCTGAGAACAGTACAAAATAAATTTTAATTTAATTGTCAATTATACTTTATATTAATTTTAAATGTGTGCATGTTGTTTTACACCATTTAAAGGCCCTTATACAAGAAATGTGATACAAAAATCAGATAAATTCTATTCAGCACAAAAGTAAAACAGCTAAAGGATAAAAGATGGCGTAAAAGTGTGGCGAAAGAATGTTAACAATTGAAATTGATGTTGGCAACTGTAAATATGTGTGGAAAGATGTGTGTCTCGTTATCCAATTAAGGCTTAAATAATGGACTCGTTATCCAATTAAGGCTTATATAATGGTAAGGATAAGGTGGCCATAATATTATCATGTTACGGTCAAACAACAATAAATAGTCAATGAAAATGAATAATATTTATACCATTTTCTTATAAATAAATTAAAATACCAAAAAGGACAAATCAGTTGTTCTAAATGCTACAAATGAGTTTAGGCATCTCAACTGTATAATGTACAATATGAAAAATGGATATTTATTTTGAGATTTAAAGGTTACATTTAAGAGATTACATTTTCATAATTATAATAATAAATAGTGTTTATAAAGATTAACTAATGAGTGTTAGATGACAGCAAAGGTAATCTAAAATGTAAAAACTGTAAAAAGGAAATGAGAAAGCACAATTAAATATTAAATATTGAACAAAATAAATAAACTTTGCTGATAATTCATATGCTTTATTTATGTATTCCTTTTTATGTAAGAAAAAAGAGAAACAGACAGAGAGAGAAGAAAGAGGACAGTTACCCAAAGCCATTGATCTTGTTAACAATGAAAGTCAAGTGTGTTGTGTGATGTACGTGAAAGAGCAAGACAGAAAAAGCGCCAAAACACAAACATGAAGCAATCCAGCCTGTAAACTGCTTTTAGAGAAGTGAATGTTTGATCTCTCTTGCCCTCCGCCAATGGAGGTAATGATTAAAAGGGCGACAGACCGAGAGCGACAAACACACAGGACAGATATCACAAAGCAACCCCTCTCGTTATCTGCTTTTAGGATTGTACGTGTCTGATCTTTCATGGCCTCTGCTGATAAAGGTATTGATTGAAAGAGAAAGAGAATGTAGCTCTGTCGCTCCTCCAGATGTGCTGTGAGTCCCATAGGCCTTTTTCACACTCCCGCGTTCGAAGAGCAGAAGTTTCAAATAGTAGCGTAAAAAAACTTCTGCTGCAGCCTGAATCAATGGCTGTGCCCACATCTTGGGATTGTTGTGATTTATTTATGTAAAATTCAGCAAACATAGGTCTTCTAAAAAACCCAAACTCAATTTACAACCATTAACTGAGTATTGTGAAACCAAGGAAGATGGTTTCATGATATTCCGAATGTATATTTCGTGACTTAAAGGGAAGCGTGCGCGCCATACTGTATGTGAATGCGCAATACTTAAGAGTCTGAGCACCTTAATTACAGAATTGCAAGAAAACGATACAAACAGCATATCACATTAAAGAGCATTTAAATGAACCAAATCTTAAAATATTACTTACGACTAAAGACTGTTTTAGATGATTAAATAAAAGGTTTGGGGAAACGTATGGAATTAAACTATTATGCTTAACATATTTCATGCACTTACTTTACGATTCAATCCTCAATAATTACATCAAATTAAAGTTGTAAAATAAACGAATATTTCCAGCCTATAGAAGATTATTCAAAAATAATTACATTGATCATTTTAATAACTAGTCATATACTGCTTGATTGAGTGCAATGACTGAACAGCATTATACTGTATACAAAAACAGGTGGTTAATCACAATAAATATATTGCAGAAATAAACAAAATAATATAATAAAAATAAATGTAAATCAGCCCGATTATTTCTCTGGGAGTAATTTGAGCAGCGTGCTGCTATTCATTAATGACTGGCAACAGCGACACCGCTGATAATCGCGTCGATAAGATAACTTAATGTTAAACATTAAAATGAATGATGGTAGGGCATCAGTATAAATAAACTGTTTCAAATATTGACGTTTATTGCTAAGTCCAACTAAATTAGTTTAATTTTCTTCACAAAACTGGCGTCTGTCCATTGACAATAATGCAGCCGGAAATTCCTTTACGCTACTAATCGAAGACGGATGTGACGACACGCGGACTGTGAAAAAGGTCTATTGCATCTCTGTGCTGATGTTGTAACAGGTTACACACGTGTATCAGCATGTCTGTCTGTGTGCATTTGTGTGTGTGAAACAGTGCTGTCTCTGTTCTCTCCTCTAATTCAGGCTACGTTTTCCTTCTTCTGCTGCTCCTGCTGAGCTTTGACGCTTCTACATGCCCTCCCTGACCTCTGCCGGCAAGACAAATAGATTTCCCTCAACCTGTATCTAAACATACACTCATACTAACACACACAGATCTTGTTAGGATTATTATTGATGTTCTGTCAACATGGCGCCTAAAATACACTAAATCCCACAACCCTGCACACTGTTCTTAACTAAATGCATGTACAAAAAAGTGTGTGCGCGTGTGTGTGAGTGAGAAAGGGAGAAGGTGTGTGAGTGAGAGAGAAACAGACAATGATAGAGAGAGATGAGAGAGAAAGAGAGAACAAATGGAGATGGAAACTGAAAAATGACACTAAAAAAGTTCCATGTTTTTAGACATATACCATGGTAAATGCTTTACTTTTAAAAATACATATACATACACACACAAACATTATATCGAAAATTTATTTAACGAACTCTTGTTATCGTTTTATCGAGGAAAATTATATTGCGATAATTATCATTATGGTTTTATCACCCAGTCTTAATACAGAGACATATATATTTATATATATTATTTATTAATATATATATATTTATATATATTTATTTATATTTAAAATAGTAAGTACATTTAAAATATATGCTACAAGTAAATACACAAATATGCCAATATTTGAAAATATCAAATACTACCATTTCAATCTGAAACATTCACTATAACATGGTACCACTACATTACTTTTGTGTAAAAGGATAGATAGAACAACCACTGTACATAGTATTCTGTTACATGCTATTGACCTACATAAAAACATGCTGATGCGGCTGCAGGTCAGCTGCTCCGATCACATGTAGTTCATTAGTCTGCCATGGACATATAATGTCAAGAGGAGCTTACAGTCCACTCAGCTGTTCAGTTTAAAATCACAGCAGCACTTCCGCAACATAGAAGCAAGAAACATTGCCAGAAAAAAACTCGAAAGTCAGCTTTTACCCCCACGCTGTGATAAAAATAAAAGTCTCTCTTCAGCCTTTCTCAGCTTAAACCACAAACTGCACTCAGCTCACCTTGATGTTACAGAGTTCAGCTCATGCTTCAGTGTAGTGACTTAAGAGTTCTCAACTACTCATGTATTTCCTGTGTCCTTTAGGAAACCTTTCTGCATGCACGGATACAGGGCATCTAAAAGACTAAAGACTGTTGGTCTTTAAACAGCATCATTTCGAAACAATGACCTGAATGTGTAGTTAAGTGCCTTGGAGTGCTGCATATAATCATTTATATATGCATGTAATGTCAATTATTAGACAGAAACGCTGAAGATGAATGTATATTTAGAGTAATTATATAGTCAAAAAAAAGTTTAACAGTTATTAAATAATGTAGTACTTGAAAAATAAAATCGAACATAAAAATAACCAAATTTTCAAGATTTATATTTATAAAATAAGCTAACAACCTAAAATTTTCTTGTGAAAAAATAATGTAAATGAATATAAAAATAAGATATAATAAATAAACAAATTAATGAAGTAGAAAACAATTTGACGAATTCACTGACACTTAGAAAATCTACCAGTTAATTACACATGCCCATCCTGACTGGAAAGTGACTGGGGAATGTGGTTTGAAAATGTTGCAAGCTGAATTCAAACCTTGCCATCCGTGTGAGCACCAGAGCTCAACGTGTCATGAATATGCAAACAGACTGCTTCACAGCATGCCTTCACCTAGCTCTGTAACGAAACAAACACTCACAGACAAACAACAACACATTCCCTTCCTGCTCTCTGAGATGCATTGACTGCGAGAGTTTGATTTCAGCGGCGGCGGAGCTGTCAGCTACGTGCCGCAGCTCTTGTGACGCTGGAGAAGAGCTGAGCTCTGACTGACAGTCAGGAGAGAGCAGACGCTTGCTGACAGGACTCCAAACAAAGGGAAGTGTCAGTCTGCTTGCGTGACATGCCGGAGGCTTACACGTGGCAAAGAAAAGCTGAAGATGAAGCACTCGTGCCAATTTAGAAGCACTGCCAGTCCTAGGAGATTTTAATCTCATCCATGAGATATCAATGAGAGGCTGTCAAAGAGATGGAAGAATATTCATCTGCGCTCTCTCTCTCTCATACACACAAACAAACTCTGTATCACAGAGATAAGAGCATTAGCCCATTGGGAAGACACCTTTTACACAGGATTACACAAATTAACGGCACATTTCATTTGACAGATTCAACGTGGCACAGACACAGACTTCAAAAGTGTTAACAAACAACAAAGCGCCAACTCCTGTCCAAAGACAGAAGGACGAAAAGTACAATGTGCTGGTGACAGAAAATTACTTCAAGTATGAAGCCTTTAAATTACATCTGAATAATCAAATTTTAGACTTAACTTCACATGAAACAGCACAACAATGCCAGTTACCAACAGAACACTCTGGGTTTTCTTTTAGCCACAATGTTCCAAATGGCCAATTAAATGTGCAGTCAATTTTTGTTTATGTTGTGCTGGACAATCCCTGACTTATACTAATGGTGTAGATGCAGCATCAAGCAAAAGAAAAAAGAAAAAAAACACTATGCACTGTAACAGATGATCAGTTTATTCCAAGAATCAAGCTGGTCATGTGATCTCAAAATTGTGGCCCTCATGTGGTGACCTACAGCATGTAGGCCTAAAATAAACAGCTTTTATTAGACAACCAATACAATTATCTTCATCTCAGTGGTCCTCAACCTTGACTCCAAAACCTTTCATTGTCCATAATAATATTCAAAGGCCCCATGACTTTTCCAGTTTTTTCATGATTTACTGGATAAAGATTGAATATGTATTTTTTACTCATCATTTCTACCCAATACATTATTTTTAGAGCTTAGTATAACTAGAAAAATGTCTATTCATTATAATGCCAGTGATTTTATATTTTATTATTTTACATGACTTTTCTATGGTGGCCCAATAGTGCACAACACAACGGAAACAAGCCACAACACAACGAAATTAGCACAACACAACGGAAACAAATCGCAACACAACAAAATTAGCACAACACAATAGAAACAAGATGCAATACACTAGAAACAAGCTGCAAGACAACAAAATTAGCACAACACAATGGAAACAAGCCACAACGCAATGAAATTAGCACAACACAACTAAAACAAGTCGCAACGCAACAGAAACAAGCCACAACACAATGAAATTAGCACAACACAACAGAAACAAGCCGCAGAAACAAGCTACAACACAACAAAATTAGCACAACACAACAGAAATAAGCCGCAAAGCAACAGAAATAAGCCACAACACAGCAAAATTAGCACAACACAAAGGAAACAATCCACAATGCAACAGAAAGAAACCACAACACAACAAAAACAAGCCGCAACGCAACAGAAACAAGCCGCAATGCAACAGAAACAAGCCACAACACAACAAAAACAAGCCACAACACAACAAAAACAAGCCGCAACACAACAGAAACAAGCCACAACACAACAAAAACAAGCCGCAACACAACAGAAACAAGCCGCAATGCAACAGAAACAAGCCACAACACAACAAAATTAGCACAACACATTGGAAACAACCCGCAACAGAGCAAAAATAGCACAACACAACGAAAACAAGCCGCAATGGAACAGAAACAAGCCACAACACAACGAAATTAGCACAACACAACAGAAACAAGCCACAACGCAACAGAAACAAGCCACAACACAGCAAAATTAGCACAACACAACGAAATTAGTCCTATGAGATTATTTGTGTTGCGCACTACTAGGCCACTATACTTTTCTAGGTCTAGATATCACACCTTTAAAATGAGGCTCTCTCATATGCAAAAGAAAGAATAAAAATGTTGAGGGTTGAATTAAAATAATAAATATGTAGATTTTTAGTTGTTTTGGCTTATCTGAAATAATTTTTAAGTCATCTTGGGTTTGTTGAGGCCCCCTAATGGGCCCCAGCTCCCTGGTTAAGAATCACCACTTTATCTAATATGAGTTTGAACATTTTCCAAAATATTATCCTTTTTTGTGTGTGTAACCCATTTTAATGAGCAAAAAACATTACTGAGTTTCTCTTTTAATGTGAATTTTGACAGCAAAATTTATTCCTTTCGCATTTTGTGTACCACTGATGAAAAACTATTACAAGCTTGCAGGAATAAACGACTCATTTAGCCTATTTATGAGGTGACAGGCTTGTGCGACAAAACTATATTCCCTGCATGAGTATGATAAAATACAGATACAGCATCAATTACCCACCTAATGCACATTCTTTGCTATTCATTTTGTTACATTAGTGCTAAATGCTTTCTGTCTTAAGAGAAAAATACGAAATGGCCCAAACATGCCCATGTTATTCCAAACAAAATCACTTTTTATTTCATACCATCTCACATCTTTCAAGTTAATAAGTATAAACATCCCAGGAGGACTTGAAAGCAGCATTAGCCAGTGTTAGGATATACTACAACATCTGAAAATTGCATCTTAAGAGCTCATCAAATCTTTGCATACAAATCATCTTGGGCAATACATGCCACACACCTTTCGATACGTGAACTTACAAGAATAATTTGGTGCTAAATGATCTTAAGTTCATCTAAAAGTGGATGTTGGTAAGTTTCTGCAAGCTGAATGAAGAGCCAATAGGGAATCGAAGTTCCTCCTGACACTGTAAGTTGGAGGAAACCCAACGCTATGCTGTATTTCTGGAGCTGATCTTCTAGGCATTCACATCAAAGGCAAAACAACTCATTAGAACTCTTTGAATGACTGACAGGTCTATGGGAGAACAAATGTGTTTCCATGACAACCAGTCAGTTATTTGATGACAAGGGCATCACTGACAGAAAGATTAGAGCTAACTAGAGCCAAAGGAATACACGAAGCTAACAACAATCGATAGGGAGTTTCACACAAACACACACAGACCCAATAGCACAGACAAATACAAGTTATTAACTTAACAGATTAGACCAAACATACCCAAACACAAACTCAGAAAAAAATAATACTTATCATTTGCTCCTTTTCTACCACTCTCATATATTCACATTATGAGCAAAAAACAACAACAAATGCATTCGTTCGCTATTCCCGCTTGTTTCAGAATGTTTATCTGCATACAATGAGCAACCACACACATTCACTCCTACAGACTCACATCCACACACAACACAGGCCCTCATCAGCGGTGCTTCATTAAGCTAAGTAAACAGAACATTAATGATTCATTAGAGCCAGCGCTGTTTATTAGTACACAAACCAAGACAGACAGAGCCTGTCTTATGGCCTCCTCTCAGACATATTTTGTATAGAGACACAAACACACTCAGCACAAAGCACTTCCAGAAAGACATCCCCATAAAACAATGGAAAAGCCTATTCAGCAATAAAAGAACAACACCTGAGACCAAGTCTCACCTAATTAGACTTTTGACTATCAGCATAACGTCTGGATCACGTTACAACTTATTTTGGCCTGTCGCCCACTTAAAACAGGAAAGGAACATGTGAGTAACTAACCACACTTTTTGTTAAAGGAATAGTTCACCCAAATATGAAAATTATGTCATTAATTACTCACCATCATGTCGTTCCAAACCCGGCAGACCTTCGTTCATCTTCGGAACACAAATTCAGATATTGATGAAATCCGAGAGCTTTCTGACCCTGCATAGACAGCAACGCAACTACCATGTTCAAGAGACAGAAAGGTAGTGAGGACATCGTTAAAATAATCCATGTGACATCAGTGGTTCAAAAGTAATTTCATGAAGCTACAAGAATACTTTTTTGCGCACAAAGAAAACAAAAATAATAACTTTATTTAACAATTTCTTCTCTTCCGGATCTTCACCACACATTCACAAGAGTACCATAATGCATGCCGGCGTTCTATATACTGATGTCACATGGACTACTTTAACGATGTCCTTCCTACCTTTTCTGGGCCTTGAACATGTCAGTTGTGTTGTTGTCTACGCAGGGTCAGAAAGCTCTCGGATTTCATCAAAAATATCTTAATTTGTGTACTGAAGATGAACGAAGGTCTTGCAGGTTTTTGAACGACATGATGGTGAGTAATTAATGACAGAATTTTAATTTTTGGGTGAACTATCCCTTTAATGTAAAGTTCAGAGGTGTTCAAATTGTTTTCAATCATTTACACAGAAAAAAGTAAACCTAGCACACATTTTTTTCTTATAGACTGTCTTATCTTATAGTCCAGGGCCCTCATGTATAAAACCTTGCATAGATTTCAGCCTAAAAATGTGCAAATGCAGAAAAAGCAGATTTCTTTCATACACACAAACATTTTTGAGATTTGTAAAACCATACATAAGCCAGAACCTGCGCAAAATATGGAGCTTACAACACTAGCTGCACTATGCATAACCTCGTTTGCATAACCATATTCACATTCATGTGATACAACCATGTTTGTTGATACATGACTTTAAGAATAAAATTATCCAAATATCTGTAAATCAAAATACATTTGCCAAAATTGAGAAAGTTTTCAGAGATACATTATTCTCATTCATTCCCACTGGCAAAATTATTTTATCGTTTTAAATTTATGCAGTTTTGCCTACAAAATAAACACGTATTTTAGGATGTTTAGATATTTTCACTTTAAACTGATATGTTTTTCAGTGTCAGTACAATTGTCACAGAACATATAAAAAAAAAAAAATCACAATTAGGCCTGTCACTAACGATTATTTAAACTTGCCTTGCAAATATTTAACTGAATTTTAGTGTTTGTGAATTTATATTAGCATTATGTTTTATTATGATTTTTAAATGGGTTTAATATACCATGCAGCCTTGGAAAACGGTCTAATAATGCGTTTCATGGATTCTCGCCTGTGAAATTTGCCACTTCCGGTTACTCGATATGGGCAAAATGCAACTGAGGATTTTTTAAAATCGAGTACACAAATTGAATGGAGGAATTGTGACAGCCCTAATCACAACATTTATACATCAGGCCCATGGTCATTGGAGACTCATTAGATATCTATATGATAATCAGGTAAAAGGAAAACAAACATGACATAAAAATAGAAGGAAATACTTTAATAGAAATTTCACAACTCACAGCTGTTAAAGAGACGGATATTAATTATTAGCATCATAACCTCTGGATATATCTGAAGTCAAATAGAAATAGACGGTCAGGCTGGTTATCCCGAGTGCAAGATTCCATAAATACAGCATTATACAGGGGGAAAAAAAAAAAAAAAACATTTTTCTGCATTGACCGCAGTTTAAAAGTAGCCTTGCATTCTGACAAAATTTATTTTTTGCAAGCAAAACATAAATTGCAGATATTTCATTATATTATAGTAGGCATTTTCCATTGCATAAATGTGCTAGGCTCTTGACATCATGGAAATAATGTTCTCGCAACACTGACTGGCTGAAGCTGCCACATGAATTTGTAGAGTCCTGAGCCCTTCACTAGCAACTTTTCTGCTGGTTCATGAGCCGAGAAGTGAAAGGCAGCAGACAGGGAAAAAATAAGTCCATTTCAGACTGTTAAAAACATTCAAAAAGAAATCAGATACTGGTAAAACTTTAACAATATTATAATGATATTTTTGCAATTTATATCAAAGAAGGTTTTCTGTTAGAATACACAGCTGTTTTTAAAAAAGACCATCAGTGGAAAATGATGTTTTTCTGCCACCAAAATCCCTGTGTAGTTAAGACATCTACCAGTGGCTAACTGAACCAATCTTGAACTTGTAAGCCTGACACCACAGTCTATTGTGGGTCTCATTGGCCCGTGTTGGTTCATGTCATCCCTGCTTTGGTCAGGTGGAAATAGAGGCCCTGGCCTGTCTATACATACCTGACCCAATGCAGTGCAAATGTGGTAATATAAAGCTGGACTGACAGTGCATAAAACAGCGCTGGGAAAGATTTAAAGCAGGCTTGCATTCCCGGCCCAGCCAGAACGTTTCGTGGATGGGAAAATGTCCGGCAAAAGAGCTAATGGCCCATCTCAAGTCTGCTGAGAGTATGTGAAAAGGTTACCACACACACCGTTAACCTCGTTCATATGACCTTATTACAAGAAACATTCTTCTGATCTCCGAATATGACTTATGAGGGTGTTACACCGCTCTCAGGAGCACAAACGCACATTTGCACACGTGTGCATCCATGCGAGAACACAGAGGAACTCATTAATCATGAACAGTGTCATTAGCCTAAAATGTCCCACAATGCAAAGGCCTGCAAATGGACAGACTAATAACACTAAAATGTCCCACAATACAGCAGGTCTGCACATTTGCAGTCTAACACACACACACACATACTGTCCATCTCTTTTGATCGCTTTATCCCTGCCTGGGCTCTAGTGTTAAAAAGTAAACAAGCTTTCTTCCCCAGCAATCACTGGAGACAGGGCAGACAACGAATAATTAATTATTAGGGCCGGCTCGTTTTAGTAACGAGGCTTCGCTGGGACCGAATATTCAAAGGAGAAGTTATGACTCATCAGCAGCTTCTAATTAAGCCCGACCGTTGCATTATTTATCAGCTGTTTACCACAATCACTGTGTTTGTCTCTGGATAGGACTGTATTTTATGCATCTACCTAGAAAAATAATTTAAAATCATTAAGACAGTCAAAGTCGAAGCTTTCATATTTATATCACATGAATTCAATTAACTTCCATATTTACATGTTATGTAATCTTACAGTGAAATTAAAGCTGATGTTTAAGTGTGGTTGTACATTACTCAAACACAACAATTCTGGCACAAACTGCAACACTTTTTTTCCCTCTAAGAATATTTCATCTGAAAATGAAGCTTTGATAAAACTCATTTACTCACCCACATCATTCCAAAGTTATATGAACAATAATTTATTCTGCTCTCCAAAGAAGACAAAAACGCATTATGCTCATGCACAAATTTCACTCTGTTCCACACAAAAATGTTGGGTGATTTCAGAAAGTACAGTATATAACATTTTATAACCTAGCCAACAAGTCATGTTGCTTTTATGGTGATTTATTCTTTTTGAAGCTCATCAGCATCTGTCCACATTCACTTTCATTGTATGAAAAAGAGCAGCTCTGACATTCTGCTAAAAATCTGCACTGTAAACTAACATAAACAATTATATTTTTATTAACTAACACTGACAAAGATGAACAGATGCTATTAAAACATGCTGGCTATTGTTAGTTTATGTTAGCTAATGCATATCTAATGTTAACAATTGTGTTAACCAGAAAACCATGAGTTTGTACAGAGATTAATAAATGACTGAATCTTCATTTTGGATGAACTATTACTTTAAACACTGATGATGAGAAACATATGATTAGTTGTGTTATGTATAAAAACTTGTATGCAAATGGTGTGAACCTTTTACTGCTTTAATTCGCCATTCATTATTTGAGTTCAGAACCATAAAGAGATTGAGACACACAATATATGGAGCAAAAGATAGGTTTGCATCTATAAAAAAATTATTTAGTCTACAAGATGCAATGACATATAATTCAGCAATTAACTGAAATTTAAAGGGATAGTTCATCCAAAAATGAAAAATTTGTCATTAATTACTCGCCCAGTGGTTCAACCGTAGTTTTTCGAAGCTAAAAGAATACTTTTTATGCGCAAAGAAAACAAAAATAGCAACTTTATTCAAAGATTTCTTCTTTTCCAAGTGAGTCCGCTGTCATTCACGAGAGTACCACAATGTGGTAGTTCCCTTGCTGTCTATGGAGGGTCAGAAAGCTCTCGGATTTCATCAAAAATATCTTAATTTGTGTTCCGAAGATGAAAGAAGGTCTTACAGGTTTGGAACAACATGAAGGTGAGTAATCAATGACTGAATTTTCATTTTTGGATGAACTATCCCTTTAAAAGATGCAAATCATACATATTAAGGACTATGAATGATTTTACATTTTATCTAAAGTGCACATCTATAATCCAACAAGAATATTATAATATATTATTGAATACTGATTAATGATTTAAGAATAGAAGACTATAAATGGGCAGGTCAGTGTAACTCGACTGCATAGGCCTTGCTCTCTTTAAAGGGGTCATATGACGTTGCTAAAAAGAACATTATTTTGTGTATTTGGTGTAATGCAATGTGTTTATGCGGTTTAAGATTCAAAAACACATTATTTTCCACATACTGTACATTATTGTTGCTCCTCTATGCCCCGCCTTTCTGAAACGCGCAGATTTTTACAAAGCTCATCGTTCTGAGAAGCGAGGTGTGCTCTGATTGGCCAGCTATCCAGTGCGTTTTGATTGGCCGAATACCTGAAGCGTGAGACGGAAATATTATGCCCCTTACCGTATTGTGATTCCGTGTCCCGGCGCGACGACACAAAAACAATAAAAACCCATTACAAATGAGGCATTTGTTGCATCCAGTGGGGACATAATTACTGATTATAATGACTTATACTGTCTTTTTACGCATCGCGTTGCATCGTGCCGCGTAAACATTACCATGTCTGCATTTGTGATCGGAGAAACGACAAACAACAAGCACTACTCTACACAGCTCAAAACTCGCGTTTGAATAGTCAGTGGCAAATTCTTTAAATATGAAAACATACTTACAGGCTGTGAGTCAGAAGCGCCAGACTGTCCTTGCAAAGTTGGAATTGCCCCACTTTATAGAAACAGCCTTTGAGTACAGCTGTCAGGCTACTTCCAGGTTCAGGAAAGAGTCCTCCGTAAAATGCGCTGCACACACTCAAATATTTGGATTGAACTGTTCTGGAACAGTGTTGTAAATACAACTTAACCACTGATTTCTAGTTGTGTCCTCTTTTGGAAGCGCAAGCAAAGTAGTTTCGCTTTCACAATGAAACACAGCGTCTCCAGAACACGGTGCCGGCGGCAGCAACAATACTACAGCGAGAATAAAAGTCCCACCCTCTTTCGTTGCGTATACATTTGGGCGGTGTTTTGCAAACCTCCCCACACCGTGACGTAGACATGTGGGGGGGTGTTTGAATTAGCCGTTTTAGGTGGGCGTGGTTGAGTCTTAAATTTTATACAGAATATCTCACTGGTTTTGAGATTTTAGTCTTTGCAGCTTCAGGGATCTTATCTATGCATGAACAGCTTGTAACACTCCAAAGAGAAAGGAAAACTTGAAATCGCATCCTATTTAAACATTTGATGCTCCTTAAACTGAAATTTAAAGTTAAGAGCTCCCTGCAGAAAGTCCTGATTAAAGATATATGTCGAACAAACAGCCTCTGGCATCTTTAGGTCAAAGTGCTTGAACACTAAATGAGTGTGTTTTCACATCAAATGGTGCATCACACAAGGCTCTCAGCTCTCTCCAAAGCTTTAAAGTCATATCAAATAACTGTTTGATTTGTGCTCAATAATTCAGTGTCGGGGCCTGATGAACATTTCATTCTTTTCATTAGCTAAAAGTTCCTCTAACCGCTATTAAAAGTGTCAGCCAATCACTCCAGCTTAGAGCTGTGGAGAAGCATTATCTCAATTAGAGAGAAGCTCAGAGTGGCATTAGACTGGGAGTGAGCTTATGAGTCCTGCATGAAGGGATAGAAACACGAATCCAGGGTCACTGCAGAGACGCTTCAGAAATCTCTCTCTTTATAGTTCGCACTGCAGGCAGAGGTGAAAAAGTGTTATACTTGGTTTAATTTAGTTTAGTTATGAGCAGATAATTAAAACACCACCACAGCACTTTTTTTTTTTTTTTTTTACAAAGACACATCTAAAAGGAGAAACAGAGAGATAATTACATTTTAAAAAATGTTTTATAAAGGTACAGTAATTAAACCAGCCAGTTCAAACCAAGAGTGATGAGACTAAATAAAATTAATCAAACAATAAATATTCAAAAACAAATCATCTTAGGAAAAAGAGTAAAATACTCTGAAAAAGTAAACCTAAATAAAACTGGAGATTTCATTTCATTAAAACTTGTACTTACCCAAAACTATTTTATTATTTTCTCGTTATTATCTTTGTTTACTATATTTTCTTCGATTAAATTCTACTTCCATACTATTCTGAAAAATATAAACGCAAAATATATATTTTATATCCATACTATTTTGTCTAAATATTTATTTTGAGATATGCTAAAATTATTTTATTAAATGTTACTAAATTATTAGTGTTTTTAAAAATTAACGCTAAGTGTGCTTTAGATGATGGGTATTAGGGTAATCTAAATGTAAAAATCACACATGCATATTTTTTTGCACATTGTTCTTGCCAAAAAGTCAAATTTATTGTGAATACTGGAGACATTTACCAGGTAGTTTTAACATGAAAATCTGTTTTTCTGCATCTCTAGCAGTACTAAATGAAAATGTTTCCCAAACAAGTTTCCCCACCTCCCCATCACCGGTCAGCCAAAACAACAATTCCACCTCAAAATTATATCACAGTTGAGCCAATGTTGCTGGTCGAGATGCTCAAACAAACACAGCAAACATGTTTTGATATCATCTCAGAGACCTAATTCAAAACAATCTGTCTGTAATCAAACACAAATGCAATTCTCTTATGCAACCTTATTAGATCAAGCCAGTAATCACATCAGCAGTTTGCAAGGCGCTACAAACACTCAGATTCATCTCTCACTGAAGGGATAGGAATTCAAACTAGAAAAAAAAGACTACTACATATACTCAATAAATGAAAACTCGACAACACAGTTTAACAATCTAAGAAACAAAAAGTGAACACCAAAGATGACCTCAGCCTTAACACACACACGGCTTCCTCGCTTCTAAAAATACTCCTCAGTCCTCTTTTTCAGCCTCCTGAGACTGACACGAAGGAAGAGAGTAGCTTCCCAAATTATCATTCTTATCAGAGCCAGTCTGGATTACTGATGACTCTCTCGCCGAGCTCCGACACGCACACAACAAAAGACCGGAATGAGATGGAAAAAAAGAGAGAAAATTATTCGTACCCAGTGAAGATGTGGAAATGTGTTAAAGCCTTGAAGCCAGCTTAGTCTCTAAGAGACTGTCATATGCTCCTTCAATCAGAGGAAAATCACTATAGAAGCCACATCTATAGCTGACACAATGTTAATCCTGTATAAAGGTGTCCTGACATCAACAAAACCCCTAGAGTAAGAAATTCTGACAAGTACAAATCACATCACAGAGTAGCATGGCATAGCAAACCAAACCAAAAGGTTGTAGGTTCAAACCCCACAAAAAATGTTACATGAATTCTATAGTGACCTGTATTAAGTACTTTAAATGACTTCCATAGAGCCAGTTAACTGACAAACTATTAGAGAGTAGCAAGCCCTAGAGAAGAATTTTTGAATAAATTCGTTATTTTTGTTTTCTTTGCGCACAAAAAGTATTCTCGTAGCTTCAAAAAATAACGGCTGAACTGTTGATGTCACATGGACTATTTTAACCACACCCTTACTACCTTTCTTACCTTACTTTTGACAAAAAATTAATTTTCGAGTAAACTGTCCCTTTAAGTAAATGGTGACTGATTTTTTTTCCATTTTTAAACTCACATAAATATGCCCCACAAAGGATTTGGTCAGAAAAAAACACAATTTGGATCAATCTAAATAAATTCTATTCAGATTAATAAATATAAATAAATTCCATACAGAATAAAAAAGTAAAATCTGAAAACAAATGATTTTAGATTTTGGTGAATTAGGTTTAACCAATTTAGGTTTAACCAAAACCAACCCAAACGAAAAGACGTTTAGAGACAGTTTTAATAACAGCTTGCACCAGCGCAAACCGTCTTTTGCCGTTAAAATAGTACTGTCAGGAATTACTAAAGACACGCAGAGATGAATTAGCACTGAAAAGGCGTGGACACAGTTATTTTTGCGCATGACCTTTTTGACCATTTTGCGGAGTCACGCAATACCATGTCTATCAAAACTTCTTGCAACCCTTCATTTTTTGGCCTCCAGTTCTTTTCAACGTACTATGGCTTCTTTATTTCTTTATTCTTTATTTGCGACTACTCTAATTTGTGCTGCGCTTGGTATATTGTGTTGTTCGATATGTAAATGACGTTGTGTCTGTGTTCTTTAATTTGTGTGTTTTTAGTAAATCACCCGCAGAAAATTCCACGCCCATTGGTGCGGTTTTGGAATTGCGCTCTCGCGCTAATTTGCCCTGTTTAGTAAAACTGGCACCTAATAGTTTGTTATGTAATACAATGACATTCATAAATTTAAGTGTGGCCTAAGTACTTTTTGGGGTTACTGCACACTTGGCTGAGTTGCAGGCCACTGTGTTCACAGACAAAAAGTGAAAAAGTCCACTTTTATTTGAAGTAGTGCACTGGTGTGTGGTCATTAGCTCCAAAAGGCTAATTAGCACAGGGGTCTAGGTGTGTGTATAACCTTGTGTGTTGGTCCCTAGGGTTTGAGTTTCTTTTAAATATCTCCCTCTTTAGAGATAATTAAGTCCTCCGCTACTGACATTAAACAGTACCTTCGTCACTTTTAAAGGGCAACACTTCCTTCTCCTCCCAACTACTGCATTTCATACAACTACAGTATATCTCTTTCCGCTCTCTCCATCCCTCCCACTCGTCCTACTGCCTGTGTCTCTCTTTCTCTCCTCCCTCTGTTCAGCCCACTAACAAAGCAAGACATCAATCTTGTGCTGCCACAGAGTGTGTCAGGCTTTGACCCAGCTGGAGTGGAGCAGGAAAAGGCCTTGCTAATATTGAGTTAGCTCATGCAGCATACACTGCCACGACACACAAACACACACACGCACACACACACACTCTCCCGAGTCCTCAAAACTCATTTTGAATTGCCACTGTCTGACAGTTACATACATAGCCAACAAAACTAATATTGAATGTGTTCATGCAGGACATTATGTCACAAGGACACACACATATTCTATATATAATCTATAAAGCAAGCAAACATTCCACCTCTATAATAAGAACAGAGATTTCCTTCCTTCAAATGATAACATGAAATAAAAAAAACCTCACTATTTCAAAGAATTGCAACATTTTACCTCAATATACTTTGTCAGAATATTAAAAATAATGATAATTTTGTTAAATTGTTCATGTTTTAGGAAAAAAATAGATTAATATTTCTGGGAAAAAGAAGATTTAGGTTAATACATACACACACAAGATTATTTCTATTTGACCAAAGTCTGAACTCAGAACTAGCTACAAATACAGCATTTTCCAACACAGATGAAAGAGAAATTAGTAAATAAAATATCAAGATATATATATATATATATATATATATATATATATATATATATATATATATATATATATATATATATATATATATATATATATATATATAAATACACTAAATATAAATAACCATATTATTGTGCACTGTAAAAATGCTTGTAATTTTTACAGAAAAAAATAATAATATTACCTTACCATGTACAGTGAAAAACTATACTTTACCATTATATGCAGTTATATCTACATTATAACTACATTGCATTATATTCAATTTTAGTGTAAAATACTGTCAAAATAGGATGGATTCTAATTGGGTGTCAACATTTGTATAGTTCATCAACTGAAAAAAATCGTTCTGAAAGCTATTCCAACGATATCGTTCTCTTCCTTTATCGTTATATCTGTGGTATGGACTCTGCTATTCTTTAATATTGAGAACGATTTTTAGAACTAAATCTTTATCGTTATCGTCCTTGGTGTGAACGGGCCTTTACTATTTAATTTATGGGGAAAGAAAACCACACTTGTATTTTCTTTGAAATTTTTTGTTTAATTTTTTTAATTTAATATTTTTTAAGTAGTCAACTATTATTATTATCATTATTATTATTTTGATGTGTATTATAAATCATATACAACATGACTAAGGATATTTAATACAAAAGGTTATTTTTAAGCAATTTAGGCTTGATTTTCACTATGCTGAATGTTTTAAAAAAAAAAAAAAAAATCAAAAGTATCTCTGGAGCTTGGACTGCCTCTAGATATCTAAATTAGTCCATCCTTCTCTTTCCCTCTCCCTTTCTCTCTGTTTAGAAGTGCTCACTTTTCCCAGCTGTCCAATCAAAGGGCCTTGCTGCTGGGGGGCCTGGCTTCTGTCTAAACACCCGCTGTCGCAGAGCCGACCCTGCAACCTTTGGCATCATTTTGACAGACAGCCAGGTGACTGGTTTTAATATTAATAAGTTCCCCGTGCTGAGAGGAGATTCTATTTGTGTTCGGCTAAGGGAGAGCAGACACTTTTTAAAAGTCAGGCAGCAGCCCTCAGTCCTTCACTGTCTCCTCAGGATGAACCGAACAAACATAAGCAAGTGTGAAAAAGAACTAAAGAAAAGTGTGCTCCTCACAGCTGTCAATTTATCATTCTCTCTCCCTCACAAACCGACTTACAGCATCTCATCCTGGTCCTGCCCTACTTCATTCTGTCTCTCGACCCCGTCATTCTTCCTTTTTCCTCTTCGCTATTATTTAAATTCTCTGTTCTCTCACTTTTGCCGATACCTCTCTCCGAGTGCTGGACATGTTTCAGGCCGCTCACACACTCTGCACAAAAAGGGTCCTACTGCACACTCACACTCAACTGCAAAGGTCACAGTAAAGTGCAAATAAAATACCAATCCTGCATTATTCAAAAACGTCTTAGCGCTGATAGAAAAGGAGAAAAGGGTTTAAAGGGAAACAAATCTATAGTCTTAGCCTTATTAACTGTGAACACTGTCTCCCTCAGAACTCCAAAAGAGCTGTGGGACACCTTAACACTGATTCAAAAGACAAAACTACTAACCAGTACTGGAGGACTATACAATTCACCTCAACTTTTGAATGGTTGTGTCTCACAAACAAGTCAACTGCCTACCTAGACAGCATCATGAAAGTGTTCACATGCACTCAACAGGAACACATGCATTCAAATTTAGTTTCTCAGAAGTGTTTCTTTAATAATAATAATAATAATAATAATAACAACTGATTTACCTCACCAGCCTCACGGCAGCCACAGAAACAGACATCTTTATGCAGTAAATAATTGTCTTGCTGACAATTATACAGTATTACAACACACTGGGTGATGGTTTACTCTACAGCTGCAGTAGAGCACACATTAAACCTTCTCATTACACATAACACTGACAGCTTTAAGCCTGTTTGTTAGACATATAGCTAATATTAGTGTACTTGTACAAGATGCATTCTATAGGTCTTTAAACTTGCTTGCACAGCAAGAATGGATTGTCTTGGATTAAACTGTGCTAACACCGGATGAATAAAGACTGACTCTAGAATGGATCCAATGCACTATTATGAAATCATTTCTAACCCAGTAGCTTGAGAACATGTGTATAGGACAGCATTACTACCACCTCAAAGAAATACTGACAGGTACTTCACGCTCCTCTTCAACATTCACTGACATTTCAGCTCTGCCTTGCGGAGGAGCATTGAAGTTGAACACTGTGAAATAATTCTCTAAACAGACTGAAACATTTGAAATGTTCTCCTTAAAAGTGTTGATCGAGACTATCATCTTACCTCATACTCCTCAGCCTCGATCAGCAGTTTGGCTGTTGTTATTCTGGATTCATAAGGTGGGATGTTGCTCTAAACAAGCAAAAAGAAAAAACCAATACAGTAAATATTAACGGAAAGGTAAATTACTCAGTCTGGATGATGTGATTTGATGAGGAAATTATGATTACTTGTTTTTAAAAAGGCTTCTCTTTAACAGCTAATTTAAAAAAATGAATTAGAAAATACATTATTCAAAACTTTTAAAGCCATGAGATTTTTTTTTTTTTTTTAATTCTTTTTGACAAAAACTATGCTCACCAAGGCTGAATTTATTTGTTTAAAATACAGTGAAATATAAAAATAATTACACAAATATTATTATAATTTAAAAAAAAATCTATTTTAATATATTTTAAAATTTAATGTATTTGCAAAGCAGATTTTTAAGCAGCCATTACTTCAGTCTTCAGTGTCACATGATCCTTCAGAAATCATTACAATATGTTGATTTTGTGCTCAAGAAACATTTCCTATTATTAACAGTTTTGTTGCTTAATATTTAATTAATTAGCATTTATTTGAAATGTAAATATTTTGCTTGTACCCATGTAAAAGTCTTTACTGTCACTTTTTATCTGTTTAATGAGTCCTTGCTGAATAAATGTATTAATTTATTTTCTTTTAGTGTACATTATTACTGAATATTGTTTGTACTGCATCTACTCGAGCATGTCTATGAACAACATTATGAAACTGACAAATAGAAATGACAAACCTTAAACACTGCATTTGTGCAGAAGAATTAAAACTGACGTCAAAGATATTGCCAGTGGTAATCAACAAATGCTTTTGATAAACCTTATCTCATTTTTTTACTCAACATCGCTTAAATTTAGTATATGATTTTCTTCATGACATTACTGCAAATAAAAACATCTTTAGATTTGAATTTGACTGATGGTCAATTAAATAAATAAAAGTTTTGGTTGTGACTGATTTTTTTCAAGGTCTCAATGTACATTTAAAAAATCTCACTTTATAAACACTATTTACTTATTCAATATATCATCACACCATCAAGGCCACTTCATCTCTTGTGTTAATTGTAGCCTGTCTGTGATGTTTAGCTCATTTTTGTATTGTATACTAACACAATCTCTCATCTCTATACTGAATAAATGTTTTTTGTAAAAAGAGTTGATAAGAGCACTGAACCAGATTACATCATGCTTCAAACAGGCACATACTCTCCTATCTGCCAAGATTTTCCAAACGGCGCAAAGCTGCATCTAAATATGACAAATTTATGTCTAGCGCCAGAAAGTTCCCTGAAATTTTAACCAGCAGGAAAGTAAACAACTTTTATAAATTCCCTCAACGAGTCATTTAGGCACATGGAAATGAAAATATGTCTTCGAAAAAGCATGAAGCTTGTAGCCTTAAGCAAAAAACAATGTTTTTAAGAGTAGCAAGACTGTCAGTGGAAAAGCGTGGTCACTTGATGATGGATCTGTGTCTGTGTGTGTGTGTGTGTGTGTGGCCCCAGGGCCACCCTTGCGGCAGACTACCACAGCCTTGGCCTGGCGTTAAGAGAAAAATGAAAAGATAAAATAAGCTAGTTTGTTTCCTTTCTTCCCTTATATTTCCCAGACTAAAAACGTTTTTTTTAACGCAGCACTATTTTGTTTCATGCCATCAGAAAGAGGTCAAAGGAGAAGTCATGATGCATCCTATCTTTATCTCTCCATTGCCTTTGGAACCCAAACACCTGTTCACACACCTTATTCTGGTCTTCTTCCTCCTCCATGTCATGCTCTGTGCTCGCCAATGACTCTTCTTCTTTCTGTAGGCTAGGTAACCATGACGACACGCACTTCTTCAGGTACTCACGCCCCTCCTGCATAAAAACATAATAACAAAGTTGAAAGAACCTCTCCTCTAGGTATGCTGATTGTAAAAAAAAAAATAATATGCCTCTTATAGGATGAGAGGAAGTAGGATATGAGGAATTAGGAAGTAGAATAGGATGACTAGTAGTAGGATAGGACAAAAGGAAGCTCTTTAAGAAGAAGGGAAATGGTATTGGATGAGAAGAAGTGAGTGAGAGTAGGGTAATCGGTAGTGGTATGAGATGAAAGGAAGTAGTAAAGGATAAAAGAGAGTAGAATATATTGAGGATAGGAAAATAGGAAGTAGGTTAGGAAGAGAGAAAGTAAGACAGTCTAAAAGGAAGTGGCATATGATGCAAAGAAGAAGGAAATAGCAGGGCTATTAAAAAGTGGTATAGGATGAGAGGAAGTAAGATGGCAAGGGATGGCAATAGGTAATAAGATGGGATGAGACAACTTGTAAGAAAATGAGAAAAGATATAAGGAACTAGGAAGTGGAATTGGATGACAAGGAGTGGAACAGGAAAACAGGAAGCTCTATAAGATGTAGGAAGAGATGAAGTAGAATAACAGGTAGAGGTGTTAGATGAAGGAAGCAGGATAGGATGAGAAGTGGTAAAGGAAAAGAGGAAGAAGGTAAGAAAAAAATAAGGTGAGATGAGAGGAAGTGATACAGGATTTAAAGGAAGTAGTACTGTGTATGATGAAAAGAAGTAGGAAATTGCACAGGCAATAAAAAGTGGTAAAGGATGAGGAGGTAACAAAAAGTAGAATAACAGGTAGTGGTATGAGGAAGTAAAATACATTGACAGGAAGCAGAATAGGATGGAAGGAAGTAGGTCAGGGTGAGAGAAAATGAGATGAGGAAGTGATAAAGGATGAGAGGAAGTGGTACTGTATATAATGCAAAGAAGTACTGTAAAAAATAGCATGAGCAATAAGAAGTGGTATAGACTGAGAGGAAGTGGCAAAGCACGAAAGGAAACAAAAAAGTAGGATAACAGGTAGTGGTACAAGATGAAAGAAAGTAGGATAAGAGGAGTGGAAGTAGTGAAGGAGAAGAATAAATAGAATACATTGAAAAGAAGTGTGATAGGATAAAGGAAGTAAGTCAGAGTGAGAGAAAGAGAGGAGGTCTTTCAGCATGATAGGAAGTTCCACTGTATATGATGAAAATAAGCAGGAAATAGCAAGTGAATAATATGTGGTATAGGATGAGAGGAAGTAGCAAAAAGCCTGAATAAGATGGAGCAGGATAAGAAAAATTGGTAAGGGACAAGAGGGAACAATACATTAGATGAAAGGAAGAACAGGATGAAGTAAAAGGATAATCGGACATAGAATGCATTGGGAGGAAGTTAATGTGAAGCAGGAATATATTTTGTGAAGCAGGAAACTGTATGGACAATAAGAAGTGGTTTAGGATGAGAGAAAGTGGTATTGAATGACAGGAAATAGTAAAGCCTGAGAGGAAGTAAAAAATAGCATGAATAAGATGTACAGGATAAGAGAATGTGGTAAAAGACAAGAGAGAGCAACATAGGATTAGAAGCAGTGACATAGGAAGAGATGAAAAAGTAGAAGCCTGAAAAAGGTTTGAGGTTAGAGGACACAAAGAGACTCAAGTTTATGATTGTTGAGTCAAGTTTTCTGTCAGCTCTCCAAAGGGAAATGGAAGTGTCTTCTGAAGTGAAAATACCCACAAATGTTACAAGAGCTTTAAGCTGCAGACTGAAGCTCAACTCAGAGGGTCGCTCAAAATCAGTACATGTGCTGGTCTTATGTCTGTTTGCCCCCTAGTGGTTCAGTGAGGAACTGCATCAAAGCGGGTGTGTTTGCACTTGTAGTAAAACTGTCCCACATTGAGTCATATTCAATAATCTTGTTTTATTAATGGCTTGTAATTCATTAACTATGACCTAACTCTCTCATCTGCCATCTTTCCCCACTCCTCATACAAAAACAAGTGTACATGCCCAAAACCTCTCTTTCTTACTCACTGGTTCTCTCACACAATTTTTATCTGTGTCTCCTCAGAAATACATGACTCAGCTTTCTCAGCTGTTCTCCACCTACACTAATTATGACTGCATAATGACCCACTGCTCAGAATGCTACAGTGAACCAGTAAGACAGTGAGGGAACTCTGGGTAATATACTCCGCAGTTAACCTGTCGTACCTCAGTTTTCTCGATGCTGAACAGGTAGCTGGCCATCAACTGGAGAGCTTCAGGGTTATGCTCATCATACTGTAAAGCTTTGTCGATGGCCTCTTCGCAACGGTCAGCAGCGCCCTCCTCCATGCTGTCAAACAATAAAAAGAGTTAGAAAGCTATTTAAAGCATATAAAAGCCAGTCAAAGATATTAAACTCATGTGTAAGTACATATTTTTGCATAAACACCAGTGTGCAAATGTTTTCACAAAGAAATCATGATCAATCAATATCTTCAACGTATTCCAAACAAAAAATTAAAGGATAGGACAAGAGATATTGATAAAGGATAAGGATAATAGGTAATGATATAATATGAGAGATATTTGATGAGAAGAAGATATATTGGATAAAAGGAAGCAGGGTAGGATGAGATTAAGTGGTATAAGATAAAAGGAAGTAGAGTAGGATAAGAAGTCCTCATACAGGTTAAGAGCATGTAGGATAAGATAAGAGAAAGCAAGGAAGAATGAGAGGAAATAGGAAGCAGTATATAATAGGAAGTAAAAAATAATATTACCACAGAAAGTGGTATAGGAAGAATGGAAGTAGGGGTGGGTGATATGACCAAAATCTTATATCACGATATGAGTAATTTTATTTTACGGTAACTACATATATAGTTATTTTTGCTTAAATAAGGTCTTTATAATATCTACATTTTTGATACCATAGAAATGTCATAATTCTTTTCACCAGTGTCAGTATTACAAAAAAAAACTAATACTAGCCTAAATTAAAAAAAAAAAAAAAAAATTCAGGCTCGCTCAAGACAAGTAAAAAGTCAGCGATTAAATAAGAGTAAGAAACTAATTACAAGCAATAGGACAAAAAACTGCAGTAGAACAAATAAATAAGAAATGATACATACAGTGTATAAAGTAATCAAATGAATAAAAACACTAAATATTTTTCACTGTGTAAATGTATATATCTCTTCTTATTAAAGTTACAAAAGTGATTTAGTCAAGAGAAGTGAGAGATTGTCTCTCATTTGTTGTTTGATTAACATGAATGACAGACAGCATTCACTTTAAGAGCAGCCCAGATCCAATATTATATCCAATATCCAAACTGTTACACATGTGATTTCTTTCTCAGCTGTTTGCTTTCATTTAAGACCGAAATTACTGTGTTAATGAGGATGCTTGCAAAGATGGGCATTTTGACGCATGCAAGTATTTGTATTTAACCATTCATAGTCTATAAAGCGGCAAAAATAATTCTGTTCAATACTCCCACATTCGATGAGCACTGTGTCTAATGGTATAATCGCCCACCCCTAAATGGAAGTAAGGAAAGTGGTAAAGGTTGTGAGGAAGATGTGTGTGTATTTAAGCATAAAAACCTGACAAATAAGTTTAAACATTCTAAATTTAGAATAAAAATTTAGAACCACCTGAAACAACACATAACAAAATGTTTCAGCTTTTTATGCTTATGCATATACAGATATACTGAATATAGATTAATATTATATATGGGTCAAAGAAACTGAGCAAAAAATAACGACAATCATACATTTTTACCATGATTTACAAAAGACATGTAATAAAATGTCATTCAGTGTAACAATAGTTCATATAATACCAAAAAATTTTCAGGCATATTTAGAACAAGAATCATTAGATGACAATGAAAGACTCTTTTTATGGATAATCACATTGCAGCCCCTCAAAACTACTGAATTGCAGTTTTAAATCTTTACCAATCTTTGCCACTATCCTTCAAACCACTAGGATTTACCTATTTGTCAGCAAGAAGTTTTTAATCATTTAAAATATAATAAAATTTAGTATAATCACTTTTTCTTTTATATATTTTAAAAAGTATAAGTCAGATTAAGTATGCCGTTTCATTTTTACATACATATATCTGTTACTCTGAATGATTATGGAACATTATTTCACCCATAATTTGACATATTATTTTCACAGAAGTTATTTGAAACACTTTTTAGAACTCTTTCAAAGTAACACTCACTGCTTGTTGTAGCTCTGCTGGGTACAATGTCTACACCAAAAAATTACAAGTTTGACCAATAATTGAACTAAACAAGAGTTTCCACAGCACACTAGTGAAGAAAATGTTATTTGTTAGCACACACACTTTCCCGCTCTTGATTTTTCAGTTATCGCCTGCAGCAAACATCTACCACAACAACAACAACCCCGATACACACGTACAACCATACAGTACATCAAGAGGAAAAGGCACAGAGACATACTGTACTTTGCTAGAGGCTGCTGCTGTTCCTTCATAATGTACATCGATGTGTGAAAATGGTATGGTGCTTACTTATAATCAATAAACCTGACCTTTCCCTCACGCTTTGAATTTCAATCTCAGGGACTGAATGAAGTCACATCGTGCCGTTGTCCTGACATTTTATCTTACCCGTCAGATTTTCCTACCAAGGCTTATTGTGCATGCGCACATCAATATTGCGTCCTTTTTCTCACGCTGAACAACAATATTTAATGTATCTGCATTGCTGTATAGGTAAGGTTAGGGTTGGGGTAGGTGTAGATGTAAATAAAACACAATCTAATAGGTAGAAAAAAATATTTATTGTTGGTTTCCGGTAGCTGTATCCCTTCTAGCCACAACCGCGAATATAACTCATAATTACTGCATTTGCATTACTGTAAGGGTAGGTTTAGGGTCGTGGTAGGTGTAGACATTAATAAATCATAATTTGACAGTTAGCATTTTTCGTTGTCGAATTGTACTACATACTGTTTTAATGGGAGGTAGCAAAATCTGACAGGGTAGCACAAATCGACAGAACACCGTCCCATCATGCAGCGACAGCGGCCCATCACAAAGCACTATATAGACGGAGTGATACGGGATCTTGATCCGCCTATCGCTTCACCTCTCTTCCACCTTCCTCTCAGTCTCACAAAATGGACAGACCAAAGCGAAACGGTGATGCTGAAAAGCTCAAGGAAAAGTAGCTTAAAAATTTGGAGGCGGATGCCGCAAAATGTGCCTTGTCGTCGGCAGTTCCGAAACGTACACAGCAGCGTTAGGGCTGTGCGATATGATGATATTTAGGAGACAGAACTAGGTGGAGAACGAGCAGCCAGGACAAAACGAGGAGCTACATGTGTAGCATGGACATGCGTTTTTCAGCACTGCAGTTTTAAAACAACCGATTTTAAGCTACAAACACAAACAACAGAGCTCTATGCGTGCGCTGTCTCTGTTTCTGTGTGAGAGGAGCGCGCTTTTTATTTTTTTTATTTGTTTAATTTTTTTTTTTTTTTGCCGCTTTATTGGCTTTGAACGATTACATAAACACATATATGCGTAATAATCCCCGTCTTTGCAAGTATCCTCATAAACACAGTGATTTAGGTTTTAAGAGAGAGTGAACAGCTGAAAAAGAAAACGCATGTAACAGTATATTGGATCCGGACTTCGGTCTTAAAGGGGAAGCTGTCCAATGTTCGTCCTGTCTGCCATTCATATTAATCAAACAACAGTGAGAGAAAATATCTCACTCCTCTTGACTAAATTACTTTTGTAAGAAGAAATTAAAAAATAATAATAATGATAAATATCTATCTATATCTATCTATCTATATATATACACATATATATATATATATACACACACACACACACACACACACATATATATATATATATATATATATAGAGAGAGAGAATCTATACATAATACATGTGTTAATTATATATCTACTCGATCGACAGATAGATAGATATAATTAATACAGTGAAGACTAATTAATTTACACAATGTATGTAGCGTTTCTTATTTATTGTAGTTTTTTTCTGATTGCTTGCAATTAGTTTCTTGTCCTTATTTCATCACTGACTTTATTTATCTTCAGTGAGCTTGAGGGTTTTTTTTTTTTTGGACTCTTTTTAGGCTTGTATTAGTTTGATATTGACATTGGTGACAAGGATTATGAAAATTCTATGGTATCAAATATTTTAATATCATAAAAACCTTTTTAAAAGAAAAAATAACTATTTTGTGAAAATTAGTCATATCGTGATATAAGATTTTGGTCATATCATCGCCCGCCCCTAAGCAGTGTTATCAAGAACAGGCTTGTTCTGTTGTGAGTGATGCGGGCCAAAGGGACAGGCAGGAAGAGAGGAGAGATGTTTAATCTGTAGGGAGCTTGATAACAGGGGCTCGCATGAAGGGGAAACGGAGGAATCTAACCTGTCTTAATGCGTGTGCGTGCCATGAGTGCAGAACACGTAAACACTTTTTTAATAAAACGAAAATTCGTCCCTTGCGCTTTTTTGGCCAAGGCAAGTGTGTTCACAGAGGTTTCCATGGGCCAATGTGAATAAATCTAGATTTAAATATGGCCTGACATTTTATTCTTATCCAAAACAACGAGATGGGATATTCTCACAGACACACACACACACACACACACACACATATATATATATATATATATATATACATATATATATATATTTATATAATATTATAATATATATATATATGTATGTGTGTGTGTATATGTATATGATATGTGGTGGTGGTGGGCCGCCTGGACCAAACAATCCCAGGGCTGATTTTTTGTCCCAGTCCAGCCCTGCTCTTACCATACCATTAAGGGGCGGTCACACTGCACTTTTCGTTCCATTGACTTCCATTTATACGCATGTGAATGCGTCAGACCGGAAACGCAAGCCTGTGCGAAAAGTTTTGCGTTTCACATTTCGCTGCGTTCCAAAGTTCAAACTTGGTGAACTCTGGCCTGCGAATTCGCATCATGTGATACCGTCTGACCAACGGCAGATTGATACGTCACAGCATGACCTTCTATCTGAATTAAAAGAACAAATTTAAAACTGCAGCGCTGCAGGAAAGTGGAGTAGATTGTATGTTTTGTGTTGAATTTAAGTTTTTGAAAAAATGCTGCACAGCGTGACGTCATATCACGACCGTTGCAGCATGCGAAACGATTTTGCATGCTCAAAGTCTAGTGTGACCGCACCTTTACTCCAATCCTGAATTCCCAATCCTCTTCCTCTTTCTATCCCTCTATCAACCAGTCTGTGATTAGATCTTTTCTGCAGGCCTCTGAGCAGATGGGCTCCAGTCTGCAGCGTCCCAGGTGTGTATGTCTGTCTGTGTGTGTGTGGCATATCATCTCATCAGGTACAGAAACCCAAAGAGGTTGAGAAATGAAAAGAGTGAGAAAGGCCAGAGCAAACAAAGATGGGCAGAAGTTGAACAGGAGCCAGTATATATCTGTGTAAAAAAAGAAAGATATGTATCAGAGATCTGTGAAGAAGATCTCAGCAATGGAACAGAAGGCCACAGACACGTCCTTCTTTGTGACGGCACACTCAGATGGGAATGCAGCTGCTCCGAATGCACTAGCCTATCAGGGCACAGAACCACAATGAGATAAAATAATAATAATTCACTCTGTCATTGCTGACATTATTTTTTTACATGGAATACAAAAACAAATTGCTCATCCTAGAGACCACTGGCTCTCAAACTCCAAAAAGGACAAAAATCAAAAATATAAATCATGCGCTATATTCCAATATGATAGCTGTGAGTGATGAACAGACCAAATTTAAGTCATTATTCATTGCTCCACCGAGACTCTCAAAATAAATATGACACCTGTTCATCACAAAGCTATCTTATGGATTCAGAAGACTTATCTTTTATAGTACATACAGCACATTTTATAAATCTTACATTATATTTTTTATTTTAATTAATTTATTACAATAATATTTTAACACACATGCAAGATGTTTAGTAGATATTAACAGTTAGATTCTCCAGTGACCTCAGGGTTGCAGAATGACTTTTTTAAAAATAATTATTTAAATGAATATATTGTTATTAACAGTATTAATATTATTATTAATATTTTTAAATAATCTAACCTAATTGAAATGATAAAAAACATGCAAAAACATATTAAAATCATATTTTCCCCATCATTCTTTTTATTTATTTATTTTTATTTTTGAACAAACAGTTCTTAAAATTTTTAGAATCACAAAATAATTGTGGTTAATTCATATGTAAACATTCCTAGTTTCTGTTAATAAAAAAGAAAACAAAACAATATGAAAGAAAAAAAAAAGCTAAAACTGAAAATTGGCGAGCCTTTGAATACTATGTTGGACAATGATAGCCCTTTAAGACAAAAATGGCAGGACTTCATTATCTGCTTATGTTCTATTGCCCTCTAGTGCTGAAAGATTAAACTGCATATTTAGCACTAAATAAATCCTATAGCTGGCTCCTCTTTGTTCAAACTTATACAACTATCCCTCAAGACAAGCCATTTAGACCACTGAGGATGTACATCTTATGCTGCCCCAATGTTCAGAGCATTAATCACAGCATCTGAATCCAATACACAGTAATGTATGCAAGGCCTGTGTGGTCATTGCAACTGATTACAGTTTGCTTTGATGTAAAACAATGTCTGTGACCAGCTGGTTTTCAGTAGCTCTCTACCTAGAGGAACAAGACACATCTGTCCTTCTGTCTTTTCCATTTACCTGTCCTGTGTAGACAGACGCAAACAGTGCACACAGGCACACTATGAGACCAGCTCAGCATGACTAAATGCCTCCTGCTATTATGTCAGTGCTAATTCTGTGCCTTCCAGGAAGCATTACTCTGATTCAGCAGCTAACTTAGTAATCAATGCAAAGAAAGTGCTGTCCACTGGGAAAATGCACCGCAATGATGGAATGCATCCATTATTCATTAGCCAAAGCTCTCAGGGTTCTAAACAAAATGACAATTCCTTTGTATCTTCGGGAGTAACAGTCTGTTTACATCTGGTCTCAGCTCTGATTTT
The DNA here is from genome assembly GCA_039654775.1 of Spinibarbus caldwelli. Lineage (NCBI taxonomy): Eukaryota > Metazoa > Chordata > Actinopteri > Cypriniformes > Cyprinidae > Spinibarbus > Spinibarbus caldwelli. Next base: position 20,506,253 of record CM077227.1, read on the forward strand.
CAGGGTTCTGTGGAACTGTGGAAAACACATACAGTCACATCTTCTTTAGTGTGTTAACCTGCTACAACTGTTTTAATCAGTTTCTGTATATGCAGCATTCTGTAATTTTTGTAATACTTTTATTGTCATAACCAAGGAAAAAAGACTAAACCTTCTGTGACAACATTCCTCAATATGGCCATTTTAATTTGGTTTTAAATTTAAGCTAATCTAATTTCAAAGGGCTTTGAATTAATTTTTGAAACTGGCAGACAAAACTAATGTTACTGAAACAAGAACTTGTATAAAGGAAAACTCAGAACACTTATTTACCTACATATAACCCTGGATTTAACCTCCCTATGTGAAAATATCTCTGATCTCAGTTACATTTTACCTGGATTTGCAAGTTCCTATGACAAAGAAAGAAAGCATCTGCCAATAACGTACACTACCATTCAAAAGACTGGGGTTGGGCAAGATTTTTTAAAACGGATTTGATAGAAGTCTCTTATGTTGTATTTATTTTATCAAAAATACAGTAAACATTAATTTTGCAACATATATTTACACTTTAAAACAACTGTTTCTTATTTGAATGTATTTTACAATGTAATTTATTCCTGTGATGGCAAAGCTGAATTTTCATTTTCAGTGTCACATGATTCTTCAGAAATCATTCTAATAAGCTGATTTGGTGAAAACCATGATACATATTTTTCAGGATTCTTTAATGAATAGAAAGCTCAAAAGAACAGCATTTACTTGAAACTGAATTTTTTGTAAAAATGTAAGCTGTTAACTTGAATCCTTGCTAACTTGAATGCCATACTTAAGTTGTTAATGAATCCTTGCTGAAAAAAAAATAAATTCAAAACTCCCAAATCCCAAACTTTTGAATGGTAGTGTCTACAAATGTGTAAATGAAACAATTAAGTAAATCAAAAGTTAATTTAAAATGCATGAACTGTGTATCATCAGCGTCTTGCCTCATTGGCGTGTTTGTCCATGGCGTTGAGCATGACCTCAGTTCCTTTACTGAAGTACTGTACAGCCTCCATGCCTGTGTGAATCTGCCCCAGGTACATGTACTTACTGTGGCCCTCCTCTGGACTGAGCTCCACTGCCTTCAGATACACGTACACCACTGTCAAGGATCGTAACACTTTATTTTATAGTGTCCTTGTTACACGTTACATGTCCTTACTATTATAATAACAATATATTATGCATAATTACATGCAAGTAACCCTAAACCTAATCCTAACCCTAATGTAGTTAATTAATATTACTCAGTACTTAAATATATAATTACACTGTAACAAGGACACCTTAAAATAAAGTGTAACCTAACACTTAAATACAATCATAGTCTCCTCAATAAAAGGAAAAACAAGGCTAGAAGCTTCATGAGGACAGCACAGGATAAACATATTCAAGTGATTTCGGTATCAAAGACCTGTGGTAGTACAGTATGTGTAAAGGATATTTGTTTAGCTTTCTCTATATCTCCCAGCTCAGTGCAGATGTTCCCCATCATGTCCAGGAGGATCAAGTTAGTGGGTTCAATATCCAGCGCTCGCTGACAGTACAGCCTGGCCATGTCAAAGTCAAAGTTGTCTATACACTCTTCAGTCTGAGAGGAACAGAGAGAGGTACATTAGTACAGTCTGAAAACAAGCACTAATATTTAATGTCTTTAAGATGTCCATTATAGGATACGTATTACCTTTTCAATTAATTGATCAATTGTGTATTTTTCAGCTGTTTTCTTTTTGGCTCTTTCCTGCATCTTTGCTTTCATTCTCTCCTGTGGTGACAACAAGGCACCTGAACATCAAGAGCAGATTTTCACAAACCATTCACAAAATCAAACCTTCCTGCACAGGATTCAGCTACTAAATTTGTTTAATGTGAATAAGTCTAGGTTAAGCACAGGTATGACAAGTTTGACAACCCTTCTTCAATAAACTCTATAGCATTAATCAGATCATCACATGGGTATTAAATGTCATGTTTACATTAAACTGTTACTGTCAAAGCAAACAATGGTGACTACTAGTATGCAGTCTATAGCAAGAAACAGGTTTAATTTATGTGGCATTTTTAAAAGAGTGTTTTAAAGTCATTATTTTCGTGAACTAAAAGCAGTGTGACCAGATGCTTTAACACTAGATTCCTAAAACTGACATACCTCCAGTTGGTTTAGTGTCTTTTCTTTTAGCTTTGTTTTTCTTTTTAGCTTTTGCTTGACCGCCCATTGCTGTTAGATAAAATCTCTCAATGTATGTCACTTTTTATAAAGAGAATAATACTTCACCACTAGAGGTGCGTTCACTTGCCAGCGTGAAAGCACGCATGGGCTCCAACCTCAATCAGAGAGATTGACTTGCTGTTAAGTCACATCTTTAACAAAATAAAAGTCTCAAAAGTTTTTTTTTCTTTCTTGGTGCGTCTGTCGTTGTAACCACAGACTGTATAAAAACTGAATTTATATTTTTTTCATATAACTGCTTCTCTTCTGAGTGCATTTAAGATACGTTCCTTGGATATAATATCGTACAAACAAGAGAAAGGAATTAATTAAATACAGTTTATTTTATTCACTGAAATATTTAGTGAAAATGAGTGACTGTTGTCTAATGAATTATATACGTTTTATTCAGTAATTTTTCATTATTAACCATTTAATTGCCAATTTATAAATGTGCTCATAAAAATTGGCTTGTTACCCGAAGCTACTTTGGTGCATGGTGCAGTGCAAATATGCAGTGTTCATCTATATTCACAATGTATAGGTGTTAATATATCCAGAATAAAATTCATCATTTTCTGATTCACTATACACTTTGTTTAGGTTACACTGTCAGCAAGACATCACTATAGCCTCTGTGGGCGCGCCTACTTCACAGTTCTCTCCTGGTATTTTAAGAATTTATGGCTGCCTAATCTCTTTCTTATATAACATTGCTTAGCCAAGCTTTCTGTATATTCAAGCTCAGCCTCCGTATTGTAGGCGGGCACAACACGCGATGTTGCTGTATGATTGATGGGCGGAATAACCAATCAGATCTCTCCCTCGCTCGACGTCACCAGAACCTTCTCGATTTGAACCAATCTCTCATAAAGTCGAACTTGAGGTGGAGGCACGTAGTAAATAAACTGAATGGATCGTAGAGCACTCTGCTGTTACCTCAGCGAGCGTTTTTTATTGAATTTCTCCGGATGTTGTCGAGCGGAGTTGACAGTCGTTGAATACTCTTAAAACGGGCTGTCGGAGGAACAAGTTTAACGTTTGTTTTGGACGTTTAGTACCGTAACAAGCCACAAACCGTATGGTGAGTGAGTTACTTCAGTGAGGACGTACCAGGCCTGTCCAGTTAAACAGACAGAACAGAAACCTCGAATTAAGGAACTGAATACCACATAAGACGTAAGATAACATTAATTTCAGACACAAAGCGAACGTGTAGGTTAATAGAGCTGTTGTGGTGTGCTGTTGTTACAGGCTGCGCCTTCAAAAGCTAACCTTCTTTAACGTTTTTGGCGCGAGCGTTCGATCACTCATCGCTTGCGGGACAGTTACGCATCAGTACCGCATCTGTGGCCAATGCCACCTGCTCACCAAAGCCAAATCTTTAAGATTGAGCGGAATACAAAAGCAGGCCAGGACGAGTTCGCTAGCTACGTCGCGTGCACTACAGCGGTGAGCTGTCACAAGGATCAACATTGGTCTCGATGCATGGTTTGAGTTAATATTGACGAAAATCAAGAACAGAAATGTCAGATGCTAATAAAGAAGTAGTGGATCTGGTGTGGGGCAGACCCAGTGACGGGGGAGTACCCGCATCCCTCTTCCGCAGGTGGTCACAAGGTAAGTGGTTTCGATAGTTCTTGATGCTTTAATAGATATTAAAAGAAGTCTTAGTAATGCTGACTCAGAATTTCAAGGTTGAAACTCTAAGTTTAAAGGATATGCATCCATTACTTTTGTTGTAAAATCTGCAGTGGTCAGCAAAAAAGACCAATGCCAAGTCCATGTTGCTTCACTCTGACTGCTTGCCCAGTTATAAATTGTGATGAATTGCTAAGCTGAGACTTGTGACATTGACTGTGGTCTGTGTTCACTTTCTTTCCACAGGCTTTGTGTTCAGTGAGGCTGAACGCTCTGCACTGGAGCAATTTGAAGGTGGACCATGTGCTGTCATTGCACCTGTGCAGGTATTCGCCTTATTGTTTTCTGTTAATAGATTGTGATTTTTAGTCAGTAATTAAGTATACCTACATCCACGCCTTTGTAAAGTCCAAAACATTAAAGCTGCACTGCAGTGATGTGTAATATACAGGATGGTGACAAATTAAAGGAAAACCAGAACCATGCTGGCATGGTTTTTCTAAGTGATTACCTTTATCCCATCCTGATGGGGCTGTTCTCTTCTAGGATGACAGTGACCACATCCATAAGGCACAAGGGGTCACTGATTGGTTTGATAAATAATTTTTGACAGTAGTGAAAACGAGGTTGGGAGGGAAAGATGTGCAGTGTATTCAATGGATTGTACAGTAGTTTAACAGACGATGAAATGTCTTTCCAAAGACATCATCAAGAACAATAACTATATCAGCGTCCAGACCAAAGCATGATAATATTCTGCTTATTATAAGCACAAATTAGCTATGTCACCTGCCACTTTAAATGCTCAGGTTTCTAAAGCAGGATTGATTGTGATTGGATGTTGGAATGTTTTTATCATTCATCAGCGGGAAAAAAATTCATTGTTAAAGTGATTCCATCAATACTGTTGTTCTGTGCCATTATCGTTATCCTTGTGGTGTGGACCTATGGGAACACCTATGGAAGATTTTTGACCAACGTCTTAAAGCGTCCTCCACCAGCATTATCAGAAGAATAATTGAAGAATGGTCTTTAGCCCCACCAAGAGAGTTCCAGAGACTTGTCGAATCAATGCTAGGTTGCATTGAGGCTGTTATGGTGGTACTTGTTAGCCCAACACCCTTCTAAGACACTTTATGTGTTTCCTTTAATTTGTCTTCTGTCTAACCATTTACAAAGTTGGCAAGTGTATGATACCTGCTGTTTTAAAATCTGTTTAGATTTTAAGTCATTTTTTTGTATTCCAGTCTTTAGTCTTGCACTGCCACTTCTATCACTGCCACTTCATTGCATTGACAGTCCATATCTATCACAAATGCTGCTTGATCTGTGCATTCACAGGATGTTCTACCCTATTCTTAAACTCTGTCTCTGTAACACTGTGGTTTAGTTGATATCTGAACTGATATAAACGTGTTGATGTGCTATGTTGTCAGATTGTTCCTTATGGCTGGTTAAGTGGAGCCCTAATGATTTGTGTGTTTTGTTTGTGTTATTTCTCAGGCTTTCTTGTTGAAGAACATTTTGTTTAACACTGAAGGCTCAAACTGGAAAGATATCTCAGGTTTGTTGTGCATTATTTTAAAGGGAATTCCACCTTGTTTCCACTTTGGTGCACTCAATAATACTCAGACCAGGCATTTATCAGCATCTCAAACTCGAGTTTCTGAATTTGAAGTCATTGCAGTGTATTCTTTTCCTTGATTGAAAAAGAGAATGTAAGTGGCATAATAAGCATAAACATAATGTAAGTTTTGTTTAAGATTATACAGACTACACAAAGACGTAATTTATGAATTTGATATTTAGGTGGTGCCAATACATAAATTAAAGCATTATTATGATAGCTTTTTTTTAATGCACTCCCCCTCCCATCATTTTTTTTAAATGAATGACATCTTATTATAGGTGCATATCTATATTGTAGTTTTACTGTGTGCCTAAAATTGGATATATATATATTGGTACAGGGCTTGACATTAAGCATGCTCATGTGGTTGTCCTTCGGACAAGTAAATTTGTCATTTACTTGTCCAAGAATAAATGTTACCGGAGAGATTTTTTTTTTTTTTTTTTTTTTTTTTTTTTTTTTTTTTTTTTTTTTTTAAATTGAGTTATAATTGTTTATTGTAGTTATACGAAACACATTTAGTTTATTTAGATAGATTTTTCTTTTTAAATAAAATAATAAAGTGTGATAACACTGTTATATTTTAAAATAAAAATGGAGTGTTAATTACAAATATAATTATTTTACATTAAACTTAAAAATAAAATGCTAATATTTACTACTTTTTTTATATATGAATTTTCAAACTTATTTTTTTAATTAGTTCAATTTAATCAGACAATTAGTATAAGACGACATTTGGGCTGTTACCAAACAACTGAAATCAGTATCAACAAATTTCATCTTTGCAATTCAGAGGAAACACAGAAGCTGCATCTGAAGTGGAATAGATATATTTACCAACTGTTAATGCAGCTCTGAGGGACATGGAATGCTTTAATCTGCAGTTACAAATGAATAAATAATGTTTTGATTCATAAAACATTGAATACTGATATTTGAAACTATTTAAAAAATGAAAAGATACTTTAAATGTGAAATTAATGCCACCAGTAGGTGGCATCAAGTCACTATTTATAAGTGAGTCATTGCGACTGAACCGAATCATTTAAACGGTTGATTCATTCAGGCACGAAACGCCGTCATGTTGCTCAGAGACCCAAAACAGTGCTGTGGCTGTGTTTGGAATGATTTTTGTTGGTGAAACAGAGCAGAAACAGGAAATATGGTATCTAAAACGTAAGTCTCTTAATGTTAATTTGTTTATTGAACTGTTGCATAAAATCACATTTGTAATCATGATGGTTTTTGGAGCCAAAAAAAAAACAAAACAACGGCGCTCGATCTTCGTGTGAAACTATACTGCTCCCATATCTTGAATTTTCTGATCATTCTTCATGCATTGTAGTACTGAATCATGCAGTGAAAGAACGCACTCGCACGTGCGCTAGTCTAACCTAGACGAATTTACGTAATGTATGCGTGCACTCTGTAGGTGTGTTTTGTCAGATTCTTGCAATACACTCGTTAAAACAACAATTACGAAATTATCGCAAACGATATATATCGCACACCCCTATAACAAAGGCTATATCATAAATAAAGGCAGTCATTACTGTTTTTGGTATTGACTTTTTCAAGTTACTTGTCCGATTGGAAAAGTAAATTTCTGTTTCACTTGCCCGTCCAAAACACTCACTTGTCCCGGACAAGCGTTAACGTCGAGCCCTGATTGGTATATTGGATATAAAGTGGTGCTTCACTATGGGCCAGATTTGCTAACAGCTTGCACCAGAGCAAACCCTCTTTTGGTGTTAAAAAACTGCTGTCAGGATTTACTAAAACATGCAGTGAAAAGGCATGGAGACAGTCATTTTGTGGTTGACCTTATTGCATATGCATTTGTAGGAGTTTTCCTTTCAGATGCAAAATTTATGAGAGGAGAGTATTTAAATGAATCATGCTAAATGATTTACTAGGGTTTGGCCTAGTCAATTTACTGGTGTTTGTGCCATTATTTACCACCCAGAAATAGCATGACTTAACTGAATTGTGCCTGTGTTTTTAGTAGATTACACACACCTTATTATCATCGGCTCTGCTTGTTTGCGTTGCTCTTGGTAGATTGCGTTGGTCATTATGAAAGACGCTGGATGCGTCTGGTTTTTTTTTTTTTGCTCATTGTCAGTAAATCACCTGTAGAATTTTCCACTCCCATCAGAGCTTTTATGGGATTTTCCTCTCACGCTAATTTGCCCTGTTTAGTGAATCTATCCCTATGTCTTCATGCAGTCAAATTATAAAAGTAGCATTCTAAATGCTGCTTGATCGTCATAAATGAAAGAACAGTCATGTTCTACCAACTTAAATTTGTTCATCCTCTGGATTAGTTTCATGGTGTTTTGCAAGACATTTGAACTCTTAGATGCCTGATTTGTTTGATTTGTTTATAATGGGTAGTTGTGCACTTCATTTTAACTTTTATTTAATTCCCAGTATATTTGGCTGGTATTTGATGTATATTTTGAAGTTAATGGCATGCAACTATACTGGGACACAGTTTATAGAGAGAAGGATCCAACATGTCAGCTAGCGGCAAAACTGATCGACTTGCATCTATAATGCAGCACAGAAATCAGATGCATGGCTTGACCTATGTGCTATGTATCCTTACAGAGGAAGAGCAGAGGACAGTCCTGTGCTCCACCCTCAGTGAGATCCTGGAGTCCGCCTGCCTCAATAAGACACAGGCCTTTCACTTGGCCATCTTGCCTCGTGCTAAAACCACAGACTGTAGTGACATAACTGACAGCCACCCAGAGCCAGAGTCCAGCCAACCTACTGACACACCGAGTAAGAAAATTAGCAACAGCCATTCTCGATGTTGTACACATACTGAACAGGGACAACTGACTTTTTTATTTATTTATTTATTTATTATTTATTTATTTTTTTTTTTTTAAATAATACCTAACACTGATCTGTAATATTTGGTATATTTTAACTCTTTTCACAGTGAATGCATAAATTTACAGTAGATGATCCAACACAGCATGCTAGTATAAACTTGCTGAGATGTGTATTCTTATTAACCGTGAACTTACTGTTGTGTCTTGTTAAATGCGTTTGTGTTTTTGCATGATGTGTGTGTAGCTGCTTTGGCTGCTGAGGAGCTTGGCTTTGAGAGGTTTCACAGCATCATACAGTAAGTGCACAAACTCTCTTTTCACACTGTGTCACTTGTGTTTCTCTTCCTTATGTCTTCACTGGCTTGCCCTTTCCTTCTCCTTGTGTTACAAATATGCAAATTCCTGGCAGAAAACTCCAGTAGTGCAGAAGCAACTAATTTTACAATTAGTCAGTAAGGATCTTTCCGAATTGATAGTCACATTGTGGTTACTCCTTCCTCAGGAAGAGGACTCTCAGGACTGATGTGGAGTTGAGAGAGGTGGTATTGTCACTGTACGACACTTGGAAGAACAAATTTGGGGTTCTGCTATTTCTGTACTCTGTCATACTTACAAAGGTATAACTTTACGTTTCCCGCCCATGAAAAATCTTTTTGCCAGTTTGTTGAAATTTGAAATGTCCTTTTAAAATCAAGAGAATAATAAACTTGCATGGTAACAATCTCTCATCTACACTACTGTTGAAAAGTCTGTGGTAAGATTTTTTTTGTTTGTTTTTGGAAGAAATCTCTTATGCTCACCATAAAAATACAGTGAAAACAGTAATATTGTTTAATATGAATACAATTTAAAATAATTGTTTTATATTAGTTTTAACACATTTTAAGTTTTTAATTAATACTTTTGGCAAAGTTGAATTTTCAGTAGCCAAAAAAAAAAAAGGATCTTACTGTCCCCAAACTTTTGAATGATAGTGTATGTGGCAAATTGTGCCCTTTGTAGCGTATGGCATTTGCCAGCCATGCTCATTAATGTGTCTGTGTGTTTGTATTTATGGTCCGACTTCAACTTAAAGGGAATTGAGAATATAAAGAATGAGATTGAAGACACCTCTGAACCTCTGATTGACCCTGTGTATGGCCATGGCAGGTAAAATGCATGATGGGAGTTCAAGTTCTTAGCATAATATTTAATTTTGTGACTTTTAGGCAGCTTTTTTTTTATTTTTTTTTTAGGCTGGATTGTATTCTGATAGATTTATCTTGTGTTGTGTAATGCTGGTTTGTAGCACTGTTTATCATAACAGTTTAAACAACTTATACTGAGTGCTGACTGTTTTGTGTTAACCTTATATTTTATCAAGTTTTTCTTTCCATACTTTTTAGCCAGAGTCTAATCAACCTTCTGGTGACTGGTCATGCCGTGTCCAACGTGTGGGACGGTGATAGAGAATGTTCTGGAATGAGTATGCTTCGTATTTTTACTGAATATTAACATGTCTGTCTGTTTGTTTGAAATAACTCTTGAGTCACAGTTGTCCTGCTGTTGCAGACCACTTGGTGGCAGCATTATCTAATGTTTTGCTCAAGCTTTAGCACAATTAAAAAATGCCTCCTGTGACAATGCTACGGTCATTAGGTTTCAAAGAGTGTTTTATGTTAGACTGTTTATTTTTGTACAGTTTAAAGAGAAATGTAATTATTCTTTTATTTTTGTTTGCTCTAGAGCTTCGTGGCATCCATCAGCAGGCCTCTGTTGGCTTCCTCACACTAATGGAGTCACTACGCTATTGCAAGGTGGGTGTCTACTCATTAGCACCCTCACAGTAGCTCACAATACTGTAGTTAGATTTATAATTCATGTGGTATAGATGGTGTTCTCACTGTCTACAGTGTAGATAAATCTAGAAACCAATTTTGGCAAGTGTTGTGTGAAAGATGCGGAGTGTCTAGATTCCAAAGCTCACAGTTTCTTTGTGGTTTTGCTGTTTTCCAGCCGTACATCTCACAGGGAATTTGGGAAATGTAATTGCAACATAATAACCTACTGAAATACTGACTGCATTGAACAGACGAGTATCACAGTCATCACTCTGTCCGGCTGTTTTCCCTTTTTTTGTTTTTTGGTTCTTGAAGAATTTTTATGATGAGGAACAAACATTCTGTTTTTTTCTATTTTCTTTTTGTCTGTTCTTTGTTTAGTGTAGTTTTTTTTCCATGTCCTTCCTCTTTTCTCTTCTGTTTACCGTTTCTTATTTTATCTTTTTTTTTTTTTTATTTCTGTCTTTTCTTTTTTTTTTTTTAGTTAGTTAGTAGTGCTTTTTTTTCAGAAGCTAAATGCTTCTCTGCTCCCTAACCAATGTGTTGCCCTCTAAAGGGTGAACATCAGAGTTCTGGCACCTAGTGCGCGTATCCTGTATGTTTTATGAGCCTGAGCAGGAATGGCTGTATTATTTTAACCTGTAGAGAAAGTAATTAAGAAGCTGCTTTGTTTTGAATGGCACTGTGCTAAGCAGAGCTTCAGGATATGTGCAGTGAGCTGTGTTTGGACTAGAGGAATGCAGGAATGTATCGCCTCATATTTAGAACCATCCGAGCCTCCATCACAGTATTCATGATCATTTTAATCCCCACACCCCTGGAACGCCTTCCCGCCTAAATCTGCTGCTGATACTTACCTGTTGAGTGATGTGAGCTGAGTGCGGGAGCTTTCAGTGTTTGGATGCACTGCTGGAGATCGAGCTGTAGGTAGAGTGTGCAGAGCTATACTTTGAACTCTGTGTTCTTGAATAATTCTGCAGTCTTGTTAAACTGCTGACTCTCATTTCATTCCATTTTAAAGGGGTGGTTGATTGCAATTTCACTTTTTTTTAATGTTAGTTAGTGTGTAATGTTGCTGTTTGAGCATAAACAATATCTGCAAAGTTGCAGCGCTGAAAGTTCAATGCAAACGGAGATTTAAAATTCTGGCAGTTTAATGCCTACAAAAACGGCTGGTAAGGAACTACTACGAGTTACTTCCCGGGTCCGTTACATCATGAATCCAGATAAACCCCGCCCCCTGGGAACACGCAACGAAGGGGGTGGAGCCATGCTCCGCTGCTTTATAGAAGAGGAAGAAAACTAGGGGTGCACGTAAAAATCTATTCATATATGAATCGTGATTCTGTCTTCTAACGATTCTAATGGATTCACAAGTTTCAAAATCATATATATCATATGTTCTAAAGTAGCGGTTCTTAATACTGTTCCTCGCATCCCCCTGCTCTACACACGCTCTGCCCCTCTCTCTCGCTCGCTCTCTCATTCAGATCATCAGCTGCTCCAACAAACTGTTCCAATTATACACTTATTTTCACATAGCAATGAGAAGCATTATACATGGACGCACGTGCGGTTGCCGTACTGTATTAAAGCTTTAATTGAGATAAAACCGTATATTAAAAGCTAACAGAAGCAGTAGCATTTACAAACAACAGCGTATCTAAAAGTATGAGACAACAACGAACAAAAACATACTATTAAGAGCTGTGATTGCACAGGTTCTGCGTGATCCTCTTCACTAATATCCTCTGCGTCTCAATCAGGCTCAAACTGATAAGCAATGTAGACGAAGCCATTGTTTACAATACAACTGGAGCACATTCTGAGCTGAGGGGTGGGACGTTTAGACATGCACTAGAGGCGGTTTAGCGAATCACAACACACTGAGCCAGCTAACCAATCAGAGCCCATCGTGTATTTCTGAGGGAGGGGCTTCATATAAAAAGGAAATAATCGAGGCGTTTATCAGAGAAGGGACAGAGTGGTGTGGAATAAAGGTAAATTATGTGAAAAATAATGCGTTTTTTTAAAAAACAAAGCATGAACACATGTTAGACTGCACCCCATAAACACAGTCAAGCCTAGAAAAAAAGTCAACCACCCCTTTAATTTGGTTTTGATTGGTGAATGTGGTTTGTGTGCGTGCAGCATTTGTAATGAAGATCAGGGGTGTGGAACCTTTTTCATAACAAGAGCCATTCATGTACTCTGCCGTTCAGAAGTTTGTAAAATAGTAAGATGTCAGATGTCTCGTATTCATTTAAGATGTTTGCTTTGTTTTGATTTTCTTTTCCTTTAATAAATGTATATTTTGATAACGTATCTGACGCGTTGTCTCCTTCTTTGTCACGGCTTGTGAGCCGGCTGTGACAAATGGGGGCTCGTCTGGGATTTGAACCCGGGACTTCTCGCACCCAAAGCGAGAATCATACCCCTAGACTAGGGACTGTCTAGACAGTCCCCGTACGACAGTAGACACTTCTGATGACAAATTGCTTTGTGCAGACTGTCGCGAAACATTGATGGCCAAAGTGTAAGCATAACTTGCATTAATCCTATGGCTGAAAATGCATTCATCTTTATTTTCTTGGATAATTGTAAACTTATTTTCAGGATATTAAGCAATATTGTATTTATTTATATTTTATATTTTGACAGTTATTTTAAATTACTAATTTTTCTTAGTTATAATAAATAAAATCAAGGCTATTTTTATTCATTCATTTTATTTTATTTCATTTTAAGTTGCAAGACTGTTTAAATGGTCTCTGGGGCCATCTATAGCCAGGAGTTGATGTTCTCCACCTCTGATGTAGAACATGTTTCAGTGTTCATATAATACGATCAACCGTTCATAATCAGTTATAGTGAACATTCTAGTGTTTGGGTGTAAAATGGCTTCAAAACATTTTCATAAGCTGAATGATTGAATAGTTGGCAGTTCCCGTAAGTATTACCAATCAACTTATCGCAGTGAATCAACCTCTTCATGATGGTTCTGGAATGTGGCTGGCCAGGCTGTCATGGCATCGGTATGGTGATTGGCACTCAACTGCTGTTTCTTTTTTCTGCTTTTAAAGGTTGGCGCATTTCTCAAATCTCCAAAGTTCCCCATTTGGATCCTTGGCAGCGAGACTCATCTCTCAGTATTCTTCGCTAAGGTGAGTTAAGAAAATAAGCTCCTTTCTTCCTTCCCTCACTCTTCTATTCTCTCTTTCTTATCTGAAACAGTCTGGCAGTTTACATTTCTTTTATTTCGTTATTGAGTGAAGACTCAAAAACACAAGAATGTGCTAGCTAATAGATTTAGTGCTTTAGACGTCTTCTGGAAGAGAAAAGAAGAAACAGAGGGGGAGTATGGGATGGATGATGAGAAGCAGAAAGAGGTTTTTGGACTTATAAGGCATCCAGTGTGGTGTGTTCTGGCTTCAGCCCATGCGGCATGTGGTCAGATTTGGCACTCCGACATGCTCACAGAGAAGGATGGCTAATGTGAGGTGTATCTCGATTCTGAGTGGAAATGTCAGTTCTTGTAACTGTAGTACTTGGTGTTAAAGCACGTCTTTATGATGGATGTGAGAATTGTATTGATTCCACAGACTTCCAGAGTGTTGCCATTAGGGCTGGGCAGGAAACGACATTGTTTTAAGATCATGAAATTCATGTTAACGATGATAAGTTCTAGACATTTTTACTTTGTATGGATTAATCTGACAGCCTGTCATACAGCAGAAATAAAACAGCCAATCAGTGCATGTCGGTAATAAGTTCTGCGTGTCTCTGTGTGAAGGAGTGGCATTGTTTTGACCAAAATAAAAGTTTGGTTTAACTTGATGAAACTGACTGAAATAATTTACTATTGAATACTAAAATGCATTTCTTAAAATAATAATAACAATAATAATATTTTAAGGAATATCGTACAACCAAGATTTTTTCATCTGTTTTAGTTTATGCAGTGATGTAGTATCTCATTTGACAAAAAAATGCAATGTTTTGTTGTAAATTAATTGTTTCATTTTCATTAATTTGATTAGACACAATTTTCGATGATAAATTTGTATTAAATCATAAAATATAGACTCCAGAAAAAATAAATAAAATGGATAACACAGAATTTAGGGAAAATAAAATGGATTTTATGGTTCCCTAAGTTAAAAGGTACCTTTCTCTGTGGAGTTTAATTAATATCATAAGATATGGCAAAATATTGTAATAACATTTTTGGTCATATCGCCCAGCCCTAGTTGCCATATGGTTGCTAGATTGTATTGTACTTGCTCACTTACTCAACTGGCCAAAAGAGCCCACTCTGTGATACTGTGGTCCCTAGATATGGCCTAGGTCCATCTTTCAGTGTATTTTTTTTTTTTTTTTTTTTTTTTTTTTTTTCCAGCCATTTTATTGTTGCCCTGTTGAAAACCCTCGTCCTATTGCTTGGAAAAGTAATAGCACACCTCAAGCTGCACTATTTGAAGTATCATTCATGTTCACAGCAGAAATGGTATGGGACATGTTATGCCCTGAGGTTTAATACTTGGGAATAGGGGTACATTCCATCTTCAGACTGTAAGTATAAATAAAAGAAATGGTGACACTTGTGTTTTTTATCATATTGCTGTTGTCGCCATTTTAATCTCAGGCCTAACATCTCCCTTTACAATAGTGAAGTCACTGTAATGTACAACTTCTCATGCCTTAAAGCTTTATTCAATTACAGGAGAGCAAGACTTTTTAAAACCCAGTGGATTACAGTGTTTACAGAGTTTTGTGTGAGTACCCATGTGTTTTATCCCTTTACTCAACAGAGGAAATGCTTGTTTCTCATAAAGGTTTCCACCTGGAGGCAAATGAGATTGACAGCGAGCATTAATCATGGTCTTACATTTAAGGCCATTTACTGTCAGTACATTATCCTCATCCGGCATTTGTGCGTGTGCCGAGAGAGGGTGCGCACTAGAGACTCTTTTTGTCCATGATTTGTTTCCTTCCTGTTCAGGAAATTTCTGACAGTGATGGAGTACTTTTTATTACCCATTATTAGTAATTATATTTTTAACTTTAAACAAGCCACATTTTTGTAATGCAGATCCAGCGTAACCTACCTTTTTATTTTTGATTCTTTGAAATGCAGTGCAATAGACATGAAATGCAAATGCAATGTTTTCTTTAAATGTCACAAATTACTTGAGCCAAAATTGTACAGTTACAAAATAACCAATGTCATGGTACCAATGTTACCAGGTGGAATGGACAGGTCTCTGAACAGGGCTGGTTGATTTACTGTTAAAGCATAATGGGCTTGGAGCAGCAGTGCTTTAATGTATTTGACTTAGTCTCTTAAGATTGATGTCTCTTATCCTGATTAGAGCTGCAGCATCAAAATCCTCAGGGCTAACAAAGGCTCATCTCATACTTCTGCCCATGAATCACCCTTCATTGTTCTTGTGTGTAGGCTGTGTGTGTACTGTGTGTTCTAGTCTGTTAGTATAGTAACTATATAGTCTGTGTAGAGATTTTCTACATAAAAGCTCTGAAAGTAGAATTTATGGTAAGTATCCATCTCATCTTAGTCATTACACACTGATAGTTTCCCCATCCTTTGCTCCTGCTTTTCCAGACTCCTTAGTTACTTCCTAAGCTTCTTAGACCAAATCTAAGCTTGACTACAGTATAATCTTTTAGCCCCAGTGTAGTCAGATGCTATGTTGGGAAGTAACTAAAAGCAGCTGTGCTCCTAACATAATTGCATTCTTCGGTAATGTGACAGTAGTTCAGCTGCTATCAAGTAGCATCTTTTGTCTAATTTAGCAAATTGGTTGATTCAAGTCACACATTCATTGATTCATGTAGTTGTTCCTCAAGATTCCCAGAATTCTTTGTGCTGTATTTTGTCTTCCATTTCAGGAAAAAATATTATTTAATAAAATACTGTTTTTGTTATCACTATTTATTTCACAGCTCTCTGGAATACTTCATTCTAATTGGTCAGTCGTGGCATTCTGTGGTCAAATGTTAATGGATAATTGTAACCATTGTCCCAGGCAACCAATTTCTTTCATGCTACTTTAATGTTTCTCATATCACTCTGGTCTCTTTCTTCTCACATAATACAATGATTACAGTCAAAATATTTCATGTCGATTTATTTATTCAGGAAATATTTCAATATGAGAAAAACTGTGCTTTTAATTTGTGAGCTTCTTGAAGTTGTCAAGCATCAGTTTCAAAGACATTTCTCCAACACTGTGCAGATATGCAGTTTCTCACTAGCTTTTCATATAGGTCTTTATTCAGTAATATTGAGGATGAAGCTTCTTGGTGGAGAGCTGAACCGCTTATAATTCAACCTCCAGCAGATTTTACACATTCTCACACTCAGAGCTGCTCCATTCCCATGAGCTTTAGAAGATCTTACTGATTTAAGGGCCTGTTACTCTCTGCTCTCTTATACAAACAGCAGCCCTGTTCAGTAAACACACACACACACACACACACACACACACACACACAATCAATTTAACCCTTATGCTCTCAGGGCACCCACTTCTCTCTCTCCACCTTCTTTCTGGGGCTGGTTAGCGGAGCATAGCCTCAGGTGAGTAATTCCATGATTTCCGGTAGGAAAGCCGATCTTTTTCCCCCTAGAGTTCTCGGTGTGTCCATCTGGTTTAGTTTTCCCGCTGGAGTCACCAGTAGAGTCAGCCACTCTGCCAGGCCCTCAGAGAGGGAAAGAAATCTCAGGCGACAACTCAAAGAGCAGCTGTTAAAAGGATGCACACTAAAACCTTTGGACTTATTGGGTTGAGCTTGCATTGCCTAGTTAGCTAGCTTCATGATAAAATTGTTTATTTGATCTTTTGCTTGTCTTGAGACAGCCTGTTTGTTGTTGTTTTAATTATTAGGAGTGCACAATATCTTGATAACCGTATCTGTGCTGCTGTCCAACATGTTTCATGTATCATGTTTGGTTAATGATTTAGGAAAGGCAGATCAAATTAAATATCCAATATTGGTTGATAAATATGTAATTGGGTTAATTTAGACTAGTAATGTGTAGTATGTATGTCATACTATGTCATGTCATCCTTATATTTTACAACTATTCATTAGGTGTGGAGAATTTGAGATGGTTTTGTGGTTGTGCTGGTCTAATTTTTGGTGACACTTCTGACAGTTTGTCAATGGTTTCCTAAAAGTTTATTTTAGACTTAAAGATTTCTCTCCGATGGGATTTGTCTGTTAACACAGTTTGTTTGTAATGTGTCATGGAAGGTGGCTTTTTTCCCCTTCCCTCTTTGTGCATGCGCACAAGTTAGGTGTCTCTAATGACAAGTTTTAACCCCGTCTCCCAGCGGATTCCTATTCCTATTACTGTCTTTGTTTGTCTCTGTGTCTCTGCTTTTAGCTTCTAATAGGGTTTGTGTTCCACTCTTATCTGATTTATGTGCACACAAAGCAGCAGACACTACACAAATGACCTTTCACAGAGGTCCTGAGAGGGCCACGGACACACACAGACACAGCAGTGGACACTAAAGGAATGATCTCAGGTCCCAGTGGATGAACAGCCACACACACCCTAAGGACAGTGAGTAATGGAATAGCAGCTTTTAGCGCAGCGCACTGGTAACTATAACCGTGTATAATGCAGAGAAACACGATCCGTGACTACTGAACCACAGCACCCCTGTTTATACCAAATCTGATGCTTTTCTTGCTCACACACCCACTCTCAAGGTGATTAATGGGGTCTACTGATGCTGTGGCCTGTGTTGGACACCAAGACGATGGTGTCCGTCTTTGAACGCTTTCACTTTTTTACCTCTCCTCCTATAGCTGCTTTCAAGCTCTGCTTTGATTTGAGGTGATGAGCTTCACATCCCTTATTTCCTTCCATCCTGCTCTGTCTCTCTGGAGGCCCTTTGTCTGTATCCAAGTATGGGATGTTAACCTTCTCCTCGTCCCTTGCTTCCTCGTTCCACTCATCAGACCACGTTCTGTCTCGGTTCTGATGAGGTTAACATCCTCATCTCTTTACTGATCCCTTGGTCCTCTTCTCCTTCCTGTCCCCTTCAGGGACCTGATCCCTTGTTATACCCACAAACCACTGCAGCCGGCCCTTAGCTCACAAAGCTGTTTTCGTCCAGTTTCCAATTCGGTCCCCCGCTTGGTGCGAAATATTTTGTAAATGATGCCTCTACAAAAAAGAGGGATGTTATTTAACGGCTCTGTTCCAAAACATAGTAAGCTACCTATGGAGAATGTATTCTGGGGCATCATAAGTATGCTTTTGACATGAAGGCTTCATTTTTCCTTTGAGGAGAACGCAATCTAACAATGCAATCAAATTCATGTGAGTTCAGTGAATATCATAAGTATTTGTAATTTCTTAAATTTATTTGATTTTTATTCAAATTTTCAAGAGTCCCAAGCATTAATATTTATGATGATTTTTCCCCTACCCTTTAATATATTTATTTTGTTTTAGCAAAATTTGCATTGTATTGTTTATTTAAAAAAAAAAAAAAAAAACTTGCAGATTTGCAATGCAGGGAATTTAGACTTGCAAAAATATTTTTTTACCCTGTTTTTACCCTTATTTTTTGACAGTAGGTGAAAGTTCACAACTAAAATTCGACAAACATATATATATATAAAGCTGAAAACAATCAATTGTAAGACTGAACATTAACCTTTCATATTAAAATTGATAAATGTAGTGATGTAAACTAGTTATTTATACTAGTTTGTAAGTACTTATTTAGTTTAGCAACATACTAGCATCAAACTATTAATATTAATGTGGAGCATTTTAAGTTGGTCACTTATAAGGTTCTTTAACAGCTAGGATGTTGCCTTAGAAGGCAGCTGCCTGTGTAGGCAATAGTCAGCAAGTCAGCTCACTAGGTTTTGGAACAGAGCTCTTTGGGAGGAAAAAGAAACCGCAATGCTGGTAAAGTCGTCTGGTGCACCCCAGGGCTGTCATCCTCTGCTAATTTACTGACTCCATGCCCCCAAACACAAACACACGCCTTACTTTTGTGAGTCCCACAGGAGCTCACCTCACTGCAGCAGTCGTGCTTCTGTAGACCCCTGCTCTGCTACCGTGAGGAGCCCTCGATCTTTTGTATCGCCACATAGGACCACCATGTTCTCACAGCGATAGCGCAACAGTGAATGTGACCCGAAACTAACACGGGCTCTGATTTCTGTCAGCCTGAAAGACTTCAATCATCACGTTCTTATATGTCTTCCATGAAAGGATGGCACAGTGGGATATACACTAACATATGTAAAAGAACAGAATAGGAAGGAAGGAAAATAATATCACTTAATAGATTCCAGTCTCATCAGATACTGTGTGTTTCCAGTTTCATCAGACACTTGTCTCTCAGAGGCATTGTGCTGTCTGACATATCATTAATCATTCCTTTAGTGGGATCTGATCTATTATACACGCTTCAGCTTTGTAGTGCCGCACTTACGCACACATATGAAACCACAATCTCTTAAAGCCTGTTCACACCAAGAATGATAACTATATTAGCATCTACACTAGGGGTGGGCGATATGACCAAAATCTTATATCACAATATGAGTAATTGTATTTCACGGTAGCAGTATATATCACAATATACTTATTTTTGCTTTAAATAAGGTCTTTATGATATCAACATTTTTGATACCATAGAAATTTCATACTTCGTCACCAGCGTCATTATCACAAAAAATAATATTAGCCTAAATTAAAAAAAAAAAAAAAAAAAACCTCATTGAAAACAAGTAAACAGTCAGCGATGAAATAAGAAACTAATTACAAGCAATTGGACAAATCAAATGTATAAAACACTGCATATTCTTCAATATGTCAGTTAAATATATATAATATATATATTAGGGCTGTCAATCGATTAACATTTAATCGCGATTAATCGCATGATTGTCATGAGTTAACTCGCAATTAATCACAATTTAATCGCACATTTTTATCTGTTCTAAATGTACCTTAAATTAATACTTTTCATGTTTTAAATACTCTAATCAACATGGGCAATGACAAATATGGATTCTTTATGCAATGTTTATTATTAGTGAAACCATAGTTAAAAGAGCCTGAAGACTAGACATGTTTCAAAGATCATAGATGTTTTTCAAAGAACTTGCTCATGTCTATTAGACACATGGAAAAAGAAATACTAGGTTCCCATTACTTCTCTTTCTTTGCACTGAGCAATTTACTAACACAAACCTGTTTACATTTCCGCATGACAGGGCATCTCACTTATTCTGAACATGCGAAATGTACATTTATTATTACATTTGTTTGCCTCTCTGTGCCCACATACTGTATTTTGATGCAGCTAAATTCTCAATAAAACTGTTTTCATTTATATGTTTTACTGTTTCTGTTGTCAGACAACGGAATGAATATGAAATAGTGACTGAAACGCGACCCATAGGACTAAATAACCAGCTCTCCCTTCCAAGATGTTAATCTGCACAAAAATCCTGATTTATAATCCAGCCATCGTCTGATAAAATCAAATAGGCTATACATGAGATAAAGACAATAGCTGTGCTGTGATTTTGGCTATACTTGCATGTTAAATTTTTTTTTTTGTTTTTTTTTGTAACTTAGTTACAAAAGTGATTTAGTCGAGCAGCGAGAGATTTTCTCTCTTTTGTTGTCTGATTAACATGAATAACAGAGAGCAGGAATATTAAACTGCTGTCACATTAAGAGCTGCCCAGATCCAATATACTGTTACATGTGTTTTCTTTCTCCGCTGTTTGCTTTCACCTAGAACCTAAATTACTGTGTTTACGAGGATACTTGCAAAGACGGGCATTTTGACACATACGAGTGTGTGTATTTAATTGTGTATTTATTCGCATATAGTGAAATGAGTTCTCTTTCGCTGCTGATTGCATTTCAATGGCTTAAAATCACTTGTTTTTAAACCTCAATTCTAAAAACCGTTTTTGTGGCCAAGTAGCACAGCAATGTCATGTGACCGTGTAACTGCGATAGAGACAATAGTCCAAAATCTTTCCCGACGGACAATCACGTTCTAAAGTCAAGTGGATTCTGATTGGCTGTCAGTGTTTTTATTATTCATCAATCGTACAATTGGACATGTGCCATCATCAGCCCTGCCTTGAATTTCATCTCTGTCAAGGCTCTACATGGCTGTATGGACAAACATACATGCACTACTTTACACCCATGGGGCTCGTAATACATGCAGGGCCTCACATCCTCTCTTAACCCACAACAATGGCCTCTTCAGCAGCTTCTCACGAACACTGACGCCTGTATAGGGAATACTTCGCCAACAAAAGACGTGGACACAAAGAGAGTACGACAAGGAGATGGGGAGATATTATTAAATGTAGAAACGGACAGACCTCGACTTTAAGAGCGAGACACCAGAGGGAGTAAAGAGTGGATGTGATAGTCTAGTCAGTGACCCAGCCAGCTCTGACGTATCGGGTGTCTAAACCACTGCTGTCTGATGCTGGTGATATTTTCTGTCGTGGAGAACTTGTCGTGGAGTTTGACTACTGAAAGGAACTCCATGAATGGGCTTTCACCTCAAAACCCATGAACCTTTGCACCTGAACCAGACTCTCTTAGAGATGCCAATCTTTTCTGCAAGAATAATCGCATTTGGTTGAAAGTTTCAGTGACAAAAGGTGGTCTTTTACAAAGCATTGTCAATTCAGATGTTGGATTGTGTTGTCTGAAACCATTTAATTTGCAGCAGGTTGCTAAGTTGCTCTACTGTTGGTTGCTTTAGGTGTTCCTAATTACAATATCCAATTTTTATTAGGTGCAAATTCACCTGTCCTTCGCCTAGGGCTGGTTGATTCTGATTCACAAGCTTTCAATTTGATTTCTTTCTGATCCATTTAGGTTACATTACCAGTAGGGCTGGGCGATTTTTCAGATTTTGATAAATTCGAATTTAATGTTTTGCCACGATTTTATTTTTTATAAATCGAGGAATCGCGATTTTGAATAGAAATATTACCAGGCTTTAGAATTAGACACTTTGACAATATGCCAATGATAACATAGTAAAGAGAAATGAACAATCCAACCGCATGTCAGCGCACATGATAAACCACTCACTTGTGACACGCTCATATGGCTAGGCATCGTTCTCTATTATAGATCCTCAGTGCAGGCGCCATTCACACAGAACGCGCTTTTGTATTGACAAAGATGCGAACGCGGGCAGTGGAATAGGACAAAATGCCAGGAGATGGGAGTGAACTCAACTTGAGTGCCGCTTTTTTATAATGCCGTTTCATGCATGAGACACTGCAAGAGACGCGAGTGCAATAATCAAACGCGTCCATGTTTACATAGAAAAAAAACTATGGAAAAGCAGCGCAATTGAATAAAAAAACCTGTGAAGAACCACTACTGTATGTCTAATATTTCATGTTTGCATCATGGTGACAGGCTGAAAGCTGTTGTTCATGGTTTTCACAGAACATTTTTTGTTAATAGTCTACTGGTGTTATACCTTCAGAAGTCAAAAAGAGCTTTATTACCAGTGCAGAAGAAAGTGTGGACGTAGTGCAAACTAGTGCAGCAGACATAGGAATTACACAGCAGAGATGGAGTATAACAACACTAATATAAGAAAAACAGAAAAACAAATAATGCACTATATACAGAAGTAGAAATATAG
Source organism: Spinibarbus caldwelli (assembly GCA_039654775.1). NCBI lineage: Eukaryota > Metazoa > Chordata > Actinopteri > Cypriniformes > Cyprinidae > Spinibarbus > Spinibarbus caldwelli. The sequence continues at coordinate 20,529,136 of CM077227.1, forward strand.
AGAAATGCAACTGTTTAAATGAATGGATGTACAGATATATTTACAAGTGTGCAGTTTACAAACGTACAATTTTCGGATATTTTGAATTTGAATTACATTGACTGTTGATCATTTTTTAAAGCATTTTCCTTGTAGCTTATTATTTATGAACATGTAACATGTATAAGACAAGTTTGTACAGGATGTAGTTGTAGTTCATGCATCTTTTAGGCAGAGGTATTTAACAAGTGATTTGTTTAACATTTACATCATGTTGACAACTTCATGTGTGGTGCACTTGGAATAGAATTATCTTTAACTAGAGGGTTAATAAAGAAAAAGTTACTTGAATCATGTTGTAGTTAAATTTTTAAGTTGACTAGTTAAAAATCGTAAAAAAATAAAATAAAATTGAGAATTGGTCAAACGTACTGAAAAAAATCGAGATTCTATTTTTTATTTTTTTTTACTAAATCGCACAGCCCTAATTACCAGTGAAAAGTTTGAGGCCGGTAAGCTTTTCTTGTTTTTGAAAGAAGTCTCTTATGCTTACCAAGGCTGCATTTATTTTATAAAAAATACAGTAAAATAGTAATATTGTGAAATATTATTAACATTTAAATAAAATAATAAATTTTCAACAGCCTTTTTTTTTCAGTGTCACATGATCCTTCAGAAATCATTCTAATTTGCTGTTTTTAACAATGTAAAAGTCTTTACTTCTGCTGTTTATCAATTTAATGCATCCTTGCTATTTCAAACTATTTCAATTGTTAGTTCAGTTGCTGATGAATCAACGCAACCAAAAATTGCTGTGTGAATGCTAACTGAAATAAACTCTGTATTTCTTGTGTAGATTTGCTTTTATAAATATTTTTTGGAAGTGTTTTATATCATTGAAAGTAATGGGAACTTGATGTTGATTCAGCAACTGCTCTTTTTTATTTCATTTTATTTATTTATTTATTTATTTATTTATTTATTTATTTATTTTTAATTATTCATTACTCAAGAGTCAGTTTGTACATGAATGGGACTATAGTGCTTGTGCTCTTTTTTTTTTTTTTTTTTTTTTTTTTTTTTTGTTTTTTTGTATTTTTTTTTTTAGATGAGTCATGATACCAGCAACTAGGCATTGTTGTGTCCCATTAGGGCACGTGAGGCGATCGTCATTTTCTGCACTCTCACTGATAGTTGCCTCATTGTGTCACTGCACATTTGGATAGTTGAAACGCAGGTCACCTAATATTGACAACTAAAAAATCAGTGTCCACATGAATGCCTCTTTTGATTCTACTAGTGTTAAGTTATGAAATGGAGATAGGGCAAGATAAAATCAGCTTGAATCTGATCTGCATTTCACCTTATGATTTTTACCTCACCAGAGCTGGAATGTATCAGGCCGGCCTGGGGTTTGTGTGGATGACAGGAGTGTAAAAAACGCATGTTCAGTCTAATGTACAATCTCACATCACCTTTTAAGGTTAAAACGTTTTTATTCTAAGCTTTCTAAAAACAGTCAAGCACACTCTTTTCTTCTCGTCTGTCATCTGCATATGACTCTCCTTATCACAGATTTGATACTTTGTTTAATTATATGGCTTTCTTAGAGGTGAGGATGAGGTCCCTCTCTCTTTTTCTCTTTCTTTATCTTTTTCCGACTTTACTTATATAAGCCAGCAAGCTGGAGTAAAATAAAGTACTTTGTCTTTCACATTTGCAAAGAAAACATTGCCCGTAAATGCTGGTAAAGTGATTCTGTGTGTGCGTTCTTGAGATTTGTGTACAGTCTCATAGATATTTCTGAAGCTCAGTCATCAGCATCTATTGGCTTTTCTCGCTCCTGTGTGTGATCCTCTCTGATCTCCATCTATGGCCTCCAACTGTTGCCTTCTACAGCGTGTGTGTATTTCGGTCTCAAGAAAATAATGAAAGCCAGATTCAGGATTCTTAACATGTGACTCTGCTTTACAGATATGTTGAAAAATTATGCTCACTGAGACTGTTGATAAACAAGCATATATAATAGCACCGTATCTAAGTGCACAGAGTGCAATATTACCAGTGCCCTGACAGAAAAGCTTAAGGCACAAGGCACTGAAAACACCTGTATGACTTGACCGTGTCCTTTACTATGTGTAATTTAAGACCATTTTCTCTATATCGCTGAAACCCAAAACTGTCCAGGATATCAGGTCTGTGTGGAGAATCTGACTTCAGTGTGTCTCCACGGGTCCGTCTGGGTCAGCTGTAGGGCTGCAACTAACGATTATTTTGATAATCGATTAGTTGGTGAGTCTTTTTTTTTTTTTTTTTTTTTTTTTTTTTTAATTAATCGGATAAAAAAAACTAAATTTTCTTCTTCTATTTTATTGACCAAAACACTTCCACATTCTGCCCAATGTCCTTCAAACAAATGTGCCAACTGAATGCTATGAAAACAAACAGTGCTTAACAAATTTATTAGACCACATGTCATAATAAAGAGAAAACACAAATATTTTAGGATTCTGTCAAAGAATTTTTTTAAATCTAAAAATGTTATTGTCATTTATTGGGCAAATGACAAACTGAAACAACTAAATTTTTATTCACATAAAAAAAATTGCCTCCTGCCTTCCATAACAGCATGCATTTTTGCTGGTATTGTTTAGCTACTTTTTGACTGAAATTGGGTATCTGAAAAAATCTTTCATTCTTTCATAGATAACAGAAATAATTATATTCTAGCATTAGAAATAGCCCACTGTTACTAAAGAGCTTACGCATATTAGAGGACTAACCAATACAGATAGCTAAAAAATGATTTTAGTGAACACCAATATTGTTAGTTTAGGGCAGCAGTGGCACAAAGCTTATTTGATTAAAAACCTTAAATACATTTGTTTTAATAAATTTAAGCACTGTATATAGCAGTGATTTTCAATCCTGTTCCTCAGGACCCACTGCTCTGCACATTTTGCATGTCTCCCTTATCTGACACACTCATTTGAGTTCAAGGAGCTCTGTCCTAATGAGCTGATGATCTGAATCTGGTGTGTAAATTAGGGAGACATGCAAAATGTGCAGAGCTGTGGGTCCCCAGGAACAAGTTTGAAAACCACTGGTATATAGGCCTATAGTTTAAATCTCTTCATCAAAAATTTAAGATAATAATAAAGATAATAAAGACGAATAAAAAGACAAACTCAGTGTTAACCAACTTTTTGATCACAGTCACGTTTACTGTAATTTCTTTATCCTGTAAAAGGTGGATATGAAGCATCTGATATTTATATTCAGAAAACTATACGCGGTTATCCCTTTACAGTTCCTACTCTCATAAAATACGTGCACTACATGTTGACTTTTAAACCTTATTTTAACGTTCAACAACAGTTATTTCAGCAAAATGAATTTTTTTGTGCTGAATATTAATCTCTCTGATGCGCGTTCACGCGCCCGCCGCGCCTGCGCTCATTCAGTAAAGATTTAAACTTAACACAGACTGTCAGGACCGAATTTTATGCAAAAATGGAAATGCTCGCGTGAATTTGTGACATTTACAGATAAGGATATGACCGTAAACTGAACGTTTTTGCCCTGAGGACGCACCCGTATCTGTCGAAGCGCCTGACAAGGCAAGCCATTACGCTAACGCATTAGCTTAAAGCTTAAAATAAAGATGTCTCATGTTTTGTGCAGCTTGGATCACGTACGTCTCCCGCAGCATCTCATTCTGTTTCCTCCACTATGTTTAGATGCATTTTGTACATAGAAATGCGTTATTCAGTGCTGTAATTTGATGCGACCGGCTGAAGTTGGACGTGCACTGTGGGCAGACCCGACTAATCGATAATGAGAATCGTTGTCGATGATTTTCATTATCGATAATAGGGCTGCAACAAACGATTTTGATAATCGATTATTAGAACGATTAATCGACTAATCATCGATTATTTCACTGATTAATCAATAGACTTTGATTGATTATTCAGCTTTTGCAATTAGTTAAAATATTGAGTTATACATATTCTAACAAATAAATAAAAGGTAATCACTTCAACTTTTGAAAATCATATGTGACCCTGGACCACAAAACCAGTCATAAGGGTAAATTTTTTGAAATTGAGATTTGTACATCACCTGAAAGCTCAATAAATAAGCTTTGATGTATGGTTTGTTAGGATAGGACAATATTTGGCTGAGAAACAACTATTTGAAAATCTAGAATCTGAGGGTTTCAGATGTTTTTTTTTTTTTTTTTTTTTGATAAACTATTTTATTCACAACACATATCTCTCTTAAAATACCTTATAGGGTTATGATAATCAAAACAGTCCTGAGCAAGATCAAGCTTTGATCTCTGCAAATCAAACTATCACTTTAATTAATTTACTTCCCCAACTAATAAAAAGATTTGATCATTAGCTAGCTCCACACTGGAGAGCTCCTTCATAACAGAAATTCAAGTTGTAATTCTAACTGAAAGCGACACTAACTAAACTGCTTGATTTAAGGCTATCTCTTGCATAAAGTACTATATAAATAAACGTGATGTGACTGCTTTACTGAAGTACCGAACTGAAGAGCTCATGCAAACATCACTTTCTCACCGCTATCAGTTTTTGTTGTTTAAACTGTTGTTTTGTTTGTTGTTTATTGCGTTATTGAGAAGAAAACGCTGTGCTCTAAAAAACCGCTGTCTCTTCTTCTCTTGAATGGCATCCAGGAGAACTGAATTACTCTTGCACCACACTAGTCAAACTGCATTATTGCAGGCTCTTACATTAGGTCATATGGGATCAAACGACTACTCGACAATAGAAATATTTGTCGTCAATTTTTTATTGTCGACGTTGTCGATAATGTCGACTAATCGTTTCAGGCCTAATCGATTTCATCGATTAGTTGTTGCAGCCCTAGTCAGATCACTCATCGCAGAGAACCATCCCGCCTCAAGTCTTTACCCGACACACTGCTGTGTAATTCCCCTCTATTAGAATGTGTGTGAGAGAGCGAAGGAGAAGCGCTGACTCAGCAGGGTTGATTACAGGACTGGTTGTGTTGTTGCGAAGCCACAGTGTAAACATCAGTGAAACAGCATGTTGTTTTTGTCACCAGGGGTCAGACTTTATAACAAGACACGCACTCATTTTGCTATTAGTATGGAGCCACAGTGTGTGAGGAAGGTAATGTGGAGGGTTTATGTGCACAAACATGTGTCATGACTGATATACTTGATGTCAGTGCACACACACAAAAAAAAGGATGTTTGCAAGCATGTTGTGATTTCTAACCAACAAAATATTCTGCTTCATTGACATTTTCCACAATTTGCCTAGTGCCCTGTTCAGTGGAACATGAAGAAAACAAGAAATTTTGAAGAACAGTACTTCTGATCTGTTGCATACAATGAAAGCATAAAATGAGCAGTTATTGAATCAACCTCAAGTTATCATTTATTTTTAATGATAAAAAAAGTATGTGTGTACGTATGTATGTATGTATGTATGTATGTATGTATGGTTTTAAACAAGAAATGGTGTTTACTTCAGTTGATATTCGCCAAGCAGTTTTTGGTTGTGTCTGATAATTTCTGTTAAACAAATAGCAACTGAACTGCATAGAGTGTTGTTAATTTTTAAAATCAGTTTTTTTTCCCCTAATGTACAGTACCAGGTTAAAAGGATTTCTTTATATTATACAATGTTAATGTACAGCATTCACTTACAGAAAATTACTTTCATAACCAAGTAAAAAAGAACATTATACACTAGTCTTCAAAATTTAGAGTGAGCAAGATTGATTCATTGATTTTATTTTTTTAAGAAATTAATACTTATGCAAGAATGCATTAAATTGATCAGAAGTGATAGTGAAGACTTTCTTCAGTGTAATGTAGTAGAAGTCATTTGAAAAACAGTCCTGTTCTCTTTGAAAACATACAGAGACTTCAAACTGTCAAGCTGCAAAAAAAAAAATAATAATAATAAATCAAAAAATAAATACATGCATACATACCATACTAAAATAAATACCACACAATACTAAATAACCCATAATGTGTGTTTTTGGCCTTTCACTGAATAAAGAAGATTATATGGGTTTTAAAATGACGTGACAGGATTTTCATTTTTTGGATGAAGTACTCCTTTTAAGTCTGTCAGGTTGTTTGATCCATGTTTATGGAGCAGTTAAACTCTTAAGAGTTACTGGCAGATATCTCCCCGTCCATTACCTATTGAAACTTCTCATAATTAAGCACTCGTCCATTTTTCTCTCAGTCTTTCGCCACTGCTGAGCTTCGTGCTACTGCTATACGTTAAAACTAACAAATCTTTTTCATTACTTCAGAAATGAGGGTTTATACTCCACATGGCCTCAGGCAAGGGCTCTGAAAGTTTAATTTCGTTTTTGACTACCTGCCATTCGATTGTGGAAAGGTGTCCGGTTTGACTGTGTGGAGTACTAGCTCAGATTGTGGTATTAAGACAAACAGTATCCAGCTGCAACTTGTCCTCCTTGTCATCTACTTTCTCATTCCTTTGTACCTCCTTTTTTTTCTTTCTCATTTTATCTCCTCTGTTGCTCTGTCCCTCTTTCTTGGTGTGACTGTGAGCTGTATATTTACTCTATGAAATAAGAGGAGATATTTGTAAGTGTTACACTGAAACCATACTGTGAAAGTATACAGCCTGTGTTTATGTTCACTCTTCCATGACCATGTTTGTATGTTCATTGCTAATGTTTGTTCTTTTCGATTGCAGTAAAACACTTTATATTTGATGCGACTTTTAGATTTGCTGAAGAAAATGTGAGTGGTTCTTGCCTCTGCAAATCCTGGGGTGTGCCAAGGTATTCTGGGTCCAATAGACAAAGATTTTATTTCTGATTATTCCAGTAATAGCTCACCTTTTAACAAGCCATATGAAATGAGGCATCTTTCATGTACTTTGCTCAAATTGTGTGGGGCAAGTTACATACTGAAGTTTAAACCTTTGAGTTAGTAAAGCACTATTAAATCCCTGTGAAAATTTGGCCTCTTTTTCACTCAGAAGACACACAGAGCATGTATATTTCGTATTTAAACAGCAGTCTTTTGTGGTTTAATAATCACAGACAGTAGTCCATATCACCATTTAAATTTGATTAATTCTGCAGCCCTACTTTTGATTTATTAATCCAATTCTGAGACATTTCACATTATACAGTAAATTTCATTTTAATGACTGCTTTCCATTATTCTGTCTGTATTTTCTGCTTCACAGAAATTCCCGAATATTAGGGTACAGTTTATTGGCCATAATTTGACGACACTGTCATTTAAACAGAATATGGCTCTTTCAAACACTCACAAACTCGTATAGCTCTCATTATGCTTCACATTTGAAGAGCATCGATTAATTCCCATGCAGAGTTTTTGATAACATGACCTTGTTCTCATCATCAGTCACCATGAGAACTAGTTAACCCTTTAATCCACTGCCTTCCTTTCAAATAATGAGAATCAGAGCTTGTGTGAGTGATACAGATGGCGAGAATGAGATTTTAAAGTGAATGTGTTCAAAAGAGGGGGCAGGTCAGAAGTTTGGATCACTCAAAGTCTGTTCCAAAAAACATCCTAAGCAGTATCCTAACTGAAATGGCACAGATATGAAACTCACTGATCACTTAATGGTTGTTAACAAAATGAAGATTGAAATACTGAGTTTTGTTAATACTTTGGAGTACATTATATAGCACATTTCTTTTGTCTTGTTCACCTTATTGAATATAGGTATAGGTATAAAGCTTGATTCCTATATGAGGCTAAATGGCACTCTGAATGTACTGATGGAAAACTCTGTGAACTGTTTTTAGCTGTACGTGATTCAGTTGTGCATGCTGACTCTGCATATTTTCCAGCTTGAGTCGTTTTTACACACATACAGATGTGTTTTGTTGTCCCAAGTCCCTCAGGCAACACACTGATGGGGCAGTGATCCTGCTGTATCTCAAACATGAACAAACACACATGGATCTTGGTTTGTTTTCTATTAATCAGCAAAGTTCTCAGCCTGTTTGTGAGTTTTGCACATGTGGGAGAGAGATAGAAGATTGTTTTCATTAAAAGATCTGTAAGATTGCTTGATGGAAGGGCAAATTTGCCATTTATGAGTTTCTCTAGATCAGTCATACACACACACACGCCCAATATATAATCACACACTCATCCCCTTTACAAACACACACACACAAACACACACACACAAACACAAACAAATTGACGCAAACACAGTTCATAAACATTTTCTGATTTTTGTTGCATATTTCAGCAAGGGCTCTTAAAGCACATTGCATCATCAGTTAGTGCCGCCTCAGTACTCTCAGTAAGAGAATGGTCACACACAGGTCATACGAGGTCAGCTCTCCCTCATCCTCTCAGAAAACAATCAACTTATGAATGGTTTAACTTTATCTGTAAATTTGAAATAGGAATATTTTAGCATCTCAAAAATGATGTCCATGCCAAAACTCTTTTCTTTTTCACATTTCCTTCTCTTTCTAGGAGATGGCTTTGGTAGCCCCTGAGTCTCCTTCAGAGCAGGCCAGAAGAGTCTTCCAGACCTTTGACCCGGAAGGTAAGATTATTAAAAAGGAAGCATTTCATCTGTTGTGTATGTTTGTCAGTGAGAATAAGAAACCGAAGAAACTCAAAATGTCAACTCAACCCCAGCAGCTGAGTCAACTTGCCCTTCACTGTAAGGAAGATGAGCTTTACCTCCTCAAAACCCAGAGCAAGTTTATTATCTCTGCAGCTTATCAGGCAGTGCAAAGATCCAACGCTTACTGTGTTTGTTTATACTTTACTGTTACTGAGGAGAGAGGAAATGAGAAAGAAAAGACTATATTTGATCTGATACTAAGGCGTTATTTCAGTGGGGTATAAGAGTAGTAATTTTCTCCGACATGGAATTGTACAAGTTTGAAGGAATGTGAGAGTGTGTGTGGATCAGTTATGTAGTTCAGTGGCTACATTTTTAGGTTTAAGGTTAAGCCCTCCATTCTTTTTGATGACTCTCCCACAGTATCTCTTTACACAGCCAGATATCAGTCATAAAGACCAGACTACACACTCACATACTCCCTCACATCCACCAACATACGGTTTCACTGCCACTGTTTCAACATGCTTCAGCTGACAAGCCAAACCTGAACATATGAAGTGCAAACAAAACCAGACATTTCACATAATTGATCTTTGACAGAGATCCTGATTTATTTACCACAATTCACAAAGTATAATACAGTTGTGATATAGCTCCCAAAATTTATTAACTCTTTCCCCGCCAGCGTTTTTTTTTTTTTAAAAAGTTGCCAGCCACCGCCAGCATTTTTGATGATTTTCACCTAAATTTGACGGCCCTCAGAATATTTTTTGCTATGAATATAAGAACATATTATATATCAAAATAAAGAACCGAGCCTCTGCTTTTAAACAAAAAAATTTTATTCTATCTTCATGTGTTCATGTTCTATCACCATTTGAATGCAGATAGGTTTCATCAGAAATACAATATTTTGGACAAAAAACTGAGAAAAATGCATTTTTATCAAAGTAGTGTATTTTCAAGCAAAATACATTCAGATGTCATATTCTTTCACCTGTAAATAATTATATGAATAATTGAAATTGCATTCAATAAACAGAACAAACAGACACACACACACACACACACACACATACATATGATTATACACACACACACACAAACACATAGGCTACATACATACATATGCATACATATACTGTACACGAGCGCACACACACATATATACAGATAGACAGATATAGATCTATATATAGATCGCGCGCATACATACACATATATAGATAGATAAGGATCTATATATAGTTCGCACACACACACACACACACCTATTCAGATCGATGGGGTAATCGGTTACAACTAGAGATGTTTCTGTGTCTGTAAAGACATCTCTCTCACTGACTACTTCGTCCCGATCAGATTCAAAATGGTCAAAACATGATCTACATACATGATCTATATATGATCTACATTTTCTCTGATCCTTCTGTTTATGCCAATCGTCTTCTATTAGCACCCTAAAGACCCGGAAGTCTCGTAACTCATTCAGGACATGTGCTAGGGATTTCCTTACCGTAATACACCTAGAACATGGATTGCCGTAAAAACTCGTCAATGGCGGGGAAATTGACGAAATATCTCGTCAATAGCGGGGAAAGAGTTAAACAAGTTTATGTATTACCCTTCAAAAATTCTGGGTCTGAAAGATTTTTAAATGTTTGTAAAGGAAGCCTGTTATGCTTACCAAAGCTTCATTTGATTAAAAATTACAATAAAAACTGTGATGTTGCAATGCATATATAAAATTATTTTAATGTTAATATATATATTCCTGTGATGGCAAAACTGAATTGGCAGCAGCCCTTACTCCAATCTTTAGTTCATATGATCCTTCAGATATCATTTTAATATGCTGATTTGATGCCCCCCACCCCCCATGATTCTTTTAATAGAAATGTAGTATTTGTTTTACATTATAAATGTCTCTGTTGTTGTTTTTGATCAATTTAAAGTTTCCTGGCTGAATATAAGTATTAAATGAAAAACTCCAAACTTTTGAATATTATGTAGACCCAACATTTCTGTAGTTTTTCCAATATTTATAACAAACTCACTGATTACTCTTTCTATAGTAATGTTTTCCAGCTGAATGTCAGTTTGTCCTATATATGATTAACAGCCAACAGTGTTTTATTTGTGAGCAGTTCTGCTGAGGATTTGTGGGGAGGAAAGTCTCACGTGATTTATCATTTAAGATAGTCACTGTGCTCAGATGGCAAAGTCAGCAATGTAGCTTTATGAACAAACCACTGATGCTCACTTTGTCATATGTAGTGCAGTATATCTTTGCCTGTATATCCAGTTTGTGTTTTTTTCCCAGAGTCTGTTGCATGAAGTTATATTTTCCTCCCCTACTTTTTCCTCTAATATTTATTGTTCTTGTATTAAACCTAAGACTCCTGATGATAATATAGAGAATAGGTAGAGAGGGCGTTTGATGGAAGAAATGAGAACCTGGAGCAGAGATCGCCCACTGCACGGTCTCGTATCTGTCAGGTAGAAGAGGTTTGTGTGTGTATATATCACTGAATGTGTCACAGTGAACGTAAGTGTTCTTCCATAGTTTTGATTTAAAGTGTCTAATTTACAGCACACACTCAAAGTGTCATCAAGAACAAGATTAGATGTTCTTGCTTGGCATCTTTTTGCCTTTTACCGTCGTAAACAACATTCCTGTTCCTCACGTTAATAAGAACAATACTGTGTGTGTGTGTGTGTGTGCTCATGATGAGAGAGAGTCTGTGTATTTTAGCTCAATTTCAGTTACCGGCACTTTGAATGTGTTTATACCAACTCTAAACACAGACAGTTTAGGCACTAAATGAGATCTTTCACATGCATTTCATTTGTCCAAAGTAGAAAGAAAAACTTCTTATGCGTCTAACAGTCAGGTTATGTAGCATACTGTTATGCTAAAATGTTAAAACAACATGAAATCAAAATTGGCCCTTTTTACTTCACTAATAAATGCCCTTTGTCTTAATGTTAATCAGTGCATTGTATTACTATTTCCTGCAAAATTCATCCACCAAGCTTGTGAAGTTATGAAAAGAAATAATATTAGGCAATAAAATATTGTTGACAGTCCTGATCCAATTAAACCCTGATAGATGATGCCACCTCACATTATTTTCTACTGAATATTGTTTCACTCAGAAATGTATCACATTACAGAAGTAATATTGTGAATACCTATTTATGTGGATAGTATAGAAGCTATTTTAGCCAAAGTGTCTAATGCATTATTCAGAATGCCTGAGCGTATCTAGTTTCATGATGTGGTACAGATATTTATTGTTCTTAATCCAGTCACTGCAGGAAAGTTTAAAGCAGAGAGTTCATTTTATAACGAACGGAAAAGAGTGAGCATACCAGCTGCTCTGCAAACATCCTGGCTGACACTTGGAGACCAGAGAGAAGGAAAAACAACATACACCACTCATCCATTCATTTATCAGCCATTGTCTTAGCATGATTGTGTGCATATGTGTGTGTGGTCGGGAGAATGGCTTCAGTTAGAGAGATGAAACTAATGCTTTATGTTGGCCATAAGACACCTGTGGTGTGGGTGGTGATCAAGACCCTCAGAAGCTCTAACCATCTGCCTCTTCTTTTCTCCTCATCTTCAGATAATGGGTTCATTCCAGACACACTGCTTGAAGATGTTATGAAAGCATTGGATCTCGTCTCCGAGCCAGACTAGTAAGTTTGTTTGTGTGTGTGTGTGTGTGTGTGTGTGTGTTACTGTAATGTTGTAATGTTAATAGAATTTTGATAGCATACAGTAAATATTTTTTAAATAATACCTTAAATATTATTCCTTAAGAAATTTTTACTGTACATAAACATTTTAGATGCTTGAGGGTTAGTAAGTTTTAAAGTTTTTTTTTTTTTTTTTTTTTTTTTTTTTTACGTTTTATTCCTCAAAGAATCCTGAAAAAAACTTTTTTTCTGCAAAAAAAAATGCAGCAGCACAACTATTTTCATTGACAATGAGAATGTAAAAAACACATTTCAAAAACATAAAAAAAATCTTACCAACCCCTAATTCTTTAATGGTAGTGTGTATAATATTTACATTATAATATATTATTTTTATTATGTACAGCAAACATTATATCACTTTATTTCTAACACAGCAAGGTTACATTTGTATTTATCATAAATTGATTTGAAGAGGTTTGTGCATGTTAAAGCAACTATGCTCCCTTTGTTTGCACAATTTGGTTTCACATGCCATTCAGACAGACTCATTACTCTTTTAGAGCAAAGAAGAGAAATGGAGAGTAAAATCCCAACCTTCCATCTAAAGCCTGTTTAAAGCCACTCACCATAGTCCCTTTGAAACCTTCACCTCTTAAACCGTTTCCCACTGAAATCTGAGCAATTTCAAACCACATGCTTTCTTACATCAACCTTTGACAGCTTGAAAGACAACTTTAGCCTTTCAAAGGGTTTGTTATATGAAAGTTAAATTGACAGAATCAAGTTTAGGTCATGTGTTTGTTTTTACACAGCACTCTATTCTGTCAAAAGCAGTTTAGTCAAGTGTCGATGAAATCTGAACCCTCTTTTGGCCTCTTCTGAAACTACATGCAACATAATCAACGTTTTGGCAGTTTTTATGTGTTTGTTAAAGTGACCTGTGATCACATAAGAGAGCATTTATCATCCTCTGATTACTGAGTTTGTGTGGGAGAGAGTTAGTAATGTTATCAGTCTCTCTGTATGACTTTAAAAGGAAAAGTCTGCCGTTTTAACATTGCTGAGGTTGTTTTTAAAACAATATTAGTCAGATTCCAAGCATTACTCACTGTTATATGTTTAGTATCTGATCATAATTCATGATTATAGCTCATTTTGACGACAGCCTCAGACAAAAAATTACACTTCACTGCTCAAGGATGCCAATGAGCAATACATGCAGAAAATATGCAACATGCGTGCACACAGTGAGCTACACCTTTCATGGTCCCCCATCACTCTCTCTCTCTTTCTCATTCTTTCTGTCTCTCTTTTAGTGTGAATCTGATGAAGAGTAAGCTGGATCCAGAGGGGTTGGGTATTATACTGTTAGGCCAGTTTCTGCAGGAGTTCTTCCCTGATCAGGTAATACATGCATCATGTCTCTCTCTTTCAAGTTGAATGTTTAAACATATTTACAAAAACCAAAATGCTGCATGAGAGGACAGCTCACTGGGCTTTGAGATGATCATAAAGTGTCTCTGTTAAATTGTGAAGAAAGCTGCCACCTAAGATGCCTTATTTTCTAATACAGTATTCTCAGACACCATTGCATGTAACTTTGTTGATGACAGCAATCCCAGAATAAATTACGCTGAATTCAGTAGGAAAAATCTGGTGAAGAATGCAAGAGAAATTTATACAGGTATCAATTGAAAATGTGTAGAGGTATCTTATTGGACAACGAGACTGGCAAAATATTATTTAAAAATACACTTCTTTTATGTTGATTCTACATTAGTTTGGGCATTAAATATTGTTAATTACAAGCTTTAATGTTAGATATCAGTTTTTTTGTATGTTTTTTTTTTTGTTTTTTGTTTTTTATTCCCAGCCTCAGTGTATACCTACCCAATTTTTGTATATGCTATGTAATTTTATTTATTTATTAGTTTATTAGAGTATCATGCCATTAGTAATATGGTAACATCAGACTCTGTTGAATATCTATATCAGCTGTGAGTTGAGTGTTTTTGTGATACAGAGTGTCTGCCTATGTAGGGAGTTTAAAATCAGTCACTTATGAGGTTCGTTAATTAGGATGCTGCATATGAAGGCAGTAGGCAGCTCACACTACGTTTTGAAACATAGCTACCTCTCCTATCATGGCTATCCTGCTGTCTTTTTTTTCTCCCCCTTGATTCTTGCTCTTGCTCAACGTTGTTTGCTTTTTCTTACTGTTTTTTCATTAAGTTCAAATAAACCTACAATCAGCCCCAGATTAAATCTATGTACATTTAGCCCCTCAGAGAGAGAGAGAGAGGTGGAGGGAGAAGCTGACGGTTATAGTTGGCATGGACTTGCAGCTCCTCTGCTCTATGTTAAATAGATGAGGGCTTTAGGGATACATGCAAAAAGGCCTCAATTTACCATCAAATCAAATACTCTAACCCTATTTCAGGCCCACTTTGGCAGCGAGGAAGGCATGCGGTATGGGGGCTAGACAGAGGTATTTGGCTCCTGTCAAGACTCTGTGCTTGGGTTTTGCTGCTGGTTTGAGTTCGTCTGCAGAGTTCTGGCACCGGTTTGCAATCAGGTCTTTTCAGCAGCTGCATAGGGGGGTGTATGTGATTGTTTTAGACTTAAAGCAATGTATTCCAGTGTGCTGTCAGTCTTGAGCATGTCATTACATATAAAACCATTCACTGAAACGTTGTTTTAGGCCCTCTTGTCCAAGTTTATGGAGTGTATTTTGATGTGTTTGAGCTGGAATTGGACGTTTTGGTTGAGTTGTCTTAACACACGGAAATGTTTTTCTGGCATCCTATGGATGGAGTCAGATCTAGGCAGTATATGTCACAGTGAATAAGGACACATAGAGATGTTTGCTGATGTTCCACAGACTCGATGATGTACAGGGCTCGAAAAATTTCAAAATCCCTGGTAGCCCTTTGGGCAGGTATTCTTCAGATTTTGGTAGCCCGAAAATTAATTTAATTTGCCCAAATAAAAAAGACAATTTTTTAAATATAGAAAATCAGATAAGTCTAAATGTCAATCAAAAACATTTTCAATACACAAATATCAACAAAAATAAATGAAAGAATTTTATTTCACTATTTACAGGGTATCTACAGAATTTTTAAAAATCAATTTAAGGCAATTTATGAACCTTTTTAAGAGCTGCACAAGTCAAATGAACACTGTATGAGTGGACAACGTCTGGGTAACATTTTATGCCATAAAATGACATGATTTACAGTTTAGATACAAGTTTTCACACACCAAAAAAAAAAGCTTATAAAATGTCATTTCAGCTTTTAAACCTTTTTTTATGAAAAGGGACAAGTCAAAATATTATTATATTAATTAAAACAAATATTACTGTCTTAATTGTTTAGATTTTTAGAAGGCACATTAACTTTCATATTTACAACTCTATGTTTGCTGCATAAAAACATGGGTATATATTCGCATTGATCTGAACATAAGATAGGCACACTGGAAATGCAAATTCACTCTCTGCCTCGAGGTGGCGCTTAAGGAGCAAATATAGCGGTTTCTCCGGTAACGGCTGTACACAAAGCAGCACCGCGCTCATATACGCTGCTTTATCAGGCATTTTATAGGCAAGATGAAATGAAAATGCCAACTACACGTTTCTGAGGTTCCCTTCAGAGACACATTCACATAAAGACATCTGCGCCGCGTTTTGACTTTAAAAGGTGCAGCGCTCATATTTATTCAATGACATCATTGCCTTTTGAAGTTTAATCCAGCTGTATCGATTCTTGTCTTTCCGTCCCCAACTGTAAGACCTCTTGAAATTAAGACTTTTCTCATACTATTTAACACATTTACAACTTTTTGTGGCGTTAAATTTTATACAAGTAAATTGGGAGTTTAAGGACCCGTGGGAGCCCTGTATTTAAGGTAGCCCGTTGGGCAGGGCTGTGATACATTTTGGTAGCCCAACTGGAAAACACAATAACCCCGGGACGTCGGGCTAGCGATTTTGCGAGCCCTGATGTACATGTCCACACTGACACGTGTCGTCTCGCTTTTCCAGGATTCTGTGATCCCAGACTCATTTCCTGTGTATCACTATAATGGCCTGAAGCAGTCCAACCACAATGAGAAGGTAAGGCACACTCATGCTCATTTTGTAATGCCCAAACACACTTTAATAGCACATATTGCCCCTGCTGGCATGAAAGCCCTGGTGGGTCAGTCTTATCCTGTCTGATCCCTGAGATGTGGAGTCTGTGAGCAACCCCGTCCTACGGCCCACACCGCTACGATCTCTCAGACTAGCCTTCCAAGTCATTCCTGTGAGTGTCGACAGCTTTCAAGACTGTGCAGAGTGTATTAAAGCCACAAAAATCTGAAACCGTTTCACTGGACTAATGTCTCAGACTCTCGGTTCTCTCTTTATTTTGATTTGTGTTTATACAAAGTCAAACCGGGCAAGATGATTTGCATCATTTAAAAGACACATGGTCAAATGCATTTTAGTGTAATATTATTTTCAGTTTGACTTTAAATTTCAGTTTAGCTTCTTCGTTGGTTTTGTTAGTCATCGTTCAGTTTTATTTTATGGTCTCAGTTTTAATATATTTTAGTTTTAGCAATTATAGCCACAGGAATAATTAAGTTGTCGTCATTTACTCACCCTTATGTCATTCCAAACCAAAATGAGATTTTCTTTCTTCTGTGGAACACAAAAGGAAATATAAAGAATGATCTCTGTTGGTTCTCACGTGTCTCCAATATTAAATTGGCAAAACCTGATAGAACTTTTAAATGTGCTTTAAAAAGCAAGTGGAAGCATTTGAACGTTCAACTTTTTTTTTTATACTGTAATGGTTTATTTTATCTGTATTCCCTTTTTAAATTAATTTTATTTTGTTTACATAAAAGCATTTGTTTGTTTTGCTAGTTAAAGTTTTAAAAAACTTGAAACAAAGACTCCTTATATACTTTTAAAATTCACTCTGATTTTGTTCCAGGTGCTTATTCTCATCTCATGTTCTCTATATTGCCACTGGTAGTTAAGTGCTTTTTCTGACCATTGTGAACCATTGCCCATATTTCATACACATCCCCATAAAGAGTGCTAATGACATTTACACATGCCATCCTTAAGCACTAGAGAAAGCACCCCTGACCGCCTTGTACGTTCATTGATCACAGTGTGCGTGTGTGTATGTGCACGTGTGCGTGTGTGTGTGTGCGACCCTATACTTCTTAACGGAAGTAAGTGTGTGTGAGAAGGAGATTGACAGACGTTTAGGGATAATGGGTAGGAACTGCCACATCAGGCCCCTGAGGACACACAGGTTACTCTTCATTACTCTGGCAAACGCATTAGCGCAGCAGTAAAGTGTGCAGCCTTTGTTGTTGAGGTTTCCTCTGTGCCACTCGTATATTCACAGGGGCCCTTTCTCAGGAACCAAACACCTTGCAAAATGTAAAGAGCTCCTCTGGCTGTAACTCCTATGACTGTGCCATACTGGCACCGAAGGGATCTGCTCTTATTCCGTCTTCCTCAAGCACTCCTGCTTCATGTCACTTGTGCATTCTGCAGCACTTTCACTCTGCAGTCAGTATGATTCGATAATGATTTTGGGTTTTATTGTCAGAGTACTTTGACAAAAACCTTAATTTATTAAGAATTTGAATACTATGGCTCATTCCTTGTTAGATATTTCAGATAATTTGATTGGTTTCAGCTACTATTAGGGGTGTAGTCCTCTTAAAGGAATGGTTCACCCAAAAATGAAAATTCTGTCATAGTTTACCCTTATATTACTTTCTTCTGGAGAACACAAAAAAAAAAAAAAAAAATTTCACAAAAATTCAATACAGTGACTATAAAATTTACCATATTCTTTATTAGTTTATATACAGCAACATTTGTTATATTTTAAATTATAAATGTACAATTTTTTCAAAAGTGATTCATTTGCAATTTATTTATAATGATTTCATTAAATATTATGTCAAATTAATTTAATTGCAGAAATTGTGCATGTTATATACTCTCTTAAAATAATGTGATGTTATATGCTGAAGGCCTATATCGGCTTTATGTTGGATCAGTCAGTTCTTGATGTGGTACTTGTTCAATCACTGCTTTTATTGAGTCTGTGTGTCAGACTGACGTTCTCTGGCTGATTATGAGCACCCATGCATTTGTTTTAGTCTGAATATAAAGAAATGTTTATTTTAAGCATAGACTTAGAGCTGAACCCAAGCCCAGCTAACCAACAGCAGACTGTTATCTTAAGCCAGACAGCCCAAAAATCTTCAGAACATGAAATCTGGCTGACCAGTGAAAATATTTGGATTTTTTCAAATAAACATACAAAGAGTGTTGACAAGTTTTATAAAAGGCATGTTCTGACCAACACGGAGAACCCCCTGGTCTACGCGGCTAGAGTTGACTGGCTGCGTTGATAAATGTGTGCCTTCTAGTTCTAATAAGATGTAGAGCTTTATTGTGACTTTAAATGGCTGGTTATGGTTCACAGTCTGGTCAGCTGGAGGATGTCGCTCTTCCTTCCATTGCATTTTAACTGCCAAGAGCTAAAGTACAGCTGTAAAATGGGGATTCAAGGGGTTGGGTAATATAGGCAGCTTGAGAAATATGGAAGTAATTGTAGTAGTACAGTAAGGTGGTTTGAAGATCTTGAAAGTTTAGATCTGAATGTTTAAAGTTCAAGAGATCATCTTTCAACATCCTTTTCTTCACCTGCCTATTGGCTGGTTTTGCAGTCTTAAATCAATCTAATATCTTTCTGTAGTCAAAGAGAGCGTCAATGTTGCTTTCATGGATGGTTCTCATAACTGGGAAAGCCGATGAACACTCATGGTTGATGACAAAAGCAACTTTTTTGCTGAAACACAAGGTTGAGTAGAGGTTAGTTGGCTGCTTAGAAGAAAAATGACAAGTAGAGTCTTGCAAGTGTGTGATCTGCTTCCCAATGGTTTGGAAAGAGCAGTTTTCCCCGGTTAGCATGTCTGAGCCTCACTGCATAATGGACTGGTGATGTTGGTGTAGAGATGTTTGTGGCTGCCACCAGAGGGAGCACCATGGAGCTTTATGGCTTTTGCTCAAGACTGGGTTGAATTAGGCGATGCCTAAAGGAAGTTAATTGGTCAATTGACCTCCAAATCACACTCACTATTGTCACCAATGAAACCTGTGAAACACATTTATATAGATGAATAGATTGTGTAACACAATGTACACCAGCAACAAAAAATGGGGGTGCATGTTTATCGTGACACTTTGTCAAGGGCAGATTCCTTCCTGGCAATATGACGCCCTCCATATGGAAGCCATCGACTGTCTCATGTCTGGTGATGTCATAGCAAGAGGCCTGGTCTGTAATGAGACACATACAGAGAGAGACACACTGGCATTCCCAGAAACAAGGGCCATGGTTTTATTTAGAGGATCAGGAAGTGATTGTACATACACAAATGTGTTGCATGTTCACCTCTTGTGTTTCTCTCTGCCAGGTGAGTTATGTTGAGGGCACTGCTTTGGTCATGGGTTTTGAGGACCCCATGGTACGTACGGACGACACCCCGGTCAAGCGCTGTCTACAGACCAAATGGCCCTACATCGAACTCCTGTGGACCACAGAAAGGTCGCCCTCCCTGAATTAATCTTTATCTCTCACCTTTCACCTGCCAACCTCTGGCTACACGGCCCGCTGTCTTCAGGAATGCTCATAGGACTCCTCACTCTCTCTGCAGTACATTTAGGAGGCCAACACGAGGCCTGACGTTCCAATGAGAGACAATGCTCTTCGCCTGGCACTCACACAAAGCCTCTTGTTTGCTTTTTACACGTCAACCGGCTTGATTATTGGGCTAATTTTGTGTTTAAAGCCCTGGAGGTGAACAAAAAAAAGGTGTTTTTTTCTAAATTATGTTACTTTCTGTTGCCATCTCAAATGTATTTGCTTTTGCAGGTGTTCATATTATTTTTAACTTTCTACCTGATTTTGTTTACTGGTCTGAAATGATAAATCTTTGAATTAGCATACCAACTGCGATGATCTTATGAGTAATTTATGGAATTGTTAATATATATATTTTTGTTTTGTTTTTTAATTTGATGTTTGATTGTTAGTAGTTGTAAATATTTAAGGGATCATTTGACCAAAGTCTCTGGTTGGACATAAAGTATTTGTGTTTGTCAGTGGTCAGCTGAGGAGCTGCTATGTTCTGCAGCGCTCGGCCCTGAGAGGAAGTCTGTTTAGACAGGTTTACAAAAGAATGCACTACAACCCCGTGCTGGGCACCAAACGACACTGGGAGAATAGGGCAATTTTAGTATTTAAACTTTGAAGTAACAACCCTCCAGGAGGGAATCTGCAATGACAGGAGGGATTCTCTGCATGAGAGAGAAGAAGAATAACACTGACAAACGCTCACCCTTTATTTATTCTGATCCTAATGGTTCACTAAAATAAACACTTTTGTTCTACATGTCTGGACTGTAGTGTGTTTGTCTTGTGTAAGATGAAATGGTCCTGAGGCTATAATATGTAACTGAAAAAAAAATTCCAGCACTTTATTTTTTGAAATCACTGAAAAACTAACCTTGCCAATCAATGTCTTTCATCATGTTTTCTTATGCTGTCAGTAGTGGAAGGCTGTAGCAGATCCTGGCATAGAGCGACAGCATTAGGAACTTTAGGTTACACCTGCAGATGAGATGCTAATGATGTTATGGTACAAAAAAAAAAAAAAATCTTTTGCATTTGTCTTGAACTCACCACTTCTTGACGGTAACTGTCCACTACAGGAAAATTGCTACTTTGCTGTAGTTGAAACTATGTGACAGATTAGGTAAGTAAATAGGTAAGTATATGCTTTGTTTGATAGTACAGTATATGGATACCGCTATGTAGCTGTATGCATATAAATGTATATACAGTACATATAAATAATTATTATTACAAATTACACAAATTTCTTTAAAAATAGTGATAGACCCCAATACGGCCCATCCAGATTTTATTTTATGTATATTTACGCATTTACACATAATGATTTATTCAAGTATGGATGACTTTTTTTAACCTTATTTTCTCAACCAGGATTGTTTAAAGTGATTTAAATTAATTTATATTAAAATAATTTTTTACAATAATCTATATGCTAAACAGATTTAAAATGAAATTTTCTTTTTTTTTTTCTCTTTTTTTTTTTTTAATTCTTAACTTTTATTACAGAACACAGTTAAAACAGGAAAAAAAATAAAATAAAAACAAGCAGATTTGTCATAATTGCAACAGAAAATACTGGAGGAAATATTATAGATTATATAAGGGCCCTTTGAATATTTGGTTGGACAGTTTGGGGCCTTCAAGTCAAAAAGGTTGAGAACCACTCCTTTATATAGTTCCTTAGTGATTTTTGCATTTCTTGGCTACCACAGTTATCAGTTGTTTGGTTTACTTTCAGTCTTTTAAGCTGTTGAAAGGGAGATATTAATACGCCAGGTCAATTGCTCATTTTCAGGGTTTTGTTTTTTCTTTGACTTAGCAGTTATATTTTGTGTCAAATGGTCATGATCAGTATTTGTTTTGACTGGTTACTGAAGTCTAAATCAATTTGGGCTTAAAAGCCTGCCATCAAATATATTGATATACACAACGATCAATATACGATCAAATACAGGATGTGATCGTTGTGGCCGTATGATCCTCAGAGTCACCGATCAAGCTGCTCTGGTTTCCTCTGCAAAGGTCAGACCAACAGATAATTAAAAACGTTCCCACTAAGGGTGCATGTGACATATGGAACACATCTTTGACGGGTCAAATGACTTGCCCAAATTCCACATTATTACAGAAAGAAATAAAAGTGACATTTAGTGGAACCAAATTTTTCATTAAGCTTGTAGCGAAACGACTTGGCTCCACATCAAACGAGCAATATTCAATGGCAGAGAAAATAAATCCAAAATAAGATGCAGAATACAGGACTTTTATATGCGGAACGTGCCTGTTGAGGTCTTTCATGTCTGCTTAGTTTAAATTTTTACTTTTAAGAATATTATTTGGGATTGGGTCAGCTGGAAGTTATCAAACGTTTGTTGCATCATTATCATAAACAATCTTAGCTAAAATGATGTAAATATTGATGACGCTGTGGTCATCGCTCTGTAAACATTGCAAAGTGCACACTGCAAGAGATTCTGTTATGGCTCGCCGTGATCATATATCACTCCAGCAAATCCGAGACAAGTGTATATATTGTAATGACTTAGTATAAACAATCTGGTGTTTGACAGGTGCTTCAATTCTCAGTTACATGACGATAATATTAATGTCTGTCTGGAATACGAAAACATGGAGGATTTTATATGTCACAGCCAGAGTTTATCAGTTCTTGGCAGAACAAAAGTTCAAGAAATCTTAATAAATGAACAGAAAATGTGAAGGAGGGAGTATTTTGGGATGGTTTATTTCAAACATCACTGAAATAAAAATAGAAAGCGACATCCGTAGAATAGAAAGTATTTGGACCCTTAAACATTTTTAAGGGTTCGCTGTGATCCTTTTTTATTGAATCTCAGGCAATTGTCCTCTTGCTGATGATTATTCAGTTTGAATTGTAAGCTAAGTGTTGGCTATGAAAAAGCCATCGTAAAAGTAAAACAAATGCATAAATTCTGAAAACAATACATGAAATAAGTGAATCTGGCTCAATTAACAGGAAAAGTATGCTAGAAAAGATTGTCCCTCAAAACTCGCTAATATGATCCCCAGGGGGGAAAAAAATGAAGAGAATGGTTGTTTTGAAGGGCTTCAGTAGCTGAGACCAAAGTAAAGGTTCACCAGTTTATCATATAAAGTGCTCTACAGAACACTGGCCTCTACGAGAAGATAGAATAAAAGAAGCTGTCGACTAACACACTAAAGTTCCGAAAAAAAGTTCATTTTTACAGCAAGAATTATCACAGGCCAAATTAAAGGAATATTCCGGTTTCAACAGAAGTCGAGTTCAATGGAATTTCATAATGTTGGTTACTGCAAAGAATTATTTTGACTTGACCCTCATTTTATTCATAATATTAACAGTAAAATGAGCAAAAATAGAGGTTATGATAAGGCACATAAAATGGAAGTGAATGGGAACATTTTTAATGGTTTAAAAGCAGAAATGTTGAATGTTATAATTTTTACAAAATTATTAACATTCATTCTTCTGTTAAAGCTTATGTACTATTTGACCAGTGAACTCGTTCTTGTCATTTCTGGTAAAACTTTTTTTGGTGCACTTTATATTAGGTGGCCTTAACTACTATGTACTAATATCAAAAAATAAATAAATAAGTACAATGTACTTATTGTGTTCATATTGTATTGCAGAACACTTTTGCTGTTATTGAGGTGGGATACGGGGAAGGTTAGGGACAGGTTTGGTGGTATGGGTAGGTTTAAGAGTGGGTTAAGGTGTAAGGGATGGGTTAACAGTGTAACTGTATATGCAAATATAGAAATTAATTATAGGTGTAATAACATGCAGGTATTTTTGTAAAAACATGCGTGTATATAATCAGTACATTGTATTAAATTATTAATGTAAATGTAAGTACATAGTATTTAAAGCCACCTAATATAAAGTGGGACCCAAATTTACAATGTAAGATTTGGAATCTGTCAACTTCAAGTAAAGCAGTAATCAAACGTCTTAATATTTTTGCAAGGCATTTTATAGTTTCTGTGAGTCCACATTTAGTACGTGCAATTTCTGTCATTAAAATACAGCTTTTATGAACATCCATACTGTATCAGCAAGTGCAAAGTTAATGGTGCATTGACACTGCAACAGAATTTGCTTTGTATTTAACATTTATGCTGGTAAGTATATTATATTTTGCATGATTAAGCTTGCAAGACTTGTTTCAAAATCCCAGTGTTTCTGGCCAGTGTGATAAAAGTCTGTCTGGCTCTTTGCCTCCCAGAGCCTTAGAGGGGAATTCAGAGAATGTTCTCCAGCTCTCTCATTCCTCCTGGAATGAAAGTACAATACATGGACCATGCCTAATCTATTATTTTTCCGTCTGTTAGATATGAACTCTTCTCATTGTTTACAAAAAGTCTTCAGAGGCAGCTGAGCCAAATATGTCATTTCTGAGAAGAGAAGCGGGTATCCATTCACTACTGTGAATGTGTTTTATTAGACCAGACAGAGCGATGACGACAATCACTGGAGGTCCAATACTGAACCCATTATCGTCTATGGAATCGAATCATCATGCTTTTAGTCCTAGGTTGCAAAGACAACACTATATATAAGATTGTCGCCAACAATCTTCACCAGGACCCAAAAATGGACAACAGCGAACACTTCAGATCTGGCTGATGCATGTGTGCTGGGGTGATGGCTTTTATATATTTCACCTGCTTCTCTTTGAGAGTGGGCCAAAAACATACTTTATGTCTCAACAGCAGTATGCTATGTAAGGAAATGTTTTGCTAGCTCTACTGTGGAGTACTTTATGGTGAACAGAGAAGCAGTGGAATTCATTTTAACTTGATCTATACTTTTGAGGTGCTTTTATTTTCAAAAGATCATGCTACCCTCCTGCACATTAATCTAACTGCAATTTTAAAATATATAATTTTAAAAAATTATTTAAAACTACCTAAAACACTGAAAATATAGCATTTGTTCATGTCCCCAGTGTCTAACAATACATTTTAACATGAAATATAATGTTTAAAATCCTTCAGAAATGATTTTTATTTTGCATTTTTGTGTACCTCCATATCCCATCTGTGCTTTAAATATATTTATAATATTTTGGATAAAATACACATTTTATTCGTGTCCCCAGGTTTTCACTCAGTCCTGTTACCCTAACACATTCCCCCCTCTAAAAAACTGGGAAAATTCCACAAGACACATTTTCAACATTATATTGCAACATCTGGATCTTCTGAAGGCAATGAAATGATCGGAAGCATGTGGTCTTATTTTCTTTTCTGTATATTTGAGGATTTTGTAACGGTGGCTGGGAGAGTCATTATAAATATACTGTCCTGTTACCTAAAATATTTCTAAGATGTTACTTGTTTATTTTAAAAATACAAATCTTTGGTGAATCACTATAATTTGCTGAGTTTTCTCATAATATTAGCATGTACTCCATGTGGCTAGATTATATGTATTTGCTAATTTTATCCTAAAATCTCAATCCTGTTACTTTCAGTCCTGCTACTCATGTACTCATATATGCTATACTTATATATAGGAACTGAGTAAAAGTAACAGGAGTGAGTAGTGTCATCAGATATATTAATGTAAATATTAGTTTACATGCATATTAATCTAGATAAGTTTGAAAATGCATCTTTTTCTCAATGTTTTGGCCTTCTATCCACACTGAGACGATGCTTTTGTCCAGAGAAAACCTATGGTTGTTCCTGCATTTTATATTACATTCCTGCAAGAATGATAGAAAATGTACTTGAAATTTCTGTCCTGTGGCAATTATGTATTAAGACTCCTATATGGAATGGCGTTTGAGTGTGAGCTGTGATATAAGAAAACAAAATCCACAGAAAAACTGAAAAGATATTAAGTTCATTATTTTTAATATCAATTTTAATTTAATATTTTTTTTTTTTCATTATTTATATCTTATAACCCGTCCTCTACCCCTAAACAAAAACCTCTGCAGACCACTAGATTTAAATAAAAACATGATTTGGCCTTTTTTAGCAGTGAGGTCAGCTCACTAGTCAATGTTCAACACTTTCACTATACCGGTGCAGGCATTAACACCTCATGTGTAGTCAAACCTGTATACTAATATAATGGATACTCCTTCCTTCCTGTTACCAATTTCATTCCTGTTACTAAATAGTTTTTTCTTTAAAAAAATAGTTAAACCACTATTTTTTAAATAAAGTTTGGTCCATAATTTATCCTGTTGTTTAATAAATTGCATCATAGAAAATTGATAAGCTTGAGGTTTGAGTTGCCTTTATAAAAAAAAAAAAATAATAAAAAAAAAAAGGGTTTGTGTACTTTAGAAAAATACACCTTGTGTAGATAAATAGTGATTTTTTTTTATGATAAAAATAATCTTTTTTGACCATGAAACCAACAATTTCTTTAAAATAAACACCTGCCTGCGGGGGAAATGAAAGAATCTGTTGACATTTTTAAACATGCTTTTTAAAAGACTGGTAACAGGACTGAGAAAAATACATCCATCTTCCACTTAAAAATTCTGTAAAAAAATAAATAAAGTTACCTGAGATGGACCAATACAGATTTTGAATAGTTAAATATTACTAGATTCAGTCTAAAGAAGATTATAGAAAATTATTATTATTATTTTTTTAAGAGTTTTGGAAGCAAATGGCACCCATTCGGTGGAATGGCCCAGAACAAGTTAGATGTTTCACAATGATATTTCATTAGGCTATGTTCTGATATTAAATTAAAAAAGCACAAAGAAAACAAAAATAGCGACTTTATTCAAAACTTATTCTCCACTGCAGACTGTCTGCCGCCATTATCAAGAGTACCACGATGCATGCATGTGCATTCCTCTGCTGGTAAACAAGGCGCAGTGCATGCTTGTTCTACGTCAGCAGCACCATACACATTTTCCCATGGAATTGGGCTACTTTAACACTGTTGCCGCGGGTTGTTTTTCATGTCCGTGGGTTTAAGCGACCCCAATAACGTGTTATTTAACCCATGGAATGCGAATTTTACCAGAGGAATCCCTCCAAAAAAACATGTATTTTACCAGTGGACCTCCCTTGAAACATGATTGGGCTAGTTTGTTTTTGTAATGAAAACCTGACAACCCTGCCACGCATGCGTTGTGGAACTCTCGATAATGGCAACAGATGATGCGCGGGGGAGAAGAATTGTTGAATAAAGTCAATATTTTTGCTTTCTTTGCACACAAAAAGTATTCTCGTAGCTTCATAAAATTACAGTTGAACCATTGATGTCACATGGACTATTTTACTGATGTCTTTACTACGTTTCTAGGTCTGGGAACATTTCAGTTACATTGCTGTCTATGGAGGTTCAGAAAGCTGTTAGATTTAATCAAAAATATCTTAATTTGTGTTCCGAAGATGAACGAAGGTCTTACAGTAATTCATAACTGCGGTCCCTTTTTTTTATTTTATATATATATATATATATATATATATATATATATATTTTTTTTTTTTTTTATATATATATTCTTTCATCAGTCTTTATTTTCAAGCTTCAAAAAGTTCTTAGTTTAGGCTTTGACACATAATAAAAAACCCTCAGCTCAAACTTCTCAGTTAATGTTTGCGTCTTCTTTAGAAGAGTTGAATGAAACCACTTTATTCATAAGGATAAACAGTCATTATGTATGTCTTGAAGCTAAATTTTGATTGCTTGGATTGAAAAAAAAAATGGTGAGAGAGTATTAAAAATATCTTAATTTCTGTTCCGAAGATGAACAAGATTTGTATGTGTTTGGTATGACATGATAGTGGGTAAATGATGGTAATTTTCATTTGAGGTGAACTGTCCCTTTAAAGGGATAGTTCACCCAAAAAATGAGAATTCAGTCATTAATTACTCGCCCTCATGTCGTTCCAAACCTGTTCATCTTTGGAACACAAATTAAGATATTTTTGATGAAATCTGAGAGCTCTCTAACCCTCCATAGACAGCAATGCAGCTGAAATGTTCTGAGACCCAGAAACGTAGTAAGGACATCGTTAAAACAGTCCATGTGACATCACTGGTTCAACCACAATTTTGCGAAGCTACGAGAATACTTTTTGTGTGCAAAGAAAACAAAAATAATGACTTTATTCAACAGTTCTTCTCCTCCAAATCACACCTTCCAACATTATCAAGAGTACCTCTGCATGTAATCAGTGCATGCGCTGAGCCTTGTTTACGTGCGGAGGAACGCACACGCATGCGTTGTGATACTCTCCATAATGGTGCCCTAGGATGACTCGAAGGAGAAGAATTATTGAATAAAGTCATTATTTTTGTTCTCTTTGCACACAAAAAGTATTCTTGTAGCTTCAAAAAATTGCAGTTGAGCCACTGATGTCACATGTATTGTTTTAACGATGTTCTTTCTACATTTCTGGGTCTGGGAACATTTCAGTTGCGTTGCTGTCTATGCAGGGTCAGAAAGCTCTCAGATTTCATCAAAAATATCTTAATTTGTGCTCCGAAGATGAACAAAGGTCTTACGGGTATGGAATGACATTGGGTGTGAGTAATTAATGACATAATTTTCATGTTTGGGTGAACTATCACTTTAAGCACTGTTTTTCTTTCTGTTCTGTAATAAAGAACCTTAGATTGTCAAATTAAATAGTAATGTAAATTCAATTCAATTCAATCTCTAAACCATTCAGCTTATATTCAGCCCTGAAAATCCTGTTGATAAACAACTCTGGAAGTTATGATGTGAAAATTAAAGTACTTCAGGGTTTTAAATGGGCACATACATTATTGAATAAACACTTCCCCGATCTTTCACACCTTTATTGTCATTTATGAAAATTTAAATATGATGTCTGCTTTGTTTAAATATGATATTTGGTGACATACACTAACAAAACTTTTTACTGCATTTAGAAAAAGGGAGCCTGATCAGATGCAGAAGGCAGCTGTCACCATCTTTGCTGTTAAGGAGGAAGAGGCAACATTGTCTTAAAACCCATCGGATGTTTTGATTGTATTTGAAGATGATGTCTGCCAAGTCTTGGGTCAGTGTACCGGTGCTTTTTTGCACTAAAGTATTCCAGTAGTGACACTATACAAGCTACTTAAAGTTTGTAAATAAGTGCTGTTAATCTTGAGGAAAGCCATTTTTATTTTTAATTTTTTTTACATAAAAATTATCTACTGTTTCATATTATTTAGCAGTTATTTATTATTAGTAGTATTATTATTCATTATATTTAACATTTACAATGGATTTTTGTTAAACATTTCCTTGTTTGTGTGGTCTTTGGTGAAAATTCAAAAATAGCTTAAATGTTATATTTTTAAATATACAGCCCACTGATTTTGTTTTATGCTTGAAAATAGTTGTTGTATTTCAATAAATACTTGAGAAAACACTCCTGTTCTGTCATGATTTCTTTGTAGCAGTGTTTTTGCTTAGTCTTATGTAACTTTATTGCTTTGAGTTTGATGAACTTAAACCATTTAAGGCAATCGGTTTCCTCAAACCATTTAAGTAGCTTGTTAGTAGTTAAGTAGTTGTTGTAACTTAGAATGAGTTACCTGAATAAACTGATTGAGTGGAATAAACTTAAAATGTTTGTTGAGTTTGCTCTAATAATTGACTACGCCAACACTAAAAAAATAAATTAATGTAACTCAATGTAAATGAGTTTATAGTACTCATATTTATTGGTTTTAAAACTTAAATGGTTTAAGGCAATCGGTTTCCTCAAACGGTTTGAGTTACCGTAACTTGTCGGGTTTTACAGTGTAAGGTCAGTATTTCATTATATAACATCCGCACCAGGGGCGTGTCCACAAGGGTGGCACGGGGTGGCACCCTAAAAATGAGCTTTGCCACCCCAAACCAGAGTAATAGTGCAGTGAGAGCGGAGCGAAAATCATGGAGCTGCGTGATTTTGACTGAAGCGAGGAGTTGTTGAGAGAAGTCGGGAGTTGTAGTTTTCGTTCGCTCCGAGAGCGCTCCGCTACCTCTCCATCACGAGCGCGATTAATGCCAACAGCTCATAATATAACTGCATTTTATCAAGAATTGACGCGATTATCTAGCTTGACACTGGTGGCATGCATCCTAGCATTTTAAAATGTGTTTTGAGTAGTTTTCTAAAAAGTGTGAGATTGTTCACAGTTTGAACCCAGACTGTTTGGTGATCACAGGATAGGCGGTGAAGGGAATGACTTCATTTAGACCAGATTAAAACTCTGACAGCCAGATGGAGCGCACACACAGCCCGCGTCTTGCGCTCAGATGTGAACACCGCCTAAATTTAGGTTTGCTCCAATGAAACAGGTCAAGCAGGACGTGCGATTGTAGCTTCTCTTCAAAACATCCGCACCGTTTATTTTTCAAACGTTATACTTATCGCGCGCGCTTCACACCAATGTTTAACTCTGGACGTCTGACGAGGATAATTACCGTTCATTATTTGCAGCCGGTGTTAAAATTGCGTAATTAAAAGCATAGGCTTTAAGACTGACAGATTGAAACAACTTCAACTGAGTAATATGGCGATATTAATATTAATTAATGTAACTTTGATATTATCTAAAAACAAAGTCTTTATTTATTTAGACTGAATATAACTCAATATTTAGATCAAATATATGTATATTTTATATAATTTAATTTTGTATAAAATATTTATTAAAATAATAATCTAAGTAATTTTTTGATAATTAGAAATAATAATCTTTAAAATTAATAGCTATCTATACTAATAATACAGTAGTAGCAATATAATAATAAAGGTATTTTCATGTCTTAATTGTTTAATAAGGTGTGCATATAGATATTGTATGTGTATGTGTTTCCATAAAAGGAGTTGGCCGGATGCTGTGTGATGTGGTGCAGGAGTCGGGTCTCGTGCGCAGCTCATTATAATGTTTAGTAGTCAAAGAGCTCGGGCAGAGAAAGGCGCGCAGCTTGCAAAAAGGCAGCAGCAGACGCATGGAGCGCGCACTCAGTTTCTGACAGCTGAACACGGACATACCTTACATTCTGTTTGCACACCTTTAATCAGAACCTTTGGATTACATTTGGAGACACCGGGCTGACGCCATGCACCCTTGTTTTTTCCGCGTGTGTTTTCGTGG
The DNA here is from genome assembly GCA_039654775.1 of Spinibarbus caldwelli. Lineage (NCBI taxonomy): Eukaryota > Metazoa > Chordata > Actinopteri > Cypriniformes > Cyprinidae > Spinibarbus > Spinibarbus caldwelli. Next base: position 20,560,290 of record CM077227.1, read on the forward strand.
GTTTTTGCTCATATTTTCAATTTTATGCGAAGCTGCTGCATTCAACCTGGATTTGGAAAAGCCAACGGTTTACAGTGGACCAGAGGGAAGTTATTTTGGATACTCACTGGATTTTTACCACCCAACACAGGATAGAAACGCGTAAGTGAGATTAAGAAAACATTTTTGTTGTTTATTTTGTTGTTTTTTTATATATATATATATATCAAATTGACAAGCTTCCACATAGAGACATCTTCCAGTAGATATTTCGTAATAACAACTTTCTCAGAAACAAACTTAGTTTGTTTATGCCTACAATGTTGGAGACTTTTGACGCAGCTTCTTATACAAAAACCTTTTCAGCACCACCAATATGGACCAGTGAACTCAGACGCCTGAGGTTGATAATTGGAAAAGTAATTGGAAAGCTAAACTAAAACAGGCTAACTCACATTTGAATTACTTTGCTGGGCCTCATTTTGTCACTTGGACGTGTATTACTTTGATCCAGTAGGATGCTGTTGTGTGTAGATTTATGCCTTTCTCTCTCCAGCATATCGGTGCTGGTTGGGGCTCCTAAAGCGAACACCTCTCAGCCTGGGATTGTGGAGGGAGGAGCGGTGTACTACTGCCCCTGGCCGGCATCAGACCCAGACTCCTGCCGCCAGATCCCCTTTGATAAAGCAAGTAGGTACCCTCATGATTTAGAGCCTGTCAACTAATACAGAATGTTCAGAACAGTTTCTGCTGAAACAATTAGCCCCTTTCAGATATAACGATGTCTTCTTAAGTGCCTTTTTATGCATTTTCTTAAATTGCTGTCTTGAATTTAAACTCTTACATTTAAAATAATGCGCAAATAATTTAGAAACACATGCTATGTTGTTTCTTTATCTTATTTACTAGCACAGATGTCAAAAGCAACATTTTTAGAGTAGGTTTCATAAATTCCTGTTCCTCTAATAAAAAGATCAAAAACCACATACAAGAAAGAGTTAATTTCACCGCATATGGTTTGGTTTAAAATTTCAGGAGCGGAGTAATTACCAGGGAAAGGCGCGTAACTTTACCTCGGTGCGTAATCTGCCGTAATTTGGACGTCCATTACGCGCGTCTATTATTTGGGTCAACATAACATTTTATCTTTACATTTAACTTTATTTGTTCACTATTTCCCACTGTATTTCTGCTGTGTGTGTCGTCTAATTCATTTAGTGAGGGAAAGGTGTTGATGTCTGTAGGTATTGTGAAATTAAACTTGAAGTGCCAGAAAAAGGAAAAGTTGCTTTGGACAGAAAACATCAAATTTAAATCGATTTTGTCATCTGGAACGGAGATTGCAGGGGTGTTTATGATATTACTGGACTATTTTGAGGAGCCGTGGCTTTCCGGTAAATGCAGTGGTCGGTTTTGGACTCAGAAACGCGGCGTAGATTGGAGACGGACTTGGATTTGAGCGCTGATGTTTCGTCAATGAGTCTCCTGGTGTTATTCATAGCATTCTCTAGAGGGAGCTTTGATCGCAGTGTTTATGCTCTGTTCCTGGTTTTAACGTAGGCTCTGATCAGAAAAGGCTATTACATAGAGAACCACGCGGCCAGTGCGGTCTGATTCTCGAACGAATGACTCGTACGAGCCGGTTCTTTATACATACAGGGCGAATGTAGTCCGATTCTCAAACAAGCGACTCGAATGAGCCGGTTCTCTTTAGTGAATCAAAAACAATTAAGACGAGCAGTGTGATCCGACTCCCGAATTAATGACAGTACAATGTATTGATTTATTATAGCATCTACATTTAATCAGTCTATAACATTAAAAACTTCAAAAATGGATGGAATAATTGATTTGCATGACTTTGGAGCAACTAATGCTGAAATAAAAAATCGATTTTATTATTATTTGGTTATATTAGTCATTGTTTATTATGAATAGTCATTATTATTTATTTATTTTAACAATTATTTCATTATTGCTTTGTTAAGCTAGAAAGAAAAGGAAGAAAATTCTTTTTGCATCATCATATTCAGCCATTCAGCCATGTAGATGAGCCAGTGAGAATCACCATTTGAAGATGAAGTACTGAAGTGTGTATGTGGAATTGACATTGAAACGGTTTGTTTTTTGGAGATGAAAGCAGAGGTGCTCTGGTTCAAGACGGTTGGTTTTAAAAGGAGCCTGATGGTGATGAGGTGAGAGAGGCAGAGAGAGATATGTGAGAGAGAGTTTAAAGAGCTGTAAACACAAGGGAAATAAGGATAGAGACCAAACCCTGATGAGGGAGGACAGAAGCGCTGTCTGTTCTTTGTTAGTGTCTGAGAAAACGTGTTATGCATTTCCAGCATCTACTCAGCAAGAACATCTACGCCGAACACACTCGTTTCCAGATTCATTAGTCACATTGTTTTTAACACACTTGACCTTTGATCCGGTGTGCTCTTCCCACTGTGGCCCTTAGAGCTCTCCATGGGGGGGGCAAGGCATGTGTGTGTGCAACTGACGTTTCTGATGACAGCCTGTGTGTGTGTGACTAAAGCAGTCCTGACTGAGAAGAGTAAATTCATTAGATACACCAGATAGGGTCACGTACCAATAGACAGATGAAACAGATGTTTTAAAGCACCAAATGATGCCCTGCTGTGTTTTTATATTGCAAGTCTGGCCTTGCATTTTAGTGCAGTCTGTGTCACCAGAACATGTTCATTTAAGCAGGATGTCCTGAATTTTTGGACTGTTTCATACTTTTCTGTATTTTAAGTTTGAACAGTCTCATTATGTTTATAAATTGGAAATAGTACTGCATGAGTAGGGTTGGGCGATATGACCAAAATTTTGTATCACGATATGAGTAATTTTATTTCACGCTAACAATATATATCACAATATAGTTATTATTGCTTTAAATGAGGTCTTTATAATATCAACATTTTTGATACCATAGAAATTTCATCTTTCTTGTCACCAGTGTCAATATCACAAAAAACTAATACTAGCCTAAATTAAAAAAAAAAAAAAAAACTCACTGAAGACTAGTAAAAAGTCAGTGATTATTAAAAATATGAAACTAATCGCAAGCAATAGGACAAACAATGCATTGTATAAAGTAATCAAATTAATAAAAACACTGCATATTCTTCACTGTGTAAATTAAATATATATTTCTTATTAAAGTTACAAAAGTGATTTAGTCAAGAGCAGTGAGAGATTTTCTCTTTTGTTGTTTGATTAACATGAATGACAGACAGCAGGAATATCAGACTTTCTTTCTCAGCTGTTTACTTTCACTTTGAACACATACAAGTGTGTGTATTTAACCATTCAAGGCCAATAAAGCTGCAAAAATAGCTCAATACTCAATACGCATGTTTAATACTTCTGCGCTCTATGAGCACCGTCTTCATGTGCGCTCAGAAACAGTCTCTCAGACAGTGCGTGCATATAGCAAAACGAGTTCTCTTTCGCTGCTGATTTCATTAAAATGCATAAAATGTCCTGTTTTAAAACCACAATGCTTAAAAACACTTGCAAACAATACGTTTCAGTGACCACATATAGCACAGCAACGTCAAGTGAGCTTGTAACCGCGATAGAGATGACAGTTCAAAATCTCTACCGGTTGTCAAATTTCTACCGGTTAATCATGTCTACTGATATATAGCCCATATGCATGAGTATGTTTGTGTCTGTTTAGTGTTATTTAGTGTTCATCCATTCTGCTGATCTCACTCAGCAACAGCAACTTCCTACAACGCAGCATGGTCATATTGCACTTACAGGCTTGCAAAACATAATATAAACACACTCAAATTGTAGCTAAAATTAATAACAAGAAAAAAAATGTTTTGGCATGACGCCCTTTTGGATACAAATTTTGAGTGTGTTCCTGTGCAAAATTCACCACTATAATGCTAAAGTGTTGGTTTGTGGTTGCTAGGGTGTTATGGGTGGAACTAGAACATTGCTATGCAGTTTCTAGTGTGTTCAAAAGGTTTCCCAGGATATGCTTGTCCCAGGTCAAAAAAAAAAAAAGTATATCCAAGTCTCAGATCCCTCTTTCATAGCAAGTCTACAGAATTTTATGGCCAGGTGAATATCATGAATCAAATTCTTTAGAAAAGGAGTAGCAGACACTTTTCAACAAGCTGCATAGTTTAAGGTATACATATTAATAGCTCAAACAGTGAGGAACAGGCTTTGTCATTTGCCCCAGATGTTTATATTGAAGGAGTGGTCACATTAGCAGAATTTCGGCAAATGTTTTCTGGCAAAATGTCAGTTGTCCATTGTCAATAGTGTAGCCAAGCAGCTTTCTTTTGGTCAGCCCAGCAAATTTTGTGTGACCAAATTGTCAAATGCACAGACTCCTTTTGAAATGACACAATTTCAACTAATAAAAGTTGCTGAATAACAGCAAATGTGACCATTAGAGTTTGAAATTTGTATCTTATCTTCACAGTATTAATGGTGATGCTTGACTTTAGTAAGCACCATTAATGAGTCTTTAAGAAAGTTATTCAAAATACTGTGAAATCTTATTATGCAAGACAAAGACTTCCATATAGCATGAAGAAAAAGGCCCATAGTAAAGGCCTTAGAGATGGAGAGAAGAAAGCAGAGAATGATTAGAGTTGATGTGTTTTTATGAGGTGTAGACTGTACCTTATGGAGCTTTAAACAAGCCCAGCTGTAGCGAGATCTTTCCTGGATCACACAGAACCCCTGTAGACACAGATCTGCAGAATCCTGTAGCTGTGTGTACACACTCTGAGAGTAAAACGACCCCCTGTAGATGTGCCTTCACATAAACAAACACACTCAGACTCATTTGAAACCTAATTTGCTGTTTCATGGCTCATGTTGTTCCAAAATGAGTATATTGGCACAAGTGTTTGCAATGTGTTACGATTCTCAGCTGCCTGATGTTTTGTGTTTATTATATAATGAAGTCCCACTCTGTTTTTCTGTAACTTTCATTCTTCCTCTCTCTCTTGTCCAGATAACCGAATGATTAAAGTGAACGGGACACGGGAGCCTCTAGAATTTAAATCCCATCAGTGGTTTGGAGCCACAGTCAGGACCCACAAAGGCAAAGTGGTGGTAAGTGATGCTCAGAAACATAATCCAGTTAAAGACCATTTGCAGTCATCCTCATGCTGGACGCATGCTTCCATGCATTCATGGATGCGGTTGGAAACTCTTTATCGGTAAGTAGCTGCCAATCAATAGGTTTAATGCTGTTTAATAGCATTAGTGTTTCATTCATGAATGCATGGGAGCCAGAATCAGAGCTTCATTCATGAATGCATGGGAGTGTTGTTTTGGGGAAATGTTTTGATAGGAAATGTGGCTCTGTCCCGTTACTGAGGGGGTTTTGGAAAATGTTGATTTGAGGTTGACCATGCGAGGTGGAGAACTACTGATGTTTGAAAGAATTAGCCCAGAGTTATTACATGAGGGAAGGCATGGTTCCCAAATGTGACTGTTGTTCTCCAAACAATCAAATGCGGAAACATTTTGCTCTTTCAAATGTTTTTATTCAGAAAATGACAGAAGACTGGATGTTTTTTTTTTTTTAATCTACTGCTCTGTTCTAAGGAGTCTTTTTATGTTCAATCTACACCTATCAGTGCTGTTATTTACAGTAACATGGAGTTTGTGTGGTTCTGTAGGCTTGTGCACCCCTCTATCACTGGAGGACAGTGAAGGTCGGCAGTGAGATGGATCCAGTGGGAACTTGTTATGTGGCTGTACAGAACTTCAGTGCCTATGCTGAGTATTCACCGTGTCGAACCAGTGAGTATTTCTCTCTCTCTCACACACACACACACACACACACACACACACACACATACATACACACACACTTATTTCCATGTTATATGGGGACATTCCTTAGACTTAGTGGTTTACTGGACAGACTGTATTTTCTGTCCCCTACCCCTAAACCTACTCCTCATACAAAACTTTCTGCTATTTTAGATTTTTAAAGAACTTCATTCTGTATGATTTATTAGCTATTTTCCTCATTGGGACAAAAAATATCCCCACAAGGTCAAAATTTACTGGTATTACTATGCTTGTGGGGACATTTGGAAACAAACAGTGACACAGAACCAGTGAGCATGCGGTTAACTTTAACTACTTGCAAATTTAAAGGCATGTTTTTAAACTTTACTAATGTTTAGCATATCTCAGTTTGTTTAGAACAGAAACACACTGCAAGGCGAAATTTCCTGTTCACATCTGTTACATTCAAAAGTTTAGAAGTTTGAGGTCTGTAAGATTTATTTTTTAATTTTTTTACTAAAATTTAGAATACTTTTAGCAAAGATGGATTCGATTCAAAAGATCAAAAGTGATAGTAAAGACTATTACAGTGTAACAAAAAAATTCTAATAAAATTTTAAGCATTTTAAATAAGTGCTGTTCTTTTGAACTTTATTTTGAATTCATCAATGAATGATTTCCACAAAACTATTAAGCAACACAACTGTTTTCAACACTGATAATAAGAAATGTTTCTTGATCACCAGATCAGCATATTAGAATGATTTCCGAAGGATCATGTGACACTGGAGACTGGAGTAATGGCTGCTGACAATTCAGCTTTCTCATCAAAAGAATAAATTACATTTTAAAATACATTAAAATAGAAAACAGTTCTGATCAATTGCAATAATATTTGACAATATTACTGTTTTTATTGTATTTTTAGCCAAATAAATGCAGCCTTGGTGAGCATAAGAGAATTCTTTCAAAAACATTTTTAAAAAATCTTACTGATCCCAAACTTTTGAACAGTAGTGTAGCTGCATGACGTTTTTTTATAGAAAACTGTAATGGCCAATTATATTTGAAATTATTCAGAAAAATAGTTAAAATAGCATGAACTCCGAGCATCTTATGTTCACAATGTAAGTTATAAGTGTATCTAAGATGGTCTGTGTTCATTTAGTGTGTTCACCTTCAAGCCAAAATTTTTGCATGCCGCCCTGAAATGAATCAAGTTCTGCCCAAAGGCTGACAGAACCTATAAGCCAGTGGAACGTGACAGGTTCTGGCACTTTTCGTTGCAATGCAAACAGCATAAATCTGTGTAATAAAATATGCATGCTTTCATTTCTCACCTGCATCATCCTCAGCTGCACAGACGTACTCACAGACTCGTCATCAATGCAGTGCTGGACTTTCCAGAAACAGCACCAAGAATACTGACACTTCTTGGAGTGTTTACTGTACATACGGTTACATATAACTAGTCGACTGTTTTTTTGGATGATTAGATGACTAGCAAAAATAAATAGTCGTGCCAGCTCTGCTTTTCACACAGAATCACAGATGTGTCCGCTGCTTCTCGGGCTGCCCAGTTGTGCCAGTTGCCAAAGATCAAAGGGGAAACTCACATGTTTATTTTAATGTAATTTCCTGCTTATTTTCTGTACTTTAAAGTCTCATTCTCAGTTGATAAATTTACTCTAATTTCTTGTCGTCATATCAGATACACACATTCTCTTAAATTTACATAGCACGCATATACAGTACACACACTGAGACTGTTTGTATTATCAGTTAGTATAGAGTGAAGTGGTATATTAATAATGATAATTGTGCCTAATGTGTTCTGAGGGAAAATTATTATATGACACATGAGGCCATAATGACTGTGAATTACTTTCCTAATTCTTTGTCAAACAATTTCAAGTGCCAGCCGTCTCCCTGGCAGGTCAGCTAGAAGTCCCTGCCAAGACTCAGGGCAGAGATGCTTGGTGTTGATATAATCCAGCTTGTGTTCACTCTGCAATCGACATATGCATGTATGTATACACATTTGCAAAGACAGTAGTATTGAGAAAATGTGAGAAATGAAATACTAAGTGAAGTCTGCCAAAGGAGTGAAAGAAGAGAAGCAAGGATGGAATGAGAGAGAGTGTTTATTGTATTATTAGAGAACGGGGTTGGGATTTGGAAGTGATGTTCCGCCTCATTAACCCTCCCCACATACTGTACGACACATTATAGCAACACACACAGGACATAACTTACTGTACATCCTTGTTGGTCCTGAAACCACATTCCTATACTCCAATCAGATTTTAAGGTTAGATTTTGGCCTGGACGTGGCGTTTAAATATCATTCTTATCAATCAATCATCATCTTATGACTTATGGGTTGGTTATGGTTGGGTTTGGGATTAAGCATAGAGTTAGCACCATTGGTGCCACTTTATTTTATAAAGAACTGCAGACAGTTGGGAGGATTTGCAGAGATTTGTGATGTTACGAAATGGCAATGGCTTTGCTCATGAATATTAATTATGTTACATTTAATTAAAAATTAAAATTAAAATACATTTAATTAAAAATAATCATAATACTACCTGACAAAAAAGTATATTTTAATATTTATATTAAATGTAATAATAATAATAATAATTATTATTATTATTATTATTATACATAATAATATTATTTTTATATTATATAATAATTATTATATTTAATATAAAAATTATTTCAGGTCAGTTTTTATTGCTTTGGCCATATGAGTTGGTCAGGGGATATATTATAGGGGGTATATTGGATATTTGTTGATGATTAATTTTTTCAGCTTCAATGTAATAATTATAATTACTGTTACAACTCAATAAATGAAGTATTCCATTCCGAGAATTATTATTATACAGTATATTGTTATTTTTTACAGTTTTTTTATTAATATTTTACTGTTTTAATTCATAGTCTGTCTGATGTATGATCATTCCAATATATTAATTAGGTAGTTCAAAGAGGAATTTAGAATTTAGATCTCATTTAACAATACTATGAAGTGTGAACTTGTGAACTTTACATTTCATTGCATCACATCATCCATTTACGTATATAGCCAATTTTACAGATTTGTTTTTCGAAGTGCTGAAACTTTATGTACTCAGTCATATCCTAATGACTTGTATAACTGAAGTTGCTCTGATCTTTGTAGATAACCCAGACCCCGAGGGCCAGGGCTTCTGCCAGGCAGGCTTCAGTGTTGATTTCACTAAGGTAAGAAATCTCCCTACTTAACCCTGTCTGTGTATTTCATCTTTAAGATTACACACTCCTGTGTGACACATCCTGCTTTTTGTTCAAAATCTCAAAACAGTCACTTCCAGTTTTAAATGGAAATGCTTTTATGTATCACTTTGACCCTTCATTCAAGCAGGAAGAGGGCTTATTCCTTATTTCTTTTATCTCTACTTATACAATTGCTTGTAAGTCTTTCTTCATAATCCTGCTCAAAATGCACAAGCAAACACACAGAAATAAACACAAACACATTTTTGAGGCCCGTGTCCTCATTTCTACCTTCTCTCCTATTTCCTCACTTGTTTTTTCTCCATTTCTCAGGAAGGGACTCTGGTTGTGGGAGGGCCAGGGAGTTTCTACTGGCAAGGTAACACACTTCTCCTCATTATTTTGTCTTTTCCATCATTCAATCCTTTTACAGAGTCTCTCTGAGTGAGATTGGCAGACACTAGTCTCTCATATCCCAGACTCACAGCCTCACAGGACCCCAGGAATCTCAGTTCCGTCCAACAAACTGACCAGGCTGACCCTTCCTCCACCTTCAGAGCAGAATAACAGACACTCAAACGATGACACGTCACCTCCCATGAGCCCTGTTACCAAAATAATCAGGGATTATCTCAGTGTGTTAGCGCTACCATTGCTGAGTCTGTTCAGCCAATCAGTGAAGTGTTCAGCCACAGTTCACTCATCACAGATGGGTTAGTGATAGCGCTACCCTCACGAAAAAGAAGTTTATTCAAGTGTGCTATTAGTATACTTCTTTTAAACTAAAAATAGGAAAGTATACTTTGTCTACTGTTTATGTACTTCTCAAAAATGGCCTTTATGTACTTCTCAGAAATATACTTAAAATGACATTTAAGTATACTTGACTTATACTTAGAAAAAGTCTAAATATATTTGAACTATGTTCACCTGTACACCTGCATATATGTAGTGGTGTTTATGTTAGGGATAAATAAATCAGCAAGTGTTTTGCCATTTTGAGACTATCAGCATCGACTCATTAACAAAACTGTCAGTTCCTCTTTGAGTTGAGTTGAAAATATACTTTATTATGCTTTATTAATGCACCTTTTTGCAAATAATTATATTTAATTTCAAGCAAATTTTGCACAAAATGTTTAATTTCTGTATTTTTTAATAATATAATTTAGTTATAATTACTGTAATTGTAATATTTCTAAATTATATTTTTTTGTATTATATTGCCCATTAGCTAGCTTGATATTGTTATAAAAATAAACCATTGAAAAACACATTTTGATCAGCCAGTTGGTGAAATTTTATGTGGTGTATTGAGGTTCCCACTGTCATGGAATCCTGGAAATATCAGGGAATTAAAAAAAAGTCATGGAAATCAATAAAATCCTAAAGTTCTTAAGACTTATAGGGCCAGATTTACTAACAGCTTGCGCCAGTGCAAACCATCTTTTGGCATTAAAATAGTACTGTCAGGATTTACTAAAGACGCGCAGTGAAGAATTAGCGTTGAAAAGGTGAGGACACAGTAAATTTTGCACCTGACCTTATTGAATATGCATTTGTTGGAGTTTCCCTTTCAGACGCAAAATTTATGGGAGGAGAGAATTAAAATGAAGCACGCAATGTGATTTACTAACGTTTGTGCTTGTCAAATTACTCGTATTTGCTCCATTATTTAACACCCAAAAAAAGCATGTCTTAAAGCAGGCAGTAATTTGCGCTGCTCTTGGTAGATTGTTCATTATGGAAATGATCTGGCTGTGTCTGTGTTCTTTAATGTGCAACTTGTCAGTAAATCACACACAGAATTTTCCCCTCCCATCTGTGCTTTTATGGAATTGCGCTCTAACGCTAATTTGCCGTTTAGTAAATCTGGCCCAAAATTTATATAGTGTTGTTGTTTTTTTTGTTTGTTTTTTTTTTATGTTCCACTCTAATATATTTAATTAGCCATAAACTGCCTTTCAGAAGTGCAGTGTCTTTAAAATTGTTTTGATAATTTTATCAATGATTTTTATAATTAGTGTTTATGCCATAAACATGAATGGCTGAAGAAGCGATATAAATGCATGTGTCAAATCCAAAAGGTGTGAGAAAGCTTCATGAATACATCTAACTGTATTGCCACACTCAAAAAAATGTGCGGAATGGATATTTGGCCCTGACCAAATGAGGCACAGCTAAATATTGTGTGGCCGGATGTGTATATAATTGTTTTTGTGTCTGGATTTGGATCACAATGCTAGATGTTGATTGTTGTGTAATTGCAGTCGTATGTTAAGACATGAAAACAGATTTGTTCAATGTTCAGACCCCCCACAGCCTGAACTCAGAGTCACGGCCGTTAAAAAATACTAATAATACTGGTTTCCGCGTCACGTCTCACATGTGTTATTGGTTTTTGTTTGTAATGGAGAGACAGTTGACTTGAGATGACACAAAAATCTAATGTCAGACACAGGGTCTCTCATATACTTCATGCTGTGGACAAATAAAGATGCATTAGAAGTTATGAACTGCCACTCGCTTTCTCTCCTCTCCTCTTTTCCCACGCTCAGACCATTTTAACCATTTTTGTGATCTAAATAGTTGCAGAATGACAAATCTGAGTGTTGTAAAAGTAATACAGGGAAGTTTTGACAGTTTTGAAGAAAAGTTGTGCCCCTTTGAATGTTTTCATTTTGGTGTCTTTCTGCCTGTTCAGAATTCAGCTTCCATCCTTGTATCAAATCATCAATTAATGGGTCTATCCACAATAGCAGTGGTATTTCCACTGGAAAATCATTCAAATATGAAACTTAACAATCTGATGCTACATTATTTTTTTTTCTTAAATTAATTCAAGGTCACAATAATTCATCTTGGAGAGAAATTAGAAATTAGAAAGATATTACAAAAAAGATATCATTGATCTTAATATCATTTTATTACTATTATAACTGAATATAATTATTTAACTATCAATTTTTTAATATTTAAAACGTGTAAAGAAAATGGCATAAAATGTTCTAAGAGGAAAAACAATATTTTTTCTTTTTAGAATATAAAAAAATATATAAAAAGATATTTTCAATTAAAAAAATTTAGAAATTCATGACCTTTAGCCTGGAAGTGTTTTTTTTTTTTCACACACTTATTCCTGATATTTTAGTGCATATGATTTCTGTAGGAATTTTGTAATTTACAGTTTATTTTGCCATCCAAAAATAAGTAACAACATGGGCCATCACAATTGTACAATGTCTGTGATAAACAATAACACACACTGACACAAAATCTGTAGTCCTATAAACTAATGTGTATTTATGTGTTTAGGTCAAGTGATAACTGCAGGTGTTGCAGAAATATTGAACGGCTATTCCCTGAAAACCATCCTGCGCAAAGTTCAGGGAGAGAAGCAGACTGTGGCAGCATCAGACACATATGATGACAGTTACCTAGGTAAGAGACGTTTGTGTGTGTTTGCCATTGAAAGGTAAAGATGCTTTATGGGACACCAGCGATTTGCTTTGGGGCCCTGTTTATGTGTCAGAGGACCAGCCCTCTGTCAATTTAATAAACACACGTGCACATGAACACACATGAGCTTTTTTGGTGGATGTTGAGGTAACCTTGACCCTCTGTCCCATAGCTCAGTTTCGGTGCTGAGTTTGTGCCTACTGATAACATTTCCTTCTGGAACATCAGACCTCAAAACACACATACACACACACACACACACACACACACACACACACACACACACACACAAATATTCCTTAAATACACACTTGAAAATCCTATGAGCATTTTCCCTGTACTGCAAGTAATCATCATCACAGCTGGACTATCATGATAATAATGCAACTGATAATAAAATGACGAGATAAAACCAACATGAGTAAACATCGTTTTTAAACTGACCCACTTTGGTTAGCAGCATCATGTTCCTCTCACATGTAGTCACTCTGATTTTCTTATGTTCTCTTTCTGTGTCTGGTAGGTTACTCTGTAGCGGTCGGAGAGTTCACAGGTGATTCGGAACAAGGTGAGAAATTTTGAACCTTTTATATATGTGAACGATACAGATTAAAGGGATAGTTCACCCAAAAATGATAATTCTATCATCATTTGCTCACCCTCATGTCATCCTAAACCTGTATGATTTACTTTTTTCTGTGAACACAAAAGAAGATATTTTGAAAAATGTCTCAATGGGCTCCAGTGTTGTTTGGGACTCCATGTGTGGACAAAACGTTCTTTAAAATATCTTCTTCTGCCAGTTTGTCAAATGTCGTAATGTAGCAGACCTCTATCTCAGACACATAAACAAACCTCTGCATCTTTTGTAGAGTTTGTGTATTAATGTGAGTGCATGAGAGAGAGAGCTCTGTCTCTTAGTGTGGTTGTTGTGTGGATTTGTTGCTTACTGAGCTTTGATCGGACCCTTCAGCCTCAGACCATAATTACAGAGCACTCCCAGGATTCTGTCCCTGACATGCCACCCAGTGACAAACAGCCCATCTGCAGTCTGTCATCCCTCTCTAACACACATGTGTGCGCCCACATCGACTCATAAGCAATCATTAGCCTACCTATCCATCAGACAGTACCGTTCTGCAAAACCTTGCAACTTATTTACTAACCGCCCACAATCCAGCTTGAACAGACTAAAATCCAGTATAAAATAATCTTTTGTGAATTATGCTGCCATGTAATAGAGTGCACCTAATGGAAAAGTAGGTGTTTGTTTACATTTTACATTTACATTGTTTACATTATGTTTGTTTACATTTTCTACATTGTAAAAAAGCCGGGTAAAGGTTCGGGTAAAAAAAAATACAGCTGTGGTTGCCAGATATTCACTGTAAAATACTGTCACAGTGTTTCTAATACTGCGGGATGGTGTATTGGTGACTGTATATTTCATAAAGTGATCTAATGTTAAAATACCTAATTTCCAAAATCTGCTACTGATACAGGTGGCACAGTAGAAAACCACATAATGAATCATTCATTGCAAGTAGCCTGTTTATAAAACATGGCCATACTTGCTTTTAAATGGTATTTACATACTTGCACAGTATGCAAAATAATGCAATAAACATTAACTAAATAATGCAGTAATTATCAACACGATTTTCTGTAAAGCTGCTTTAAAATTGTGTATTGTGAAAAGTGCTATACAAGTAAATTTGAATTGACTTAAATAACAGAAAATGTAACACTAAATGTACAAATAAGGCTATTTAAATGAAATTTAATCATGTGATTTGCTGCACAGGGACTTTTGTCCATTTACTGTTTTTCACTGTAAATTGTAAGGTACTGTAATTCAAAGATTTCACTTACAAATTTTACTTACAAACAGCATTTTACTGTAAAATTACATATAATGTGATGTTAATACATTCACAATTTTTTCCTGTATATGGTTATATCAACAGGTTTTTATTAACAGGTCTTTTTCTGTTAAAATGGCAAACAATTCATAGAGTGTATTGATCATGGTCGCAGTAATTCATCAAATGATGATCATGAAGTCTGGCAGATTGCAGTAGTCTGCTGTGTCATCCACAAGTTACCACTCAAAACTGACCTGCAAAATGGAAAATGGTGACAAAATTGTGTTCAGCACCATTTGGTGGGATATATGTGCTGTATTACTTGATTTGCGCAATTCCTTTAGCGAATCAGACATTAAAATAATGCAGACAGCATGCACAAATAATCAACGCTATCAGCGGTTTCAGTTCACTCTTTCCAGAATTCCCTCTCTGTCTTTCTCAGACATATGTTCAATCTGGTCTGGATTAGTGGTGAATCCAGAGAGGAGAGACATGCTGATCTCTTTTTGTCAGAGTTTTATACATGGGCTTTTGCTGTGGTGCACTTTGCGGTCAAGGAAGGCGGGAAATTTGAGGTGGCGGGGGGAAGGGTCGAGGACGAGCGGGCTGCGATGGGTCCCTGGGAGTCTGGGAGATTTCGAGTTAGAAATGAGGCAGACTTTTGAACAGTCCCTCTCCGATCTCAGTGGGTGGGACAGATCCGACATACAGCCGCAAACCCTCCCACCACATCACTATCTCTAAGATCATCCATCAGGCCTCAGACAGCCTCTGTCTCCTCCACTGTGTGTCTCTGTCTCTCTCTTCTAAATATTTATAATAAATGAGTGACTGACATGGTGTTGACAGAAACTAGATTAACAACACTCACACGTCTCACCTCACTGTTTAGCCTGAGATGCGCTAGATAAGTGGTTGTGAGTGTGGAAACCTTCACTCAAGCACACTCTTCTCAAAAGTGTATGTTTTATTATTGTTGAGTGCTGAAGCACATCATTTGTTTCTTCAAACTCTGCAAGTCTAAAATATATAAACCTGCTGACGCATATGTAAATATTTCATGTATGTTTACTGTATGCTTTTCTTATGTCCTCTATGCAGAACTGGTAGCAGGAGTACCTCGAGGGGCGCACAACTTTGGTTATGTAAGTATACAGTCCTAAACAGACTTTGTTTCCTGTGTTTCTGTCATGGTAAGATATGGAATCAAAGGTCAGAGGGAAAGGTCAAGGGGGAAGGAAGAATGTGAGAAATGTTCAAGAGGTTAGTCACTACCTTTTACTAAAACTGAAACATTTGTTTATTCAAATAAACAAAGAAAAGCTGTATGTTTTGCAAAGACTGGTATTCCGGTAAAACCTTGTCACTTGTGTAAATGCATGTGAGTTTCTCATCTGGATGTGATTTGAAGTCTTAAGAAGGAATTTCCAATTAGGGCTGTAGCATCTAGGACGTAGGGGTGTCCCCTTTGGCCCTCAATTAAACAGAATCATATTCAGCTGGATGGGCGGTTTGTGAAGCAGACAGTGAATTTGGGTCTTTTTTTACTGCATGTTATATTCTTGGGTATTAGCCATATGTGGCTTTGTTTGATTTAGGATCTCAGTCATACGTGCCCCATAAAACATCCACTAAGATTAATCTGGATGTAATTATTAGAGTGCTAAATGCCTAACATGAGGAAAATCACTCTGGTTTGGAGTGGAGGACAGACATGTGGTCAGATACACAAGTCCTGCAGTACATCAGAATCATGACGATCTGTCATGAATGGAAACAGTGTTTTATTAGCACTAATACAATCTGACTTTTCTCTTATTGTAGGTGGCTGTGATCAATGCAACAAACCTGACGTTTATTCAGAATTTTACTGGGGAGCAGGTGAGTGACTGTCCAACCTTTGATTTGTTTTATTAAATTCTGTTTTTAAAATTTTTGTTAGATTTTTTTTTTTGTTAGTCAAACATGCTATTTGTTCACTATGAATTATTTGCAGGAATTGTGGGTCAGTTCTAAGTTCTAAGTTGTGGAGAATGCAGAAGGCAGCCACATTTTGACATACTTTACTATAATTGTATATGATTGCTCCTCAGTTGTAAGCCAGAGAGCTAAAATGGCTCTTTTAGGTAATGAAAATGTGTGGTGTGACTGCACTGCAAATCTGGGTACATGAGCTTTGTCATTTGATGAATTTAATGTTGCCATAACCAATAGAAATTGTCTGCCTGGTCTCATGACAAAAACGTACCTAAGGGAACCTTTTCGCAAGACGCGAAATACTTACCAATAAGTACATATAACTGCAGTTTCCAACAGAAGTGAACACTAGAGGCGGTAAAACAGGTGGGAAAATGATTACAGCTGCATATGTTTCACTATCTGGACATAACAAGCTTGCTCGGTAGCTCAGCCGGCACGGAATTGGATTAAGGATGCGGAATCCTTGGATACGAATCCTGTCAAAAACATGACTTACGATGAAAGAGCTGAAAGATGAGAGATCGAAAAAGAAGCTAAAACGCCATGCTTGCGATTGTGTTTTTATGTCACATTCGCTTTTGTTCATACTATCGGGTAGGTTTAAGGCAAGGCAGGCAAGGCAAGTTTATTTATGTAGCACATTTCATACACAATGGTAATTCAAGGTGTAGGTGTAATGCAGATGGTACGTTATTTTAAAACGGAGCATTAGACTTATAGCGCCTTTCAACTTACCTTTCAAGTCAGAACTGTTCAGAACACATTCAAAACCAATGTCACAAAACGTACCATATGTACGAAAAACTGAACACTCTTTTAGCACCACCCAGTGGACATTTCACATCGAGTATGTCACAAAACATACATGGCGGTACGTATTTCACAGTTTGCGAAAAAGTTCACAGAGGTATGTTTTCATCATGAGACCAGGTTGGAAATTGTACACGAACGTCTCTTTTAAATTGTTGTTCTTTTGAGTTTTGCCTTCCACAGCTAGTAAAATCACAGTGTTATTTAATTAATATATTTATGCCTGATTAAATTGGATTGATTTTTTTCTGGCAGATGGCCTCTTATTTTGGATACACCATTGCAGTGACTGATCTAAATGGAGATGGGTAAGTCAACATGGAAATGAATGTGCAGTGACTTTTAAGGTCACAAAACGGTTGTTCTATGCAAGAGGTGGTGGTAAATGAGTAAGTCTGTCTACATGAAATTCATAAGTTTATACCCATAGGAGGTGACTCAAAAGAGCACATTCTGTAGTCGTAGTACTTGGGTGTTCCTCACGGTCTGTCTGCATTAAAACAAGGCTGTCTTATCTGTCCGTATTATTTGTTTTGAGCTAATTTAATTTACCAGCTCACGCTGTATTTAGTTACAAGGTGTATTCAGAACTAGGACCATATAAATCATAAAAATAGGACCATAAGGTTTCATATAGGCTTTGGCTTATTTAGACTCATGCATTAAGCTCTGGTTTACTTGACCCTTGTTTAAATGCTCACATCGTCCAGGGGAGAATTTGATATGTATAAAAAAAAATTCTAATTTGGTCTTATGAGGATACAAACTTTGCTGACACATCAGCGCCATAGCTCCTTCTCTTATGTCTGAAATGCTGACATGTGTTTATGCCATTAACTGAAAGGCTTCCTTACCAACGGTACATAGTTGAATACACAGTAAAACAGCAGTATACACAAAGAAAGAGCAGTTAAATGATACACCAGCAATGACCAACGTACAGAGCGAATTACAGCTCATTACACTTACAGCTGTTGAAATGGCTCATTTGCTGGAAACAGGGCCAATCAGTCTTTAGTGTTGAAATCAATGTATCGTTTTTATTTTTTGACTACTAAATGCTGAAAAGTATAAATTACAGTGATTTATTTTTAGATATCAAATAACATAACTTGGTTAAATCTGTTATCTTTGATCTAAGAAGTCTGAGAAGTACAAATGTGAATTTTTCTATGTTTCATTCCATTTTATCATTGGAATCCCACCACCATCTTTGTTGGTTTTAGTCCAGGTTATTCTCAGAATGCCCCGTTCCGAACTGTAGGAACATTTTGGTATTCCTCCATCGGTCCTCACGCAATCCAAAACACACTCCTAAATTCATATCTCCAAACAAAAGGTCTCTGTTTTATATTATCAGCATTTCTAAGATTTATACTTTATCCCCCGCCATGATACTGTCATGCGCTGGCTCGTCTTCATCTTCTCTGATGACTCATATTTTACAGTGGTTCAATGGTGCACTTCCTTGTATATATTTCTGTCTTGTAACCTCAAGGGTGACGTCTTCTATGATACTTTGACTTCAAACATGCTCTATAAAGCTGCAGGTCTTTATTCAGTTGTTAACCATCCATTCAGTTTCCAAGTAAAGCATCTTCAAAACAAATACATGTACAATTTATGTTACTTTTGGGCCTCCAAAAATTCAAAACCTAGAGGTGTTTGTGTCAAATTTGTGAATTTATGTGCTCACGCAGGCTAGATGATGTGCTGGTTGGAGCTCCGCTCTACATGGACCGTGAGTTTGAGAGTAAACCTCGTGAGGTGGGCCGTGTTTACCTGTACCTGCAAGAGGACGTGCTTCTCTTCTCCCCTGCCATCACACTCACTGGAACACACCTGTTCGGCCGCTACGGAAGTGCCATCGCCCCTCTTGGAGATATCAACCAGGATGGCTACCTTGGTAAGTGTTTGTGTTAATGTAGTTTTAGAGTGTTGTCTTGCATGTTTCAGGAGTTTTTCCAAGGCCAGTGAAACAGAGGTTACATATACACCCATTTCCTGCTTGTCTTTTTTGTGCTGGATATCCTGTCTCTCTATCACATGCTTAAAATGTACAGTTCTAGCCAGTCGGGAAGGGTAAAATTAGTGATTTGGTCCCCTTGTCTGCATTTTCCTGTGAAGAGTTGTGAACCACTCTGTTGCGTGTGTGTTTTGTTGAGTCTGCGGATGGAGGTCACGTGGTTTATATTCCTGTTGCTTTTCAACCACTAGTATTGCAAAATAAAAAACAGTCAACAAACAATTTGTCATATTTAAATAATTTAATAATTTAGAAATTAATATTTAATACTGTAATAAATGTAAAAATAAATAGCGTTTATAAATTTTAAATTATATAAAAAAAATATGATTTAAAACTGAAATTGAAAATTTGGAGAATTTAAAATTTTGCTCAGAGCATCAAGAATTCTGAGTTGTTGACCTGCCCGTGCACACAGAAAAAAAATCCTTATTGTTGAGCCCTGTCTCTCAGTGTCTGTCCTTATTATCGCTAATTATGTTGTCATGGCAGCATTTCTCTATTTATTATGATTTTTTTAAGAGATCTTTCTGCATCTAAAAGAAACCAGGTGTTCATGGGTGGAGTTCAGACAAGACTAATCAGCTACAGATCATCTCCATCACTGCAGACAGACTGAGTTGAGTTGTAGACAAAGGTTTACTGTTGTACTGGTTACTGTATGCATGTGTGTGTGTGTGTGTGCACATGTGCAGTCTATGTATTAGCTCCATATGTTACTGTAACACAATCTGATATATCAGTGTAATTTTAAAATGACACTAGATGTGGATGAAAGTAAGATGAGGATATGATATCCATACATGAGATGTACTGTAAGCCACCTGATCCTCTGATTTCCAAAAGCATGTTGTCATATAAGACTTTACAACTTGTATGAAATCCCAGTGTGCTTAAAGACTCAAATATTGTATGTAATGTGTCTGTGTGTTTCAAGCAAAAGGCTCTATGGTAACAAAACACAGGGATTCATTTTGTGGATTACTTATGGGTGGATTACTTGACTCGTTTTTCTGGAAATGTAAAAGTATCGCATTGTGAGATGATGCTGCCTTGGAGTTTTGGAGAATAATGACTTAATCAATAACTGATATGGTCATAATGAATCTGATATCACACACTGCATCTCTGTTACACCAACCATATGGCTGCACTGGTGTGATGAAGTGACACTTGTCACAGTGTCTCTGTGTGTTTTTATACTTCTGCTTTATGAATTATTCTGTCGTATGGTTAGTCGCTCGGCTGCTTTGCTCGCTTTGTTGAGTTTTGTTGCTTTGTTGTCTCCACATTGATTTGCTGTTTCCTGCTTTAATGTGAAACAACAGCATAGCAGTTGAACACTGACATCCAGAGAGGATCCAGTGAGAAGCATCCATTATGTGTGTGGCTATACAGTCTGTAGCGTTCTGGTGTTTAGTGTCGGTTGTTGGCAGGCCCAGACAGAATCTACACATTGTTTTTCCGCTTGTAAGTTGTAAGTTGATCATTTATCAAAATACATTTAACAAAGTACATATAGGACTTTACAATTATAATTCTACTAGGGCCAGAAAATTAAACTAGGCCCTTGAGCATGACTTTATAATACATGTGTGTTATTTTTGGACCCAGTGGTTTCTTATGTCTGTAAAATGTCTGTTTCTCTCCACTGTGGCATGTAGTGTATGTATGCAGTCGATTAAGGCCAAGCCACATAATTAAGTATCTTGTAAAGTGTCATAATGAATTCGTTCTCATATATATTATGCTGTTCTTTTTTGGCAACCATCTGACTGTTAATGTTGGGGGTCTTTAGGCACTGTGCCAGCTACTGTGCCCACTGCTAGAAAACAGGAAAAGGAAATGATCAAGAATCACCAACAACACGCGACGGATATTTATAGAGAGGAACTCGCCCAAGAGAAACAGTGTAACAGAGCATTATTACATACGCTGACGCATGTGTACACACACACTTCCCACTCACACACACACACGGTGGTCCAGTGGACGGAAATGAGTGCTTTCTTGTGGTGATGATTTTATTTTTCTAAGTCTAATTAAACTTTTCGTTCCCGTCTACCTCAGAATGGTTTGCTTAGCTCAGAAGATTTCCATAAGCACACATTCCTCTCAGATCTGTCATTAGTCATGGGCTCTCTCTCTCTTTCCCTATTCTGTATCCTTTTATCCCTTTGTTTTTGTGAATTCTTTGGAGTTTGTCAGTTGTTTTCATTACTGAGTGAGGACATAGATCGGGGATACTCAAAGCCTGGCCTATGGGTGAAATTTAGCTCCCCATGAGGTTATCAGCAGACATAACTATCCTCAACAACATTGTTATTGTTTTTGACAGTATCCATGTCTACACTACAATCAAGTGACACAACAGGACAAAAACCCTTTATATTCAAAAAGGCTGTGTACACCGCTCTAGTTTTGATCCATCACACAACTTGCTTGTAGTGTAGACAGTCTTGATTTGTCACTGTCACACTTTACAAGACACTTAATTGTGTGTCTTGAATGCATTCCACAATGGAGAGAAACAGACGTTTTACAGACATGACAAACCACTGGGTCCAATAATAATGTGCATATTATAAAGTTTTGCTCATGGACCAAATCACACGCCACTTTCAGTCCACATTCCAATTAAATTATAATAATATTGGCTGAAAAAAATAGATATATTTAGTAAATTTCAGTAAATAAATTGCTAAATATATTTAGCAATTTCATTTTAAAATTTCCTTCTTTGGTAGTTTGATTGACAGGCGATCTGACCAATTATAACTCTAAAGATCATTGCACACTGAGTCCGAAATTTTCTTATGCGTTTTTTCCATTTTTTGTATTCGTCATCCTTTCCTATCAAAATGCTTGCTACAGATGCGAAAACGCAGGAAATCGAACCTGATCCGAATTTTTTATGACGGACAAAAATTTTGGAGGCAGTGTGTACACGTGATTGACACAACATGAGGTCGTATTTATTTTTCAACGTGCAAAAATTTCGGACGAAAATTTCGGACTCAGTGTGCAGTGGCCTTAAATCTGCTATTTTGTCAGACAAACAAACCAGACAGGAAAGTTAGTAGATTAAAGTTGGTGGAACTTGAAAACTGGTGTGTATTGATGTCTTTCTGGGGTTAAAACGACACACCTTCGGATGTCATCACTTTTGGTGTATATTCACACTGTATTTTAAAAGGAGCATCTGGAGTTAGTCATTTATGAATTTTATGGATGCATTTATGTTTAAATAAGATGTCATGATTAAATTCACATGGACTACATTGAGTGAAAATGGTCTTTTAAAGAGGTTCCAGCACTGTTTTGATAAATGTATGCAGTAATTCGTGACTCTGATTGTTGGTTACACACTTTTAAACCAAATGAAAGCCATATCATTACTATTACCAGATAATTCAGTGGACCCTGATCATTTTCAAAAGCGGCCCTAAAGCAAAGTAACGTGAATATCCCTGACATAGATCTTTATAGAGCTTATTTCCTCAACATCCCCTTAGTCGCTCTGTTCCTCTGCCTTTCTGCCCCTCAGTGGGCATCTCTGTCTGGGTCAGCATTTCTCTGTTTCCCCTCGTGTGCGTGTGCTGCTGCCCAAATGTAGGTTAATGACTTGAGCAGCGCTGCTGGCAGGAGGAACACTTGAACAGATAACCCTACCCTGGAGATTTATTGGCCATGCAGTAGTGGACTTGGACTTGTGCTTATGCATGAGTCAGTTATTGTTCTGTAATAGTCCCTCGGTGCTGAAGAGAAAAGAGCGGTCGCTCCCTGCGGAGCTTTGTTTAAAATCATAGGTATTCTTTTCAGCAGCATCCTCTGTTCTTCCACTTGAAAGCATCTCTCTGTTCCTCTCCAACAAATCAAACATTGAAATAATCAATAATAAATTATAAATGACAAAATGGAGCAGATCCAAATGTATAGCACTCAGTGTGAATCCTGGTTTTCTGTGTGGAAGCCTATTTTTATGTTAGAATAAAAACTAAATCCAACTTTGTCACTTTATTTATCAAAATCTCTTTATATCTCTTCATATCTCAGTTTCAACTTCATGTTTTTCTGTATCTCACAAAGTGACTGTTTATCTTGCAAATGAGACATTATATCTCACATTGTGACTATATCTCACAGTTCCCACTTTATATTTCTCAATTGCGAGCTGATATCTCAAAATTGAGGCTTTATATCTGACAATGAAGAATTTATCTCACGCTGTAACTTTATATCTCAGATTCAGACCTTATATCTCACAATGTCACTTTATGTATCAGAATTGAGAATTTATATCTCAATTGCAACTTTATCTAACAATTTTTATCTCACTGTTTAGACTTTGTATCGCATTACAACTTTATATTTAAAAATTAGGATTTTACATTTTACAATTGCGACATTAGATTTAACATTATATCACAACTGCAACTTCACATCTCACAGTTGCAACTTTGTCTTGTCTCATGTTGTGACATATCGCACAATTGCATTTATATTTCTCAGAATTGAGACTTTATATATTACTATTTAGACATTATTCCCTTGTAATTATGACTTTAAAACACAGTTTAAATCTTTAAATCTCACAATTGATACTTAATCTCACAATATGATGACTCAACTTGCAACTTTATTTCTCTTAACTGTGACTATTTCTAATTTTTTACTTTCTCTCACAATTTTTATTTTATTTTATAACTCTGATGAAGAAACAGGCTTCCATAGGTGGTCTGAGTTTGGAAACAAATTGAATGTACATCTTTTATATGCTGTTATTGATAAAATATTGTTTTTCTCCATCTTTTTCTTACTCAGACGTGGCAATAGGGGCTCCGTTCGCAGGGGAGGATCGTGGTGGCAGGGTCTTCATCTATAACGGGCAAAAATCTGGGCTGATGTTACAGGCATCTCAAGTGCTAAAAGGCGACTGGGCCTCAGCCACCGTCCCAGCAGGCTTTGGATTCACCCTGCGTGGAGATTCTGACCTTGATAACAACCAGTACCCTGGTGAGTAAAAAGAAACTTTCAATCTCTTCCTCTCTCTGTTTACGCAAGTTTCTGTTAAGACAATCATGCTTAGGAACTGATGTAAGCCAGGGAGATTAGATGTAGGAGGAATGAAAGACTGGACGAAGAAGAAAAAGACTGGACTGAGGCATCCATGTTGAGTCACATTGTTGGTCAGTCCATGGGTCATTTTTTTTTACAAATGTGTGCAAGTATTTCCACTCATTCTTCTTCATTTATTGGGATTTTCTTTCTTTGTTTCCTTTTATAGAGGGACATTGTTTCTGCATATTTTTCTTGTTACTATGTTTATCGTGGTTTATTTATCATGTTTTCATTGAGAACAATCTTTCGCAGAGTGTGATGAAATCCATGTGATTTCTGACGCTCTCTGCTGTCTAAACAACATCAAATCACCCATATATGAATGATATTTCAGCTTATTTTTATTGAGCACAGTGAATTGGAGTTTACCTGAGAAAGTCAGATCTTATTGAACATTTGGATACTTTAAAGTCGATCATTTTGAGACTATGGAGATAAATATTTGCAGGTGACTGAACAAGCTATTTATAGTGTGTGTGTGTGTGTGTGTGTGTGTGTGTGTGACAGATTGTTGTGTGGCAGATGTTGACTGGGCTCCAGATGAAGTTTCAAGGGTTCAACTCTGGTTCTTTCAGCCATTCTGGTTCTTTCACATGACATTTTATGATGAAAGATTAATAATTGCTTTATTATGACTGAAATCAAACTTTTAAAGTGTTCCCAAACAAATATGTTATATTATGTGATGTATTATGGAACTGTGTCCAAACAAAATCAGTTTATCCGGAATATGTTCTAAACCGACATGCATTTAGGCAAAAGAGCTTCTGGTTTCCCTCTAAAAGTGTTGAAAATGAAGACACTGTTGCTCTGTCGTGAGGTTATTAGTTTGGGCATCCCAAGTAGACTTCACTTGGTGTTTGTGGATTAGTTTATATTGATTTGAACTGCCAGAGTGAATATCCAGAGCTTTCTGAAGAACATGTTCTCACAATCCAACACAGCTGCGCCATAATCTTTTGTCTAACAGAAATATGAATTAATTGTTTCATTGAAACTACAAAAACATGCAGTGTGTTTCTAAAGTTAAACTCTGCTGTAACGCCTCAAGCCCGTTTCAGCAAAAACAGAGCAGTGTGTTCATTCTTTCTGTCCTTTAATCTCCTCTTTTGTTTTTTTAATGGCATTGTACGAAATCATCAAAGCAGATGCTGTCACATGCTTTCTTTAAAGAGACGGGAAGTCAGATGGGTAGGCAGCTTATATGCACGTGTGTGTTGAGTGAGTGTGTGGGTGTTTGTTCTTTCATGGCGACAGGATTGTCATCTTAAATATGCTCTAATAAAAGCAGATCTTTTCCATACATAACCTCCAATGGATGGCAAAACGATCACGCACAGGTGTACATAAACGCACACAATGATGTTGAACAGACCCAGAAAGCAAAACGAAAGACAGAAAACAGGTTTTCCTGTCTCTTCATCTCACAATGGATAAATTGCAGCTTTTCAGAGATGTGATCTCAGTAATCTGTTATCAATGTGAATCTTCTAATTGGCCTCTCAGTATATCATTGAAGTGAGTGCATGTACATTTTTACAGATATTTATCACTTTCTTCAGTTCATTTAGATTAAAATCACTTTGTTGTATTCCTCATTCGTAAGCCTCTTTGGATAAAGCCATCTGCTAGTGAATAAACTTAAATGGGATGTGTTGAACTTTTTATTTTATTCTTTGAAATCTGTCGATAAAGTTGGTTATGGTTTCTTGCACCAGAAATACTCATAATTTAGTTTTGACTATTTTATACTTTGTAGATTTTGACATGTAGTCATGTTAGTTATGTTGATCGTTCTGATGATGAAAAATGATTTTGCAGCTTAGTTTCCATAAATGGTCTTGGTTGAAAAGGGAAGTAGCTTTGTGCCCTGAAACAAGGTACAGAAATTTTGTAACTTGCTTGGTTTCTATTTATCTGCCATTGTACTGGGTAGCCCC
Source organism: Spinibarbus caldwelli (assembly GCA_039654775.1). NCBI lineage: Eukaryota > Metazoa > Chordata > Actinopteri > Cypriniformes > Cyprinidae > Spinibarbus > Spinibarbus caldwelli. Next base: position 20,586,530 of record CM077227.1, read on the forward strand.
GCCCACTATGATATCTCATTGGCCCAAAATCACACTCCTTACAATTGTACGTTAAAGAGATAATTCACCAAAAAAAAAGAAGATGTTTTGATGGGAGAAAAAAAAAAAAAGTGTTTTGTCATAACATTGGAAGTCAATGGTCACCAAAACTTTTTAGTTTCTAACATTCTACAGAATATCTTAAGAGGAAACAAAGTCATTCAGGTGAGGGACAGAACAACATGTCATTTTTGTGTGAATTATCTCTTTAAGTATCAAATACCTTCTGATTGGCTGTGGTTTTGTCTTATTGCACAACAATTTCATGTTCAGCATGGACAGTGTTGGGAAGGTTACTTTGGAAATGTAATAGTTACAGATTACAAGTTACCCTATTTAAAATGTAATAAGTAGTGTAACTTTCAATTACTTAAATTACTAAATTTAAATTATTTTATTAATGTAACTGATTACATTTGATTACTTTTTGATTACTTTTCTAAATTGCTAACGAATGTTTTCAGCTGTTAACCATTTTGAAAAATTAAACCAAGTAGGACTTAAGACCTCTTATTACTTTGGGACTGTTCTGAGGTTAAATACAGATTTAAAATCATTAAATATAGTTTAATAGCTATAACACTGTTTTTGAAATCAAATATTTGCATAGCTATGAAAGGAAACTCTGGCATCTAACAATGCTTTGGAAAAAAAAAGTTAATCTTAAAAAATAAAGCATATACATAAATCCAAACAGGAAATAAAAGACACTGAGTATGGACAAACTATTGCTTTTTCCTGGAAACTTGGTCGACACCATGTTTGAGTATGTCTACATAGATTATAAAAGCTATTTTTTTTCCAAAAAAATCCTGTTATTCATTATATGTTATAAATCAGCACACATGGTTACCTTTCCTGTTATTCCTGTATTTTCATTTGTGTGTGTGGTTTGGGGTTAATGTGAGGGCTGGCGTGAACTTTGTGGTTAAACGCAGGGTTAAAGTCAAAGGTGAAGGGTCATTCATCATGACCTACTTAAACAGCAGTGGAGATTTTGCTCTTTGCATTTCCTGTCTGCCGCTTCAGGCATTGTTCTCAGACAGAACACAAAGCACACACACTCACATGGCACATTTAGAAACAATTACTTTATTAATTGTTTCTAAATGTGAAAAAAACACAATTAAAATTACAAATGGTAACAAAGACAATCAGAATCTGTCATTGTGATGGTAAAAAAAAAGTAAAACATTTTAGAAAGATTTGTGATCAGAATTCCCCTTTACACTATATTTCTACATTATATTACTTCCAAAAACATGATATGCTGTTTGTGTGTGAAACTGATGTTACATTCAGGACCTATTAGAAATGTTTTAAGAACTTGGGTGGGCACTCCCTTTAGTGAGCCCTCCAAAATGTGCATTTACTCCCAATCCGATCAAAAACATTTCCATCCAGACATCTACAGGGAGGAGTTTGTTTCTGATTTTGTTGGAGGGGAAGTGATGGATGGATGTGTGATTGTATGTCAGGTGAAATGAGAGAGAAATTCAGAGCTGGAGGTAAAAGAGGGGATTGCATTAGTTGGCTGTGGTCCGGCATTTCATTGGCTAGAGGATGAAGATGACTGTAACAGACTCCATCCTCGTTAAAGTTTAAGTGCTTGAGCTTCTTCCATCCCCTCCCTCCATCATTCCACCTCCTATTAACCTATTTGTGTGGTTAAGACCCTTGTGTTGTGGTGGCCAGAGGGTTCGACCTGAATATTTTGAGGTTGACTCTTGTAGTACACACACACGTTTACACCTCACTGCCGTTCTGAGGAAGTCGCTCAAAGAGTGCGCAAATGGACTTTCCAGATGTGAGAATGTAATAGATTGAATTATTCTGTCATCATCTCTGCCTCACAGATACAAGGTGAGAGCTCAGGCCTTCAGGGTGTGCGTATGTCTGTCAGTCGGCTTTAGTGTGCGTGTTTCTGTCCATTGTGTTCGAGATGTGTTTGCTGTCACAATACCAAAAGCTGCTGACTCTGGTTTACAACCAAGGGTGTCTCGTTCCTGAAGGCAGGACCTGATGGAAAGCGAAGCCAGTGATCAACCTCAGTGAAACGAAAATCAAAGCCGGAGTCTCTGGACACTCATTAGGTTGCTGGAGCTGATCTGGAACATTCCTGCATATGAGTCTCTGAGTTTGCCTGACTGAAAGCATCCCTCCAGGACCGATTTGTACTCTTCCTTTCTATTAATGCTTTGTACAATTCATAAACTGAGGAGAGAAAGTGTTCTCTCGCTGAAGTTTGATGAAAGATCAAATGAAACCGACCTTGTGTGAAGGTTAAAGTTTAATGGTTAGTATTTAGAAAATCTATGCTTATCACAAAAACTATTTCACCACCAAAGAAATCAAACGTCTAATATTGTAATATAGTCTGAGCGGGTGTCAGAATCTGCTTTTTTGCTATCGTTTATGTTGGTTCAGTTATACATTCTAGTTTAATGAGATGTCAGAGATGAATGAATGGTTATAGCTTTAGCAGAGGCCACAGAAGAAGCAACAGACCACAAACACACACAGACACACACACACTGCCAATATTTCCACTGTTTCATCACAGGTACAGGAGGTGTGGTTTGCTTACACACAGACCTAAATTATTTGATGATGTTGTCAATGGCCACGTTTTGTTTTGTCTGATAATTAATAAAGTTACTTTTAGTAAAAATGCATTTAAATTTAATTTTGTTAAATTACTTAAATATTTTATGTGTGTGTGTCACAGACAGATAGATAGATAGATAGATAGATAGATAGATAGATAGATAGATAGATAGATAGATAGATAGATAGATAGATAGATAGATAGATAGATAGATAGATAGATAGATAGATGGTTTTCTGTATCAGGAGATAATAAAAAATTATGTGGTGCTTGGAAAGTCTTAAAATTTGGAAATAAAGCCTCAGATGAGCAATATCACATGACATATCACATGATGTCATTATTTGATTAACAAAAACAAAGCCAAGATGGAAAAGCCATGTGTGACAAAATTAGGACACCCTATGATTCAATTGCCTGTAGATCCACTTTTAGCAGCAATAACTTGAAGTAATCATTTTCTGTATGACTTTATCAGTCTCTCGCATTGTTCTGGAAGGATTTTGACCCACTCTTCTTTACAACGTTGCTCCAGTTTAGAGGTTTGTGGGCATTTGTTTATACACAGCTCTCACCACATGATTTCAGTCAGGATGAGGTCTGGACTATGACTGGGCTATTGCAGAACCTTGATTCTTTTCTTTTCAGCCGTTCTTTTGAAGATTTGCTCTTGGCCAAACTTTAGCTGTTGGATGGATGTCCTCACATTTGACTCTAGAATACTTTGGGATACAGAGGAGTTCTTGGTCGACTCAATGACTGTGAGGTGCCCAGGGGCCTGTACCATGAAGCTGGATTAGCTGATTAGCCAGGTAAGTTTCAGTTTAGTTTGCACCAATCAAAGGTTTTAGGTACCATGAAAGTGGCTTCGCTTTTAGCGGTGTCCACAGCTATCCTGCTCCTGGGCAGGTTATGTTCTGAGTTAGAGATCTCAAACTGAAACTGGACCAATCAGATGTGAGCAAAGTGACACATGTCTGGCACAGAAAATCACTCCCCCAGTTTCTCTTGCTCTAAGTTAAAAGTCACTAGTACTAAAAAAAAAAAAAAAAACACAAACCTCTGGCTTTAATGATAATAACTTAGAGATAATTTATATGATTCATATTATTATTAATCCATTGCACACAAGCAATTTTAGTTTAACAGTTATTATAAATCATTTATTTTAAATGAATATTAATATATACAGATCATGTAATATAAATGAGCTGTAGTATCAATATATAACACTATTTTAAAAATGACTACATGTGACCTTACATGTTCGAGTCTCTATCGCTATATATTTTCAAATGTATAAACTAACTTCACTGCACTGATAGAGCAAGATAATTTATTTTATTTGTCCTCTTTCATGTTTCATATGACGTTTAAATTTGTTCTATTCTTCAATCTCTTAACCTTTAGCAAAACCTTTAACCTTTAGTTTTGAATCTCACTGGGTCTCTCGCGAGAAGTAAATCAAACTTGCTTTGTGTTGCAAGTCTCGTGATTGGCTGTTCGCCAGTGATGTCACACATTCATGTGCACGCGCTCCACAAACTCAGGATCAAAGCCTGAGTTGACAAAGAAAGTTGATGATCAGCATCATGGTACCAACAAAGCCGGATTGGAGTGGTTTGGTTTTGTCAACTCAAAACTAATCCTGTAACTCTGAATTTGTTCATCTACCATCATGGTACAGGCCCCAGGTCCTGTGGCTACAAAACAAGCACAAAATCATCACCCCACCACCAGCATGTGTGATTTTGGTATGAGGTGTTTATGCTGATATGCTTGTTAGGTTTTCACCAAAACCACTTTGGTCTCATCTGTTCAAAGGTCATTGTTCTAGAAAACTTATGGTTTGTTCAGATGCAACTTTGCAAACCTAAACCGTGCTGCCATGCTTTTTTTAGATAGAAGCTTTCTTCTAGCAAGCCTTCCAAACATGCCATACTTGTCCCATATTTTTCTAACTGTAGTGTCATTAATTTTATCATTTAACATGTTAACTGAGGCCTGTGGAGCCTGCGGTGAAGTTCTTGGGTTGTCTGCCATTTCTCTGAGTGTTGCATGGTTTGATCTTGGGGTGAATTTGCTGGGACGTCCACTCCTGGGAGCATTGGTGTCTGTCTTGAATGTCTTCCACTTGTGAATAATCTACCTCACTGTAGAATGATGGACTTCAAATTGTTTGGAAATGGCCGTATTATTCTTCCCAGATTGATGGCAGCGACAATTGCTTCTCTAAGATCATTGCTGATATCTTACCTCCTTGGCATTGTGTTAACACACACCTGAAGGCTCCAGACCAGCAAACTGCCAAAAGTTCTGCTTTTATGGTGGTGCTCACACTTACTGATGATCAGTTAATCATAGGCATTTGATTAGCAGTGCCTGACTGCTACTTACCCTCTTAATTCTTATGTTAACAGTAAGGGTGTCCTAATTTTGTCACCCATGGCTTTTCCATTTTGGCTTTATTTTTGTTAAATAAACAATGAGACGGTGCAATATGTCATGTGTTGTTGTTCATCTGAGGATTTTTATTCAAAATTGTAAGACCTGGAAAGGTCTTTTTTTATGTCCTGATAAGGAAAACCTTGGAATAGGGTGTCCTAAATTTTTCACATGACTATAGATAGATAGATAGATAGATAGATAGATAGATAGATAGATAGATAGATAGATAGATAGATAGATAGATAGATAGATAGATAGATAGATAGATAGATAGATAGATAGATAGATAGATAGATAGATAGATAGATAGATAGATAGACTTTTGCTTTCGCAAAACATGATTTTATTGTTTTTGTTTTGACAATATGGATACTACCATCCACCAGGAAAACAGCTGTACAAGCATAAGCAAGTATTATCAGTCAGTTTGATAAATTATGTGGAATTTTGTGACATTACTTGGTTTGTCTCACTTTCCATTAGATTTACAAATTAGTGATACAAATCACATTGTTTTTATTAAACCTATTTGGATAATTTTTGCTAAGGCCTGGTTCATTGTGACACTTCCACTGCATCACATTAAAATCTCATATGGGTTGAAACTCAGGTTTATCATGCCAACTTTCATTAAGAGAAGAGGGAAACCATTCAGTGTGCCATATTTACCTTACCCTTAATCAGATGTGGCTCTGTGCTCCTCTGAGTAGAATGAGATTAAAGTCTCACACGTTCTCCGTGGCTCTCTAGGGTTTCTCTATGGTTCTGTTCAGGGACGGCAGGTGATGTAAGATGCGAGACTGTTCGAATGAGAAACGGGTTGACGAATCTTTGATGGAGTCTGCTGGAGGCCCAAATCACTTCCAGCTGCAGTGTGCTTTGAAGCTTTATGATCCCGCCACTCGTTCTCTTTCTTCCTCTTTCTCTTGCAACACACATTTTTCTGTATCATATTATGTCCGTCCTACAGCTCTAAGTATATTTCATTATCTTTACAGATTTGCTGGTCGGAACATTTGGAGTGAGTAAAGTTGTTGCCTACAGGTGAGAAATTTTACACTTTATATACACCATATTAATACAACATTGTCAAAATGTTGATTTTTTTAATATATTTTTACTTTTAAAAAAATGAAAAACATTAGTTTTTGAGTTTTTGTGTTTCTCAGCTTTAAGTCTCAGCATATCAAAATACATTTATATATATATATATATATATATATATATATATATATATATATATATATTATATATGAGATTTAAATCTGAGAAACACAACTCAAAAATAAAAATATATTAGAATTTTTGATGTATTATACATGTGTGTTTTATATAAAAATTGATATTATATAGATATATACTGTATAATAGTATGTTTGTGTGTAGCAACATATACTTTTTCTGGCTTAAACTCACTCACAGTTTTCTACTACACTCACATGCTCTCCCCATTAGAGTGAACGGCACAGAAAACACCTGTGTTTGAGGTTTAGCTGGAAGGAAACCTGATACATATGAAGTTATTTTTCTCTGCTCTATGATACGATTGTAACACATTTTCATAACAAAAAATATTGAAATGTCTGGCTTCATAATGCATTAATGATGAATTACTTAACTATAGTTGACAGGAGTATGGTCAGAGAACATTATGTACAGGCTTGTGGCATGTCTAGTCTGAGTAGCCAAGACTTCGATAAGGTGTTTCAGATCAGGTTTCCCTCAGAAATGTTTCAAAATAGTCCCTTTTTCCTGCCTCGAAGCCACCAAAACACACAGACACATTAATATGTCCCAGCACACACTCTCACGCACTAGCAGTGTCTTGGTGTCAGTGTTAAAGCGATTAGCTGTAATGGGCTCTGGTGTATTTGTGTAAGCTAACATTTCCACTGTTAATCCAGTTTGAGTGTTAGTCTCAACAGACTGAAAGTGAGACCGGAGCAGAACAGAGACTGACCTCATGTTAAGTTCTCATTTACTCAGCCTGTCTGATGTTTTATTAGAATAGGACTCTGAATGTTTAGTTTCTGTTAGTTAAATGTTCTGTAAGTGATTCTTTGTGTAATATAGTGCATTGAATGTTCATTCTCTATGACAGATATCACTGAAATAGGTGTCCTGAGAATTGACTTCAATTAGCTTTTTTAGCTAATCGGAAATTCTTCTTGTCCGTAATTTTGTATGTAAGAGAGAGAGGTTTTGGAGAGAAGGTGTGTTGTTGAAGTTAGCAAAATGGTTAAAATCACTCACAGCACCTTTAAAGTCAACATGAAAACAAAATTTATATTGATATTACACATGTAAAATGTGTTATGAACAGAAATTCACATTAACATTAGGTCTTGTTATTTCTTTTGACATTAAACAGCCAACTTTAGTGGGTTCGTAATGTTTATGTGCAGCTCTGAATTCAGTTTCCCATTCAAACTCATTACTAAAATAAAATTTATCAGTTTTATCAGTAATTTGTTGTTTATTTTTGTAATATTATTCTCATTATATTGTCTCTTAACAATACTAGGGCAAGACCAGTGGTCACGGTGGATGCTCAGCTGATTTTGACACCCAGAATTCTCAATCCTGAGGACAAGTCCTGCCGCATGCTCAATTCTGATGACATGGTAACCTGGTAAGTGTCAACTACATTTATCCAGTGCTAGTTACTGAAGTATACTGACCCAAAGAGTGACTCTTATGTACTACAAAAAAGACACTTGAAAGTTCATGTTTTGATTTATCTCTTCTAGATGAAGTGTTCCGCTGATGGGACAGATATGTTGATCTTTAGTCCTGGTTAACCAGGGTAAACCAAAACAGTCTGGGCCAAAGAGCTATGGCTGACTAGGAGGTTTTAAAACCATTTGGTCTATAGTACCACATTACAGCGGTTTTTTTCCCTCTCTGTGGTAAAACTAAGTGTTTCTGGAAGTCTCAGTGCATTCTTCCAAACCACACAAACATACACACAACCCTGCATTCTAACCCCTTATGTGAATGGACATTGTGTCCCACAAGCAGTTTTTGGGCCCCGTGACTGTAAACACACCAGATCTGTTTGGCTGCTTGGGCTGCATGTGCCTGTGTGTTAGGGTTGGCGTGGGGAAGAAAGAATTGGAGGTTTTGGAGAGACAAACGAAAGAACTAAAGTGTGGAATTCTGCAATAACAAAAGAGTAGCTTAGTAAAATAAATGTACAAACTGTGGTTGGAAATACAGAGACACAGAGAGAAACTCTGAATCACACAGATGAACACCGAGAAACAGAACAAGACAGAGAAGGGAGCATAAAGAGATCCAGAGAATGAAAAAAACACCACCGAAGTTAAAGGATTAGTTCACTTCCAGAATAAAAATTTCTTGATAATTTACTCACCCCCATGTCATCCAAGATGTTCATGTCTATCTTTCTTCTGTCAAAAAGAAATTAAGGTTTTTGAGGAAAACATTTCAGGATTGTATATAGGGTTGGGTATCGAGAACCAGTTCCAAATTTCCAAGAACCAGGTATTCGATAATGCACGTGCGTTTTGATTCCACTTAACGATTCCTGCGTTCACATTTTAATGTGATTTTAAACTATTTAAGTGCAGGAAGGGAAAGAACTTAAGCACTGTTTGCATGCAGCGCAACAGTGACACATCTGAAGCGCAAGCACAGAGAACAGTGGCTTTGACAGCGGTTCCGATGCGGGTTCCCGACCTGTGTCCGTTCTCCAACCTTTCCGTGCATTTCCACTGCAGAAAAGGTTGTTCCGGACCGGAACTGACTTCTTTCACATTTATCGACCAGTATGCACTAAATACATCAGTATGTCAACATAAACACAGCCATTTTTTGTCTTAAGTGAACGTAAACAGATGAGAAAGAAAATGCATGTGTAACAGTATTTTTAGATCTGTGTGCATTCAGAGTTAAAGAGACAGCCGCCTAATAAATGTGCTGCCTGTCTATCAAAGAACAAAAGAAAATCATTAACTCATCTTGACTGAATATGTTTTGTAACTTTAAGGAGGATTAATCTATATTTTATTTATGAAAAGAAAACTATGCAGTGTTTTTTTACTTTTGATTTCAGTTTCTGTACTTGAAATTTGTTCAGTTTTATTTATTTATGCTATTGCTAATTGATTTGTTTGTCCCTATTTTATTACTTGCTGTTTACTTGTCTTTAACAATTTAATGTTTGAAATTTATATTAGTCGATTTGTTTTTGTTTTTTTCTGTTATTTTGTTTATTTTTTTTTTTTACCAAAACCATAGGCAAAAGACCGAATGAATATGTTTGACATTTAAATTTTTGACTTAATTTTTTATTTTTATTTTTTTTATGGATTTGTTTATCTTATTGTAATCAGAATTAGGAATCGATAAGAATCAGAATCGATAAGCAGAATCGGAATCAATAAAATTCAAACGATACCCAACCCTAATTGTATATCCATATATTGGATTTCAACAGGGACCAACGGGTTGAAGGTCCAAATTGCAGTTTCAATGCAGCTTCAAAGGGCTCTACATCCCAGCTAAGGAATAAGGGTCTTATCTAGTGAAACGATCGGTCATTTTCTAAAAAATTTATATACTTTTTAACCACAAATGCTCGTCTTGCACTAGCTCTGCATCCATGACTTCATGCATTACATAGTCACGTTGGAAAGGTCACGTGTGACGTAGGCTGAAGTACCAACCCAGTGTTTACAAAGCGAACGTACAAAGACTAAATCAAATGCCCTTTACAAAATAAGGTAAAACAATGTCTGACAATTTTGAAGTTGAAGGAGAAAATCAGTTGGAGTTCGGTACTACTTCTGCCTACGTCACGCGTGACCTTTCCAACGTGATTATGTAATGCGTGAAGTCATGGATGTGCATTGCAGAGCTAGTCCAAGATGAGCATTTGTGGTTAAAATGTATATAAATGTTTATTTTTTTTAGAAATGACAGAACGTTTCGCTAGATAAGACCCTTATTCCTTGGCTGGGATTGTGTAGAGCCCTTTGAAGCTTCAGTGAAACTGCAATTTGGACCTTCAACCCGTTGGTCCCTGTTGAAGTATGCTATATGGAGAAAAATTCAACAAAAACTTAATTTCTTTGCAACTGAAGAAAGAAAGACATATACATCTTGGATGACATGGGGGTGAGTAAATTATTATTATTATCAGTAAATTTTTATTCTGGAAGTGAACTAATCCTTTAAGACTGTAAATTGTGTATCTCTAGAGTTTAATTTGTTTAATTTTTATATTCTTCTGTATCATTTCAACAGCAATGAAGCAAATTGTTTTAAATTAGAAAAATGCAAAACAGACTTATATTAAATGTTAAAACGCTCCATTTTAAACATATATGCAGAGTGTAAAAGTGTGTTAAATGACTCATGTGAAACCACACACACACAAGGGTGCCATTAATACTCTGAGGAGTGGGCAGTAATTAGAAATGGCAGATGGGCGGCAGAGTCAGAAAAGTTGCAGTGGGGTCAGAGCAGGGGTCAGCGGGGTCAACCTCTGGGCACTGGAGTGTTTGTATGTGCGTGATTATGCGTTTACCCTTGCCACGGGGGAGGAGTACTAACAAGGCATCATTAAATTATGTATAACGGAGCCACTTCCTCCCTTAAAAATGCATACTCTCTCTCCTTTCTCTCTCACTGTACAGTGCACACATGACTTCGGCTGTGCATTTTAAAATGCACCACTACCTGGAGGGGTCATGGCAGGGTTTGCGTGGTTAGAGCACAATGCACAATGCTGGATTCCATCAGGCATGGCCTCATGGGTATTTCGTGTTGTTCATGAGGCACAGCATCCAGCTGTTTATCGCTAATTTAAACTTAGACACGCTCAATGCTGTGTAAGTGTGTGTAGGGGGGCTAATGGGGTGTTTCTGATTAGACATATTTGGGTTGTATGGAATGCTATGCATCGGATTGGCCCTTTGGGCCATTAAGACTGCAGTTGTGAGTCCCAGAGCACAGATATCATTACACGTTCAACATAACGGAAATACAGTTATTGAGCACCAGCTGGAGAGGTGTAAGCGTGTTTTTATGCGCTCTCACCTTACAACATGTGTGTCAGTGAGTTGTTTGTAATGGAGTAGCATGTTTTAAATCCTCCGTCCTCGTTCTATTTGTGTTTCTTTGCAAATGAAGGGCTAGTTTTACACAAGAGCCCTGCGGCAACAGAGCTGGCATATTTAGATTCCAATAAATTAATTGTGCGGCCCATAGACGGGATATCCTGTGCTGTGTCGATACTGAATAAAAGTGTGTTTGTGTGGGTGTTTGCATATTAGACTTCATATACAGTGCCCTCCACTAATATTGACAACCTTAGTAAATATCACCAAAGGTGGCTGTGAGAATAAATCTGCATTGTTTATCCTTTTGATCTTTTATTCAGAAAATTCACAAAATTCTAACCTATCTTTGAAGTAAAACAATTGAAAGTGGGGGGAAAATCTCATTGTGAAATAAATGCTTTCTCTAGTTCATATTGGCTACAATTATTAGCACCCAATTATTGCAACGTCCTTTTCCCAAGATAGCAGCCCTGAGTTTTCTCCTGTAATGCCTGAAGAGTTTGGAGAACACCTGATAAGAGATCAGAGACCATTCCTTCATGCAGAATCTCTCCAGATCCTTCAGATTCACAGCTCTGTGTTGGTGCCTCTCCTCTTTACCTCACTCATTTTCTATAGGGTTCAGGTCAGAGGACTGGGACAGCCATGGCAAAAGCTTCATATTGTGCTCAGTGACCCATTTTTGTGTTGATTTTGATGTTTGTTTTGGATTATTGTCCTGATGGAATATCCAACCACAGCCCATTATAAGATTTCTAACAGAGGCAGTCAGGTTTTGATTTTTTATCTGTTGATATTTGAGAGAATCCATGATGCCATGTATCTGAACAAGATGTCCAAGACCTCCAGCAGAAAAACAGGCCAACAACATTAAATTACAAGATTCAGCAGTATATTTAACCTTGGACGTGGGGTGCTTTTTATCCCTGTTTGTACTAAACCCATCTGGTGGGTTTGCTGCCAAATTTAGTTTCATCTGACCATAGAAGCCAGTATCATCTGAAGTTCCAGTCGTGTCTGACAACTGAATATGCTGGTTTTTGTTTTTGGGTGAGCAAGGAGAATTTTTCTTGAAACTCTCCTGAACAATATGTGGTGATGTAGGGGCTGTTTGATATATTTTTTTAGGCTTTCTGACCCCAAGACTTAATTAATCTCTGCAATTTTCCAGCTGTGATCCTTAAGAGAGTCTTTGGCCACTCAAACTCTCCTTCTCACTGTGCATTAGGACCACATAGACACACGTCCTCTTCCAGGCAGATTTGTAACATCTTTAGTTGATTGGAACCTCTTAATTATTGCTCTGATGGTGGAAATGTGGATTTTCAAAGCTTTAGCTTTTGTCTTACAGCAACTTTCTATTTTGTGAAGCTCAACAATCTTGTTCTGCGCATCAGAACTTTATTGTTTGGTTTTACTCCTTGTGATGGATGATTAAGAGAATTTGGCCTTTGTTTTCTTTATTTTTATAATCCTTTGGAACAGGAAGTCATAGCTGGACAATTTCATGGTCCTGGTCTCCCTGGTATGCTAAAAAAATGTAAATTTGAATGGAAATATACTTTAGAGATATTTTACTCATAAGAATTTCCAGGGGTGCCAATAATTGTGGCCAACATGCATTGGAGAAAAACATTTATTTTATCATGAGATTTTCTCCCCACTTTCAGTTGTTTTACTTCAATGGTAGGTTAGAATCTTGTGAATTTTTTGAATGAAAGATCAAAAGGATAAACAATGCAGATTTATTTTCACAGCCACCTTTGCTCAGATTTACCAGGGGTGCCAATATTAGTGGAGGGCACCGTAAATGGGCTTTTAAAATGTTATTAGAATATTTAATGACAATAAATTTTTTGTAAGAGATCTTTGAGAAAGTGTGAGAGGTTTTGTCCCTTTTTTCTGACAGGAACAGGAAGTCTCTCTTGGGCCGATCTAATTGCTGGCCTCTATTACCAGACTATTAAAGAGAGGGAGGGATAGAGAGATGAAGCAAGGAAAGGCCAGATGGAAGAGAAAAAAGAGGCAAATTAGATTAAGTAATTAAATATTGAGGAGCACAGAGTCCTTCAGCGTCCCACGTCTCCATTCAGCTCCATCTATAAACACTCCACCCATATTAACAATCCACTTCCTCTGTATTTTTTTAAATGACACTTAAATGTCGTCACTGCTTTTTGGCTAAGATATGCTGTATTAAATATCTCTTTCTCTCTTTATTTCTTTCTCTCAGTCTGTCAGTAAATGTGTGTGCAAAGATCTCTGGGATTGGTATTCCTGATTATGTAGGTGAGTTCATTCATTTTTCTGTTAATTAAATGCATTTCATTTCATATAAATGGATGTAGTCTTATCAACAAATGTCTTGAAGAAATGTATTTGGCCAGTCGTACATGTGGTTTGACTTCATCAAAACAGTGGAAATCTCTGTTTAATCTGGTTCTGGAAGGAATATTCCCATTTATTTTCAGCTTTTCAAAAAGTGTTCAAAGCCTTATTGATTCAAAGCAAAAAAAAAAAAGTATGAACTACACATCACATAAAGCACTGCAGATGACGTACTTACAAATCAGCTTTGACCATAAAATATAACTATTGGGTGAACTTTTTTTTAAAGAAATTTACACGTGTATTAAAATAAAGACATTTATTACTAAAATGTATATTTCAGATAAATGCTTCTGAACTTTCTGTTCATCAAAAAATCCTTAAAAAAAATGTATCACGTTTCCACAAAAATATTATGCAGCACACCTGTTTTTAACTTTAATAATAAGAAATGTTTCTTGAGCAGCAAATCAGCATATAAGAATGATTTCTGAAGGATCATGTGACACTGAAGACTGGAGTAATTCAGCTATGCCATCACAAGAATAAATTACATTCTAAAACATATTATAATATAAAACAGTTATGTTAAATTGTAATATTATTTCACAATATTACTTAGGTTGTTTCAGAGTTTAAAGAGACTAACTCCATTACGTCTTTCCTATTACTTAAAGGGAGTGGACTTTTACAGTTGACTTTTGTTTCCAGCGACATTTCTGATTGGTCAGTGTTACTTCATATTTGTACTTGGCAAATAAACATGGTTTTTGTGGCTTCTGCATTTCAGAGCTCAGAGTATATTTTGAATATTGTTTATATAAATCAATTTCTCTATGGAAAAATGAATGAGACTTCTAGAACTCTAATGTTGCACAGACTAATAATGAAAACGAATGATTTCATCATCTAGTACACATTGTCTCGTGGTGCTTGCTGACATAGAGATGTTTTATCGTTTTCATTTATATGCGTTGTGTTCAGTGTGAGTTTGTGTGTCTCAGCACTTGTTGAACATCTGTATCTAAGTGGCTTCAGTAATGGCCAAAATGGAGAAGGTGCCAAACTCAGTTAAACCAACAGGCAATAAAAGCCTCTTTCCCAGCACTTCTGAACGCAGGCCTGTTAAAAATCACTGCATATGGTTTTGGAGATGACAAAAAACAGGTGTGGCTGTGTGCCTGTGAGAGTGTGTGTGAGGTGCACGTTTGTTGGAAGCACTATTTGATTGTTGTTCAGAAGCCCTGGTCATTAACCTTAGGAACGTGCAATTTTTATAGTCCAAAACCTGTTTGGTCCGAGCAGAAATTGCAGGAATTAGAGTCTGTAAAGGTGGAGCTAACAATAGCATGCCTGTCTTTCTCTCTCTCTTTCAGCTCTGCGAATGGACCTGCAGCTGGATTGGCTGAAGCAGCGTGGAGCAGTTAAGAGGATCTTGTTCATGGACTCTCACCAGCACCAGAGAACCCATCAGTTGGTTCTGGGTCAAGGGGACCGCCAACATTGCCACAACTACTCTGTTTACCTGCGGGTGAGCCTTATAGTCCACACGCAGCACAGAACATTGCTGAACTGGCCTCATTCCTCATGATAAATTCTTGCTTTATCTTCATTACAACCGAACCCATGGGAAAGTTAATTGTGAGCCAAACCAAGCTCCTAGTGCAACACGGCTCATCTGGACAGAATAAGCAATGTGAGAACCCCTCCGTGAGAATGTGTCTCAAAAATGAGACCAAAAATTCTGCTGGGCTGAGGTGACAGGAATTGAATGCCGTCTTAAGTGTTTCTGGGTGTTTATATGATAACACAGGCCATGGAAAATATTTTTATTTGCCAACTCAATTTGACTGATATAATCTCAGGCAACATGATTTATTGCTATGATATATGGCAGACATAAAGCACAAACATCCAACGACATAAGAACAGAAAGTAGAAACAGGAAATTATTAAATAAGAATAATAAATTGGTTATTATTATAGATATAATAATATATAATTATTATTATTATTATTATTATTATTATTATTATTATTATTAAATAAAAAGTTAGAATTTAAATATTATGTTATATCATATCACAAATATCCAACATAAACATAAATTACTACTATTATTATTAAAATAAACTAGCAGATATATATACTGATCATTCTGAAGAATAATATAATAATAATATGTTATATTAGATTACTATAATATATGACCGATATAAAGCATAAACACCAAAAAACATAATAACAGAAATTAGAAAAAGGAAATTATCAAATAAGAATAATAAATTGGTTATTATTTTAGATATACTAATATATAATAATTGTTATTATTAAATAAAAAGTTAGATTTTTTTAAGTATTATGTTATATTGTATTATCACAAATATCCAACAACATAAATTATTATTATGATTATTATATTTTTATTATAAACTACTAGATATATACTGATAATAAATAATAATATAATAATAATATGTTATATTATAGTACTATAATATATGACAGATATAAAGCATAAACACCCAAAAACATAAGAAATTTGATTATTTTAAATATGCAAAATGTTATTATTATTATTATTATTAATATACATTTGTATACAATTTATTATACATTTATTTTATTTATTTTTTTTTAAGTTCATAATTAAAAAAAAAATTAAAGGGATGAATAGCAGTTCAAAAAAATGTTCTTGAGGAAATATTTGTGTGCATAACAATTTGGATTTGTGCAAATAATGTGTGTGTTTTTATGCAGCAGCATCGCACTATAACAGCCTGGCAGCTCTTGTGTTCATAAGCTTTTCCTTCACAAATCCTTGTGCATTTTTGTTCAGAAACATAAACATATTTTCTCATTTCCTTACATCCTCGTAACTTATTAAATAATTATATTTATTGCCCTTGGCTCTATGAGGCAAGCATACTCATACAGCAGCTGTGATTTTTCTCTGTTTCATTTAAGGGAAACAGATTGATGTCAAAAGACAAAGATAATAGAAAAGAAGAAAAAGTGAAACTACAGTAGGATGGGAGGAAGAGTAATTCAGTTCTGTTTGTAATCCACTTCTTTTTTTTTGTCTCATGCTTCTCTGTCTGTGTGTAGGATGAGGGAGAGTTCAGAGATAAACTGAGTCCTATCAGCGTGACACTGAACTATAGTCTGGACCAGAACTCTCCTCCACCTGGCCTACAGCTGCGGCCCATTTTGGACCACTACAGCAAGACCTTCCACCATGAGCAGGTTTGCACGCAGCATGAATGTTTTGCATTGTTTGTGAGATGCTGCATTCCTGTGTACCTTAATAATTCAATTAAGACGACATGGCATGCAGGGTTTAAAATAAGTTTTTTTTTAAATGAAAAACAAGACAACATCTTGTTGTCTGATATAAATAGAGTTAAGTAGAGAGAAAGTAAAACATAAGTTCAATGCAGAAAGAAAATATTTTTTTCCCTCTCCCTTAGGCAAACATCCTGTTGGACTGTGGGGAAGACAACATGTGCATCCCAGATCTCAAACTTTCTGCTAAAATGTGAGTCAGTGGATCTGATGCAGTACATCAGTACAGTACATGTGTGTGCCATTGAGTAATTCTTTGTGTATTTGTTTTGTATGCAGTGCTCTATCATGTGTCAGTTGTTTTATAACAAGTCATTCTTTGATTTTAGCCTCATATAAGAAGTGATTTTAAATGCCTTTTTAAAAAATTTTTTAGGGACCGGACTGAACTTATTATCGGGGATGACAACTTGCTTATGTTGACCATTAATGCAGCCAATGAGGGTGAGGGAGCTTACGAGGCGGAGCTTTATGTGACCCTCCCACCAGAGGCGGACTATAT
This sequence comes from Spinibarbus caldwelli, assembly GCA_039654775.1. Classification (NCBI taxonomy): domain Eukaryota; kingdom Metazoa; phylum Chordata; class Actinopteri; order Cypriniformes; family Cyprinidae; genus Spinibarbus; species Spinibarbus caldwelli. The sequence goes on from CM077227.1 coordinate 20,603,889, forward strand.
TGGTGTGGAGCGCAGACGTGAGGTAAACATTACCCACTATCCTTTTTGACTATACATATACTGTATGTGTTCATGCTTACACTGGTAAAACAGTGGTGTTGGGTTTTAGAGTAGCACTGTGTGGCCTAACAGTGGAAACACAGCTTGATTTTGGCCTTGCTGCTCAAGGTTCAAGGCTATTGGTTGTTAGCCCTGGCTCGTATTGGCCCAATAGTGGAAAAGCAGTTAATGTGTGTATTTATGTGGGTCTGGGTGGGCAATTAGATATAGAAGTTAATGAATGCTGTATTTAGTAAAAGTCCTTTGTATGATGTCTATTATTTATAGTTGCTCTGATTATAGAAGGTTTATTTTAGTCTCAGACTCTCTCATTGCTGTGTTTAGATTATGACTCACTCACTGTATTCTCTTCTTCCAGAAAACAGCTCATGCATGAGTTTATTTTGCTTATTACACAGTTTAAACATTTTACATGTTTGATATGAACATTAGATACAATATAGATATTAGATACAATATCTATCTATCTATCTATCTATCTATCTATCTATCTATCTATCTATCTATCTATCTATCTATCTATCTATCTATCTGTCTATCTATCTGTTTGTCTGTCTATCTATCTGTATCGTTCAAAAAACAAAAGATCACATTTTATCGCAGTGCACCTGGTCATGACACAGTGTAATGTGAGCTCAGGTCTTGTAAAATATCAGATATACTAAATAGCTTTATTAATCCATTAATAATCCATTATGGTAAAATGCTAAATCTGTAATCCATTCTGACTCAGTTAAAAACACAAACATGAGTGCTGCAGCGTCTTTGATGTAGTAATGAGGCAGGAATGCAGTGAATGTTGATCTAATTATGGGTATGGTTTCTTATTAAACATAGTCTAAAACATGCCTCATGTCTAGGTATGTTCTGTAATGCATTGCTGAGATCTAACAGACTGCTTATTTCATTTCATACAGTCCTGCATTCACTTATCTTCATTCATATCTTCTGCTGTGATTCAGTCATTCCATCATCCCATTCATGCATCACTGCGTCTTCCCGCATGAGACACTGGCGCTCTGTGGCACTGACCACAAAAGATCTGATCGCTCTCTGTCTGTCAGTTATGAGTTTAACAGATGCAGTGTATAGCTGGTAATTGCAGCACGTGTTTGAGAGTGGCTCTTAATGCAATTTGCACAAGTACATTAGCTGCTCTTCTGGGAACAGACTGGTTACGGTTTGACTCTGTTTTGGTGAGAGGAAGTGGTTGCCAGAGGAGGGAGATGGAGGAAAAGAGAGACTGATGTAGGGGGTTGATGAGATGACAGGAGGAGGGCCTCAGTGATGTATGATGTGATTACTATCAGGGAATTCATCATGTACTTTCTCTCTCTCGTTTCCTTTCCTCCGTTCCTCTCTTGACCCTCCAGAGACCTGTTTTCATTGGCTTGTTATTGTTTTGTTTTCAGTGATGTCATGCACACATTTTAGTTTTATTATATTTTATTTTATTCCGTTTATTCATTTATTCAGTTTATTCATGATTTATTTATTTATTATTTTAATATTTTAAAATAATTATTCAGAGAGGGTGCATTATGCTTCTGTTTGTGTTCCTTAGACATTCAGCATGTAGTTCAACAAAGCAGTTATCATACATTAAATAATGAAGAGCTGAAATCTTTATTTCTCTCTGTCTCAGGATCTTCAGCGGCTAAACTGTGAGCACAGGACAGAGAATGATACCAGAGTTGTGGTGTGTGACCTGGGAAACCCAATGGTGGCTGACACAAACGTAAGAGCCATCAACTCTGTTGATATGATGTCATGTCTACAGTTTGATCCGAAAATGAACGAGTGAAACATACAGTACTCTGTAGTAGTACGATGACATGAATGCTTGGCTGCAAGTGTGTGGTACATACTTTTGTTATGGACATAGTGAATAATGTGCTTTCTTGCATTACAGTTACGGTAACAAACCTCAGTACTCAAGGGAGCGATAGAGTTTCATTCAAATGTCTATGCCATTAAACCAGATATTTTATCATTCAGGTAGCAAACTATAAACCTGTCAACAGTCTAACTACCGGTCTAAACTTAACTAACTTGCTCAGCAATCTTCATTTAAAACAATTACCCTTATACTGCCACCAGAACAGAAATTGACTTTTCTTGACTATTCTTGCGTACTTGCGTATGTTTTGGGCCTTAGCTTTCAGTGAGAGCTTGAATCCTTCAGTGCATTGACATAATTGAGCAGGACAGAGAGAGGAGGATTTTAGAGGGGTGAGAAAAGTGTAAGATAGCATATCAGTTTGCCCTTTAATAGCCAGATATTTAGCAGCGCTGTCAGTTTGCTGAGATTTCAGGACCTGTATGAGACACACACATATACACACACACACACACACACACACACCTCTTGATCCTTTTCAACCAAAACAGGATGCTGAAACTGAAGGAGATTCAGGTGAATCAGGAGGTTCTTTCTGTAATGAAACCAGAGATGAGTTTATAAACGCATTCAAATGTTTGGGGTCAGAAAGTTTTTTTTTTTTTTTTTTTTTTTTTTTTTTTTAATTAATGAAATTAGAAACTAATGTAGTTATACTTTTATTCAGCAAGGAAATAGATCAAAAGTAACTAAAGACATTTATAATGTTACAAAAGATTCTGTTCAACAAAGAATGCTGAAAAAAGGTACACTCTAAAAAAAACGCTGTGTTAAAACAACCTAATTTGGGTTATTTTGGTAACCCAACGCTGGGTCAAATATGGACAAACCCAGCGTTGGGTTATTTTAACTCAGCCAGTTGGGTGAAATTTTTGACCTAACATGCTGGGTTGTTTAAAATAATTCAAATATTAATTGAAAATTACTATTGTTGTCTTAAAATGAAGCAAAAATAGGTTGGAAATTAAAATGCAGACACAGACTTACTAGAGGCAACAGTAATAATCAAAAAGTGAACATTTATTAATAACTGAAAAGACCCATGGACAAAAATATAAGACAAATTGAATTAGGCAGCATAGCTTTCAACTTTGCATACATTTAAACTCGTTTAACAAGCATTTTAGAAATAAAAATATAACATTTAAAAGTTATATTTTAATTCAAGTGCATTAAACGGTTCTCTGTTATCCTTTTTAACCGAAATAGTGCCGATTCTCGTGCCGGTGTGTCGCTGCAATTCCCCGGGGAAACTGCGAATTTCAGACCGCCGCCTCGTGTTTCACTCGTAGCTGAAAGATGCCGCAACTGACCTTATAACCTGCTGATAAACAAACAGTACACAGTTTTGAGAACATATTTTAACATTTGAATGAATTAGACTCAGTATTATAACGAATAAAATCAATTTATGTAAGGCAAGACATTTCCATCACGCGAAATGACCGTTGCTGATGCATTTAGCTGACTGACATCTCGTCTGTATGTTGCGTTGCGTGAAATAAAATCATTTACAACACAAGACTTTATAGATGGAATAAAACGTATACAAACCTTAATTTCACTGTATAAGTCCACAAGTCCACTAAATCGGCGGCACTGAGGACTCGCTTTCTCATGAAGCATGAAAAGCCCTCGCTCTGACTGTAGCAACAGCTGGGTTAAAGTGCGCGCGCTGAGTTATTTCGTCAGAGGGAGGGGTGTATAGTTTCAGTGGTCAGTGAGACTGACCCAGCTACTAACCCAACAGCTGGGTTACACAAAAACTACCCAACACTGGAAAAACAACCCAACATAATGACCCAACAGGCATAACCCAGCAATTGGGTTAAAAAAAATAACCCAGCGTTTTTTTTTTTAGAGTGTATTGCTGTATCTACTGTAGAAAATAATTAGAAATGTTTATTGAGCACCAAATCAGAATTAGATTAGAATTATATTTCTGAAAAATCATGTGACACTCAAGACTGGAGTAATGGCTGCTGAAAATTTAGCTTTGCCATCACAATAAATAAATTACATTTTAAAATATATTACAATAGAAAACAGTAATTTTTACATTTTACATTTTATATTATATTATTAATAATTTAATTAATAATTTAATAATATTCCACAGTATTGCTGTTTTTAATGTATTTTGATCAAATAAATGAAACTGATACAGTATATTTTTATTTACAAAATTAAGACTTGTTTTCAGAGTTTATCTTTTACATTTACATTTAATCATTTAGGATTAACTTTTAGCTTTTTATTTTGTTTTAGATAGCATTTTTTCATGTTTTAAACATAAACCCCACTATATTTTCTTAGATTTGTGCTCGAAACAAGAAACTTACTTATATCTTCTTTGTTATTTGCACACTATATATGGTTAAGTTATTAAGATCTATCCATGTTTCTGTGTGTGTGTCCTCACTAACCCAGATGTTTTTTAAGACTGCTTGCCTACTGGCCCCGTTGACCCTCAAGAATGTGGCTGTTATACAGATGTGTTCATTCATGTGCCATTAAGGACAAATATACATCTCCCTGATGATATGAGCGTGTGTGTGTGTTGACTAAAGAGAAAACACACATTCCTTAAGTAGTCTTTTTCTTGCACAGTGAACAGCTTGATAACATTTATGCGTTGTGTGATTTTCTTCTCCTTCTCTCCTCTCTCTTTCTTTCCTCCCTCTTTCTTCCCCGTTTGTCTGTCAGGTTGATGTTGAACATTGTTAATGAGAGTCTGGAAAACAAAACAGCGGGTAGAGAGAAAAAGTGGAATGATGGAGTGAGTGTGTGAAGGGAGGGTGTAAACACATTGGGACAAAGTTTGAGGTTCAGTCTAAACACACTCTCCATCTATTTACTAGTCACCATGACAACCCGTCTCCAGCCATCCCAAATATCTCAGCGTGGGGTGCAGTTATAACAGTTACAAAACACACTCTTGACCTGTCACACATACTCAACACACAACATCCTGCACTGCATCTCATTCACACACAAACAAACACATAAATCATATTCCTGAGTCCAGATTATTCATTATTTTGAATTACGGTGTTATGTTGTTGTTGTTTGCTATTTCTACTAGTAGTAATTTGTGAACATCTTAACATTTATAAAAAGCTCTCTCTGTCTCTCTCCCTCTCTTTTTCTCTCTCCATCGGTTTCCCATTTCCTCAAAGCCCTCAGGGTGAACTACTCATTAGGCTCCAGTCCACTTCATTCCTGCTTCATCCATATTGAGCATTTCTCTTTCAGTAAAAGTAGGGAAGATTATATTGTATCATTACTCTAAATTGATGTGTGCAGCTGTGAGGTTTTTTCGGTTGTAGGAGAAATTTTTTGAGGCTTGGACACATTTCAAGACATGATATATTTTGGATCATATTGTGAAGTCTCTCCAACTAAAAAAGTGACTAGTTCTAAAGTTTTTAGTTGGCTGGATGCAAATTCTGTAAAATAATAAATTTGAGTTACAATAACAATGGTCAGCTTTGAGGAGAGGATGTTTAACCGACTTACTGTTTTTGTGAATCTATATTCAGCATTTAATTCATCTTGCACATGGAAATTGGTTTCAACATGTCCACTGTTGATCAATAAATATTGATTTTTGTGTGGTTAATTATAATGAAATGAATATAATATTTAAAGTGAATAAAGGTAAAAAAATAAAGGTTCCAAAAGAGGTTTTTCAACTATAAAGAACCTTTTGTGCAATGAAAATTTTCCATGGATGTTAAAGTTTCTTCAGATGCCACTAAATAAATAAATAAATAAATATATATATATATATATATATACTGTATATATACTGTATATATATATATAAGTATTATTTACTTAATGTTTCTGAGTATTAATTTTTATAGTGTATCTGACACACATACCTGCATCTTTATTAGCCAGTTTACTCCTCTCCTCTTCTGTTTGTTTGGATTGCAGTGCTTGTTAAAGCAATTGAAACGTAATTTGATGCATAGCTGGTAAATGCTTTGGCTCGAGCAGTGCCAGCTCACTGAGAGCAGAGGCAGCGCAGAGAGGTTTATGACTGCGTTTACTACAGCAGGTCAAAATATTAAGTTGCTCATAAAATACAACTGAAATCATCACAACTGAATAGGCAAAATATTACCTGTGGATGGGTGTGCAATATGAACGTGTGGTTTTAAAATGGTATTAGTCGGTGTGTGCAGACAGTTGGATGGATACTCAGAGATCTATGTTATATGTCGAGTTGGCATGTCTTAGCGGTGGATTGTGAGTTTGGAATAGAGCTTGTAGATTCATTATCAATGTCAGCATGTAAATTGCATAGAGAGCCAAAAAGAAAAATTTGTCATTTTTTGATGTTAGAGTGCTTTCTTCTGTCAAAGCTATTAAAAGGAATGGCTACAGAAGAAGAGCACATACTATACCTTGTATTTTCCAGTGTTTTCTAGTGTTGTAAAAACAAATGTTTCTATATAGCTGTTTCTATATAGCTGTTTATATGTGTGTGTGTATATATATATATATATATATATATATATATATATATATATATACACACATACAGTATCTCACAAAAGTGAGTACACCCCTCACATTTCAGCAACTATTTTATTATACCTTCTCAAGAGACAATACTATAAAAATGAAACTTGGATATATTTTAGAGTAGTCAATGTGCAACATGTATAGCACTGTAGATTTACTGTCCTCTGAAAATAACTCAACATACAGCCATTATTGTCAAAATAGCTGGCAACAAAAGTGAGTACACCCTAAGTGATAACAGCTATATGCCATTTAACCATGCAAAGCCACATGTCCTATTCATCATGTTCATGTTTTTGTCGGCTTGACAGGGCTATACAAATTTGTGTATCTTGTATTAGAGCAGTTAAAATTTGGTGCTTTGAGTACAATTCTCTCATACTGACCACTGGATGTTCAACATGGCACCTCATGGCAAAGAACTCTCTGAGGATTTGAGAATTAGAATTGTTGCTCTCCACAAAGATGGCCTAGGCTATAAGAAGATCAGTAACACCCTGAATCTGAGTTACAGTACAGTGGCCAGTGTCACACAGAGGTTTTCCAAGACGGGTTTCACTCGGAACAGGCCTCGCAAGGGTTGATCAAAGAAGTTGAGTCCTCGTGGTGTGCGTCAGGTGCAGAAGATGACTTCAAAAAACAGACACATGAGTGCTGCCAGCATTGCTTTAGAGGCTGCAGAAGTGGAAGGTCAGCTTGTCATTGCTCAGACCATACGCCACACACTGCAACAAGTCGGTTTGCATGACCGTCATCCCAGAAGGAAGCCTCTTCTGAAGCTGGCTCACAAGAAAGCCTGCAAACAGTTTGCTGAAGACAATCTGTCCAAGAGCATGAATTACTGGAACCATGTGCTGTGGTCTGATGAGTCTAAGATAAACTTGTTTGGCTCAGATGGTGTCCAGCATGTGTGGTGACGGCCTGGTGAGGAGTACCAAGAAAATTGTGTCTTGCCTACAGTCAAGCATGGTGGTGGTAGCATCATGGTCTGGGGCTGCATGAGTGCTGCTGGTACAGGGGAGCTGCGGTTCATTGAGGGAAACATGGATTCCAACATGTACTGTGACATTCTGAAGCAGAACATGATGCCCTCCCTTCAGAAACTGGGTTTTCCAACATGATAATGACCCCAAACACACGGCCAAGATGACAGCTGCCTTGCTGATGAAGCTGAAGGTGAAGGTGATGGAGTGGCCAAGTATGTCTCCAGACCTGAACCCTATTAACCACATGTGTGGCATCCTCAAGCGGAAGGTGGAGAAGCACCATGTGTCTAACATCCAGCAGCTCCGTGATGTCATTATGGAGGAGTGGAAGAGGATCCCAGCAACAACCTGTGCAGCTCTGGTCAATTCCAAGCCCAGGAGGATTAAGGCAATGCTAGATAACAATGGTGCTCACACAAAATATTGACACTTTGGACACAGTTTTGAAATGTTCACTTAGGGTGTACTCACTTTTGTTGCCAGCTATTTTGACAGTAATGGCTGTGTGTTGAGTTATTTTTAGAGGACAGTAAATCTACACTGCTATACATGTTGCACATTAACTACTCTAAAATAAATCCAAGTTTCATTTTTATAGTATTGTCCCTTGAGAAGTTATAATAAAATAGTTGCTGAAATGTGAGGGGTGTACTCACTTTTGTGAGATACTATATATATATATATATATATATATATATATATATATATATACAGTGGTGTGAAAAATAATTTTTTTGCATGGTTGTCACACTTTAATGTTTCAGATCATCAAACTAATTTAAATATTAATCAAAGATAACACAAGTAAACACAACATGACACAACATTTAAATGAAGTTTTTTATTATGAAGGGAACACAAAATCCAAACCCACATGGCCCTGTGTGAAAAAGTGCTTGCCCCCTAAACCTAATAACTGGTTGGGCCACCCTTAGCAGCAACAACTGCAATCAAGCGTTTGCGATAACTTGCAATGAGTCTGTTACAGCGCTGTGGAGGAATTTTGGCCCACTCATCTTTGCAGAATTGTTGTAATTCAGCCACACTGGAGGGTTTTCGAGCATGAACCGCCTTTTTAAGGTCATGCCACAGCATCTCAATAGGATTCATGTCAGGACTTTGACTAGGCCACTCCAAAGTCTTCATTTTGTTTTTCTTCAGCCATTCAGAGGTGGACTTGCTGGTGTGTTTTGGATCATTGTCCTGCTGCAGAACCCAAGTTCACTTCAGCTTGAGGTCACGAACAGATGGCCGGATATTGTCCTTCAGGATTTTTTGGTAGACAGCAGAATTCATGGTTCCATTTATCACAGCAAGTCTTCCAGGTCCTGAAGCAGCAAAACAGCCCCAGACCATCACACTACCACCACCATATTTTTCCATATTCACCATTACACCATATTCTTTTTCTGAAATGCTGTGTTACTTTTACGCCAGATGTAATGGGACACACACCTTCCAAAAAGTTAAACTTTTATCTCGTCAGTCCACAGAGCATTTTCCCAAAAGTCTTGGGGATCATCAAGATGTTTTCTGGCAAAACTGAGACGAGCCTTTATGTTCTTTTTGCTCAGCAGCGGTTTTCGTCTTGGAACTCTGCCATGCAGACTTTTGCCCACTCTCTTTCTTATGTTGGAGTCATGAACATTGACCTTAACTGAGGCAAGTGAGGCCTGCAGTTCTTTGGATGTTGTTCTGGGGTCTTTTGTGACCTCTTGGATGAGTCGTCGCTGCACTCTTGGGGTAATTTTGGTCGGCCGGCCACTCCTGGGAAGGTTCACCACTGTTCCATGTTTTTGCTATTTGTGGATAATGGCTCCCACTGTGGTTCGCTGGAGTCCCAAAGCAGGGGAGCAAACACTTTTTCACACCGGGCCATGTGAGTTTGGATTTTGTTTTTCCTTCATAAAAAAAACCTTCATCTAAAAACTGCATGTTGTGTTTACTTGTGTTATATTTGATTAATATTTAAATTTGTTTGATGATCTGAAACATTAAAGTGTGACAAACATGCAAAAAAATTAAAAATCAGGAAGGGGGCAAACAATTTTTCAATATGGCAATATAGTATAATATATATATATATATATATATATATATATATATATATATATATATATATACACTATATTGCCAAAAGTATTCGCTCACCCATCCAAATAATTGAATTCAGGTGTTCCGATCACCATGGCCACAGATGTATAAAATGAAGCACCTAGGCATGCAGACTGCTTCTACAAACATTTGTGAAAGAATGGGCCGCTCTCAGGAGCTCAGTGAATTCCAGCGTGGTACTATGATAGGATGCTACCTGTGCAACAAGTCTAATCGTGAAATTTCCTCGCTACTAAATATTCCACAGTCAACTGTCAGTGGTATTATAACAAAGTGGAAGCGACTGGGAATGACAGCAACTCTGCCACGAAGTGGTAGGCCACGTAAAATGACAGAGCAGGGTCAGCGGATGCTGAGGCACATAGTGCGCAGAGGTCACCAACTTTCTGCAGAGTCAATCGCTACAGACCTCCAAAGTTCTTGTGGCCTTCAGATTAGCTCAAGAACAGTGCATAGAGAGCTTCATGGAATGGGTTTCCATGGCCGAGCAGCTGCATCCAAGCCATACATCACCAAGTGCAATGTAAAGCGTCGGATGCAGTGGTGTAAAGCACGCCGCCACTGGACTCTAGAGCAGTGGAGACGCGTTCTCTGGAGTTACAAATCACGCTTCACCATCTGGCAATCTGATGGACGAGTCTGGGTTTGGCGGTTGCCAGGCGGACGGTACTTGTCTGACTGCATTGTGCCAACTGTGAAGTTTGGTGGAGGGGGATTATGGTGTGGGGTTGTTTTTCAGGAGCTGGACTTGGCCCCTTAGTTCCAGTGAAAGGAACTCTGAATGCTTCAGCGTACCAAGAGATTTTGGACAATTCCGTGCTCCCACCTTTGTGGGAACAGTTTGGGGATGGCCCCTTCCTGTTCCAACATGACTGCGCACCAGTGCACAAAGCAAGGTCCATAAAGACATGGATGAGCGGATGTGTGGAAGAACTTGACTTGCCTGCACAGAGTCATGACCTCAACCCGATAGAACACCTTTGGGATTAATTAGAGCGAAGACTGCGAGCCAGGCCTTCTCGTCCAACATCAGTGTCTGACCTCACAAATGCGCTTCTGGAAGAATGGTCAAAAATTCCCATAAACACACTCCTAAACCCTGTGGAAAGCCTTCCCAGAAGAGTTGAAGCTGTAATAGCTGCAAAGGGTGGGTCGACGTCATATTAAACCATATGGATTAAGAATGGGATGTCACTTAAGTTCATATGCGTCTAAAGGCAGATGAGCGTTTACTTTTGGCAATATAGTGTGTATATATATATATATATATATATATATATATATATATATATATAATTTCAGTTTCAGTAAACATTTAGGCAACATTTCCCATTTTCTTTTAATTTCTGAAAAATTTTAATATATTTATATTTTATTTCAGGTTTATTTAAGTTACAGAAAACAGTTTTCATTTTTATTTGAATGTAGTTTTAGTTAATAATAATAACATGACATGACTTGCCACATGGCATCCTTTTTATGTTTTTTCCTGAGTAACTTGACTAATTTATCATATAATATCTTTTATTAATATATATGAGGAGCAGGATTTTGGACCAATGAGTTTTCGTGGTGGGCGGGGCTATGCAGCACAGTGGCACTGAAGTTGAAACTAAGTGACGGATAAACCCATTCTCATTTGTTGCTGTTGAGGATACTTGGCATTTTAGCATGGTTAGCATTAGCATTGCCTAGTTTTTCTGAATAATGGAAAATGGGGGTAGGTTACAAAGGGTTAGTTTGGAACCTGTTTGGAAACAATCATTAAAGAGATGAAAATTCTTTCATCATTTACTCACCCTCATGTCATTCCAAACCTGTGTGACTTACTTTCTTCTGTGGAACACAAAAGAAGAGAAAGCGAGTTGTTTGGCTCTGTGACCTGTTAACATGTTCCAGATTTGGAGACAGGCTTCGTCATGGAGCCTCCAGGGTTAAACCCACATGAGCCAAATTATCATGGCACCAGCAGAGGAGGGTGACAAGGCCGCAGATCCCCCACCTCACATACAAGCAAAATGAGAAACATGTCATGAACTCACACTCACAAAACACTCACACACCGCCCGTCACTGGTGTCGCAAAATAATCGTACCACACATGGAATCAACAAGTAGCCTGTGATCAAACACAGTGTGTCTTTTTTTGTTCTTATTTTCTGTTTTCTTTTTCAAAACTTTCCAAACTATCCTCTCATAGCCCATAAAATGGAAGTCATAACCATGTGGTGCAGCTCATTCATCACAAATAGGGCATCACAAGACCAATGTGCACAAAACATGTTATTCACACCACCTCAAATGGTACTAGCGCCTCAAAGGCTTCCTGTATGAGGAACAGCAGAGTTTTGTATACTGACCTGTTCTCTGAAGTAGAAGCTTCCATGAAATTATGAAAAAGTAAAGAAATTAATTTTTAAATAAATCTATATTCTTATTCATTAAGTTTTTCAAATTTCAATTCAGCTTTGTAATTATAAGAATAAATGACATTTTACAATATATTAAAATTAAGAAAATAATAATAATTTTAAAAATATTTCACAATATTATAATTTTTACTGTATTTTTAATAAATTAAATGCAACCTTGGTGAGCATAAGAAACTTGAATGAACTTGAATGAAAGAACCAGCAGATAAACAGCAAATAGAACTTGCTGGTCCAGTAGTAACATTTGTTATATTTCTATTTACTGATAATATAAATAATTTGTATTATAAGCTAAATGTCTTGGCATTTTCTGCCTTTATTGAACAGGACAGTTAAGTAAAGACAGGAAGTCATCAGTAATGCTGCCCATAAAGCTTTGGCTCTTTTGGCTCTTAATTTTAATAAACTAAATAAAACCATCAGTCTCACTAATGTGAATCATCTTTTCTAACTGAAAATGCATTAAAATCCACTAGTAGTTTTAAAATAACAGTGTAAATGTCATTTGTGGGCCATAATTCATATAAATCCGACATGCCTCGCCCCATCTATTGCTCTCACTGTGGTATTCAGTGAAGAAAGGAGTTTCATGGTCTGTAAAATGACACTCACTGAATGAGTTTATTGTTTCACTGACTCCTACCCATTTAAGCTAATGTCACATTAGGGTGATGTAGAATCACAGAATTTGGCAACAGTTATTGGCTTTAGTCTCTATCCACAACACCTCAAAAAGAAGGATTTCCCAGCGTTGTCAAGCAATATATTATTTCTTGAGAGAGTGGGCTGATATTTTAGGAGTGATACGCTTCTGTTGACACTGTAAATAATAGACTGACAGGCTATTTTTTGGCTTAAGTTGTTATTTGTTTTTAATCAAACACGATCCAGCCATTTTCATACTTTCTGGATGCACTCTGTCCAGCTTTACTTTGTCTATCTGTAATTCATCTGAAAAAAATACCATTGCACATATGTATTCAACACAGTGCTTTTGATGTGTATGTTTGTGCTGTTTCGAATGGAAACTGCATCTAACATTTCATTCCTATGCTGTGAAATGCATTTAATCAAACACACTTGAGGAACGTGTGCATTTTTCCCCATGTTAAACACTAGGGTCTGTTCTGAGTTTCATTAAAACTTTCGATTAAGAGTTATTGTCTCATTAGTGTAATTAGATGATTACTATTGCCACAGAAACATATGAACCAGCCCTGGTAAACTCCGATTGAGATGAAGTCTCATTTCTCAACACATGCATGAAGTTTCAGAGACGTGATCTTCATTTGATTTACCAACTCTCTGAGTTTTAAAAAGGATGCGAGACCACAAAAAGAGACTCTGTGGCCAGTTCCTCTTTAAAGTTTAACAGCACTTGTTACTCTCACCCGTCTGTTATGAGGGAGCTTTGTAGTAAGGAAGGTTTCCGCCTGGGGAAGCTCATTTATGGGGCTCCGGAGTTAGCACATACCCTTTAGCCAAAGGACTGGCCTTCATTATCCATCCCAGCAGCCATTATCAGACTTCTTCTAATGAACTACACCATATGGACACAGTTACAGCCAACGAGAAAGAGAGATATTTAGTGAAATTTTACTATTTGTTTGCAAATGAAGATTCCAGTGTTTAGACTTGGTTCAGCAGAGCAGAAAGACAACAAAAGATATAAATCAGAGAAAATGGGTTTATAAAGACTTGTTTTTTAAGAGCTGGCAGACTTTTGATTGTACGTAAGGGCAAATTGCAGTTATATAAATATATTGGTAATATGTTAACAATAGCGGTAACACTTTAGTAACGATTACACTAGTTGCATATTAGCATGCATATTATTAACATATTGACTATTTATTAGTACTTATAAAGCACATATTCTGCATGATCATATTCTACATCCCTAATCCTACCCAATACCTAAATTTAACAAATATCTTACTAACTATTAATGAGCAGCAAATTAGGAGTTTATTGAGGCAAAAGTCGTAGTTAATGGTTTGTTAATAGCGAGAATTGGACTGATTTTTGTGCCAAAATGTTAGGTGTGAATTACCCCGAAGTTGCATAAATTAATATTAGCACTCTAGAATGCTTGCTTCTGATCGGTCAAGCGTGATATTCAGTGGTCAGCAGAGATAGGTCATTCATGAAAGACACTTTCATTTTGCGTCTGTCACATGAAAAAATAAATGAAAGACTCGGGATGTGAGCTGTTTATTTTCATGATCTATCTTTGCCTAAATACAAATATGAAAATATAACATTTTAGCTAATAAATGAAAAGACTAATAAACATTAGTGCATTTTACTCTACGCGATTCAAAGTTAGGGTTAGTAAAATGATCACTGGTCAGATATTGCATATTCATACAAACGAAACTGACACAATTTTGAATCTCTTGTACTGTATTATGTACTGTAGTGAAAATGACCTTGGATGACTTTAGTATAAATACACAGTAACACTTTAGTATAGGGACCAATTCTCACTATTAACTAGTTGCTTAACTAGTTGGCTGTAATTATAAAGCATTTATTCTATATGACCATATTCTACATTCCTAATCCTACCCAATACCTAAACTTAACAACTATCTTACTAACTATTAATAAACAGCAAATTAAAAGTTTATTGAAGCAAAAGTCATAGTTAATGGTTTGTTAATAGCAAGAATTGGACCTTAAAATAAAGTGTGACCAAATATGCTTGTTGCTTGGACGATTGTTTTGTCTGTTGTAGTTGCGGAAGCTTTAAAAAAAATATGCAGGTTAATTTCAGGTAAAAATAATTTTGACCCAAGTTAATATTTCATGTCCACGTTTTTAATGAGTAACCATGTAATACTACTTTATTTGTTGGCGGTATAACAGCAGTGAGACTGTCCAGACAGACCCCACACTCCTCCCCCCAGCATGTAAGACGGCACAGTGTTAATTGTGGTGGGTTTTTCCTGTATGAGACACTGGGGGTAGAGCTCTATTCTGTTTTACTGAGCACTTACAGATGTCCCTTATGCTTTTGATGTCTTCATGTTTTTCCCTTTCTTCTTTCTCTCTCTCGCTGGCTCTAGTTGTCGGTTGGTTTACGGTTTTCTGTACAGCGGCTGGAAGATGCCCCTCCTACCATTGGCTTTGAGCTTCAGATACACAGGTACAGTAAATATTACCCTTCATTTCACCTGTATGCAAATTACAGATCTACAAGTAGCTTCTTTGGTCTTCAAATAAGCATAATGTATTCTCACAGCAATTATCTTTGACTCACACAGACATACAATCATACACATTTCTGGCCAAATCATTGTCAACACCATTGTCCTTACGGTCCCACCGGTCATAAAGTTATAAAGTGAATAAGTATGTGTGTCTGAGAAGCTGAACACATTGCTGGCTAACATTTCTGTTACCTTAACTTGTAATTTAATTTAAAGTCCTCTCGCACTACTCAATGTGTGTGTGTGTGTGTGTGGGTGTGTGAACATGGTAAGTGGTGTGTCACTTTGATGTATGTTTTAGGGGGTCATTTTGTAAGCAAGGGCCCCAAATGTGGGTCGTTATAGAGTCAGGGCTTCAGAACAGGAAGCTGAGTGTTGATAAGATGTCCTTGGATGGGTCACAGAAAATGGATAGCATACCTAAAGTGACTCTGTTTGTCTATGTGGGTGAATGCAGAGAAAAATGACAATTTTAGGTTCTCTGTTTTTTTTTGTCATCTGTTTTGCCATTATTAGAGATGGGTCATAATAGTCTACTCATCAAATAGCCAACTAGTTGAGTAATGAGTTTGTCTGTTTTATATATGAGTAGCCATGTGATTATCACTCTATATCAGCATGGCTGTGATTCAGCCATAGGCACGAGGCTGCATATATTTTATAATATAAATTATATAAATGATTAAAAAAAATGTTCTTAAGAACATGTTGCCTGACTTGTCGATTTTGAAGTTTTGCATATCATTACATTGTGTATTTAGCAGAACTCCCCTCTTGGTTTGCATGTCCTTCTGTTAAGCTCAGGGGTGAAGTGTATTTGTTATAATAACACTCCTCACTGTGATGTTACTCACACATATGCATGGGGAGGTTTAATGTGCACATGTTAGTTTTGGGATGTTGAGATGACTGCCAGGCTGCTCTCAGAGGAGGGATATTTCCCTAAGGGTTTAATCACTGAACCCTAAAGTTTCTCCATAACTCAGAGCAAGGTTAGGTCAAACAGGAGGGCGAGTCTGAGGGTGTGTTATGTGTGTTTGCCTGCACATGTGAGCGTGCGCATGTAATATGTTTGCACTTAAGTGTGTGTGCTGTATGAATGCATTTGTGGTGTGTGTCTTATCTCTTTCGGTATGTGTCTCTGGAGAATAGAAAAATTTTCTGGTGACTAATGTTAGCCACATGTTCCTCTGCCCACTCTGATTTTTCACCTTGAAAATTGAAAGACAGAGAAGGGGGAGAAAAAAACTACAGATACAGAGAGATAGAAGCCAGGTGTCATGCAGCAAGAAAGATTGTTTTGTCTTTCGAGTCTTTTCAAGTTGTGTATGTATGACATGGTTGATGGTTGGTAATAATGGCTTTTTATTTTTTTACTTTTCAAAGTAATTTATGTAATTATTAATAAATAAAAAATACAGTAAAACTGTAATATTGTGAAATATAATTACATTTTAAAATAACTGTTTTCTATTTTAATACATTTTAAAATGTAATTTATTCATCTGACGACAAAGCTCAATTTTCAGCATCATTATTCCAGTCTTTCTTCAGTGTCACATGATCCTTCAGAAATCATTCTAATATGCTAATATACATTTTTAAGAAATAGAAATATCTTGTAGCATTATAAATATATACACTATATATAATATAGTCATTTTGATCAATTTAGTGTGTCCTTGCTGAGTAAAAGTTAATTTCTGACCCCAAACTTTTAATATATAATTTAAACTATAGAATTTATGTATTGTTCTTTTTCTAATTTATAAATAAGTTTATTTTATATTTCTTGGATTCTGATTCTCTCAGGATGGAAATGTAGGTGCTGGAATCAATGTATTACATTTCCTGACTCAAGATTTAATATTTAATAAGACTTTTAGACCTGAATGAATGAAACAAAATCTTACAAGACTTCAAAGATCCTGTGGTCTCATTGTTCAGTCACGCAGTGAGTTTTATGGAATATAGTAAATATATCGTTTTTTGTGAGCCCCAATTATTCCACAAGATCAAAGTTACAATCATCAGACCTTTATATTTTTTATTCTGTGCAAACATCCTCTCCTTCCACTTCCTAGATTTCCTAGAATTATATATATATATTTACTTTTACAATTTACTCATGTTTTTAACAGCTGCACGGTTATTAAAGAGACATTTAATAAGGTGTGCATCAATGGCAGATACGAAATTATATGACCAAAAACCCAAAAAGAGGTCCATGAGTATTTCAAATACAGTACAATGTTTGATTATATTATAATTATAATACTTTTTACATTTCACACGTTGGAAAATTGGTAAACATACTTCCAATTTTAGGACTTTAGAAAGGACTTTCTTTTTGTGCATTATCACAAATGATAGTGTGACAACACGCATAAAATCCATCAGTTGTGTTTGTCCACAATCCCTGAGCAGACGTTCATTCATATTTCCATTCACTGTGGTGACATACTGTATAAAATGACTACTGATGTACTGGTGTGTGTGATTGGTGAGGATACTGTGGTTTTCACTTCACAATGACTAACGAGACAGTTGACTCAGGGAACTCTAGGACAACGACACACTCTGATGAAAACACCCTCTTCATCCTCTCATCTTCACATTCAGGCACGTTCACAGAACATGGATGCTCCCAGCCTCAGGCTCACACATGGAACTGTTCAGTAGTCTGAGACACTGTGGCCTACTACAGAGCTTTTCTGTCTCATAATACACACTGCATAACTCCATTTTAGTGACACTTTATTTTAAATCAGAATGTTAGTTTGATAATGTAGCATAAAGGATAATGATTACAGTAATAAAGATTGTTATTGCAACTGAACAATAAATTGTTTGTTTCTCTGAACAGCTCTAATAAGGACAACTCGAGAAGTGTTCCAGTGAATTTGACTCTGAGCATTGCAGCGAGAGCACAGGTGGAGATCAGAGGGTGAGTATCTCTCTTTATCTGTCTCACTGAGCAGAAAATGAGCAGTCTCAGTCCAATTTCAATTAAAGAACCCAGACTACCACTTTTTGGCAGTTTAGAGGGATCTGGAGAGGTTATTCACTGGACCCCAACTACTTATTACTAAACACTTCTGTTCACGTAAAATATTGTCTTAGTAGAAGGTCAAAGTGCATGATAAAAAGGCATATGATAGAAAAGAAAATTAACTTGTGTTTTTATGAGGTTATAGATAATGTATTAACCAATAAATAGCATTATCACTTACTTTCAATCAGCCAAATGTTTTTTTGTTTTTTTCTCATTCAGTATACTGTTTCATTTGGAAATCTGTCACATTACAAGATTAAAACAGGTTTCGAATGGTGTTTATTGGCTGTATATGCTACATTTTTGCATCTTACTGTACCTGCTTATAATTAAATTCATCCTCTTTTTTTTCTTAGTGTGTCTCATCCAGCTCAGGTTGTTTTGCCTTTCCCTCGATGGGAACCCAAAGAGAAACCTGTGAGAGAGGATGACGTCGGCCCTCAGGTTCAACACATATATGAGGTGAGGAATAAACAGACACAAAACAAAACATTTTTGGTAAACGTTGAGTGCTTAAAACACAGGAATAGAAGAAGAAAAAGGGTATAAAAGTACTGGAACTAACATACTCTGTTAAATGGCCAGTAAACAGCAAATATTCAAAACTGTGATGTAATCAAAGGGATCCACTAGCTAACACACACAAAGTACATAAATATACAAGTCATGCCAAAAATTATCAACATAACTTATTAACAAATACTGAACACATGGAGTATGAGTCAATTTATTTCACTTTTATCTGAAACACAGTATAATTTTATGACTCAGTATTATTTTTAACAACTAGCCAATTATCTCTCCAACAGCAAAATCAAACATTAATCTATTATAAGAAATCTGGTACACTTATCACAATAAACTTTCCCAATGGGGAAAACCAACTTCTGGAAAGCTATTTATTTGTTGTTTGTTTTTGTGGAGACTCTTGACCTCTTTTTGCTGCGAGAGGGCCTCACTAAACGCCATCTGTCCTGCGGCTATTAATTTTTTAATTGGCTGTAATGTTGGCCAGACGCTGTACAGATGGTTTATGTTAGAAGCAGCTTCAGCTCATGTTCGATCCAACCACTAATGCTAATGCTAGCCCAGAGTGTTTGATTAAATGTTTATCAGTTCTTGTACATTCCTCTATATTAAATAAAAATCTGATGATTCATATTAAGTGATTTGGCATCAGCTGCACTCCTATTATAGCAAATAATTGTAGCAAATAATTTTTTTTATTTAATACACAGCATGGTATGAATATTAATAGCCATTTATCAGTTATTGGCTATAATATGAAAACAATTATCAGCCTATTGGTATTGTTCATAGTTTTCATACCAGTGCATCACTATAAATGTTTATAAGGGAACAACTTGAATATTTTTTAATAGATTTAAATGAATCCAGTTTATGCTGATTTTGTTGTTTATCTCTTTCTGTATTTCTCTTCCTCTTTCCAGTTACATAATAAGGGTCCAAGTTCAATAAGCAGGACTGTGTTGGAGGTGGGCTGGCCCAGTCGGTACAATGAGGAACACCTCCTTTATGCCCTGCAGATCATCACTGACGGTCCTGTTCACTGCAGTATCAACGGCTCCCTAAACCCGCTGAAGTTAGAGGTAGTACATTCTCTTCTTAAAGAGATCCAATGCCAGAAGAAAGTGTCTGCATTCACAGTTTTTTTTAACAATGCTTCTCCTGACCAGATCTTTCCTCATACACAGAGCAAGTTATTTGAATTAGTGTTTCTTTCTCCATCTGCGTCACATCTTTCACTGTAGTCTGTTCCTTGCTGTCATAAATCTCAGGTTTCTGTGCTTTTACTAATGAGCCTCAAATAAATGTAAAACTACGACTGCAGAGTCCTGCTTGTTTTTGATCAGAGAGTGTTGGACTAATTCTGACCCCTCTGCTCTCTTGACTGGACTTTATTATTGCTGTTCAGATTTCACGTGCAGTCATTATGAAGCATCACAACGTCCTCATGAAGTCTCTGTGCCTTGTAACTGATCTGCGTTCATGCTGAGTTCAGAATTTTAACCACCTGGACTGATATTAGAGCTGTTTTCCTGTGAATTTCAGAGGAGAGAGTTTTGGCCTGGAGTTTTGGCCGAGAACTTTGTGTCTGCCTCTCTGGCCACATTCACACAGTGACAAACACTAGAAAAAAAAAAAAAAATAGAAAAACATACTAAACTAAATAAGAAATGCTAATTTTTCTTTCCTTGTGACATATATATATATATATATATATATATATATATATATATATATATATATATATATACACACACTGAAATAAACTATTAAAACTATTAACTATTAAAGAATTGATAATTGAAGTAAATAAAATATAGAAAATTAGAAACAAAATTTGAAATGCTGCCTTAGAAACTAACTGAAATAAGAAAGTTTAAGTACTAAAATTACTAAAACTATAACTATTTTTACAAACTGATGCACATAAGGCATTGCATCTAATATTATTTTTTAAATTCCTCTCCTATCTCTGTCCTTCTCCTGCATGCTTAGACCTCCACTCTTCAGGACACTCCAGAATTACTGGGCTTTCTGAGGAACAGCAGCAGTCCGACTCGCCATAGACGATCTGTTTCTACAGCCCAGAGTTACAACAGCAAGATACTGGTACACTCACCACTCACACACTCCCTCCAGTACCACAAACACTCACTCAAACCACCTGAAGCGCATGGCTGCGCACCCTGTGGGAACAGCCTCATCATATATGTGACAGATAGACTCTTATGTTGAATTTGACGTGTTATGGGGACCTGTGTTGACCTCAAAGGCTGAGTTCACTTGTAAATCTCATAACAGGTCATTCATATTATGCTTATTATCTTGCTCTCTCGAAGTGTGTCTTTAGGGGGTTTGTGTGTCTGTGCATGGACCAGCTGGTTTTGATAATCATAGTCCATCACACCTCAGGCAATGAGATAAGACAGGGCAGAGGTCATGTCCTATGCACATACACAAACAGTTGACATAGATACTTCATACATACCATCACTCATCTCTTTAAAAGTGACCACAACAAATCACTCAAAGTCAAGTGTGAAGCTTTCAAGACATGCTTATATTTTACACCTTCTTTGTTATTATTATAAACAATATTATCAGCACATTCTTTATTTTATGACTAAAAATGTCTTAGCTCTAAGTTTTTCTAAAATCTTAAAACGTAATTAATTTAGGTTCATTTCTAGGTTTTATCTAGATGTCCAATCCCAGATTTTTAATGCAACAGGAAGAGAGATGTGAGACAAAATTAGATCTCAAGCTTGTTCTTTAATTTTTCTCTCATTGTGTGTTTGTGATAGAACTGCTCAAATATCAACTGCCTGATGGTGGAGTGTGTTGTGGATCGCTTGGATCGAGGGCAAAGCGCAGTGATCAAGTTCAGATCTCGACTCTGGGCTCACACCTTCTTACAGGTACTTTTATCACACAAATATCTTTGCATTTCTTGCTAACTGACCAAGGAACCAGGGTTTGTTGGTTAACCTCTTTAAAGGGATAGTTCACTCAAAAATGAAAACTTGCTGAGTAATTATTTACATGTCATTCTAAAAATGTATTTTATATATAACAAATATATACACTACCAGTGAAAAGTTTTTGAACAGTAAGATTTTTTATTTTTTTTTTAAAGAAGTCTCTTCTGCTCACCAAGCCAAAGTACAGTAAAAACAGTAAAATTATGAAGTATTTTTACTATTTAAAATAACTGTTTTCTATTTGAATATATTTTAAAATGTAATGTATTCCTGTGATCAAAGCTAAATTTTCAGCATCATTACTCCAGTCTTCAGTGTCACATGATCCTTCAGAAATTATTCTAATAGGCTGATGTGCTGTTTTATTATTATTATTATTATTATCAGTATTTAAAACAGTTGAGTTTCAGGATTCTTTGATGAATAGAAAGATCCAAAGATCAGCATTTATCTGAAATAAAAAGCTTTTGTAACATTATACACTATATATGTATATGTATAAAAAAAAATTAGTTTGGGGGGGATTATAGAAATTTATACTTTTATATAGCAAGGATGCTTTAAATTGATCAAAAGTGATGATGAAGACATTTATAATGTTACAAAATATTTCTATTTCAGATAAATGCTGTTCTTCTGAACTTTCTATTCATCAAAGAAACCTGAAAAAATTCGATTTAACTGTTTTCAACATAATAATAATAAATGTTTCTTGAGCAGCAAATCAAAATATTAGAATGATTTCTGAAGGACCATTTCTGAATGTGACTGGAGTAATGATGCTAAAAATTCAGCTTTGAAATCACAGGAATAAATTACATTTTAAGATACATTCAAATAGAAAACAGTTATTTTAAATATTTCAGAATTTTACTGTTTTTGCTGTACTTTGGATCAAACAAATGCAGGCTTGGTGAGCAAAAGAGACTTCTTTAAAAAACATTAAAAATCTTACAGTTCAAAAAATTTTGACTGGTAGTGTATATATATATAAATAATATCTCAAAGTTCTCATATCTCAAAGGATCAAAGTTTTGTGTTGCACAGAAGAAAAAAGATGCATACAGGTTTTTCATTGTTTGAAAAAAAAAAAGGTCAAACAATGAGTCGTTGGATCCAAATAGCACAAAAAAAAAAGAAAGGAAAAGAAAATGGAACACCAAAACATTCTTCAAAATATGTTTTTTATTTTCTATTCCAAAGAATGAAAGTCATACAGTTTGGAAAGACATGAGTGTGAGTAAATGATGACAGAATTTTTATTTTTGGGTGAACAGTCCATTGAGGAAACCTGCTGGGAAAAGCATCATCCAAAACACAACATCTGCTGGATACAGTGTATGTAATTATAGAGAAGGATACAGCATGGAATCTCCTGTAGTGTATAAACATTCACAAACTGTCACAGTGTTTTTAGATGTTATCTTCACGGTATCCCTGTAAAGCCCAGCTGGTGATTTTCACTTCTTAAATCACTGTATGATCAAAGGCTCGTATTAAGCTGCGTTTACACTGACTGTGATTTGCAGCAACAAACTGACCAGCAGTAATTCATTTTCAATGAGGGTTGGCTAATTGAGGCGACATGAGCAACCGTGGCCGATGCAGCAAAGTCGAGCAGAGTTCAACTTTATGCAAATGCACAATGACATAATTTGGCAAGTTCCAATGGGAGAGCAGACAGTGAAGTGTAGGAACTCTTAAGTGTCTTAAAGAGACCGTTCACTCACCCTCATGTCGTTCCAAACATATGTGATGCGATCTAGGAAAATCCGTCAGAGGTCGCGCTGGGACGTTTTCAGAAAATTCAAAAAATAGATCGAATGTCATTTTTTTGTCAAAATTGGGTTTTCATTAAATTATTATTTTATAACATCTTGTCTATCATCTCTGAAAATATCTTGGCAAAATTCACTTGTTTAGTGCAGAAAAATTGCTATTTATTGTAGCAAGCAGTCTTTCTCTAGTTTGATAACACGCTGCGGAGGTGCTTTCCCTTAACACTACAAACGCAGTTCAACTATCAAAATAAACCATGTAACGTATATACTAAAGGTGTATCAAGGCACATTTTCCACCTATTACATTAACGCTATTCATTACTTTCATTTAGTTCAAACGGTGACAGCGTGAAATAAAACTACAAGTTTAGAACACAAAACTATAAGTTACAGTTCTGAACTGTGTCTAGTCAATGTATTATAAATCCAGAGTTGTAGAACAGGAGAAGAATTGGAGATAGCCTGTACGCTGTAATCTGTGATGTTTTATGAACAGATATACACTTAATGTTTAAATGTTTGCAGGTGTTGTGTGTTCCTTGGGGTCATTTTGTATCTTTTACAACATGTACAATGACCAACATGTACAGTGACCACAGTAAAGTGACTTTTACTTGTGGTACTTGACTGTTGTGCTTTTATTTTCATTGCCTCTCTTTAAACCAGTTTTTCTCAAAATTCTGTTCCTGAAAATCATGGTGATCAGCCAACTTCAGATAGCCATAACTTTTGTTACATTCAAGCTATGGACGAAATAAAAACAGTTTTGGAAACCTGCTTTTATACGGTAAACCTATAATAGGTCAAATTTCACCATGTGGGGATTTTTCTTAGATTGCATCACATATATGACTCTCTTTCGTTTGTGGAACACAAAAAAATATAGTAATATTTGAATAATGTTTCAGTCAATACAATGAAAATCTTTCATTGTTTGGACAAAAACCATTAAAACATTGTAAAAAAAAAAAAAAAAAAAAAAAGTATTTTCTTTTCTATCCCAAAGAGAGTCATACATTTTTAGAATAAGGTGAGGGTGAGTGATTGATATGTTGATGATATATGTTCATTTTTGAGTGAACTATCCTTTTAACATGGTGTTTATGGCAACCGTTCCTTTCTGAAGTGTTGTGTCACCCTCAGATGATAGGTTAGTGTCACAGGAGATGACATCACCAGTCTAGTTAGACACCTTAAACACCTCAGTAATGTGACGTCATAAACCCTGACATCATCAGAACAAAATGCCTTTCATCTCATCTCCAAAGGAACGTCCACGGAAACCAGACATGTATGAAAGCACATACGCTGGTGTGTCTGCAGGACAGTAGCGCTCTATGCGTGTGTGTGTGTGTGTGTGTGTGTGTGAGTGATCCTAGTTTGCAGGAAGTACTTTAAGTTTTTGTTTTGCTGCTCTTTTGACCACTGCTTCTCGCTAAGTCTCATCCATGCTGAAGCCATTACAACTCAGCGCCCTCTCAGACACCCGCCATGTGCGTTCTGTTAATGTTAATCTGACATTTTCCTCTTCTGCGAGGGGCCGGCCTCCATCCCGCTCGTTCTGAGATGTTTCCATGTGTGTTGTATTTACGCTAAACCATTGCTTTCCTCTGGCAGAGACGGAATGACCACTACACGCTAAACTCCACAGTGTCCTTTCAAGTGATGGCCATGCCTTATCGGATCAAAGCTGATTCACTCCCACACCAGAGCAAATCAGTGAGTAATCTAGTGTGTTTGTGTGGGTGCAGATTGAGGAAAGTGGAAAACAACAGAGGAAAAGAGAACGTGGATTAAAACAAGAGGAAAAAGATTGTCAACTGAGTGTTAAGACAGACTAAATTTATGCCACTGAGTTCAGTCTGTTTAGCTTCGATAAGGAAGGTAAAGGGAGATTACGAAGTAGTTTGAAGCATGGAAGTTTCTAACATTTCTATTATTTGCCGTTTGGCAGTTTTTCCTATTTAGAAGAGAGTGGAGATTATAGAAAATCATCAGGAGCAAAATCAGGAAATGTTACAAATTTAGATTTGAACTCTCAATTTCCACAAGAGCACCAAGATTCAGTGTTTTGGAATGTACGCTACAGTTAAAAAGTTGGGATCAGTTTTATTTATTTATTTTTATTATTAAAAAAATAGTAATAATAATAATATTTTCATTTAGCAAGTACACATTTAATTGATTAAAAGTGAGAGTAAAGACATTTTACTGTTACAAACGATAAAAATGCTGTTCTTTTTAACTTTCTATTCATCAAAGAATACTAAAAAAATGTATCACGGTTTACAAAAATATATTAGAATGATTTCTGAAGTTTAAAGACTGGAGTAATGGCTGCTGAAGATTCAGATTTACCATCACAGGAATAAATTACATTTTAAAATCGAACATGTTACCATAGTACTTTTTCTTGGTATTTTGGACATCTACCATGTTATTCTTAGAAGTACATTGGAGTTCCATTTAAATACAGTGATATGATTACTGTATGCTGTTACCACCACAGTACTTTTTTGTAAGGCTCTTTGTGCATTAACAACATTACGGCTTCTAAGCTGAGTGCTATATAATAAGCAAAACATAATACACACACTTCTTTTTGTGTGTACTATATAAAAACTGACAGAAAGGAAGGAAATGAAATAATAATAATAAACAAAGCTTTCTCGGGAGCTTCTGTTACATTTAGTTGTAAAATGAGACAGAGATGAGAGGCGATAAGGGAAAGTAAGCTATTAAACTGATTTATGCATGCTAATATCGTAGCTACATCAGTGCTAGTAAAATATTAATGACCTCTGTGTCTGTGTGTGCTTGTGTTTTTAAGATTGGCACATTTGTGGTGTGGGCCATTCCTGACGTTTCTTTTGCCATTCCCCTGTGGGTAATAATTCTGGCTATACTGCTGGGACTGCTGGTGCTGGCTATGCTTAGCCTAGCAATGTGGAAGGTAGGTTGACCTAACACACACACACACACACACACACACACACACACACACATACAGTCTCACATTGACCTCCATCGGCTCTAAATGTGATGCTGTTGTGAATATTGTAAACATCAATCACAAAACTGATAATAATCAATTCTAAAAGTTCATGTAAATGCACTTAATATGGCTTTTCTGTTGATTCTGGTTGACATAGGAAATACATGCTCTCAGAGTGTTTCATGTATATGTTGGCATTAACAGCAAAGAACTGCAAAATGCATCTGTCTGTGCTTCAGTGAAATAACAAAACAAAGGAACTACAGGGGGTAGAGAATGAGATGGCTGTTAGAGATAACGTGAGAGAAGGAGATGGTGGAGGAAGTAGGAAAGGGGGCTGGAGGAAGTGAAGTGAAAAGAGGTATGGGGAACATTGAAGAACTTGATGAAAATTGGCAAATCAGATTAACAGATAAAGGAGAGAGAGAGATAGGGAATGCTGTTGCAGTTGGGCATAAATGAGCCATTTGTGATGTTATCAGTGTTTTGTCTGCAGGGCTGTTCTCAGGCTCTTGATTGGGTCCCTATGGAGGAGACCTGCCCTAATTGGCTAACGTGTACAAACACACACATATGCACTAAACACACTGAAGAGTGACAAGTGTGCGTGGGTGCACAAGAGGAAAATATCAATCAGATACTGCGAGGGGTTTTTTAGAGCAGCTGTGGCTGTAGATTTTAGTTTAACACAGGCCATTATATGTTTTTTAGATAGTGTCACATAAAATGGATTAGAAAAGTGAGGAAACATGTATGCTTCCTACTGAGAATACAATGTAATGGCCCCCTCTTGTGGTGAAATGGGTTGTTGACAAAGACCAGAGGAAAACCAGAGGAAGTGCTGCTTATGATTACTGCCCTGCTGCTTATCACAAAATATTTCTACTTTTAAAGGAAATTACATCTGTATAATCAGTATATCCATAAATAGGTCTGATTGCAGTCCTCTGAGTGAATCTCAAGTCTTAAATGGGTCATTGTTTTCAGCCTCTGAGAGCACATCTGTGCAAGTGTTTTAGAAGACAAAACATTGAAAGAAATGAATAATGTCTGTTATCCAAGGGATCATATTCTCATCATCTGTTCTTGGTCTTTTTTTTTTTTCCTCACCCGTTTCGTCCCACCTGCTCTCCTTCTTCAGTGCGGCTTCTTCGATCGGGCACGGCCACCCAAAGACGATGACGTTTCGGACCGCGAACAGCTGACCGCAGAAAAATCCGCAGATGCATGAGAGCAGAACAGATGACAAGTATGAATAAAGAGGTCATGGGATGATGAATCACCATGAAGAGAGTGGAGGAGCTGTGGCTGAAGGTTTCGGTATCTTTGTAGAAGACTACAGATCCAAGCCTGTAAATAAACTACAGCTCTCACACTGGACTGCGATCTGTGAGCTGGGCCACAGTACCACTCAAAAACATTTCTAAAGCTTTATTTAAAATGATGGAAGAGCAAGAACTCTAGACGTTGCACTCTGATAGAGCTGCAATATCCACAGGATCCAAAGAATGCCAGTACAAGACTACAGGCTGATCAATACAATCCAAAAGATTAAGATCTCACTGTCTGATCAACTCTTTCAACTTGTACTGAAGCACAGTGATGGTTTCTGACAATACATTGTTTAACATTACCAATGGAACTTAAGATCATATCATCTCGATCACCAGCTCAGCACAAGATCTGGATCATTCCACAATATACTTCACATTGGCCACATACTCGCTGCAGCTAAATATGGATTCACTCCTCTTTCAAGAAATTTCTTTAGATTCATATTTAATTACCAAACACCAAACATCTTAAACATTTCATGTTTACAGCAGAGAGATTATTACTTTATTATTAGGATTATTACTGTGGCAGTCTCAGGAGTGACTCCTGTTTTATGTACACACACACAGAACAATAAAACCTGTCTTAAGTAGCACAGGTATATTTGTAGCAATAGCCAAAAATACATTGTATGGGTCAAAATTATCAATTTTTCTTTTATGCCAAAAGTCATTAGGATATTAAGTAAAGATCATGTTCCATGAAGATATTTTGTAAATTTCCTACCGTAAATATATCAAAACTTTGATATATTACTAATCAAAACTAACTTTTTGATTAGTAATATGCATTGCTAAGAACTTCATTTGGACAACTTCAAAGGCGATTTTCTCAATCTTTGATTTTTTTTGCACCCTCAGATTCCAGATTTTCAAATAGTTGCATCTCGGCCAAATATTGTCCTATCCTAACAAACCATACATCAATGGAAAGCTTATTTATTCAGCTTTCAGATGATATTGAATTTCAAAAAATTGACCCTTATGACTGATTTTGTGGTCCAGGGTCACATATAGTTGTTGTCATTCCCAAAACTTTGCAGTGTGTATATGGCCATTTTTAACAGAATGTTTAAAAATAACACATAGAATGTCACATACTGTGTGCAAATAAATGTCACCTATAGTATGTACTGTACTTATGTATTGTCATAAAATTATTGATAATGATGGTGTAGTGGTAAATTCTGCAATCTGTCTAGAATCTTATAAAGCTGGTCTGTTGCATTATCAGCTCACAATGTAGTTTTACAGCATTGTCTCATTTCACGTCTTGTTAATGATTGTACTGATTACATATTGAAGCTTGTAAAAGAATTGCTCACTATGTACACAGATGGGGGTGGGGGGGTTATGAACAGATATAAATTATATGTGCAATAATGGGACATTTTTGAGTTGATAATTTGTGTGTACACTGGCTCCAAAATGTTGAAAACCTGAGGTTCAGGTTTTGTATATAAAGTTAAAATACTTATTTGTCAGGCTGATGTGCTGACATGAATATTTCTTTTCCAAACTAAAGGGAACAAGGTTTTTTTTTTGTTGTTTTTTTTTTTTTTCCAGCACTCTAAATGCATTAACCGATAATGTTAGATAACGTGGGCACATTTATTTCATCTTTTGGAAATGTGTTTTTAATTTTTTTTTTTAATTTATTTATGTTTTTTTTTTTTTTTTTTTTTTTTTTTTTTTTTTACAGACTGCTGCTCTATGTTGCATTCAGAGCATTTTAATGACTTTTTTCCCCCCTGAATTCATATGGATTTTTACCTCAGTCAATGCCCATCAATGTCTTTCAATACATATGGACTGATAATACAAGAACTGTTTTAAAATAATCTTAGTCATAACAAAACCACATCTTGTCATATTTTCTGTCTCCGTTCATGATTGATGTATTATGATGTGCACCCTGTCTATTTTTAGTTTACACCCATCTGAAATTAAAATGGAATTTGAAACTATTGTTTATGTATTTCTATATATTTGAATTGTTGCATTATTGTACCTTTGAATTGAACAAAGTGAGGCAGAAATTTGGAAGAAAGGTGAAAATACAGCATACAGGGGAAATACGGGGGGGAATTAGGTTTAAAATAAATTAAAATAAATCATTCATGTTTTCATAACCGCTGGCCAAATTCAAAAACGAAACTAAAATGAAATCATCTTTGAGAGCCTGGTGTTTCGGGGGCCCTTCGCAGCTTGCGTATTCTGCGTGTAGTGAGGATCGGCTCTGGAACAGCCTGTGATTACGGTTTGTAATTATGTAGATGTAATAGGCAGCTACCGTTACACAAATGTAACAGAACGAGTCTGTTACATAGCTACTTATGTAATCAAAAGATTGTTACATATGTGTTGTAGACTTTATACAACGTAATTATAAATGTAAGTACACAGCCATAAGCTACTTAAAATAAAGTGTATCAAGACTGTACTTAAGTGTACAAGTAGCTGTGTAACAGACTCGGTCCGTTACATATGTAACAGTAGCTGCCTATTATATCTACATAATTACAAACTGTAAGTACAGGCTGTTCCATAACTTAGCCTACATGGTAAGTACATTTTGTTTCATGTAAGTACAACAGCTACTACTAAGCACTTAATTAGGTAATTACTCTGTATTATGACACCTTAAAATAAAGTGTTACCAATTTCTTATTTAATTCCTTATGTTTGGGGGTCATGAACTTGTTCAATTAAGCGCGGTATTTTTTTCATACTTGGTGTCATACTTTATGTAACTGCATTTCTTTAATTCGCTTATGATAAAAAAAAAAAAGAATAGTGTTTGTCGAACCCCGAAGGTCGTGGGTTCGAGTCTCAGGGCTGAGGCTGAGGTGAGACCCTTGAGCAAGGCACTGAACCCCAACTGCTCCCCGGGCGCCGCAGCAGCATTGGCTGCAGAGCACAGATTCCGAGTATGGGTCACCATACTTCGCCACACATCACTTCCCTTTCCTTTCCCTTATTGCGTAGTTATGTCACTTTAATGTCAAGTGACTGACACGAACTCTCAAAGCTAATGAGAGTACTAATTTAAAATGAAAGTGTACAGCGCATCTGAAATTAGTTACACTTTAGAAGAAAACGAAAGAGAAAGTTAGTTACAAATTTTAGGTGATTTTTGTGTGTTCATATCAAATCTGCTACAATCGCTAGCGCAAGCGCTTTGAGCTGGACAGTGGGTGATTGAGCGAGAGCTGGAAGAAATGGCGTCGAAACGTCCCTTTTCTGAAGAGGATTTTATGTGTCCTGTTTGCTGTGACATTTTCAGTGATCCCGTGTTGCTTCAGTGTGGTCACAGTGTGTGTAGAGCCTGTATCCAGCAGTACTGGACGACCAAAGGCTCAAGAGAATGTCCGCTGTGCCGAAAAAGATCCACCACCAAGAACCCTCCGGGAAACTTGGCTCTGAAAAACTTGAGTCTCGCTTTCCTGAATTACCGGGGCCCTTCGGAGGAGCTGTGCGAGGTTCACCGGGAGAGACTGAGTCTGTTCTGTCTGCATGATGAAGAGCTCATGTGTGTGGTTTGCAGAGAGTCACACCAGCACAGAAATCACGCGTGCCGTTCTGTCAGTGAGATCGCCGAGGAATGCAAGGTACGTACTGTGATGTTTAGTGATCTCGATCAGTTTTGCGTATTTAATATTCTAATGCACTCATGTTGTCTTAATTTTAGAGGGTTTTTCGCAGTGAGCTTGATCTGTTGACTACAAAAATGAAGTTTCTAGGACATGCCAAATTTGAATGCCATCGTCAGGCTGAGCACATCTGTGTAAGGAGGATGAGTTTGATTTACGAGTTATTGTTTTTATTTTTCATTAGAATTGTATGATATTATATATCATTTTTTTTGTATGTGTATTTGGTGTTCAGCACCAATTCTGTCACACAGAGGCCATCATCAAAAAGGAGTTTAAGCATCTTCACCAGCTTTTATATGATGAAGAAAAAGCCATGCTTGTTGCACTGAGGAAGGAAAAGAACCAGAAAACTAAGCTCATGAAAAAGAAAATTGAGAAGATGAGTGAAGAAATATTATCTCTGCCCAAAACTATCAAAGAACTGAGAGATAAATTGGATAGTGGGGACGTCCAGTTTCTTCAGGTTAGCCCTTTATTCTTTTTTCTACTCTGTCTTTTATTTATTTATTTTTTATTCTGTATCATTTTAATTGGTACAGCAAGACAACAACCTGTGAAAAATAGTAAAAGCATGAAAAGAATCTACATATTCCAGTTATAAAACTGGTCATTTTTTCTGCAATCAACTAAATGATTTAGTGTATGCTGCTCAGTCTTCATTAATTTTTCATATTTCCTACATTTTCAATAGAGCTTCAAGGACATGTTGGAGAGGTGAGCAGGTCTTCTTCTTTTCCTCTTTTTTTTCAGTATTGAAGTTAAGCAGTATTGCTGACCTCTGAATGTTCTTCCAGCGCCCAGAATATGAACCAAGAAACAGAACCAGTTGAAGGAGGGCTTATTGATACGGCAAAACACCTGGGCAATTTGAAGTTCAGAGTGTGGTCGAAAATAAGACAGTCTATCAGTTACAGTGAGTTGATTTCTAAAATATTCAGACACATTTTCATGCACAATATAAAGCTTTTCTCTAGTGAAGCTGACAAGCAATTATTTGTTTCATCCTGTCCATGAAGGTAGGATAATTCTGTGAGAATAGGGAAGTCCATGTGTGGCTATAACAGTAAGGACACATAGGAACTATATCTTTGGAATCACTCTGAGTGATTTTAGCTGATTAACAAAAAACTTGTATGGAGAATTTCCATCTACAGATTTTCCCCTGAACTTCTTTTCTCTGTAAATTAAGGGTGCACACTATTGCTGAAAAACACAGACACTACTTAGCAGTCAGATGTCCATATGCACAAAGGCACAGATCCCTAAACAAGGCCATATCATTTTTTTTTTGTAGAAGCTTTTTTTAAATGTTAACTAGCACCTCATGACTACACCACGTTATGTACAAGAAGCTGCAAAAGACACAGGCACAAGTGGAATGAAAAAAAACATGGTGACATTAATTTTTAAGTAAATATAATAGGCCACATATTGCGTCACCAAAATATATTTGAGGTCATGTACATATATTGTGCGATAAGTCGATATATTGATTATTGCGACAGGCCTACTCTTTGTATTCATGTTGGTTACATGGTTTTGTAAAACGTTTATATAATTTTCATGAAAAGTTTAAATTTAATGATTTGTCATGTAGTGTAATCATAAAAAGTTATGTCATTTTTCTTTACACATTGAATACATATGGATCTTAATCATTATTTTCAAAAATCACTATTTTTTTAATATAATAGTTCACCCAAAAATTAAAAATGGCTGAAAATGTACTCAGCCTCAGGCCATCCAAGAGGAACAGATTTGGAGAAATTTAGCATTACATCACTTGCTCATCAATGGATCTTCTACAGCGAATAAGTACCATCAGAATAAGAGTTCAAACAGATGATAAAAGCATCACAAAAATCCACAAGTATTCCACACAACACCAATCTATTGGTTAACATCTTGTGAGATGAACAGCATGTTTGTAATTAATCCATCATTAACATGTTTTTAACTTCAAACAGTTGAAGTTAAAAACATGTCAGGAGGGAATTGTACACAGATCAAGCACCATTTATAAGTAAACAGTCCAGAACAGTTCTAAACAAATATGTCGGTGGATGGATTTTTCACTGAAGGAAGCATTATTATGGATTATGGAGTTGTATTTTGGCCAGCAACGGTTTACAGTTAAAATACCTTAATGATGGATTTATTACAAACTGGCAGCTTAAGTCTAATGTCATGCGTCAACACTTCCAGGTCCAAACGCGCTTTTAGATGCCACAAGAAAACAACAATTGATGCTAATAAACATTCACAATAGGCGCTTTTGCACCGGAGGAATCTTTTTATAGTTCCTAGAACTATTGGCGGAAGTTCCTGCTTTTTGGCATGTTCGCACCACAGGAACAAAGGAGCGTATTTAGTTCTAGGAACTCTGTTTGGGGGAACTAATTTAGCTCCTACTTCAGAGTAGGGTCTAAAACAGTTCTATAGGAACTATCAATGTTGTAAGTGTACGCTGATTGGCCAAACACATACCTAACGACATTTACCTGTTGTCTGCAGCATTGTGTTCATTTCTCAGCCTCGATGATAACACTACAAGTTGTCATACGAGATTTAAAAATCGTTGAAATAAAATCGTGTCTGGGATGCCATGACCATGGAGACTGTAGTGTACGCCGTACATTTTAAGTGTGTAAAATAAATAAATAATGCTCATAAATTGCTGTTGAGCTAGTGAAACGAGTAGACGTCACTTCTTAACAAGCGGATATGTTAATTGAGGGACTGGAGTCATGTGGATTACTTGGGGATTAATTTGATGTTTTCATCAGCTGTTTGGACACTCATTCTGACTGCACCCATTCACTGCAGTGGATCCATTGGTGAGAGTGCATTGGTGTTGTAATGCTAAGTTTCTCCAAATCTGTTCAAATTAAAAAACAAACTTATTTACATCTTGGATGGCCTGAGGGTGAGTAAATTTTCAGCACATTTTCATTTTTGGGTGAACTATTCCTTTAATTTTTTTACTGAATTCATATTAGTAATTAATAAATATCAAGTATGTGGGGAGTCACACCTGACATTTTACAACGTGAATTAACCTGACATGGTCATAAAAAGGTCTGAATATCTGATGCTTTACAAGACTTATTGACACTGACAGTTATGTGGGTCTGCAAAGGTCCTCTCTGATATTTCCTTTTTTTTTTGTTTTGGACCACATGATTATGATTTGGCAGTTTTCAAACATTAATAAGCAGTGAAGCAGTTCTATTAAAATACTTGTTTCTTAGCATCATTGATTGCATTGCATTTATAATGCAACAACATAGCAATATTCTCTATTTTCAGCTCCTGTGGTGCTTGACCCAAACACCGCTAACTCTCAGCTTATACTGTCTGAAGATCTGACATGTGTGAGGGACCGAGATGAGCAAGAGGAGGAAGATTTAGTTAGCGTGCAGAAGATTCAGCTTCCTGATAACCCGGAGAGATTTAATAGGTGTCCCTGTGTTCTGGGCTCTGTGGGCTATTCCTCAGGGACACACATTTGGGATGTGGATGTGGGAGACAGCACTTTCTGGATGTTGGGTGTCACTACAGAGTCTGTCAAGAGAAAAGGAACCGACAGCTTGCCCAGCGAGGGCTGGTGCATCGGCTATGACAACGACAAGCTCAGTTTGAAGGCTCCTCACGAGTCTCGCATCCCTTTTCTTGGGTGTGAGAAACCAAAGCGAGTGAGAGTAAAACTCAATTTAGATGAAGGACAGCTTTCATTCTCAGATCCTCTCAGCAAAACACAATATCACACATTCACAACCGGTTACACAGAGAAGGTCTTTCCATTCTTCTGCAGTCTGAGCAGCATCTCTCCTCTGAGGATTCTGCCTGTGGTCAAGCTCTCTAATTAAACAAGTCTGTTTAAAAGTTTTTTTAGGTTTGGCATGATGTCTTTCTGAAAATTTGTAAGGTAATAGAAAAACAGTGCAAATTGACTGGTGAT
Source organism: Spinibarbus caldwelli (assembly GCA_039654775.1). Lineage (NCBI taxonomy): Eukaryota > Metazoa > Chordata > Actinopteri > Cypriniformes > Cyprinidae > Spinibarbus > Spinibarbus caldwelli. The sequence continues at coordinate 20,639,423 of CM077227.1, forward strand.
TTATCTTTTTGAACTTTGATTCAGTGTTCTTGAAGTTTTTTGCATTTTTCTAAATTCAAGAAGTTAATTTGGTTTGCAATGGAAAAAAGTGTGAATTGGTACATCTTATGCAAATAAAGTGTCATTATTTTGTATAAAGTTCACCATGATAAATCTTTATCATTTTTGAATACACCTTGTCTCTCTTGTTTGCATGTTAGTGAGACGAGGGAAATAGTTATAGTATTAGAATAGTTATAAAAGAAGTGCCAATATCTGATTCTGAAGTTTTTGAACAGTAAGATTTTTAAGGTTTTTTAAAGAAGTTTCTTCTGCTTACCAAGCCTGCATTTATTTAATCCAAAGTACAGCAAAAACAGTAAAATTTTGAAATATATTTACTATTTAAAATAACTGTTTTCTATTTGAATATATTTTAAAATGTAATTTATTCCTTTTAAAGCTGAACTTTAGTATCATTGCTCCAGTCACATGATCCTTCAGAAATCATTCTAATATTCTGATTTGCTGCTCAAAAAAACATTATTATTATCATGTTGTTATTATTTTGTTGAAAACAGCTGAGTAGAATTTTTTCTGAGTAGAATTAGCATTTATCTAAAATAGAAATATTTTGTAACATTATAAATGTCTTTATCATCACTTTTGATCAATTTAAAGTATGCTTGCTAAATCAAAATATTAATTTCTATAATCCCCCCACCCCCAAAAAATTATACTGACTCCAAGCTTTTGAATGGCATAGTGTATAATGTTACAAAAGTTTTTTATTTCACATAAATGCTGATCTTTGGATCTTTCTATTCATCAAAGAATCCTGAAAAAATATTGATGATGATGATGATGATACGTTTTTTTTTATTTTTATTTATTTATTTTTTTTAACAGCAAATCAGTATATTAAAAAGATTTCTGAAGGATCGTGACACTGAAGACTGGAGTAATTATACTGAAAATTTAGCTTTGATCACAGGAATAAATTACATTTCAAAATATATTCAAATAGAAAACAGTTATTATAATTAGTAAAATTATTACAAAATTTTACTATTTTTACTGTACTTTGGATCAAATAAATGTGGGCTTGGTGAGCAGAAGAGACTACTTAAAAAACCATTCAAAATCTTACTGCTCAAAATCTTTTGACTGGTAGTGTATATCAGATGTATTTTTCATATTCTGCAATAATCATGTTGCATTTACCCAATATTATATACAGAATAATATAAAAATGAATTAATTGTAATAATTTTTTGACCAAATCAAAAAATTATTGAAATATATTTAAATATATATTTAATTATTGCAATCTCTAAAATATGAGTTATTGAAATTTCTGATTTAAACATTGTGGTTACTCAATATATCCTAACACCCAGTTTCCGTTCATGAAAAGTTGGAAAACAAGCACCTTTGTCATAACTACAGCAGAAATAACAGAGGAAATGCCCATATTGAGGAGCCTTGGAATACTGTGCCTTGACAACGGGAGGCCTTCAAATCAAAAAGGTTAACAGGCATTGTTGTGAGGTAATTGACAGTACTGGACAGGAGATGTCCGTCTAATCCTTCTTTCTGCAGGACAGACCCGCGGCATCTGTTACTGGCACTGAAAGGGTTAAACCGGTGGAGTTGACTCGCTTTCTGTCGAGCTGGAAACAGCGGCAGCACGGAGATGCGGAGCGGAGGGGGTTTCTAGTCGCCCATCGGTGTTCAATGACATGAGCAGATTTGCTAAAACACCAAATTATGGCAGGGACCCTCAGCTGCTACGAGTCTCTAGATACTCCCGCCGCCGCATAGAAAAGCCGCATTGTTGAGCGAAATCCGTGTAAGTTAAGCGTGAGCAGCAATAATGCGAGGCGCGGACAGCAGCAGCAGGTCTGCCGTGATTGTGCTCTGCCTGCTGGGATGCGATTTATGGACGGCGGCCGCTAAAACGCTGCAGGAGAACAGCGATGCCAAAGGTACGAGACACGCCGTTTACACCCATGAATACAGCACTCCTGTGTAACTCTAGAAAGATCTTGATAGAGATTTGGAGGCTTTGCTTTGACTTTCTGGATGGCATTCCCTGTGCTAACTGTTAGCAACCTTAGCATATAATAACGCAAAGTGTGCAACGGCCATAAAGCGAAGACATGTCTTATAAATTAAATGGTTTTGAATGTATTGTTGTTTTAACAACGCAAACTTTGTTAAATGTTTAAAAGTTCGCTTGATCTGGTGTTTTGTAACTCTCAAGCCATCTGTTTGAAATCGGAGCTCATTTTTGTGATGCCTGTCGTTGCAACAAGCATCACTGCAGCAGCTTCCAACGCACATGTCAGCTTCTGTAGGTGAGACCTGGGAGTGTTACACTTTTTGTCTGTTTCTCAATGTTTTTGAGGCTCATTTGTTTCCAACTTTAATAGAATTTTCCCATATTTATCTGATATAACTCAAACAAGTTGAGAAATCTACAACGTTTCTATAAACTGTAAAAATTAATGTCAAATACAAAGAAGTGCTGTTGTCACAACCGGTCCCACTATTGTCATTTTTGCGTTTTGTGCATTAATTAATTCAATAAAAATAAATATATATTATAATTTGTATTCTAGTAATATATATGAATGTATTAAAGTGCTACTCTCCTCTGGTCAGTCATGATATTTATTCTTTTCTACATGTTTATCATTTATAGAATGTGTATCAAATTAAACAGGAGAACTTGCTGCTTTATGATACAATTTCTGTAATTTAGCATCCATTTAACATTCATTATTAGACATTAAAATATACTTTCTTACCTCAAAATTGTTTTCTCTCTCTCTCTGTAAGTCCTTTATATTTTTTATAGAGACTTAGAAACTGAGAATCTTAAAGACTTTGTAAGATAGTGATCTTGTTAATTTCTAAGATCTTTCTGAAATCTTAATGGACCTAGTTTATTTATGCCATGATTGTTTTATTATGAGATTATTTCAGGCTTCTGACTAATTCTGACTGTTTTAGTCTAAATGATCTCGCTAATGTATAATGTAATGCAATATTAAGTGTCTGTGCGTTAAGATGTCAATGTGCAGGCGAGAAAGGAAATTGAAAAGCCGTTTTCATATCCCTAATTCACATTTGACATTTACGTAATCCAGATATCACATTGAATACTTTTAGGTGAAGCACAGGTGTCAGGTTGTAAAAACCTGCTTAAATTATATGGTTGGCAAAGCTCACTTCTTGACAGCAGATTGATTTAGCAGCTCATAGACTGCCAGTTTGGTTAAATCCTCCATGTCTGAGCTTATAATGTGAGGAATCCCCTTAAACCCCCTCCTCTCTCCTGATGGAGTGTCCTCCTCCCCCTCCGTCTCCTGCTGATGAGCAGCGGCGGCACAGATGGGTCTGCTGCTCTCTCTTCTTTAGGACAGTAGACTGGCACATTGTATGCTTTGAGTATGCAAAATAGGGCTTTCCTGTCTTTTGTCCAGGCTGTGCCACTTCCTCATCTCTGGGATTTGAAAAGGGAATGCTGTGTGTGAGGTCTTGACACAGTATAGTCAAGCCTGGAGTGAGTTTTGCCATGCAGCTTTGAATCTTTAGACTATATTTTATTTATCTTCACTTCTTTAGTGGGAAATTAGTTTATGCAAAGCTTTGGATTTAGTTACTATAAATGTGTTCTATTTTTATGCTTACTATCGTTTAAATAAGTTATAATTTGTCAGATGATTGTAGTTAAAATTAATAATAATGCTGCATAATATTGTGAATCTCCGATGGCTTGAAGAATAATGTGTGCCTGGTTTTTGTAATAAAAACAAATTTAATATATTCTTTATTTGCTTTTTATATGCAAGTATTTGTTTTTAAGTCTTTACATAATTGTTGCTGTCATTTAACAGGTACTTTTTTAATGAAAGGGAATGATCTATTTTTTTTAAACAAGTTTAGAGTCATTTGGAGTTTATGAACTTTATTTATCATTTAATGATTTATTTAACTGGTACCAGTATATTATTACACAGGAAATGAAAATTGAATTTCAATTGATAGAACTGACAGACATCAGTAATATGCTGTTTAACAAAGTAGTGCAGTAGTGCAATATACACATATACACACTACTGTTCAAAAGTTTGGAGTCAGTAAGTGTGTGTGTGTGTGTGTGTGTGTGTGTGTGTGTGTGTGTATATATATATATTTATTTATTTATTTATTTATTTATTTATTAGGGATGCACTGTTGTATCGGCCGCCGATATTTATCGGCCAATTTTTGATTAATTTAGAGCCATCGGCATTTCGGAAATAGCATGAAAAGGGCAGATACCGATGGTTTATTGATTAACTGCATGGAGTAAATGAGTTGCATGTCTGTTGCAAAATCCAACGGTTTTCTCTGGGCAAGATAACTAAATACTTTCCAAAACAAAATAAAATCTGTACAAAATATATGTGAAATGACCGCACTAAGCTGTGAATTCATCATAGGTAAGTCGCAATGGCGATTCACCATTATGCGTTAGTATGCATCTGTGAACGGACAAAACAGAATAAAATATAAAAAAGGGAATAGGCCTACACACTAAATATATTTTGTTTCATAAACAGATTAGTACATAACATCAACATTCACATAGGCTATATTAGTAATAATAATACGATGTGGATGATATTGCAAAAATCAATCAAAAGACAGAGTGCACGCATACATTACTTAAAGAAGTCTAGTAGGTTAGACTAGTGCACGTGCGAGTGCTTTCTTTCACTGCATGATTCAGTATTAAAATGCATGAATGATCAGAAAATTCAAGATATGGGGCAGAAAATGTATATATTTATATCATTATGTATTTAAACAATATCACACGAAGATCGAGCGCCGTTTTTTGTTCCAAAAATCATCATGATTACAAATGTGATTTTATAAGTTCAATAAACAAGAAGTTAATATTAAGAGACTTACGTTTTAGACACCATATTGCCTGTTTTTGCTCTATTTCACCAACAAAAATAACTCCAAAATAACTCCACAGCCACAGCACTGTTTTGCGTCTCTGAGCAACATGACGATGTTTCTTTCCTGAATGAATCAACCGTTTTGATTCGGTTCAATCGAAATCACTCACTCATTAACAGTGACTTGATGCCACCTACTGGCAGTTTTCCCATTCATATTTGAAGTATTTTTAAAAAAAAAATTAATTTCAAAAATCAATATTCAATGTTTTATGTATCAAAACATTATTTATTCATTTGTAACTGCAGGTTAAAGCATTCTATGTCTCTCAAAGCTGCATTAAACAGTGGGTAAATATATCTATTCCACTTCAGATGTAGCTTCTGTGTTTCCTCTGCATTGCAAAGATGAATTTTGTTGATACTGATTTCATTTCTTGGTAACAGCCCAAATATCTTATTATACTAACTGACTGAATAAATGTAAGAATTTGACTCAAAAGGTGATGGACAGTTTTAGGGAAAAAAAAAGGCTTTATAAAGGTAAAAATGCTCATAAAAGGTAAAAAATTAAACTTAAAGTTACATTAAAATTAATTTCTATCACTGCTGTGAACTGACCACCACACAGAAAATGAAAAATATCAAAAACTTTAGGAGTCAGCTGTCCACAGTATTTCACACAATAACACACTCAGCAAAATATCGTCTAATTATCGTTATCGAAAAAATCCCAGAAAATATTGAGATATCTTTTTTGTCAATATCGCACACCCCTAACAGGAACAGATATGTTCAAATACCGATTCTGCCTGGAGAAAACCAGTCGATTATTTTTTTCCACTTTTAAGCCCTGCTTTATGCAGCTGACCAATATCGGTATCGGAATCGGCCAATAGTTTGCTAAATTTGGTATTGGCCAAGAAAAATCCTATCATTGCATCCTTAATATATATACAGGTACATCTCAATAAATTAGAATGTCTGGGAAAAGTTCATTTATTTCAGTAATTCAACTCAAATTGTGAAACTCATGTATTAAATAAATTCAATGCACACAGACTGAAGTAGTTTAAGTCTTTGGTTCTTTTAACTGTGATGATTTTGGCTCACATTTAACAAAAACCCACCAATTCACTCAATCTCAACAAATTAGAATACTTCATAAGACCAATAAAAAAAAAAATTTAAAAAAAAAAACATTTTTAGTGAATTGTTGGCCTTCTGGAAAGTATGTTCATTTACTGTATATGTACTCAATACTTGGTAGGGGCTCTTTTTGCTTTAATTACTGCCTCAATTCGGCGTGGCATGGAGGTGATCAGTTTGTGGCACTGCTGAGGTGGTATGGAAGCCCAGGTTTCTTTGACAGTGGCCTTCAGCTCATCTGAATTTTTTCGTCTCTTGTTTCTCATTTTCCTCTTGACAATACCCCATAGATTCTCTATGGGGTTCAGGTCTGGTGAGTTTGTTGGCCAGTCAAGCACACCAACACCATGGTCATTTAACCAACTTTTGGTGCTTTTGCAGTGTGGGCAGGTGTCAAATCCTGCTGGAAAATGAAATCAGCATCTTTAAAAAGCTGGTCAGCAGAAGGAAGCATGAAGTGCTCCAAAATTTCTTGGTAAACGGGTGCAGTGACTTTGGTTTTCAAAAAACACAATGGACCAACACCAGCAGATAACATTGCACCCCAAATCATCACAGACTGTGGAAATTTAACACTGGACTTCAAGCAACTAGTGCTATGAGCTTCTCCACCCTTCCTCCAGACTCTAGGACCTTGGTTTCCAAATGAAATACAAAACTTGCTCTCATCTAAAAAGAGGACTTTGGACCACTGGGCAACAGTCCAGTTCTTCTCCTTAGCCCAGGTAAGAGGCTTCTGACGTTGTCTGTGGTTCAGGAGTGGCTTAACAAGAGGAATATGACAACTGTAGCCAAATTCCTTGACACGTCTGTGTGTGGTGGCTCTTGATGCCTTGACCCCAGCCTCAGTCCATTCCTTGTGAAGTTCTCCCAAATTCTTGAATCGATTTTGCTTGACAATCCTCATAAGGCTGTGGTTCTCTCGGTTGGTTGTAGGGCTGGGCGATATGGGCAAAAATTCATATCTCTGTATTTTTGGCCGATTTGCAATATACGGTATATATCTCGGTATTTTCATTTTTGTATTTGGATTAAAAAAAAATCTGTATTTAATATATATATTTCACTTACCGCCCAATGTTGTCCAACAAAACAATACATATTCATTCTAACATTATAACATTGCAATCTAAAAACAAAAATAAGGCTTTTAAAGCGGAAGTTAAATTCACTAAACTAAAAATGAAAATAAGAACAAAAGCACAGAGGTGTGTTAGACTATTTTGATTAACCCATTACAGTCACTTTATATACAGTTAGTGCTATCATAAAAATAGACTTACTTGTAGAATTTTAAACCAACATGTCACATTTATTGGCCAACTACAAATATTTCAGCGAAATGTATATTTTAGTCAGAATTATTGCGCTAATATTTAACTGAGCTCCGTCTGTTTGGCGCGCATGCGCGTGGCGACGCTCGTTATAAATTAAGTCTGTGAAGTTTAGCAGAGAATCGCACAGCAGAAGGCTCATTCACTTTTGACAACAAAATGGAAATATTTCCCTGACTTTCTAACATTTGCAGATGGAGAATATACCTGTGAAATGTAAGTTATGCATTAAGGGAAACAGCGCATCTCAAACATCAAACAGCGCGAGTGGCGTCTCTGTCAGCAGCACACTCAGCCTTTCTGTCAGAACATCTGACGGGCCGAGGCACTTAAACTATGCGAAACTATAACTATACTATGTCTTACCAGTTTTTAAAGGCCTTAATTTAAAGCTTGTCACGTGTTTAGAACAAATTGGATTATGCACTTTCTCCGCAGCAGCTCAGTCTGTGTCTTCCGCTATATTTTCAGATGTGCTCGTTTCAAACTACTGTATATCGATATAAACAGTATTGCCTCTTATCGTATAGCTTATAAAGAAAATATCAATATATCGTACAAACTCAATATACCGCCCAGCCCTAGTTGGTTGTGCATCTTTTTCTTCCACACTTTTTCCTTCCACTCAACTTTCTGTTAACATGCTTGGATACAGCACTCTGTGAACAGCCGGCTTCTTTGGCAATGAATGTTTGTGGCTTACCCTCCTTGTGAAGGGTGTCAATGATTGTCTTCTGGACAACTGTCAGATCAGCAGTCTTCCCCATGATTGTGTAGCCTAGTGAACCAAACTGAGAGACCATTTTGAAGGCTCAGGAAACCTTTGCAGGTGTTTTGAGTTGATTAGCTGATTGGCATGTCACCATATTCTAATTTGTTGAGATTGGTGGGTTTTTGTTAAATGTGAGCCAAAATCATCACAATTAAAAGAACCAAAGACTTAAACTACTTCAGTCTGTGTGCATTGAATTTATTTAATACACGAGTTTCACAATTTGAGTTGAATTACTGAAATAAATGAACTTTTCCACGACATTCTAATTTATTGAGATGCACCTGTGTGTGTGTGTGTGTGTGTGTGTGTGTGTATGTATATATATATATATTCAGCAGATATGCAATAAATTGATCAAAAGTGACAGTAAAGAAATTTATAATGTTACAAACAATTTCATTTTCAAATATATGATGTTCTTTTGAACTTACTATTCAACAAAGATAAAAGAAAAATCACAGTTTCTACAAAAATATTAAGCCGCACCACTGTTTTCAACATGAATAATAATAAGAAACGTTTCTTGATCACCAAATCAGCATATTAGAATGATTTCTGAAGGATTATGTAACACTGAAGTCTGGAGTAATGGCTGCTGAAAATTCAGCAGGAATAAATTACATTTTAAAATATATTCAAATAGAAAAAATAGAAATATTTCACAATATTACTGTTTTTTACTGTATTTTTTCAAATAAATGCAGACTTTGTCAACATAAGAGACTTTTTTTAAAATTCAAAAATCTATTTGACCCCAAAATTTGGTAGTGTGCAGATCATATCTTTGTTACCACCCAAAGCTAGTCAGTATGCCTTGTGCTTCTTAATAATGATTTTTGCGGAGGTTATGCATAACATTGTATAACTCAATGCGATGCATCTAGCAAAGGAAAGAGTCCAGATTAAGTCTAATTGAAAACAAACTGCATAGCTGGAAATGAGTTTGCTTTGCAGTGATGTTTAAAACATTCACTCAGATAATAATATACTCGCTGCTTACACAAATAACAAGTACACACTGCAGACAACATTTTTTTTTTTTATCTATTTGCATGTTTTTAATGACCTCCATATTGCCCATATGCCCCATGTTTCCTATGCCAACAGTCAGATATTTACTGTAAGCAGCTGCTTGTTGTCGCACACGCACCCAAAAACAGACTAAATGGACTCCTTAATAGTTTCCTGCTATAATGCACATGGGCTTAGAACAATGGGTCTTAGGAAACCAGCTATGTTTTAGAGCTCAAGAGACTCATAAAGGCAGATAAAGAGAATAAGTCTGGTGTTTCCCACTCGTTAACTAATCAGTAATGGGGTTTTCTGTTGTATAGTCTCTGGATTTTGGATATTGCTTGTAGTGCAGAAATGGAAGGATGTGTCTGTTTGTTTGCCAGCTAGCATTTTAAGCACATGGGAGACCCCTGTTGCGCTTAATTTTTTATGTGGTCATGTTTTCAGCGAACACTCAGACATTTTCTCATCTCTGATTACCAAAACCAGACTTTCTCCCATGGGCAAGCCGGTCAGGCAACTCTTTCTCTCTCTTTCTCTTCACTCACAAGCATCATCTTACAAACAGAGATAGTGGACTCTTATGTCACTCTAAATGTGCCTTGTTAATCTGTATCTTTAAAAGGCTTGGAGAGTTTTACATGTCAAATCTGTCATAAATGCAGAGATTAAAAGTATTGAAAGAATGACTTGGTTTGTGGTTGTGATAATAGCTCTAGGCCTGTTTTCTGAGCCATTATGTGTCTTTATTTTAGAAAATTGTGATGGTTTACTGATGTATGGGGTTATGTTTGATTGGTAACAGCTTACTTTCTTGTCCGGTGTTGTCGTAAGTTTGGGTTTATAACAGTTTTTAATAGCATTGTTTTAGTTGTGAAGGTGTTTTGAGGAAAGGTAGAAGAAAAAAATCTTCTAAAGGAAATACTTTTAGATCTGATTAGAATTTTATGGGCTGAATCGTCTGTTTTTGTGCCGGTGAAACATGATAATCCTGCAGACAGCAGCAGTCTTTTAACTTTAAGCAGAGCCTGGACGTACTGAATGAGCGTGGAACTCTGTCTCATTCACACACACATGGCCTGTGTGTCTCCTTTTATAGAGGGAGAGAGAGAGAGAGAACCAGTCTGCTGCACATCTGGAGAAGTCATTTTTCCACAAAACGGAAAGACAAGCTTGTTTTATGTTTTAGAATGTGTAAAGCTAAAAAATTAAATGCATTAGAAAGTTTTGCTTTTATACATGTGAAATAATCATTAAGAAGCATTTAAGAACAGTTACATTAATATTTAAATAAGGTTCTTTGGACCTGTTCTTTACCAATAGAGAACAAGTTGTTCTTTAGTGGCATGGTCCCTGTAATGGGAAACAAATTCCCAATGGTGAAGCCATGTTCATAACCCCTAGATAATCAAGCTGTCTTTGTTGTGAGTAAATTGCTAGTTCCTCTTGTTAATGTAAAAAGAGGCTGAAAGTTAGTTTTATTGCGTTAGATGAATGACCTTATCATACAAGTATTAAGCCGACAATGTTGACCAGTATTACTTACTAGTACTAAAAAAAACTGGTCTTATTGAACTAAAATGTTTGGAAAGACACTCTCTGAGGACTATGGTTAGGGTTTGGTTATTTGACTTTCTTTCAAATGCTTGTAATGAGGAAGAGTGTGAAGTCCCAGTGAAATCACATTTTAATATCATTGGTGACTGCTGGCACACATGACCTCAGTATTATTGTTGGTATTACTGTTGTTGACTGTTTCTAGCCCTGTGATTTTGAAGAGGCAGTAGGTACCTGTTAGCCTGGCCAAATTGTGGCCTATAAAGGTACTAAATGAGAGTTTGGTTAAATTTGGTGCAAAAGGTTTCCATAAGAGGACTCTTTTTAAACATAGATTGTAATTATGCTTTTGCACTCAGCCCCCAGCTTCTTATATTCATACCAGAAATTTTTGGTACAGGTCTTTCAGTTCGACGTTTATGTGTACTAAATAAATGCAGTGTTATTTTTAGAATACATAATCTCACATCTCTCAGTTTTGAGAAATAATATACAAGAAATTGAAAGAGGGTTTGAAATATCCTTCTTGACTGTGTCTCTCACTTTCTCTGTTTCTCCCATACACACCCACACAAACCAACTCTTGCACACTTTAACCCTGTATAACCTTGACAGTACTGTTTTTTCAGATTAATCAATAATATGGTTTCCTGGGGCGTTCTTAAGGTTTAGAATCCAGCGTATTGACTGATTACTCTCTTCATTACTGCTCACATGACTCTGCTCTTGGGGTTAATGATGCCTAGTGTCTATGGCACATAGAAATGGGTTGGATATTAAATGTCTTTGTGATGTCTAGTCATGGTTCATGGCCCTACACTAACATTTTTAGGTTGAGTCATAGTTAATTTGTTTTTATTTATATTGTAATATTAATGTTTAAAAATATAATAAAATATGTTGAGCTAAACGTTCTTATTTAGACCATTAGAGTAGAAGTTATGTCTACATTCCCTCTCTTTGCCTCTGCCTCTTTCTGTCCTCCACTGCAATGCAGCATCCTGAATGGTGTCTGTGCACACACACTTACATAAACACATCCACACTTATCATGGCCAGAAAATATCGTAGCCATATCATTACTTATTATTCATGGCTGTAGTTATGTTCATACATATCCTGTACGCTTTTGCTTTGATATGTTGTTTGTTCCTTCTGGATATCCTTGACACAGAAATATAACAGCAATACAGCCTTTTGGATAAGACCTATAAGCTAATGCTTTAAGTCTGCAGACAATGGGGAATTGTGCCACTGTGTTCATATCATGTGACTTTTGCCAGGGAGATCTTTTTCAGAGAGAGAAAACACAAGAAGAATCTAAATTTCAAAACACAGTTGGAATTATTGCATAAAGTTTACTTGGAGGAGCAAACTAAAGATTAAGTTATTTACTGACAGCATTAAGGTAATCAGATTCATGACTCAATTATTCTGATATTTTTCAGAAAATACCTTATGGACTATCGAAAACATGCTATGCTCACACACTTACAGTCACAAAGTCTGAGACTCTGATGCAGCTTTTGTGCAAAGTCAGGCTAAAACTTGAACATTTACTGTACATTTCATTTATAACCAAATCTTCAGTTTGTGACCTGCCGGCCAGCTTCTGTCAGCGTGAACGGTGGATGAGAGTCGACTACACATGCCTTGTAGTGAGGCAGTGATGTCGCAGTTTACAGCATGTGTGTATCATTTGGAGTGGAGGAGGAGAGGGGAATTCCCAGAGAGAGTAGATAGAAAGGTCCTGCAATGAAACAATGAATAACCCTTTGGAAAACACTGACAAATAAGATTGATCCTGATAGGTTCAAAATTAAATGGAGGTTTCCTGAGACCAAAAGCCTTTTCACATGCACATAAGCTGTCTTTGTTTTATTTGCCGTAATTATCATGTGCAGAATTGTCATCACACTTACTAAATCAAGCTTCATGATGATGGGACCCTCTCGCAATTTATTAGTGTAATTGTGCTTTGGTTTGCTTGTTTAAGTTAAAACAGCTGGTCTTTTATTCGATCATTGATCTGATTCTTCAGTCCTGAAAGTCCCTTTCTGAGACATTGATTTTTTAATTTTTTTTTTTTTTTTTAATTTCTCCAGAATGCATTGACTCTTAGACTTCACCAGATTTTAACTAGATTTTACAGCCCAGTAAAAAAGAATAAAATAAAATAAATAAAATTAATTGTTAAATTGTTTTTAGTAAAGCTTATAATTAGATAATAGTAGTATTATTAAAAAATATATTATATATTTATATATAGTACATAATATATTTATATAATTTATATTTCTATATTATTTATATTTATTTTTCTATTATTTTGTTGAAAGTGTAAAATTATATATAATGCATAGGCCTAATTTGTAATTAGCTTTATATAAAAACAATATAAGTCTATAATATGTCCTCATTAAGATGATAAAACACATGTGAGTGTGTGCTTGTTTGGGGTAAGAATGTTATAAAAGGAGCATTAGATGTGAAAGGTTCAGGAACAGGAGAAGATTTGGGTATTAGAGTGTCTGTTATGGAGCTTATTCTGGGTGAAAAGATGGAGAGAGAGTAAAGTGTGCAGGATGAGTGAAGACGTCGGACGGCTTTATTGTCTCTGTGCAGCTCAGCAATTCCCAGTAGAGCTTGAGGCAAAGGAAAATTCTTACTATTCATCGCGGTGCTACTTTTCAAGTCAAATATTTACCTAGTGTTGGATGACTGCGTTCCCTTCAGATTGCCGGATAACATTTCAAAAGCTGCTTACAGTAAACACAGCAAAGAGTGCTGCGATGACTCTGCCTGCACCTGTGCTTTGAAGAAAAGACCACAGGTGGCTGCTTATTGTATGTGCTATATTATTTCAAATTTTTATTAGCAATATTATTTAAGTGTACCAAGTATAATTTCACACCTAAAGGAATCACTTTTCAAAAACATGGTGATAAATGCACACGGAACGAAAACACTGCCGTATTGAGATCACATGACCAGCTGAATACTACACTTTTATCATGTTAGAAAGTATTAGACACTTTTGCAGTATGAATGAATTATGCTTGACAGATATACCGTAGTGACCATGAAAGACAAATGCACATTTAAGTACCTGTTGGCGAAACCTAAAGCAGCTGTTTTCTGTCCAGTCAGTCACTGACTAAACATGCCGTATTTTGTCTTTGACGGCTTCTCCAAGGAAACTGGTTTCAGAAAGGCTTTCTAATGATCTAACACAAATTCAACTGAGCTGTAATATATTTAGTCATTATTCTGCTTGTTCCTTAATATAAATTGAATCAGAAATTTAAAACAATGCACATTTGTGAACAAATTAACTGCTTTACAACTGCTTTTCTGGGGATTTTTATTGCACCAACTTGGATCAGTGCTATATATAAATAAAGCGCTCTGTGGTGACAATTTAATTGGTGCAAGACTTTTGTGGTATGTGTAAATTATGTACAGTGTTCTGTATGACATCCTGATTGGTCTGTGGTTGTATGTCCTTCCAAATCTGTCAGTGCTGCAGGGGTTATTCTGGAACCTCCTCACCCCTCTGTGAATCTCTCTCTACTGAGTGCAGTCAATACCCTCCCTTACTGTGACACACATGTCTTTTCGTTGGGCTGAAAGGGCAAAAATTACAGCCTGTGAGCATGAAATCAGCATGTTCAGAAGAATAATACAAACCTGACTGACTTTATTATATGCGCTACATTAAAATGATTGGGCTCGGCAAGATGTTTTTGAAAGAAGTCTCTTATGTTTACTGAGGCAACATTAATTTGATCAAAAATACAGTACAGTAATATTTTGAAATAATATTACAATTTAATATATGCTTTTAATATATTTTGAGTTGTAATTTATCTACTCCTGTGATGGCAAAACTGAATTTTCAGAACCCATTACTCCAGTCTTCAGTATCACATGATGATTCAGAAATCATTCTGATATGCTGATTTGGTGCTAAATTTATATTTCTTATCAATTAAAAAAAAATGCTTTGATTGTGCTGCTTTTTTTCTTTGTTTAAACTGTGATGTGTTTTTAGTACAAAGGTATATGAAGACCATGTGACCACTAAACTGTGTATTTGACCGATGTTCCTGAAAAACAGTCTCCTACGGTTATAGTTTAATCTAGGGCTGTGCAATTAATTGAATTCGATTATCATGCGCATCTCGTCAGTAAAGCCGGTTCTGTGATTAGTAGTAAATCGCCATCACCTGTTTTCAGATGGAGCGGCATTTACTACACAGAGCCTTAGTTCACTGACAAGCTAGGCAATATCGCATTCATAATCAAAGGTGATTCATCTGCATATCATTCCACTCCACACAAGACAGCTACTCAAATCAGTATTTCACATCTCTTTGTTTATTTGTTCAGTAAGTAGCAATGTAATAAGCAGGATAACATGCATTCAGCCAGTCGTTATCGCAAAATACACTCCTCCTGGGTGATTCGAGACTTGATGTTGTTATAATGACCTGCTGACTGTACCCGATCCTTTATTTAGCTTGTATTAATCCGAGCTCTGTCGGTTCTCAGGGTTTGCATACAGGTGGTGCTCTTTAGGTGGGGTCAGTGCCTGTACACACAGCTGTCAGCCTTTCACTGATGAATCACTGGGGAGGGAAGTGACGTGATGTTAACAGCATTTAAACTTGTGTGTGTGCATGTGCGTCAGTGTTTTGGACTGTTTTCCTTTGGCTTTCTGGCTGATTTCAAACGCACATGTGTAGGTAATAGGTAAGGCTGTGTTTTTACATTAACTCTAGTAAGTGCTATTATCTGTTGGCACATTGTGTGGATTGTATTAAAATGCATTAAACAGCTCCTGAAGGTCTTTCTAAATCTTTTTGACACTGAAATTAGTACATTTATATAAATATGTGTTATATAAGTGTCTTCACTTGGCAACTGAAGTGTGGTCATGTTTGCAATTTATTTTTGGTCTCTGCTGTTTTTGTTTTGCTAATACATTGTTTCTCATTGTTTGAGTGTTTATTGGTAGAGAAATGATTATTATAGGAAATTAACATTTATATGTTTGTTAACTGAATAAATCCCTTTGTCAGCTTTTCCTTTTGTCATTTTCCCTAGTCAGACTTTTTATTTCAAGCACATCTTTTACAAGCTTCCATCTTTATTTGACCCTCTAACTCTAGCACTCTCTATTGTAATTCTATTTTATCTATCTGTCTTCTTTTTATTTAAAAAAAAAAACACACACACACTTGACCCTCTATCAACTGCATATTTATTCTCTAACTGCTAGCTTTTCTTTAAAAACTAACACTAGCTTTCTTTTTTCTATTCTATCTACTTGTTTCTTTAAAAAAAAAAAAAAAAAAAAACTTTCTACGTGTACTGCGTTAGGCTAACCGAGACTTGTCATGGCACTTGCATGTTGTTGCTCTTTTGTTGGTTTTGATTGCTTCTGTTGTCCTCATTTGTAAGTCGCTTTGGATAAAAGCGTCTGCTAAATGACTAAATGTAAATGTAAAAGCAAACAAACAGGTTTTTGTGCAAAACTGGCAAAGTAATAGAATTAGAATCAGGCTTATATGGATACAAACATGTTGAAAAGGAACACAGAAACCTTCTCCCCTTTTTCCACTATAGCAGCATTCACTTTCATTTGTGTATCTCTACCCAAGAACTTTTTATTCTCTTTGCTTTGTTCATGTGGAGCAGGTCAGTGGAATGTATCACTACATGAAAAGGAAGCATGTTTCTGCAGTGGCTTCCTAAAGGAGCCAAAGGTTCCTAGAGGAAGGAAAAGCAGCCCATTGTTTTCAGCAGTTTTTTCCATTGGCCGATGCAAAGGATGTGGAGGGGGTTATCTCTGTGTGTTGATTGGTTCTTTTCCTTAAGTGCTCTTTGAGGATTTTTTTGTAAACAGCCAAGGGAACCTGAAGAACATTTTTCAACGTCAACATTAGGGTGCACTTTATATAATTAAAGAGGGTCACACGTAATACAATTACTCATTTTTATTGGCTGTTCTTGATGGACGTTTCTGCCTGGCTCATATGTGCACTAATTGCTTCTTGTCTTACATAAAGCATAACCTCAATAAATTGTGAGCCTAAACTAAAGGTTTTTAATTAATTTAAATTATTCATTGCTTCACAATTTCTTCTGTCTTTAGAGTGGTAAATCATGAGGGAGAAGGGATAAAACACTCCAATGTTGGATGACAAAATAACCTTATGAAATCCATACACTAGACAGTTGAGTACATAGTGTAAGTGCATATAGTATGTCATTTGGGACACAACTAATGTAGGGCCTTATGAAATCTGTTTTATTCTTTCCCAAATTTGGTTTTATTTTTTTTTCCAAATTCTGTTTTAATTGTTCTGGATTCCGTTTTTTTCCGTTTTATTTTTTCTAGACTCTGTTTTAATGGTTAAATTAAATTTTATTAATCAAAAAGCATTGGTAATTAATTGAAATCATGAAACTTACAATATTAAACAGCAATTTATTAAAAGTTTAACAATTACATGTTAAGGCTTTATGCAATGTTTTATTTTTTTCTCAAATTCAGTTTTATTTTTTAACAAATTCTGTTTTCTATTAATTTTTCTGGATTTCATTTGAAAGGTTTCATTAAATATTAATAATCAAAAGCATCTATAATTATTAATTGCTTTTATAAAAAAAAAATTAAATATTTGTTTCTTTTTTTTCAGAAATACTGTTTTGTGTATTTGCATTTTTCTGCTAAATAAATTCTGGTAAATTTTCTCATAAATGTGCCTTTAAAAATAATGTTTTTATAATAATTGTATTATTAGTAGTACTGTCATTACATTAGGTAATATTTCTGTCATGGTTTCTTTAAGTTAAACCAAACTTGTTTTGACGAGTTGCTGTGAAAGCCTTTAAGTTTCTCTGTTTATATGATCTTTTTTTTTTACGGTTTATGGATATGACGATAGTTTTTCTCAAAAGAAACTGTAAAATGCTCATGTAGTGACTCTCAGATCAGAGGAGTTTTAGAGATTGTTTGTGTTCATGTACCCATATATTTGAGGCGGCAGAGGCTGAAAACACTGTGAGCGTCGCGCGTGCTTCAGTATGTGTGTAGTAAACAAATCTGCGCATCTGCGCCATTCATTTACACAGAGAAACACAGAAACAGGATTCATATTTAAATAGAATTTTTCCACATTGCGGAATCATAGGGCCCTACTAATGTGACTGTCATACTGATGTTATTGTTTCTACAGAAGTGGCTCTGAAGGTTCACCTGAGTGACGCCAGCACTCGTCAGCCTCTCGTTGGTGTCACTGTGGAGATCTTCACTAACCACACTCCTGTTGCCTCGGATATCTCTGGTGCCGATGGCAATGCCTACATCAGGTTCCCTTACCGCCTTGGCGACCTTCTTGTAGTGACAGCAACCAAGCGTGGCTACGTACCCAACTCCATTCCATGGCGGCCAAGCAGGCTTCCTGGTAATGACCTCATATTGGATAATTGTTGGTTTTAAAACTCAAATAATTTAATAACACTGACATGTCTTTAACAAAATTTTAAAATCAATATCGTCAATATTTTAAAATCAATATAGTGATGCCTGAATTCACTAGTAGTATTTAAAACAATTGTTTTTAGAGTTTTTTTAATTACAAAAAAAAACTAAAAACTGTTAGTATTTTTTTTTTTTTTTAAATAGTAGAAACATGGGTGTTTCTAAAACAAAAAGTGGCGTCTAACTTTTTTTCTGTTCAACTAAACAGTCTGTAAATGGCAAAAAAATTTTTTTTTTTTTTTTTTTCTCACCATGTCTTAAAGCCTTTTTTCTTTGCTTTGATGATTGTATTAATGAGATGGATTACTTCTACTGTAACTCTTGGTGACTGACACATCCTTTGGGTCACTTTATAGAGGATCTGGGACAGGAAATGAAAACTAGAGTGGAGCAGGAATGCAGAGCTGTTAGAAAGAAAAGAAAATGTTCCATTACAGCTAATTGTCTCAGTTATGGACTTTTGTGTTTTCTTTCCCCATGTGCTCCGTGACCTAGTTTCTGTCTCCCCTTGATTGTGTCATTATGTTCAGATGTGTCTCGTCAATTATCCTCAATTACGTTCCCCATATAAGTTGCTTTCAGTTCAGTGTTTCTTGTCCAGTCTTGTTGATATATGTGTGTGTTTGCTACCCTCCTATTATGGATTACCTCTATGTGGATTATTAAATACTGTTTATCATTACTCTTCATTGTTGTGCTTCTCTCCCGCACCACACCATGACTCTAATGAGAGTAACCTACTAACTAGTTGCAGACAAAAGTAAATGCGCCTAAATACCTAAACACAGCACAATTGCACAGATGTTTCAGGGCACTGAGATTGTTTAGTAACTCTTTGTGGAGTGAACAGAAGATCATACTCTTTCTCCTTATGCAGATTAATAGCAATAATAAGTGAAGCACCTTCAGATGAGACATATTGAGATGTTATGGACATGATTCTGAGCTTGGAGGCCTGGTTGTGACTCATCTTCCTAATAATCAGTTTGTTTGTGTGTCTGTTTTCAAGTCTTCTCATCTCTCAGTCTGGATCTGCTTCCTGAGAGAGCTGCTACTCTGATGGTGTATGATGATGTAGTGCAGATTGTCTCTGGATATCAAGGTAAGAGTTACAAGTGTGTGTGTGTTTGAATAAGTTATTATGCTGCCTTTTTGTTCTGTAAGTCTTGACATTGTGAACCTAACTCAGTTATGTTTATTGTTTCGGGTTGCTCCCCCATAGATGCAAAAAAAAAAAAAAAAAAAAAGTTATAAAAAATGTTTAATATTTAATAGTTAAATCTGTTTTATTTTTTTATATTTAATTTTTTCTTTTTTATTTTATTTATCTTTATGCCCAGCAAAGATTTGAAGAACATGGGTTAAAAGTATTCATAATTTTATGTGTAATGAAACTTTAATGGTGATGCACTTTTGTTGTTCACACATGACAACACACATACACACTGCTTCACTAGGGAACGAAAAGAGTGTTAATGAACTACCTGTAATGGAGGAGAAATGTAAAGGAGAGAGTGAGGGTGTGTCTGAAGTCAACGGCCTGACAAATCCCTAGTGTTGTGTGCATGTGTGTTTGTGTGTGTGTGTTTTAACATCGTTTAACATCATGTTCATAAATTGATAACTTTACTGTGCTATGTAAACACTAAAAAAATAATCAGTATTTTGTTTTAAAGGGAAAACAACTTTGTTAGATAACAAGAGTTTTAACTAAACTAAGTGGGATTTATATATAAAACGAGACAAAAAATGGGTTTAAAAAAAAACAACAACAACTACCTTTTAAAAAATCTGGGGTCAGTTAGACTTTTTGTAATAGTTTTTCCATACTGGTAAGATTTTTGCCTTGGAAAAAAAAAAAAAATCTGTTTCAAATAAATGCTGTTCTTTTGAACTTTGTTTATCAAGTGATCCTGAAAAAAGGATTGCTGAAGCTAGGATACAAACTGAAAAATAATCCTAAACCAGTGATAACATTTCCATTGAGGTACTGTATTCCCCCCTTTAAATTGATTTCCAGAGACATATAAACGCAAATTCTCTAACCTTAAATGTGTCATTTTTCACGCTTGATTGGTAAAATAGAGCAAAACAGTCTACACTGACGATATTGTGTGCAAATAAGTAACTTTATATTAACTTGGACATAACTATTATTATTATTATTATTTGTTTATTTATTATATACCATTGAATAAAGTATAAAATGGTGATCTTAAAAGGAGGACAAATGAGCATCTGGCTGTAGCCTGCGCTGGTAGACAGGCATGATATTTCAAAACTGGAATGTCTGACGCAAAACCAGACGAATGGCCACCCTAGTAATAGCTCCTGAATTCAGCTTAGCTATCACAAGAATAAATGAATAAAAATTCTTTCAAAAACATAAATTGTTAATGGTTGCGTATATTCTCTGCAACATCTGAGCTGATTCCTGAGCTGGACCGTACTGATTTGTTTTAAGAGTATTTAAGGACATTTTTCTGGAAAACAAGACAAATACTGATGAAGATAATGAATTTTTCCATTGAATTGTTTGGGTAACTGTGTCATGTGGCGAGTGTAATGAGAATCATTCTGTACTGTTGTCCACGTGGCTCATGAGACTTTATGCTAATTAAAGCTTTCTGTGTGAGTGTGATACCACATTGAAATGAGAGGTTGTACACACACACACACACACACACACAAACGCAAGAATGAGAAGAATTCACTTTTCGAACCAATCTTTCACATTCCTCATTTTTCTGATTCCCTGTTTCCCACATGTGCTCTTTTCTTCCTAGCTTACACTGTTTTCTTTTACTCTTCCTCCTAGCAACCTCTTTCTTTTGGTAACCTGTCCCTTGGTGTGTATGTGATATGTCGGGAGAGAAGCATGTTTATGGGTCTCAGGGGAACACTAACACTGCACTCTCATTCAGAGCGTCTCCTCAGTCCTGTCCCCTAAAAACACTCAATCATCACACGCTTATAACAAAAGCAAAGGAGACTGACAGACATACAGAGCCTCGGACGCATGGCTGAAACACACACACGTGCCACAGATCTGCTATTGTAATCCTCCACTTGGGGACGTTTATCACACACTTTCACCTATCACTCAGAGCTCCCATCTCCATCCACCAAAGCATTTTCAAACAAAACACCTCTCATGTTTCATTATAGGTGTGTGTGATGTGCATAAAAAGCTCTTCTGAAGAGGAAAAAAATGAAAAGGCTAAGTGAGACAGAGAAACCAATAGGAATTATTTTTATGGTGATCAATAATGGATAAATGGCCGATTAATAAAATTCTACTGTATAGTATTTTGTCTAAATAAATAAAATAAAGCACTAAACACTGAAATCAATTGTTTTAAATGCTACAAATAAATTTAGTAATCATAATATTATAATGTACAGTATGAAATATGGATATTCATTTTTAGATTTGCTGAAGATCACATTTAATGTTGTTATTCAATTATTGCAGTTTTTAAAATCAACTTTAAGTGAGTGTTAGATGGCAGCAAAGGTAAACTAAATGTGGTCATGCACAATTAAATGTCAGTATTGGCTGTTATTGTATAAATGTTTAAAAATCTGATATCGGCTAATAACCAATATTTTGCTGGCACACACACATTTATTTTGGTTATTTATTTATATACAGGGTGCAATTTGTGAAAAAAACAGAGGAAAGGATGCTTTTGAAAACTTTTTATAGGCGTATAAAACTCTATAGGCGGAGGTTGACCCAACTACCCGTCTTTTTAGGCAAGTACCAGATAATAGGTGACATGTCATGAAATGTTTTTAATACGACGGAAACTGTATTTAACATGATCACAATTTAATAAAAACATTGTAAGTTAGGCCTATTAATTGTAATGATTTAATTTCCACGGTTATTCAAACAACAAATAAATTATATAGAGAAAGTGAGCAAAGAACACAGTATCAACAGAGGTTTTTGAAACTCTGAATCAGTTAAACCATTGCTTCACATATATATTATATATTTTTTTTATTTATTCAGCAGGGATGCATTACACTGTGACAGTAAAAACATGCATAATGTTACAAAATATTTCTATTTCTTTTTTTCTATTATAACTTTTATATGCGTTGAAGATTCCTGGAAAAAAATGTATCACCATTTCCACAAAAATATTAAGCAGCACAACTATTTTAAACCTGGATAATGATGAGAAATGTTTAAGCACCTGGGATTCAGCTTTTCCATCACAGCAATAAATTAGATTTTACAATATATTAAAATAGACATCAGCCATTTCAAACCGTAAGCTAATTTACCCATCACAAACTGTTGAAGAGTAGTGTATTGTTCACCCCTAGTACCGAAAGTCTTGCTTTGGGAGTTATGTTAGTTTAGTGGGGTACTAAGGACCATATGGGCTATAGCTTAGTCTCATGTCTATGGTATGTAAGATCTGCCACAATGGAAACATAATGACCTCATCAATCTCAAGAGACACACGCTGCAATACCAGCACTCCATCAGATACTGATCCATTCCATTTAGAAGGAGAGAGAGATGAAAGAATTAAGCTGCATGTATTATGTCATGGATGGCAGATCATTAACTTAATGCATTCTCATTTCTGCCATCATATTTTGTTGTATGTGTGTGTGTTTGCATCTGTAGGTTCAAAGCTGCAGCCATGGGTGCAGTTCCAGAGAAGAGCGTTGAGTCTTCCTTCTAATGCAACCTACACCAACCTGACCGCCTTCCTCACAGTGAGCAGTTCAACACAAGACACGCAGTACTTCCCCTACCTTCAGGGACTTCATCCCAACTACACAGGTAACACATGAGAGAGCTAAAGTTGACATGACACCAAATTTTAGTACTCAACAGCAGTGAATTTTCATGATATGCTATTGATTGAATATATATCTTTGCATTAAATATTTAATTAGTATTAAAAAGTGGAAATGGGGAATGCTACTTTTAAAATTGAAAAGTTATTTTTACTCGGAATTGATCAGTACTGCTTTCAGAATAACAGCTTTTTAAAAGAAAGTTCTTCAGCTCTGAATAATTAATTGTTAAACCATTACAGAACAAGTTCTGTCATCCATAATGATTTATGCTGCAAACATGAGTTCACTCTAAAATTAATGAAACTTATTTTCTGCTGTGGTCGTGATTATAATGGATGGCTTTTTATGTCTGTCTGATACTATTTTAGATGACTCATTATTAATATTTAATATAGGTCATCAAGTAACATCAAGTGTGGATCCAACAAAGTATTAAAATTGTTTTCTATACAGAAGTGAAAAAAATGTCCTTAAAGTCAAACACTGAAATGTCTTAGCAGTAAAACAAATAGCATAGATCAACTGATTCTGATGAACTTCTTTCAGCAGAGATGCATTTATCAAAAGTAACAGTAAAGATAATGTTACAAAATATTTATATTTAAAAAAAATATATATTTTGAACGCTCTTTTCATCAAAAAAAAAAAATCATGCTTTCTACAAAAATTTTAAGCAGCACAACTGTTTTAATGAAGATAATATAAAATTTTCCTTAGCAGCAAAGTGTATTAGAATGATTTCTGAAGGTTGATATGACAAATGGCTGCTGAAAATTCGACTTTGCCATCACAGGAATAAATTAGATTTTAAAATATATTGAAATAGAAAACGGTTATTTAAGATTGCAATAACAATTTTCACAGTGTTAATGTGGTGGTGTCTATAGTATATTCTTTATCTCATTTTTTTCTCACCCTGTTTATATCTTTTATGCATACTCTTTCTCTCTTAGGCAGTGATCGAAAGTTTGAGTTGACTCCTATAGCTGCTATCAGTGTCCATCTTTTGGGAAGCGATGGGGCGGAGCTTCATGTCAGTGAGCCAATCAGTGTGAGCGTCCCTCTTCCTGCAAACAGTGGCTTGAAAGAGAATGATCACATTCCCGCCTGGAGGTTTGACCCTAAACTGGGTGAGTTTACAAATTCATCTTATAGTAGATATTAAAGCATTCCTGTTTATAGCCTCTGTGAACATAAATCACTTGAACTGTTAATAATAAATCACAACTAAAGAGTTATGCAATGAATTGTTAAAGGTGTTTCCTGCCCGAGGCGAGTTTACTCTGAGGTTGTGATGTCTTCAAAGCCTTTAGATTTCCTGTCTTCCTGTCTTTCTGAGGTGAATAAGTCCAAAGGAAGTGTTCAAACCTGAGCTGGATGGGAATGATGTCGTATAGTTTTTGTATCTCTCTGAAGGAGTTTTGATGGAAAGTTGTTCCTCAGGTCAAAACCTCTGAAATTGAATGGACCCATTTCTCAACTCTCTCTCTCACACACAGGTGTTTTTTTGTTTTGCTTAGTTTTGTTGTTTTTTTGTTTCCATAACTAAATTCTTTAAAAAAATAAATGAGTGCAATTTTATTTGCTTTTAAAGGTCACCCCAAAAAGACTTAACTAGCTAAGTAAAGAGACATCCTGTTGAAGTTGTTGTTTTTCTTTTATATGAGATTATACAGATTTCCATGATAAAAAGGGAAATTGTTCAGTAGGCAAATACTCATAATCAAATAATAGACAAACACAATAAATCCGTTCCAAATCAAATCCCAGTCACAAGGGGCTTTTACACTGTGGCTTTCATTTCTAACAACCTTGCCTACACTGCTACTTTGGATCTTGTGCCAAAGTGCTTTGAATTTTTAACAGATCATAAATGTATTGCTTTAAAAATGTTACATTAGTGAATATCTATTGAGTTTCTTAATCATCCAAGTTGTTAAATTAAGCCTGGAATACACTACACGATTTTTCCCCCGATTTTACAGTCTGAATAAGTTGACGCTAGTTGAGGAAAGTCAGAGCCAGTCTGCAGATTACAGCTGACAGATTCCACAGAAAATCGCGTAGTGTATGATGGTCAGAGACTCCGATTTTTTTTTTTTTTTTTTAGATTCAGACATGGTGCCCTATATTAATGATCTAAGCGCATGGTCTAAAGTGCATGGCGCAGGTGCTTTTAGGGCGTTTCTGAATCCACTTTTGCTAGTATAACGACGGGAAAAACGGTCGGTGCTCCCGGCGCGTGGTCTAAAAGGGTTGTTCCTATTCTTTTAATGAGTAATGGGTGTGGTTTTGGGCATAACGTGAAATAAACCAATCAGAGTCTCATCTCCCATTCTCTTTAAGAGCGAGTTGCGCTCGCGCCATGGCGGATTCGCTATTTAAACGGTGGAATTTTAAGGCACACAAACTGAGAGAGCAAACGGATCAGCTCATGCGCGAGCAAATAGGTAGGCTAATTCTGATACACGCAATGACTATCCATTATGACATGTGTGACATTTTTATATTTATGTAGCCTACACAATAATATTCTTTAAATAACAAAAAAAATATTGCATCGACTTTAGACCAGGTTTGAGTTGGTCTATGGCGCAGTCTATTTTCAGTTCCTCAAAATAGCAACACGCCAACAATGCACCTGAACACACCTCTTTTTTAGACCAGCACGCCCATGGGCGCACAAATGGGCGCAAATGCATTTACTATTTAAACAACGCGGCGTAGGACGGGAAAATGAGAACTGCGTCGGGCTGAAACTAGCAAAAACACTTGCGCCGCATTGCGCCGGGTGTATGATAGGGCCCTTTGATTCCAACCTGTCGGAGGATATCAAACATGTTTGATATTTTCAGCCGATTTTAGAACACATATTGTTTTCATTTGTCATGCGTCGCCTAGCAACAAGGCACATGTTTCCGCGTGAGTTTGTTGTGATCGGTACAACTTTAAAGTCTGGTAGTGTATGATCCTCCATCGTGTAGTGTATGATGCCCAGTTTTCCTTTGTCACTATTTACAAATTCGGTAAGTGTATGATGCCTAGTGTTTTAAAAATCTGTTCAGATTTTAAAAGTCATGTAGTGTATTCCAGCCTTTAGTTGTGGATGACAAGCGACACTGTATTTCTCTTATTATTGATAATCTGGAGTCGCTTTTTAGCTTTTCTGTTGTTTTGAAGGCTCATTTGGTGTATCTGCTGGCTTGTTTTTGGCTTAAAGGGATACTCCACCCCAAAATGAAAATTTTGTCATTAATCACTTACCCCCATGTTGTTCCAAACCTGTAAAAGCTTAATTCGTCTTCGGAACACAATTTAAAGATATTTTGGATGAAAAGCAGGAGGCTTGTGACTGTCCCATTGACTGCCAAGTAAATTACACTGTCAAGACACAAAGTATAAAAAACATTGTCAAAATAGTCCTTCTGCCATCAGTGGTTCAATCTGAATTTTATGAAGCGACAAGAATACTTTTTGTACGCAAAGAAAATAAAAATAATGACATTTATCTCTGTGTCAGCACCATTTTGGAGAGCATCTGATGGATGCAAAGTGCATACGCTATTCTCTGTCATCAGTAACGCATGGATATGCGGTTTCCGTTCAAATCAAACTGTAAATAAACGTACAATACGTATCCATGCATTACTGATGACAGAGAATAAGCGTACGCACTTTGCGTCCATCAGATGCTCTCCAAAATGGCGCTACGCTGAGACAGAGAGGAGACGATTTATTGTTGAATAAATGTCGTTATTTTTATTTTCTTTGCGTACAAAAAATATTCTCGTCGCTTCATAAAATTCAGATTGAACCACTGATGGCAGATGGACTTTTCTTTGCCTTGACAGTGGTAATTACTTGGCAGTCAATGGGACAATCACAAGCCTCACGGTTTTCATCCAAAATATCTTAAATTGCATTCCGAGGACGAACGAAGCTTTTACAGGTTTGGAACGACATGGGGGTAAGTGATTAATGATAAAATTTTCATTTTGGGGTGGAGTATCCCTTTAAGGGTGAAGTAACACTGGAACAGTCATCTCTTGATCCTTTAATTGTCTGGAGTGCTTTGTCTCTGTGCATACACAGAATATTTCCCACCATGGTCTGACAGACAAAGGTCTTTACCTCATAAATCTGAACTCTGAATATCCCATAATTTCCCAGTGGTACGATAATCATTGCTGTAATTGCAGCCCAGATTGACCCAGGGTTCTCAAAGACAGCGCATTAAAACTTTTTGTTTGTTTGTTGTGTATATTTATTTATTTATTTATTTTTTTTACTTTCTCTGTCCTTGCAATAACTGTTTGGGTCACATGAGGTAATCTTAAACAGTACCAGTCTTTCGAAACATCCTTCGTTGATTTGTTGATTTATGCATATTTAGTATGTATTTCAGTGGACATTTGATGTATTTTCGAATTTAGACATAAAAATATCATGAAACTAGACATTTAACCTGTATATACATGTCTGTGGCTTCAAAGCTGAGGTTTAAAGCCACATTCAGAGTCCTCTTGTGGGTAACGCTGACTGTTTGACCGCTGGTGTGATTTATGATGCGCTCAACAAATCTGGAGGCTTTGCCGCAGAAGCCTGAGACTCATCTCAGCTCGCTCACACTCCTGCAGCAGGCTGGAAGAATCCAGTGTGCGAGAGTCAGGAAGATGGGCAGAGATGGATCAGAATATGTGAATACAAAGGATCTTCAATGAGTTCTTCCACTCTGTAAGCTCTGATATGTTGTTTTGAATGTCTACTCCAACCAATAAGCTGATAATTATTTTCATATTATTGCTGATAACCAATAAATGGCTGATATTAAAATTAATATTATTGATAATATTTTGTCTGAAAAAGTCTAAAAACTAAAATATTCATTTTTAATGCTAAAACTGAATTTAGGCATCACAACATAATGTACAGTATGAAAAATGGATATTGATTTTGAGATTTGCTGAAAATTACATTTAACAGTGTTAAATCAGTAGTGATTAAATGAACATTAGATGACGGAGAAGGTTCTCTAAATGTAAAATTAGGGGAAATGAACATGAATATATGTCTGAATCTAAATCAGATTGTGCAGAAGGACAGGAGAGAGACACAGAATGTAGAATGAAGTATTAAGGGAAGCCTCTTTCAGAATTCATAACTTCAGGCCTCTTCTCTAGACTGCTCTGTTATCACTGTTGTCTCCTAGCAGCCGCTCATAAACTGAGCAGAGAACGAAGTGGAAAACAGCGGCCGGCGCTAACACGATTTCCTCTCTTAGAGCACAGAGATGTAAGCTGCTTTGTTGTCTGCAGTGCACTGTGACACGTGGATAAAGACTAGACTGAAAAGCCCTTGGCAATTGGCATCACGCAGCATTTAAATTGCGCTGTTCCTCCCAGAGTTTTCTAATAAGGGCACTGCAATGAAAAATGGTCAGGCTCTGCAGCATAGTAAACAAAGTCACCTGCTTTCATGTTTGTGTCTGCTCACATTTATCATATTTTATGCTCACTGAGTCTCTGAATCCAATGTAATTGTATCTGTGTGTGTGTTCTGCTGAAAATTCAGCTTTACCATCACAGGACTAATTTACATTTTAAAATATATTAAAATAGAAAAAAAGTTATTTGAAATTATAATATTTCACAATATTTCTGTTTTACTACATATTTGATCAAATAGATGCTGCATTGTTGAACAAAAGAGACTCCACTCGTTTACAGACCCCAAGCTTTTAAACTATAATGTATGCAAATTTAAATATATGAATGTATGCAAATATAATGCTATATAGTAATTTGCTTTTCTAGGTTGGATGTTTTGCGGTTAACACAATGCTGTGGATACTGGATCAAAGTCAATTCATTAGTGTAAATACATTGTGAAATGTCAGCTGGCGAAGACACCTTACATAATTTTGAGCACAAAGCAGTTCAAACAAAACTTTCTTTGCTTGGCGGATTGATATATTACATTAGTTCAGCATGTGACTCTCTGAGATGTCCAGCGATATTCCTGTGCACAAACAGTCACGTGTGGATGGAGATAATTGTGTGCAAACAATGCTGAATCATTCTTCAGCCTCTCTCTTCTGTATGTGTACATCAGCAGTTTGCTCAGTACACTGTGCTTATGTGGACCATGTAGTCACCAATGCAGTGTGTCATTGCTTATCTGGTACATATCAGATCAATAGAAGCTCTGGTGCTCATGGAGAAAAAACAGAAATACTTATAACCTTACAACAACAAATGATGAATTTCCTCTCATTATGGTCATCTACACTATACAAGCATTATATTGTTCGTCCTTACCTAAATTAGTTTTTCTTTTCTTTCCTCTATTTTTTCTTCATTATTTAGTCCTCCATAATCCTTCCATCAACTTACACTGCCACCAAGTGGCAACAAATGACCCCATCCTCAAATGTGTACCATTTCCATATCAGCTTGGTAAATTCAATACGTGCATTCATTTCACAGGGTGAATGTAGTTAGAACTCTTGGAAATGGAAATACTTCGATTTGAATCATGAATCCTGTTTGAAATGTTCACCTTAATTGGGAATACATCCTGATAGAAGCACTTCCTTTGGTTTGTGTGGTGTGTGTTGGCATGGCTTTAATCGCCGTCTGACCCCGTAAACAATTGGCAAAGCATTCAGACAGAATAATGTCTAATGAATGCACTGTAAGTGATCAATAGGGAAACCTGATAGGATGACAGTACAGTGTGAGTGTTTTGAGTGTTATCTGCGCTGCCTGGTCTCAACACTCGACTCACCTGCTGACCGCAGATGTCTTAAAGATGAGGGTTATATTGCTTTTGTGATTCATTAAGTGATTGTATTTTGTTGTACTTTAGTTGTGATATTGCTGACTAGCCTTAATGTACATTTACAGGTTAAGTAACAAAATATAATGGATATATCACATCATTTAATTTTAGTATATATATTTATTATATTTAAATTGTTTTATTTATTTTTTGTTTATATATAAATAAAATATATTAAATATAAGTACAAATGTATTTAAAAAAATTAATAGAAACATTAAAAAATTTAATCTCTTACAATTAAATGTTTTATATTTGTGTACGTTTTGTGTCTGTGCAGGGGCCTGGTTGAAGAGCAGTCTGGGATATGTCCAGAGAGAGGGGAAGCAGTTAACTCTCACATACATTGCCCCTCAGCTTGGCTATTGGGTCGCAGCCATGTCTCCCATAAACACAGGTAACACTCATCCATTTCTGGGCATTTTTGTATTTCTCTATTTTGTTTAGATGACTCTGCATTCTTTGACCCTTTTATATGGCCATTAATGGAGAGAGGAGCCCGACGGGCAGACATACAAGTGCTTTGTGGCAGACGGAGTTATTGACTTCTGTAGCTGTTTGCACATTCGTTGTGCTATTCATATCCACCAGCTGAGAGAATAATGTCATCGTGGAGGGATTTCAGTTCGGCATGAAAATGTTGTTTATAGGAAATCTCTCCTGTTGAAAAGTGTTACCGATGGATGCTGTAAAGTGGAGGTCAGGAGGACAGTGAAAATGTGAACAGGATGGATGGATTCCTCTATGCTAAACACCAAGTATGTATTTTTTGCTGTAGGTCCAGTGGTGGCAAAGGACATTAGCACTTATCACACAGTCTTCCTGCTGGCCATACTAGGAGGCATGGCCCTGATACTGCTCTTCCTGCTGTGCCTGCTGCTCTACTATTGCAGGTGTGTCTTTTTCTGTCAGATGAAGCACAAAGTCTCTTAAAAACTGTGTGCATTTACTGTTAAAATGTAACATAGTAACATAGGGGTGGGCGATATGACCAGTATCTTATATCACAATATGAGTAATTTTATTTAATGGTAACGAAATATATCATAATATGGTTATTTTTGCTTTAAATAAGGTCTTTATGATATCAAATTTTTTTATACCATTTCATAATTCTTGTCACCACCATCAATATCACAAAAAAAAACTTAATACTAGCCTAAAAAAAAAAACTCAAGCTCACAGAAGACAAGTAAACATTGATTAAATAAGAATAAGAAACTAATTACAAGCAATGGGACAAAAAACTACAGTAGAACAAATAAATAAGAAATGCCAGGTATATTGTATATAAGTAATCAAATGTATAAAATACTGCATATTCTTCACTGTGTAAGTTAAATATATATTTCTTCTTATTAAAGTTATAACAAAAGTTAGTCAAGAGCAGTGAGAGATTTTCTCTTTTTGGTTGTTTGATTAACATGAATGACAGACAGCAGTAATATTAGACTGCTGTCACTTTAAGAGCTGCCTGGATCCAATATACTATTACACATGTTTTCTTTCTCAGCTGTTTGATTTCACTTAAGACCTAAATTACTGTGTTTATGAGGATACTTGCAAAGACGGCATTTTGATACATACAAGTGTGTGTATTTAACCATTCAAGGCTTATATAGCGCCAAAAATGACTCAAAAATGAGCACCGTCTTCATGTGCATGTGCAGAAACAGTCTCTCAGACACCACTCGCATATGGCGAAATGAGTTCTCTTTCGCTGCTGATTGCATTTCAATGGCTTAAAATCACTTGTTTTTAAAACGCAATGCTTAAAAATGTGTGCCAACGATAAGTTGTCGTGACCACCTAGCACAGCAACCTCATGTGAGTGTGTAACCGTGAAAGAGAAGATAGTCCAAAATCTCTACTGTCTACTGGTTGACAAATTTCTACCAGTTAATCGTGTCTAACGGTATATCGCCCACCCCTAATAGTACCATACAGATATGACATTAACATGTACAGGATGATGATGCATCATCTGATATGCTAAGGGAAATTAATAGTGTTTTGGGAGTTAGTGAACTCTGTGATCACGAGGAAAATTAAAGTATTCCCTAGTGTTTATGAGAGCATGTTTTTGTGCTTTCAGGAGGAAGTGTGCCCGCTTGCGACCTGCCCACAGGAAGTTCACTCTATCCTCCACTTTGGATGCCTCTAAACGAGACCAGGCTACTTCTATGTCCCACCTGAACCTCATCAGTGAGACCCACCTAGACCACAATGGGGCAGAGCCAGACATGCACACACCTATGCTTAAACCCACCCCCTACGACTCCTCCACCAATGAGCTTGCAGCTTCACACAGCAAGCTCCATAGCCGAGGATCCAACCACTACAAACACTCAGTAGAGATATTTCCCCTCAAATCGGCCTGTTCAAACAATCCTTCCGAGGGTTATGATTCTCCAGCGGGACGTGGAGAGTACCGGCGGAGCTATACGTCTATCACGACTTCATCCGTCCATCCCCTCCACATGTCCATCTCGTCCTCGTCCCCCCATCCATTGCATCACACAACCTCCGCAGGACGACTCTCTTCAGAGAGTAAATCAAGCTTGCGTGATAACCGTCTCTTTCCTGTTTCAGTCGCATCCACAAGTCCTGCCAGATCCCCAGAGCGGGAGCAAGGAATCGAGCGGCGGCCAGCTGACTACAAGCTGTCCCGCTCTGTAGACCATCTGGAGCGTCCTGCACCACTTCCCCGACCTGGAGCCCTACTCTGCTGCACCTCCGAATTGCAAGTCAATCAAGGGGAAGAGACCTACCGCAAGGCTCGTCCAACCCTCGTCATCCCCGCCCACTACATGCGACTTCCAGGGACTCACCCTCTGTCGGGCCAAGCGCTGCTTTTGCAATCGGACGAACAGAGCGAATTGGAAAGCATTCAAGCGGAGCTCAGCGCGTGCCATCAGCCCCAAGGCCAAGTCCCACACCCGTGGGGCAAAGGAGACCAGGAAGGAGGGACGCAAGGGTTGGGGGACGACCGAGGCGGAGGAGTTGAGGAGTGGATGCTACAGACGGCTGCTCTTCCCGCTGATCTCTCCATCCCCAACTCACTCAGCCAAGCGGGCCTGGATGTGGTGCAGATGAACGGAGAAGATCAGCTTCTGGCCGAAAAGACTTTGATGGAGCTCAGGGGAGGAAAGCCACTCCCTCACCCCAGAGCTTGGTTCGTGTCACTGGACGGCCGCTCCAATGCGCACATCCGCCATTCCTACATCGACTTGCAGAGGGCAGGATGCAACAGCAGTTGTGTCGGAAGCAACGACGCCAGTTTGGACTCTGGGGTTGACATGAGCGACGTCACACCAGGGCGGCGTATTCGCGAGAAAGTCGTGGTTAAAACTGAAGCTGGGGCTCAGCCTGCGGTGCCTGTGGTTGAATGTACACCGCTAGTGTTTGTAGAGGACTCAAATGCTAATGTGGAGAGCAGCGGTAGCCCAACTCCAGTCTGCAGCCCTGAAGAACACTCTCTAGGGGGTTTATTGCAGGAAAAAGAGAGGGAAGAGGAAAACGAAGGGACTTTGTCTCCCCCGTCGCCTCCACCTGAGCTTCCTTCGCCACCTCCTCTCCCTGAGCCTGTGGTTGAAATGGTGGACGAGACAGGGACAGATAGCGATGTTTTCAGGACTGAGGAGACTCAAATGCACATGGGCAGCAGCCGGCCAGACAACTTGGTCGTCCCTGATGATGGCGGTGAAGACGAGAACAAGAAGAGTCCGTGGCAGAAACGAGAGGAGCGACCACTACTGGCCTTTAACCTAAAATGACATGACACGAAGGATAGTTTACCAAAAACATGAAAATTCTGTCATCATTTACTCATCCTCATGTCATTCCATACCTCTATGACTTTATTTTGGTTTTGGACCCCACTGACTTTGATTGTATGGACAAAAACAGTTGAAACATTCTTCAAAATATTATGCTATCTCTTGCTGAACGTAAAAGACTTGGGAATGCCATGAGGATGAGTAAATGCTGACAGAAGTCATTTTGGTGAACTGTCCCTTTAAGTGCTTCCCTTGTGGTCCCTAGCTGGACTGTTGAATGGAGTTGCCTTATGAGCGCAGGTCTGTGCGTGGCTGTTTGCCTGTGGCAATGAAAGCCAAGAAAGCCATAGCACAAATGAATTTTGGAGCAGCTCTGCCTCACAACTGAATGAGGACGAACAAACTGAAGTTTTCAAGCAAAAAAAAAAAAAAAAAAAAACACCATTAAATACCAACAATCTAATGCACAACTGCTATGGCTTTCCAGACATACTCTTTGAGCAAAAATTATCGCAAGCCATTGTATTGAAGGTGAAATGTTGTTTAAGCTTTATGAGATGCTGCTGTTCGTGAGCAATATGACATCTAGTGGCAACATGTGTACACTGCAACTGTAACTACACCACTAAGTGTTTCCCAGCACTTATTTTTGAACATTTTATGAGATGACCGGTGGAATGTCTTCCGCATCTTAATGGGTAAAAACACACAAAACCACTATAATGGGATCTACAATTTAAATCGCACCCTTTTTTTTTTTATCATGCATTCATGAATAGAATACAGCTGAAGCTTTGTGAAACCAAATAAGTTTACATAATGCACCATTTGTTCTTGTTAATCAGTCATTTTGGCTGTTGAACACATATTTTCAAATGTGCGTTTCTTTTGACCTTAGGATTACAGGACTTTTGCCAACATTGTTTCAGAGCAGCAGACCCATGTTTAAGAAAAAACACTATGCATTGCTTTAAACTGAAGGATTTTGTAGCTTTAGATGCCTCTTTTTTTATTTTAACCACGGTATTTTAATTTTGTTGTTTTGTTGTGATTTTTTTTTTTGGTTTGATCTTGCCTTAGCGTGTGAGTGAAGTGGACGGCACATTCAGACGAGGGCTGGATTCAACCGCACTCACTCACATAAACACAAACAACCACCAGCTTTTCTCTCCCAAACTGTTGTTTTTTGTCTTAAGTGCCTTTCTAGTTATCATTTATATTCATCATTAGATTTACTTTTCCTCTCCACCATTATCAGTCATATGATTTAATGTTTTCACAATATATTGACTCCATGTGGCATTACTCCCCCTTTGATCTCATTGTATGTGTGTAAGTGTTTTAATGTTGTATCTGGATATCCAGTGGGGTCCGACAGTCTGAAACTACACTGAAAATCTGGGATATATAAATATTTATGATATGATTTAGGTGATTTAGCAAATTTGTATATGCAACTCAAGTGCTGCTATCATTAAAGCAAAAAGGAGACGTACCAAATTTTTTTCCACTGCAACTTTACTCAAATTATCTTGAAAAAAAATAGCATGTATTATTATTTACATTTATTACATTATTTACATTTTATTTCTATTTTAAAAAAATACATTTTTGTTCAATAATTCTTACTAGTAGTCTCAGACTTTTAAAACCCCCTGTATGTTCAGTGCATTTTATGATTCTGGTCTATTCTTTTGCCTTGTATGTATGTACATATTCATTCACCCAGTTGTTTATGCTCGTGTGAGTGTGTGTTGCTCGGTGTATCCGTGTGTCTGCCATAGACATACTATGCAGTGTGTGTATGTACTGATGTAGGACTGAAAGCAACATATTATTATTTGAAAGATGTTGAAAGTCTGGCTTGTTGCCAGAGTAACCACTTTGAAAGAACCCTTGTGTCACTCGGCTCTTCAGCAATCTACTTTGAATGTCTGGACTGGTTGCTTGTATTATAATTCAGGCCTATTATCCCAATAAAGCCAAAAAACCTGATCAACGCTAGTTGAACATTATTTTTCAACATTTTTCACTGAATGATGTTAAAGATAGTATAAAAACCTACAGTAAGCATTTATTATTTAACATTTAAATGAAATGGAAAGCACTGATGCATTACAGAGTGACTGGACTTTAGGTTTCAGGTAAGGATGTTTCAACCAAGGTCAACATATACTAATAGATATTCAATTTAATCTACACTTTTAGGGCTATGAATCAAGGGTCGATGAGAGGTATATTGATCTCTTACACTAATCCAAGACCATGAGAAGACTTTCATATTACGCTGCACAAAATGAGCTTATTGGAATTTGTCTGATTGAAACAAACATTGTCTGTTTTCACTTTTATCTGGGAAACTGTTTAAAAGCTTACAGAAAAAAAAAAACAACTAGCTATGGAGCAGCTTCTAACCACAAGTTAAACAACCTAGTCATTACAAAGCGCCACTCACTTGTATACAAAACCGCTCTAAACAATTGTTACTATTCAAATGCATTACTACTACTGTTAACTGTTTTTTTTTTTTCGCATTTATGACACACTTTCTAAATTGTACATTTTGTAACTATAATTTGAAATAATATATAATATTACAAGCTGAGGCTTCACTTAGCTTTTTAGTTATTTTAAATTTTAATTTGTTGTGATAGGCAGAGCTGGGTAGTAACTGATTACATGTCATCTGGATTACATAATCAGTTTCCAAAAATTAAGTACTTGTAATTAGATTAAATTACATTTTAAAATACTTGTAATCAGACTACAGTTACTTTTTATTGATTACTTGATATTCACACAATAGCAATAAATTATTCATAATTTCTCATTTGTATCTTTTAAATTTTCCTTTCTAAGATGTCTACATATTTCATTTTTTGTCAAATTTTAAAACATTTTTTGACTTAATTATTAGCTTTTCATTAAACTCACAAACCCCCTGCAGTTCCTTAACGAAACCCAGTTTGGGAAACCTAAAAATAATGTAATGCTTTCACTTTATGTTGTTAATAACAACAAATGGAATATATTTTCCTTTTCATTTTAATATCAATATGATACAATAGTATCCTGTTTAAATCAATGTGATAAATGAGTTGGGTTAAAAGTAGTCTGATTATATGCTACTGCAGTGCAACGGGAGTCAAGCCCGTAACCATAGCGACAGTGATATGCTATTACACATTTTGTCAACTAAAAATAACTTTGGGTTAGTGTAAGCCGGACTGCTGTAAACATGAGAAATATTATTAACATATAATACAATTTTACAATTAAACAATACAATCAAAATGATACACTCACGTTCAATTACATCAGATACAGAGCACTACAGTCACAACACACGTTTGTCTCATTCTTCCTACAACTTCTAGTCCAAAACAGTGTTAATAAAACATTTTTATTTACCATTAAAAAAGCTTTTTAAAAAATTACAATCAACTGATCAAATTTTTGCATTTAAAAATATACATCATCACGTTGGCCTGTTCTTGTCTCCATTTACACTCTCGCGGGCTATTAGCGGCAATAATCGGTAGACGGTGCTGTTTTCCGTGGTTTTTATTGCGTGGATTTGTCGTGAGGATTTGCAGCAGATTCATCCATGATGGCGGAGGACAGCGAGTCCGCGGCCAGCCAGCAGAGCCTGGAGCTGGACGACCAGGACACCTGCGGCATCGACGGAGACAACGAGGAGGAAAACGAGCACATGCAGGGGTGAGCGCGCGCTGAAGAGCTGCGGTCTGCGCGAGGATTAGCCGCGGCAAACCGTCGCCGTTTAACTGCTCCGGAGATGTAAACAAACGGTTAGCTTAGCAACCAGGAGGAGAATTAGTGTATTTTAAATGAGTCGGCTAATATAATAGCTCCTTAACTGCATGATGGATGTGTAGCGGTATATATAAACATCTTAAAATAGCCTAGATAAGAGTCGGTATTTACTTTATACAGCGTTTGAATCAAGCTGTAACGTTAGCTAGCTCATCATTAACGTTCAAGGATTTATTTGAGCTCAGCAGTCAGACAAGCCCTCCAGGCGCTTCTCTACTATATTTCTGAACACATTTATTAGCCTGGTTGGTTTTTAAGTTGCAATTGTTCTTCATATTTACATAATAGGAGTGGAAAGGATCCGCCTGGTTTCATTAGAGTGTCTTCTGAACAATACAAACACGCTTGATCCTGTTTATGAGCTGAGTGAGCAGCATTGCAGTCGAGCATCTTTGTCAGCTCGAGTACCGAGGATGATGATTGTCTGTTGTTGTCAGGCAGACTTACATCCCTCAGGAAAGCCGTATGAAGTTTGACCTGCTTCCATGAAGAGGCTGACTCTTGTTTTTATGGTTTTTCCTCTAGCAGTCACCCTCCAGGCTGTTGTTATTAGAGGAACCCATTGACACTTTCACCTGTTATGTCTTTGAATCCCATAAACGGCTCATACACGTTGTCAGTAAGCTCTGTCTGGCATTTGAAAGGTGTTGTGGTTTTGTTAAGGAGTCCTGGGGGTGATCTTGGTGCAAAGAAGAAAAAGAAGAAACAGAAGAGAAAGAAGGAGAAACCAAGCTCGGGAGGAACCAAATCTGACTCTGCCTCTGATTCTCAGGAGATAAAGGTTTCTGCTTTGTATAGTGTTATCAAAAGGTTTTTCTAAAAAAGAAAAAGAAGTAAAAGAGGCTTATTTCCCTCTGTTGCTGTCCCAGAACCCTGCCATTCCAATGCAGAAACTGCAGGACATTCAGAGAGCCATGGAGCTCCTGTCCACCTGTCAAGGTCCAGCCAAAAACATAGATGAGGCCACAAAGCACAAGTACCAGTTCTGGGACACTCAACCCGTGCCCAAACTCAGTAAGTCATACGTCACCTCTGCACATGTTCGATTGCAACATTGCAAATGAAAGCAACTTGGCTATTCAGTAAGAATCTTACAATGATCCTTACTAATGAACAGTGTTGTATTCAACAAGCAAATTAACAACCTCAACATGAATGAAAACACAAGCATAAGATGTCTAGCTATTCTACCGTTCAAAAGTTTAGGGTTGGTAAGATTTTTTTTTTTTTTTTCCTCATATGCTCACCAAAGTAATTTAATGTTGTGAAGTTTTACAGTTTCAAATAACTGTTTTTATCTGAATATTTTGATAATGTAATTTATTTCTGTGATGCTAAAGCTGAATTTTCAGCATCATTACTCCAGTCTTCAGTGTCACATGATCCTTCAGAAATCATTCTAATATCCTGATTTGGTGCTCAAGAAACATTCATCATCATCAGTGTTGGAAATAGTTGTGCTGCTTAAGATTTTTGTGGAAACTGATACATTTTTTCATGATTCTGTGCTGAATAGAAAGTCCAACAACATTTATTTGAAATACTAATATTTTATTATATTATAAAAGTCTTTACTGTCACTTTTTAATCCATCTTTTCTGAATAAAGGTATTAATTTCTCTAAAAAAAAAAATATTACCCCAAACTTCCAGCTTTAATCAATATTTCACATCATGTATTTATTTAAGTAGCTTTGTAAGAAGCTTGATAATGTACAGTCAGATAGACCAGACCAGCAAATTGATACAAATCCCCTATGCTGTGAATCAGGACCCTGTTCACCCTGTTACGATATATTTTATAATAATCTCCATCTGATTGTTCATTATGATTTACATCAGAGTTTCCCAAACTGGAGTTAATGAATCCCTTGTTTAAATATATAAATTTAAAGTAAAAATTCACTTAAAATCTTAAAGAAAATATTTATATATATATTATTTATATTGGGTCAAAAGGAGAATCCCTGCTTTACATTATATATTATTTGTAGATAAAAACAACATTGAAAGAATTAAAGAGCTTCCTCTGTTTCTTTGAAGATGAGGTGGTGACAACTCATGGGCCAATTGAGCCGGATAAAGAAAATATCAGACAAGAGCCATATTCCCTCCCACAGGGCTTTATGTGGGACACACTGGACCTTAGCAATGCTGAAGTGGTATGTGCATGAATGAAAACAATACTGTATTTGCTGTTTACTGAAAAATAAAATAGTCCCATGTATACAAAATGATAGTATTTTCTCTTTTCTCTCTTGTAGCTGAAGGAGTTATACACTTTGCTGAATGAAAATTATGTTGAGGACGATGACAACATGTTTAGATTTGACTATTCTCCTAACTTTCTGAAATGGTAAGAGATTGTTTGATGTTTTGCATCATATTCTGCCCATCTATGATGCCTTTAATGTAGTGCATTGCACTGCATGCAGGGTGAGATGTGAGAGTTTCTTTTGCTGTCTGTCACTGTTAGGGCGTTACGTCCCCCGGGTTGGCTGCCCCAATGGCACTGTGGTGTCAGGGTCTCATCCAATAAGAAGCTGGTTGGGTTCATCAGTGCCATCCCTGGTGACATCCACATCTATGACACGTGAGTATCAGGCCACATCACATCAGTGCCTGCACCAGAAGCTTGAAACTCTTGAGCAGGTTTTACCAATTGTGTTTGTAAATTTTGAGAATTGTTCATTGTTCCAGTCCTTACTATAGCACTAATTCGCTTTGCATCCAAAGGTTGAAGAGGATGGTGGAGATTAACTTCCTGTGTGTGCATAAAAAATTGCGCTCAAAGCGTGTTGCTCCTGTACTAATCCGAGAGATCACGCGGCGGGTCAATTTAGAGGGAATTTTCCAGGCTGTCTACACTGCTGGTGTAGTCCTGCCCAAACCTGTGTCTACATGCAGGTACCAAATCTAACTGGATTGTTCCAACACTAAATTATCAGTTTATTTTAATTACTCTCATTTGTGTTATTGGATGCTAATTTGAAGCATTTTGGTGAGACTGAACCTGTTATCTGTATCTTTACAGATACTGGCATCGCTCTTTAAACCCCAGGAAGCTTGTGGAGGTTAAGTTTTCCCATCTCAGCAGAAATATGACACTACAACGGACAATGAAGCTGTACAGATTACCTGATGTAAGCTGTTTTGTCCTTTCAGAATAAATATTCTTCGAAAACAACAGGAATAATGCATCCAGAATTTTTCTGGGTAAATATTTAGTTTTTTTGTTCCTTATGAATTTTCTTCTATGATTTTGTTCTGTATTTTTCCTTAGAGCACTCGTACTCCTGGTTTGAGGCCGATGGGAGATGGGGATGTGAAGCAGGTGACAGCATTGCTGCAGAAACACCTGAGCCAGTTCCACCTGCGGCCTGTCATGGGGGAAGA
Source organism: Spinibarbus caldwelli (assembly GCA_039654775.1). Taxonomy (NCBI): domain Eukaryota; kingdom Metazoa; phylum Chordata; class Actinopteri; order Cypriniformes; family Cyprinidae; genus Spinibarbus; species Spinibarbus caldwelli. Next base: position 20,680,422 of record CM077227.1, read on the forward strand.
GGAGGTGAAGCACTGGTTCCTACCACAGGAAAACATCATTGACACTTATGTAGTCGAGGTATGCGTAGAAACATGCTGCTACAAATGTGCTGATCATATTTTAATCATGTTTATCTTCATATTCTTACTCGCTTATTGTGCTTTCTGGGAAGGGCTCTGGAGGGATGCTAACGGACTCCATCAGTTTCTACACCCTGCCATCCACAGTGATGCATCATCCACTGCACAAAAGCCTGAAGGCTGCTTATTCCTTTTACAATGTCCACACAGAGACGCCACTCATAGACCTGATGAATGATGCTCTCATCCTAGCCAAACAGGTACAAACACATCAGAAGCAAATGAGCTTGTTAAACCAAGACTATTAATAATGATTTGTTGACTGTTTACTAACAATTTGTTGGTCATATATTGTATGTCTTATATACGTCTTCATAAATTGTATGTGTGTATTGTATATATGTCTTCATATATTGTAATTCATATTCCCACTTTTTTTTTTTTCTTTTTTTTTTTTTTTTGGATGTTTCTGGACATCAGAAAGGTTTTGATGTTTTTAATGCGCTGGATCTAATGGACAATAAGAATTTCTTGGAAAAGCTGAAGTTTGGGATTGGTGATGGTAACCTGCAGTATTATCTGTACAACTGGAAATGCCCTCCCATGGACCCAGAGAAAGTAAGATTCAATTTTTTAAATCTTTTATATCTTAGCTTTGATGCTACTTAACCTCTTCTCACAAAAACAAAACTATGTATGTATATGTTTTTTGGTTGTCATAATTGTGCACTTCATTAAATAATTTTATTATTTATTTTTTTTAAGGCAGCAATGGGCTTCAGTAGTTGAATGCTTGGTAAAGAAACATTTGCATGGTGTAAAGTCTTTGTAAACACTTCAGTGGCTTGGGTGACCTTGCAAACTATCTTGTGTAGATACAATTTTTTATTCATTTGAGTTTCGCAGTGCTTTATCAGCATTAAAAAGTGATAACATTGTATAACACAGTTTGAAAAGTTTCACATTATTTATATGCAGTATGTGAATGTTTAAATTAATAGTTAAAAATAAGGTAAGTTATATTAATGTTAGTACATGGTGATAATCAGTCATTACTATAAAAAATATTGGACTGTGTTTTAATTCACTTCTCTGTTCTCCCCAGGTTGGCATTGTTTTACAGTAACTGGCTGCTTCGTGTTGGATGCCGACTGATTGAGAGGTCCATCTCAAATTCTCTGACTTGGACGTAGTCAATATAAAGAGGAAAAACTGACATCCATTCAAAGTGAATGAGTTATGTTGTGCAGCTCTCTTAGGTCTTGTTCCAGTTATTGAGGGGTCTCCCCTCCTTTCTCTTTGTCTTTGACTCTCTCTCTCTGAGGATGTGAGAAACATTTATCAAGGTCAAACACATCCACAAGCTGTATACACACATACATACATACACGCATACACACACACACATAGTGTTCGTTTATTTTCTTTAACATGCAGTCTGTATCCTCTCACAGAACAAGTTTAATTCCATTGTTTTTGTCTTTTTTTGGTTTGTTTTGTATTATGAAGGAGTGTTGATACATTTGTGTGAATTAGCAAGCTGTACATTTAATGCCAGATATTTATGTGTTGTGAGGTTTACAACGGAACAGGAACGGGGGACGAAATCCAAAGTCTTTTCTAATGGAGCTGCCTTTAAAGTCAAATTCCGTTTGGCGTTCCTGCTGTCTGTGCGAGGGGAGGGAGGGGGGAGCGTAAATGGTTAAACGTGTGGAAAAATGTATTGCATTTTGAAGCACAACATCAACTTGTTTATAAAGGGCCAGATTGCTCTGAGGTGCATTTTTAAGAATAATATGTTTATTTAGGTTTTGTGTGTCCAAAAGAAACACTTAGATTTTTGAATGTGAATTGATTTACATTTTGTTTCATGAAGACATGATTGTCACACCTTAAGTAGCTTCTTTTTCCCACCCGTTTCTGTTCTTTACCATTTAGTGTTTTTAAATTATTATAATTTTAGTGAAGCAATTCTGATATTTAGAATTGTATTTAAGTTACATGTTCCATTTTATTCTTGATTTTCTTTATTCTGTCAGTATTCTTTGCAGTCAAACCATAACCTCATTCAAATGGTGCATTTGTGATCAGGCCCTGGTAATTTTGCTATACTTAAGCACAAGGAGAGTTAAACAATCGTGTGCATTGTCATTTTGATATAAGCATTTCTCTCAATGCTTTCGGTGATGCGGTCAGGAAAGCTTGCTCGCTGTTCAGTTACAATCACTGGTGAGGCGTAATGAAATGTGAACGTTATTATATAGCAGAAGCTGATTTTGTGTTAATACAGCTTATCTTGTCATGGTTTGCTTTAATGTATCTGAATCTACAATATGCTTTTAAATAAGCGCACATCCAGACATGCTTAAAAAGAAAGGTACTCCTCTCAAAGTTCCACATTTCAACCGGTGGTTTCATTCAATAACGTCCAGGGCACTTTTGCGAATGTCAGTTTGCGTATGTTTTTTCTAAGGCTTGCTGTATGAAATGAGCATGAAACTTTTTTTCCAATCTGTATGGTTTAAGAACTTATGGGTTACGGTGAGAACACCCGAAGTACTTGCCTTATTTCAGAAAGGTTGTTTTTTAAATGTAAAATTGTGTAGTTTTAAATGATCAGCTTTCTCTTTCTGAAGACAGTATTTTTATTGAACTCCATTGCAGGTTGGAACTGATGGGAACAAGTACCAGCACCATGTCAAACATGACAGTCCACCCAAATATCTAATTGTCAAAAATATACATCAAGGTATACCAGCATGGATATTTGACTGAATAAAAGCATCCAAAATATAAAACATGATTCATCTCGGTCTTTTAATTCATCACTTAAACCTATGAAACTATAAATATACTAACCAATCCACATCTGTCCAAACACACTATATAGTAACCTGCATTCATAGAACACAGGTTAAGCACTTTTGCTTTCCTTTTTGGGTTTTTTGATTTTCGTAGGATTCGGGATTATTTTCTTTACTTTCAGAGGCTGGAGGATTAAAGGAGAAGCGTCACTGGCTTCATCCGATATTTCTTCTAATTTCCTCTTCTGCCCCTTTACTGTATCGCTCTGCTTTTCCTCAGCCTCCACTGTTGAATCCGTCGGGATCCAAGCCACTCTGAGCGGCGGAACCAGGGGTGAGATCGCGCGGACCACATCCTCGAACACCTCGGTGCCGCGTCTGAATCCCAGCGCCAGGACGCACCTGAGACCCAGCAGCCCCGCGAGAGTCTCGCTCAGACCGGGCACCTGACAGGCGGGCACCGACCTCGTTTTACTCAGCGGGATTAAATGGCATGTCATGTGTTCTGGCTTTACCGAATTACACACGAGCACCAAACTCAGTTCGTTCCTCTCCAGGCCTTTGGTGACCTCGTTGATGCCGATGGCCAGCTGTTTCCTCACGGCCGGGTTGCTCCAGCACGGCTCGGTGGGTTTAGAGGGGGTCTGTACGCTCTCTGCGGGTTCAGGAGCTGGTTTTTGTTCCTCAGTGGGTTTTGATGCCTTTTTTCTCGACTTTCTTCTGCTTCCCCACTCGCGAAACCTATTGACTCGTTGTTTCTGAAGCCCAAGGGCGGATAGTTTGACTTTAAGCGTGTTCAGTATTAAATACTTGTGTTCTCTTTCCAGTGGACTCCAGTGAATTCTGTATGGGCTATTCAGTGAAGTTTTCACTGGTATGGGCTTCTTTTTGCCTTTCTTCTTTGCTTCTTTCGCTGGGGTAGACATTCTTTCTGGAAACCTGCTTTTGAGCAAAATTCAGCATTAACAATTATAATCAGCCCAGTGAGGCATGCAGCATTACATTAAAACTCTTTTATATGGACCCAGATGTAGAATTATCAGCAGTTATACAAACCTAATAAAATAGCCTGAAATTACCCGTTATGATGAATTTAAATTTCAAAGCGTGCACATTTCTCAGTGCGCAGACATGTTGTTTCTGAAGGTCTTCTTCTGTGGTCACACAATAAATCGTTTAAGGTTTCTAAAATCCACGCTGCCATCTAGCGGCTGACTGTCCTTTCAAACAGCAGAGCTGTTCAACTAGCTGGATGTACTCCACAGGCCTTTTTGTCATGTGCTATAATTCACAAATTTAGCTCATAAATATTTTATAAATAAGAAAATATATCTTTTATATTATTATTAATGATGTAAAAACTATTGCTATTAGTTAATCTGATTAAATTAAAAGTTTTTAGAATTTACCCTTCTAAACAAACTGTATTTTTAAATAGAGAGAGAGAGAATTTTCAGAATTTTAACCAAACATTTATTTCATAATTTTTATACTCTCAAAACAATTCTAATACAATAATGACTAAAAAAATGACATTAGCATCAATCATTGTAACAAACAAGAACAAAAGTTCATCTACAACAGAGCAAATTGCATCATTATAACACCACTGACTTGAAAAAAAATTAAGTCTTTCGTCATCTTATAAAATTTAAAATCAACCCACACTCTTGCTTTTATCCGACTTTTTTATAATAGATACAACTTCACATCCTTCTAACCCTTCAATTGTATTCCTCCTGCTTATATATAGGCTACTGCCATTTTTGCTTCACCTACAATGAAATTTAAAAGTTGACATTTTATCTTACTTTTTGCTGCATATCGATATCCAAAAATAAAACTGAACAAAAATTTCATTTAACTTACCAAACAACAATGTAAGAAAACCAAATAAATGACACAATCTTGCATAATCCATAAAACAGTGAAAATTTGTTTCTTTTTTTCCCACAAAAAGGAGATTGCAAACATTTGGGTTAATAACATTCACAAAAGAATTAACAGCAACTGTGCCATGTAAAATTCTCAACTGGAGATCCCCCACCTTTTTTTCCAAAGAGAGAGAGAGAGAGACTCTGTGCTTTCTGTGTCCTGACAACTGATCTATGTAAATGACTATATAAATATAAATGCATAAAAATAAATTATCTATTATAGATCAGTGGTCCTGACACTGCTGCTTATTTTGGTACTGCGGCCCATGTAAGACTTTTTAAGCGAACTATATGTGATTTATTTCCGCGCATTGTTTTGTTTTGTTTTTCCTAATATTGATGAGCACATTGTTTTATTATTGTAACATTCATTGTTTGATCTACTAGAAAAAATGATTTAAATACATAAAGACAAAAAATAAAGAATATATGAGCTACCTTAATAAATACATTTTATATCTAATATTTGGTTTTAAAAAATCTGCTTTGTTTGATTTGTTTTTATGTTTATATAATATAACCAGAAAATAGAAATATGTCTACCCATTGTTTGCAAGTTCAGTTAAAAAAAAAATATATATATATATATATATATATATATATATATATATATATATATATATATATATATATATATATATATAAGGCACAATGCTGGAATGAATTGTTTCACCACAGAAATAGAGTAAGCCGAAGTTCAGTGGGTTTCTCCCTCGGACGCTCCTTCAGCCAATCAGCGCTCAGCTCCACAGCAGCGCACTGGAGATCATCGTAAACTCTCATCAGTGCATCTACTCTCTAGCTGACGCGCCAGCCGCACAGTACTCGCCTGAGAAAATGACTTTGAAGGTATTTAACTGCACTGTTTTCTTTTAATTTCACATTCTTTGCTTTTGATGAGATGTAATGCATGAATAACAAAACGTTTGGATGTTCCTTTAAGTCCACAGTTGGATGTATATAGGCTAGGTGGGATTTTAAAGATTACAAGCCCTGTATTATTATAATACTGCATTAGATTTTGCTGTATACGCAAAAGCTCATTTTATTCTCCTCGTGTGCTCAGGCGCATATAACGCATCCAGGATCGTTTTTATCTGCAGCTTCTGGATGTGCGCTCGTGAATGTATTACGTCATTTCGTCCTTTATTCTTGCTCTGGCAAAAAGTTGCGCGATGTATAGACTATCCACAAACAATTCATTTCATATAAAAGTCTTGTAGTTGATCGATCAGACTTAAGAAAGCCCGTCTCTCAAATGCCAACCCATATCCTGTAGGTTTATATGGGTACAAAGAGCATTCATGCTGGCACAAAACTGAACAATAGCTGCGTACAGTCTGAGAATAATGCATGATGCATAGTGATTAAGAATGTGCTTAGTGGGGCAAAATGGGTCAGACAATGTGAACTTTTTTTTTTTTTTTTTTCCAAGTATAAGCAGATACACATTAGATCTTGATAATATTATTATAGGATCACAGGAACAAATTAAATCATGATCTCTGTGGCTATATAGGCTGAATTTGAGCAATATGCAGAGAATGTAAAGAAAGTGAAGACCAGACCTACAGACCAAGAGCTGCTGGATTTGTACGGCCTCTACAAGCAAGCCATCGTTGGGGACGTTAATATTGGTAATTATTGTAAACCAATATAAATATTTTTAATAAACCATATATCTGAGCTTGACGCTTAGATCTACTAGTTCCAAACGTGTATGTTCTGTTTTGTGCAGACAAACCTGGAATGGTGGATTTGAAAGGGAAAGCCAAATGGGATGCATGGAATTCAAGGAAAGGTAACATTTTCATTATTTTCAAACTGTTAGTTGTACTTTGCACAACTTGCTCAGTTACACATACTCTGCACTTGTTTGTATTTATTATGTAAATTGTATTCAGATTTGTGCTCAGCTAAGCTTATATGAGCCCGGCTGATGACGGCTTGATTCATACGGTCCTCTTTTCTCCAACAGGTATGTCAAATGAAGACGCCATGAATGCCTACATTTCCCTGGCCAAGGAAGCCATTGAAAAGTATGGAATGTGATGGGGGAAAACTTCTCCTTAGTTTGATATTAAAGTTTCACTATAAAAAAGCTGCAAGATTGAAACATCAAACTATTTTTTTAATCTTTTTATTTTTATGTAGATTAACAGATTAAAAAATAATTCACTTGGTTTCATAGAGATACCACTCAATTCTATCTCATTACAAGTCAGGTGAGACCTAAAGATGTAAGCATAATCTTGTAATTGAATAAAGCTGTCAAATATCATGCTAAGGCTCTCCTCTTTATATATCTTATATCTTTATATATCTTTATATATCCTCTTTTATATATCTTAACGTGATATTAAATTCTGCAGTAGTTTTCATGTATTGCTTCATTAGTATTAGCTGGGTCCTCAGGCTTGAGTACCAGTAATTGTGCCATTATTACACACAAAGAGCTTCTTTGTCCTCTCAGTGTGCTCACTGAAGCGTAGTCATCACAACAGCTCTTTGGATCAGATGCAGAATGCAAGATGTGGAAGTTGTGCCAAGGCCAGGCTTTGTACAGTGTTGCCAAATCAGGGAAAAATCAGCACTCAGGAACAGATGCCAGAAAACTCTTGAGTGAATCAAACAGGTGTAACTGCAGCAAAACAGGAATTTAAGTATCTGTTATTTAATTACCAAATTCATCAGTCTGTTTTTTTTTTTTTTTTAAGTAAAAAGTTGTTTTGTTAAACACAATGTTTTATTTTTGTCTGGATCATTTAAGGTGTTTAAAATTACATTACAAAAAGTAACAAAAATGGTTTAAATAGGTTTTATGATAAACATATTTTCAATTTCTGTATTAAACATTGTTTTGATATTGTTTTGTGGGGTGTAAATTCAAAAAGCTCTAGGTGGTGTCCAGAGATAATAAAAACTAGTCAATTTTATAATTCGGTTTAACAAAATTATTATTTTTTTCACACATTTTGACCTTTTTTTATGAACATGGACCTTTTTTTTTAACTCAAATAGAGAGAAAACTTTATGACATTCATGACTATTTGAATGAATGAATCTTAAAGTTTCACAACGTTTTTGAACACAATCACACACGTTTATTAAAACATTAATAACAGCTTTTTTAAAAAAAAAAAAAATTTTGCGTTAGTGGAAAATGTTCAAAAATGTCTGAAAACATTAGCCTAAATGAACACAGAACATTTCACTCGTTGCCTCTTTCACTGCAGAACCTGTATTTTGAAATCTGTTCAGGCAGCAGCCATGTTGATCGAGCCATTGTTATTGTTTTTAACTTCACGTTCAGTAACTAGAGCAAAGGTAACGGGAGTGATATTCCCGGTCTGGTGTTGAATGTACACTTCGAGGATCTTCAGTAAAGTATCAAGACTTTGTTTCACCGTGCAGTTTATAGCCGTTTCTGTTTCTGCATTGTCACAGTCTCTTGTCTCACTGAGGTTAGTCACTTCGACACTGTTTCTGTTTACATTATGGTGTTCATCATGACCTGCATATGTTTTTATGATGTTTTGTTTTATGATGTGTGCCTGATGAAGTGATTTCAGTAATTTATTCATGCATTGCTGCTTTAAATCCAGAGTGAATCCTGCACTGAAAGTCACTGCGTTAAGTGCATGTCTTTAGGGGGAGTAAACACAGATTGTGCAGAAATGTATTTGTGATCTGAAATCATATGACTGGACATGCAGCCACTGAGTCTTTCTGAGTATTCGTCTGATTTGGTTCTCAGTTGAATCGGTGCAGTAATAATGGATAATCAGGTGTTCGAGTCCACTGCGGAGCGGACATTTGAGTATCAGAGCAGCCTGCCTCCTCTACCTGTGCCCGATCTACACGACTCACTCAACAAATACCTGCATGCAGGTGAGACAGGCACAAACCGGCCTTCTGCTCGCTCTTTAATGTGTTACATGGGATACAAGTGTTATTAACCTGTTTCATTTAACTGGGAACATTTGTGAGTAAAATTTGCTTTTAGGTTTGAGGGGTCTAAAAGAAAAAAAAAAAAAAAGAGTTGTTGACTATAAGTTAAAGTGCAGACTGCACTGACTTCATGTTAACATTTTAAATAGTAAATACAGGCACTACCAGGGCTATTTCAGTTTGATGTTCTATTAAAAACACTGATTTGTTTAATGTTCTCTTTTGTAGATCAGTGATTAAACATCATTTTTGTTCATTTAAATTAGGCACACACACACAAACACACACACGTTATAAATGTTTAAGCTGAAGTACTAAAATTACCAAAACTAAAATTAAATAAATAATAATAAAAATAGCTATATAGAAGTCATTTAAAATATAAAATAAAATGATGAAACAATTACTAAAATTTTAACTAAAATTAGACTGAAAGTAAAAATTATAAACTGATTTAAAATGTAAAAAACAAATAAACAAACAAAAAAATAAAAATAGGAAAAACTTTAATAGTAAATAATACTAAAATGACACTGGTCTGTCAATGTTATAAAGTTTACAGGAAATATAAAGTTTATATATATTGTAAAGTAAAGTAAAAAGTAAAGTCGTGACGTATTGTCAAGTATGGTGACCCATACTCGAAATTGGTGCTCTGCATTTAACACATCCAAGTGCACACACACAGCAGTGAATAGTGAACAAACGCGCACACACACACACTGTGAACACACACCCGGAGCAGTGGGCAGCCATTGCTCCAGCGCCCGGGGAGCAATTGGGGGTTCGGTGCCTTGCTTAAGGGCACCTCAGTCATGGTATCGAAGGCAGAGAGAGTGCTGTTCATTCACAATCCCCACCTTCAACCTTCAGGTTACAAGCCCGACTCCCTAACCATTAGGCCACGACTTCCCCATATATATTATTCCCCATACATATATTGTGATAATTATGATTTTTTGTTTACTTTTATGGAAGTTTAAACATTACATGCACAAATTGTGGTAGTTTATATTATAAAATACCACAGTTTGTACATGTAATATTTAAAGGGTATTTTATTAATGGATTACTGCTCGTACATGAACAAAACATTGTTGGTCAGATTTGTGACCAACACAAAGCCCCTTTTTCAACTAAAATATTTTACTGAATGATTCACTTGATAGAATTGTAGATTGTTGCATTAAAGTATTTTTACATTAATTGAAATGTTAGCATTAATAATAAATAACTTTGTTTTGCAACTTCTATGTATTTTATTTATTTATTTATTTTTACCTTTTTTTTTTTTCCCAGAAGAGACATTGTTTGTTTTATAGGGCAATGAGTAAAATACATGTTCACCTTGCTGGGAAAATGTGGAATTGAATTTGATTTAATTTATTATTATTATTATTATTATTATTATGATTATGATTTCTCCAGTAAAACCTTTTGCATCTGAGGAGGAGTTTCAAGCCACAGTGGCCATTGTGAAACGCTTTGAGGAGAGCATTGGACAACAGCTACACCAGAAGCTTCTGAAGAGAGCCAAGAGCAGGCGCAACTGGGTAATGGGCCACGTTTTTTTTTTTTTGCACCACTCTAAGAAAGCATTTAACTCATAAATGGCATGTATTTTCATGTGTGTAGTTTATAGATATTATTTGAACCTGTTGTTTGTTTTTCTTCAGCTTGAGGACTGGTGGCTGGACACAGCGTATCTAGAGGTTCGCATCCCCTCTCAGCTAAATGTGAATTTTGGAGGACCTACAGCCTACGTGGAGCACTGCTGGCCTGTACGTGATGGCACACAGCTGGAGAGGACCAGCTTGAATGTATGGTTCACCCTCCAGTACTGGGAACTTATCCGCACGTAAGTGATCGCTTATGTGAACAAAGAAACAGCTGATGTAATAAATGGCTTGATTTTATCTGTATCAGTAATGTTTTAAGGTCGTAATATGGCTTTGTTTGTTTGTATTTGCTGATACTCATCAGGGAGAGGCTGGCTGTTCATAAAGCAGGAACGATGCCCTTTGACATGGATCAGTTCCGCATGCTCTTCTGCACCTGCAAAGTGCCTGGCGTCAATAAAGACACCATCCTCAACTTCTTCAAAACAGGTTAGGCATATGCATGCTTGTTTGTATGCATAAATGCATCCATATGTTCCTTTTTTCTGGATGTGTGATCTCTGTGTGTTGTAGAAAGCGAAGGACCCTGCCCTTCTCACATGATAGTGATGTGTCGTGGGAGGGTCTTCACTTTTGATGCTCTCTGTGATGGCCATATCCTCACTCCTCCAGAGCTGCTGAGGTATAGTGCCAAGTGTCCCAGTTTTCAATGATTCAGTGTAATCTATATGTCTTTATTTTGTGTGATGCACAATCATTGTTCTCGGCTGTGTTCTGAATGGAACAGTAGAATACTACTTCTTGAATACTGCAGAGTATATTCTGTATACTGCCTACTATGATTTCTGGAGGATCATGTGACACTGAAGACTAGAGCAATGACTCCTGTCAGCTTTGCCATCACAGGAATTAATTTAAAATATATTATAATAGAAAACTTATTTTAAATTATTATAATATTTCACAATATAACAGTTTTAGTCAATCAAATGAATGCAGCCAAATAAATGAGCATAAGAGACTTCTTTTAAAAACATTAAAATGTCTTACAGACACCCAGCTTTTGGATGATAGTGTACTATATGTAATGTGCACAGTATGCATACTATATACTGCAGCAAAGCAGCATGCTTTGTGTTCTTTAGGCAGCTGACTTACATTAAAGAATGCTGTGATGGAGAGCCAGAGGGGGATGGAGTAAGCGCTCTCACCACTGAGGAAAGGACGCGCTGGGCAAAGGTAAGAGCCACGCCCTCCACGGGAGCACCACAACCAATCACAGTGCAGTATGCAAATTAACTCCACCTGACATTCTCCAAAGGATGTGAAAGAATTAAGTCCTTCACTGGAGTTTCACTGACCGTTTATAAATCTGTGTTGAAAGTATACTGAAAGGTTATGATGATAAGATTTTTCATGTGTCTGTCTCTTCAGGCTCGGGAGTATCTGATCTCCATTGATCCTGTCAATAAGACCATACTAGAAACCATTCAGAGCTCTTTATTTGTGCTCGGCCTGGACGATGCCAAGCCCTATTCCACCCCTGAAAACTACACACAGGTTGAGCATAATACATATACACTTGTATGAGGACAGTCATGAATGTCACTCAGATACTGTATTTGTATGACATTAAGTTTCTTTTTCAGCCATTTTTACAAAGATTTCTCTCTCTCTTTTGATAGTTGACCCACCTGGCATTAACTGGTGACCCCATGATCCGCTGGGGTGATAAATCTTACAATCTGATCTGCTTCTCTAATGGGACCTTTGCTTCTAACTGTGATGTAAATACAATCATTAAAATTTGTGTATATTTTAACATACACTGCTGTTCAAACATTTGGGATAAATATCTAAATTATTCAGAAAGTATGCAGTAAATTGATCAGAAGTGACTTTTACATCGTTTCAACATTTTCTGTTTTAAATAAATGCTGTTCTTTTGAACTTTTAATATATTAAAGAATCCTGAAAATATGTATCATGCTTTCCGCAAAAATATTAAGCAACTGTTTTCAGCATTGATAATAATAGAAATTTTTCTTGAGCAGCAAATCAGCATATTAGAATGATTTTTGGAGTACCGGCTACTCAAGTTTTTTTTATATTTTAAATTGTAATAATGTTTCACCATTCTTACTGTATTTCTGTATTATGTACTGTATTATTCTTATTGTGTTTTGATTAAATAAATGTAGCCTCTGTTATCATAAGAGACATTTTAATAATCTTATCAACCCCAAACTTTTGAATAGTAATTATATCACACAGTGTGAAGTGAAATGAAGTATATCTATGTCACAGTCAGTAATTATGTGTGCATTTATTCCAAATATGACATTATTTTGATGAATGCAATTTTCTAGTGAGAATGAAGTCTTAATGTTACCAGTAGTTATTGCAGTCCATGTCTATGTCAGTCATGATATAAATACATAATTGAATAATAATCACATTTTAATGCCATTATTGTGTATGTTTTTTTTTTTTTTTTTTTTAAAGCATGCGCCATATGATGCCATGGTTTTGGTATCTAATGGATATTACGTAGATCAAAAATTGAGGGCCTGTGGTGGAGTGTGGAAGGTAAGACTGCATTTATATATATTTATCTGTCATTTTATATGCGTGAATGTGCATGTTGAAATTATTATATGACTCCCAGGGTTCAGAGGTTGTGCGTGAGATGCCTGTCCCGGAGGAGCTGATATTCACCGTAGATGAGCGTGTGAGGAGAGACATCGCCCTTGCTAAAGAACAGTACACCAAAAGTGTAAGTAACACACACATACGTTTATATCATTAGTGAGTATTTGTTATACAATCCCTTAATGCTTTAATACAAACAGAATACACTGTAAAGAGATGTGGTTTTTAGTTTTAATCTCAAAGCGTCTGTATCTACAGACTCAGGACCTGCAGGTCGTCAGCTATGCCTTCACCTCCTTTGGAAAAGCAGCCATTAAGAAGAGAAAGCTTCACCCTGACACTTTTGTACAGCTGGCTCTGCAGTTAGCATACTACAGGCTACACGGAAAGTAAGTGTGTCAGATAACTGCCTGCCTGAAAAATCAAAACACTTCAGCCCTTGCTAAGTCTGGCATCTTTGTCTCTGTCATTCTCAGGTCAGGTAGTTGTTATGAGACCGCCACCACACGCCGTTTCTTTCATGGCCGCACAGAGACCATGAGGCCTTGCACTGTGGAGGCCCAGCACTGGTGCAGAACCATGATGAACCCTACAGCCACTGTGAGTGAATTGTGTGTAATAAATAAAGGGTTAGTTCAGCTGAAAATTGAAAAGCTTTCATCATTTACTCATCCTCCAAACCTGTATAACCCATCCTTTTCCTTACAGTGAAAGTAAATGGGGACCAGAGCTGTCAGGCTGCTATAAGAGTATCATAAAGGTGTCCATACGGCTTGTGCTCTATATTACAGGAGCGTGAAGGTGTTTGCAGCATTGTGGCAATGATTTTCAACAAATAACGATTTAAATTTTGGTCTGGTGCTCATACAAAGCTATATGGTCATATTGTGTCTTTAGAATATAGCTGACCATTTTTATTGTTTTTTTTTTTTCTCCTCTCCATTCCCTTTCATTATTTGGAAAAGAGCAGCTAGGACATTTTGCTAAATTTTTTCTTTTATGTTTCATGGAGGAAAATCATATGGGTTTGGGTGGACATGGTAGAATTTTTATTTTTCAGGGTGAACTGTATATATTAGTTTCTTCTGGTACATCTGCTAGTTATAAGTTTCAGAATTCCAGAAGTTTCAAGAGCTAAATCTGCTTTTTATTTATTTTTTTATTTTTTTTATGTACATGACTTTACCAGTCATTTATGATTTACTAGCTAATATTTGAAAATATTTTTACTAAAAATTTCTACCTGATTAAGGGCCAGATTTACTAAACAGGGCAAATTAGCGATGGGAGGGGAAAATTCTGTGTGTGATTTACTGACCATGCACACATTAAAGAACACAGATGCAGCCAGATCATTTCCATAATGACCAGCACAATCTACCAAGAGCAGTACCGCCTGCTTTAAGACATGCTTTTTTGGGCATTAAATAATGGCACAAATACAAGTAATTTGACGAGCACAAACGTTAGTAAATCGCATTGCGTGATTCATTTTGATACACTCCTCCCATAAATTTTGCGTCTGAAAGGGAAACTCCTACAAATGCATATTCAATAAGGTCAGGCGCAAAAATAACTGTCCTCGCCTTTTCAGCGCTAATTCTTCATTTCGCGTCTTTAGTAAATCCTGACAGTACTATTTTAACGGCAAAAGACATTTTGCGCTGGTGCAAGCTGTTAGTAAATCTGGCCCAAAATATTAGAACTTAGAAATCACATTTTTAAAATCAGGGTACCTCATATATCCAGGTTTTCCAAGAGCATGTGAACCCTAGTTTTTCAAAGGAAAAAAAGCAGTTGTTTAGGGGATTAATTAAAATAAGAAATTTCTTGATTGATTTGATTTTTAGTAGTTTTAGTGCATTTTAACTTTTTAAATCATTTTAAGTTGTTGGAAGTTTGATGAGGCCTCAGGCCCCTGGTTGAGAACATTTCACTGTTCTTGACATTTGATTTGCTTTGATGACTTTTTTGTCTTTTTTTTACACAGACTGAAGAGAAAAGACAAGCTTTAAATGCAGCCTTCAGCAAACATAACAAACTGATGGCAGAGGCACAGGATGGAAAAGGTTTGTGTTTGTCAAAGTAATATTTACATTGTGTAATAGATAATATGGCAGGGACAAATATTTGAATGATCTTTGCTCAGGCTTTGACAGACACCTCCTGGGCTTGTACCTGATTGCCAAGGAGGAGGGTCTTCCTGTACCTGAACTCTACATGGATCCGCTCTATACTAAGAGGTCTGGCCCAACACTTCCATTCCAATGGTTCATTGCCAGTGTATTGATTTGTGTGTATTGCTGTAAAGGCAGTTTACTGTAACTCCTCTAGTGTCATTTTGTATTTACAGTGGAGGAGGGGGGAATTTTGTGCTTTCCACTAGTCTGGTGGGCTACACCACTGTATTGGGAGCAGTTGCACCCATGGTGCCGCATGGATATGGGTTTTTCTACCGCATTCGTGATGACAGGTTGGTTCATATCAGTTTATGTCATTAAAAAAAGTAATATTTTAAAAAATATTTACATGTTATATGCATTTTATTTATTACAATGTATTTTAGAATTCTATTCAAAAGTTTGGGGTATTATTTAAAAAAAAAATTTATACTTTATTCAGTAAGGATGTATTCAATTAATAAAAAAAATGTAAACAGTTTAAATAATGTCATGAACAGTAAATACATATATAATGTTACAAAACATTTCCATTTCAAGTAAATGCTGCTCTTTTGAACTTTCTATCCATCAAAAAAAAAAAAAAAAAAAATCCTCAAAAAAATGTAGCAGCAAAAAAATATTAAGCGGCAAAAACTGTTTTCAGCATTGATAATAAATACCATTATTAATAATTGAGCACCAATAATAAATGATGATGAGTGAGCTCCAAATAAGCATATGACTGCTATTAAATATTCTATATTTAATTTATTCTTTATTCTCAGAATTGTTGCATCCTGCACCGCTTGGAAGTCCAACCCAGAGACAAATGCAGAAACTCTGTTTCAGAACCTGTGCACCTCTTTTCATGACATCATGCACATCACTACCCAGTCCCAGCTGTGAAGCAGAGCATTCTGGGAAGTACAGTCTAACCTCACTGCTTTAGTTATGCCATTGGACCGGAGCAAAAGGGCTGATGTCTCAGACGTGACCTTGCCTTTAGACAGATCTACCATGCTCTGAATTTAAAACGCTTCATATGCTCCCTTGTTCAGTCATATCCAGAATATATATGTTAGATACAGTAGAGTTGTGAAGAAATGAGAAATTACCAGACATTAAGGTGTTGATTTTCAGAAATAATCTGGATTTAGTACAGCAGGTGCTTTAAACTCTCACGTGCCTTCGGTTGGTCATCTTTGAATCACTTCAATCAGGAAATCCTCCTCTGAAGTGCTGCGTGAGTTTTTAACCTACAGTTTTTGCTACAGTATTGCTTCCTGTTAACTGTAGACGTGTGAAACTGTACAATGTCACAGGATGCTCATGCATCATAAGTCCACTAGAGAGAGACATTAACAAAGTGATTTTAAGATGAACTTTATTCTCTAGTGACTCGTGGGCAATAAACAGCCATCAAGTGTGGAAGTTCATCTTGACCTGTTATTGACCTCTTACACACATACACAATAGATATACTGTTAATGCACAAATCAATGCAACAGCGCAAGTATAATGCATATATATAATTCCTCTTTATTTTCATAATTTGAAGATTTTCTTAACTATCATGTGGCTTTTCAAACTTTCAGGCTTTTCAGCCGAATCTTTTTGCACCAATAGGATATAAATGAATGTTTTTATATTGTAGGTATACATGCTTGGTTACTGTTTGTTGTTAATTGTAGGTTTAACTTGCACTGCTTTCCTATTTATTAGGAAACACTGAATAATTGTTCCTGAAAGTTGTAATTTTGATTGGTTCAGATATTACAGGCAGCTTCCTTCATCATAGGACCTTAAACGTTTTCCACCTATTATTTTGAATGGCAAATTTTTGTCATGCATCCATGTAAATTTGAATGTGAATTGCCCACAAATTTACCAAGAATGCAAGTTGACTTGTCTCCATTACCTGCAAAAAATATTTCAAACATTGCCACTGAGTATTCGTATGGTGTGAATAATCCATGTATTTATATTAGAATTGTATTTGTCCACTTGCTTTATCAATTATGGCCTCAAACATGCCTGACTGTTTTCAATTATTGCATTCTTGAGACTGGAGTCTCTGAAATGTGCATTGATTTGTAAATATATTTCAGAAGCAATTAAAGTGATTACAGCTCTCAAATCTAAATGCTTGTTTAATGCGTACAGTTCTTTTTGTGGAAATAATTTAGACTTCATTTCATAAGTGTCTGTGTGAAAGCACAGCTGTGAACTTTGTTTTACATTTGTATCAATGCAGCAAATCTTTAAACCAGTGTCTTGGTGAAATATTTTCATTTTATGGGAAGGAAAGTGAAATATTAACTCTATCAGTATCTAGCTTGGCATATGGCATCATTTCACTGACAGTAAACCAGCTGTGAATGTGATTTAGTCGGCATGAAAGGAAAATTCAACCAAGTTATTTTGTAAATGCATGTTGTTGATCTTATTGTGAATGAATCAGCCACTCATCTTTTTTTTTTTTTATCTTTTTGAACTTTTTTTTAAAATTTATTTTATTTTATTTTTTTTTATTCTTCTCTGGATCTAAGGGTGAAATGACAGACTTTTCTCTCATAATCTATGCTGGACTTTTCCAATCACAAGCTTACATTCAGCAACTGGTGATTAGAATAGTGCCTGTCCTACATTTCAAAGGAAACACCACATGCATTTCCTTGTGTCTTTAAATGTAATTCAAGTGCAAAAAAATAAGTACACATTTTGAATTTTGAAGTCTCCTGTCTAATAATGAAATAAATGAGGCTAATGAAAAATGCAATCTTTATTCTAAACTTTTTTTTTTTTTTTTACAGTAGACTTTTACAGTATGTGCGATAAGAAAACAGTGCCATAAGACAAAATAAACCAGCCTTATGTTAGTCTAACAAATATCAAGGCACCACACAGAGAACACTACAATATAATCAATCATCATAATACAAACTTTTTGGTCATATTGTCACATGAAGAACAATAGCTGTCCTCACTAATGAGAAACCAAGGCAACATTTTTGGTATTAGGCACGAAGGGACAAATTATTTATGTATATATAAATTACTGTACATTATTATATAAAGATAATCACATTTTAAATGTTAATATCTGCCATCAATAGTTTTTGTTGCATGTACAAAGTGTGTGACCAGGAAATCAGAATATGGTAGTACTTGGTAGAAGGGTTAAAACAAATACCTTTTTTTTGTTGTTTAATACAATTAAATCAGCAACACAAGAAGCGCTGATCTGGATTAATGTTAAGTCTTAAAACTGAAAAGTACAAAACGACAAGGCACTGACAGTTACACAATGCTTAGTCAGTCCTGTTCTCCGCAAACATTACGCTTGGACACAAATGTCCACATCCTTATTATTTTCCCGGCTTCCTGTAGCAAAGCCACCTAAAATGAAATACAGGCCTGCAACCACAGGAGAGCGTTTCTATTGAATGTTTTCTAGAATCTGCATGTGTGCTGCTGCTCTTGACCATCAGTGACTTATCTGAGAGGTGATAAGGGTGTAGTATGCCCCCTGCTGGCTGAGGAGCTGCTGATGAGTGCCCTGCTCCACCACGACCCCGTTTTGGACCACAGCTATACGGTCTGCGTTCTGGATGGTGGATAGCCGGTGGGCTACGATGATACATGTGCGGCCCTCACGTGCCTTATCCAGAGCATCCTGCACTATCTAATCACAGGACAGAGAGGAGAGAGACAAAGGAAGGAGAGTAAGAGAAATACAGTATGTTTACCATTTTCTAGTATGCGTGACTCTCAACTGTCTTGTAAATCCAGGAGCAGCTTGAATACTGTCTGTATGAACAGGTAAAAAACCAAGTTTATTCTGCTGTTGTGTGAATTGTGATGGTACCTTCTCACTCTCAGTGTCCAGAGCAGATGTGGCTTCATCTAGCAGCAAGAGTTTGGGGTTGCGGAGAATTGCCCTCGCTATAGCAATACGCTGCTTCTGCCCTCCTGACAGCTGTGTACCTTTATCACCTGCTTGCGTCTGGTATTGCTGCAACCAAATCACACAATATTATTTAGTAAAATTGTAGACAGTTATTTAAATATGTATTAATTAAATATGTATTTAATTTTTCAGAAGTTGTCTCTTGGGGTCACCAAGGCTGCATTTATTTGATTAAAATAAATAATAAATAAATAAATAAAAAACTTTAATATTGTGAAATGTTATTACAATAACTTTTATATTTAAAAATATTGTATAATATAATATATTTTAATAATATTTGAATATATGAATTTTCAGCAGACATTTCTCCAGTCTTTAGTGTTACATGATCCTTCAGAAACAAATATGTTGCTTTCCTGTTCAAGAGACATTTTTTTTATTATTATTTTCAATGTTGAAAACAGTATTATTCAGTCAAATTGCAGACAGTCATTTAAATATTCTTAATTTTTTTTTAAAAGAGGTCTCTTGGGGTCACCAAGGCTGCATTTATTTGATCAAAATAATCAAATAAAATTGAATATTGTGATATGTTATTACAATGATTGTTTGATATTTTAAAATATTGTATTATAAAATAATATTTTTTTTATAATATTTTAATATCTGAATTTTCAGCAGCTATTTCTCCAGTCTTTATTGTCATATGATCCTTCAGAAACCAATACTGCTTTCCTGCAATATTGTTGGTTTCTCGTTCAAGAGACATTTTTTTATTATTATTTTCAATGTAGAAAACAGTTTAATATATTTTTTTCATGATTCTTTGATGAATAAAATGTTCCAAAGAACAACATTTACTGTATTTGAAATAGAATCTTTTGTAACATAAAAAATATTTTTGCCGTCACTTTTGATCAATTTAATGTGTCCTTGCTGAATAAAAATAATTTTAAAAAGTAATTAACAAAGTATTGAAAAAAAATCTTACTTGACCCCTAACTTTTGAATGGAGTGTACATGAGAATGATAGTTGTACTGTACCTGTGGCAGCCCCTCTATAAAGGAGTGTATGTTAGCAGCCTTAGCGGCCTCTTCGATCTCCTGATGGCTGGCTTGTCTGCTGTTGTCTCCATATGCGATGTTCTCTGCCAGGCTGCAGTCAAATAGCACTGGCTCCTGGGAAACGATGCCAATTTGCGAGCGCAGCCAGTGGATGTTCAGTTTCTTTGCGTCATTGTCATCCAGCATCTGTTAACAAAGAGTAACTGTTACCAAAACTGTTTTATTACTGGTATAATGCATTGAGACTATTCTGTTTAACACCAGGATGTACAGGATCTTGCTTTTGGACCTAATGACTAAATATTATTTTGCTATAATAAAAAGTTTTTTTTTTTATGTTTTTATTTAAATAAGAAAGCTACCTGTGACTAACTGTGAATGTGGTTTGATCAATTAGAAAAAAAATCCTGTTCAGACTGTTAGATTGTTTAACACTGTCCACGTGTGATCAGATCACATGAGGTTAATAGCGTGTAAACAGGTCTGTGTTATGGTCTGAGTCATCAAGGTTAATGACCTGAAGTACGCAGGTGAAAGAGAAGCATCCTTTGATGTGCATATCCGGGGTTTCTTGTTTTTTGGCCTGCCTTAAGATACCTTATCATTGACCTTGAGAAAGGTAATAAGATTTTGACTTCCATAGCTGTTGTGTACAGTGTATGTGCGTGAATGACATCTTGCTGAGTTGGATCAGTGATTAGAGACTGTAAAACTAATTATCAGAATCAGAATGAGCTTTATTGACCAGGTATGTTTACACATACGAGGAATTTGTTTTAGTGACAGAAGCTCTACAGTGCAACAGAAAGACAGCAACAGGACAGGACACAGATAATAAAAGAATAATATACAAATAGGCAATGTACAAATAGCAAAAACACAATATATAATATAGACAATTATGGTGTACAGGTCTGATATGTGCAAATTTGAAATGAAAAAATAAGTATGTGTGGTGAATAAATAATTTTATTATTAATTATCAATTTAGGTAGCCATGGGAAAGACATTAACATAAAAGTTTTTATATAAAATATGCTAAAAAAAAAAGCTATAAGAAGTGGTCTCTGAGCTACTTGTCTGTATGTGTGTTCTCCTACCACTTTGCCCTGTTGAGGGTCATAAAATCTCTCCAGTAATTGGATGGTGGTGCTCTTGCCACAGCCACTGCTGCCCACCAGGGCGAGAGTTTGCCCCTTCTTCACCCGGAGCCTGAGACCCTGCAGCACTGGTACATCCGGCCGGGACGGGTAGTTAAAACGCACATCTTCAAAACTCACATTCCCTTCAAATTTATTCTACAGAGATCACAGGAAACAGCCATTAGTGCACATTTGTGTATACTAGTGTCTTCTTGGCAATATATTTGTCTCTTGATGAATACATTGAATGACACTGGATATTTATGGTGGGCAGAGTCCAGCTCTGCCCGAGTTTTATCAGATTAGGATAGATCAGCAGAAGTGGTAAATGATTTATTTCATGACAGGCTTCTAAGAACTCTGAGATCTTACCTAGAATTAAGACTCACTACAATTAAAATCCCTTTTATCGCGTATTGGGCATACTGTGTATTCTGGTGTTCAAGTGCATGCGTGAAAGGAAATACCGGCTTGTCTCCGTCCTCTGAGGAGTTGTCAATGGCTGGGACTCTGTTGATGAGCATCAGGACATGAGAAGCAGCCATCTTGGCCTTGGCGTAGTTTGGAGTGAATGAATTTGCCTCTCCAACAGCCATTGCTCCATACACCACAGCGGAGATCACACTGAGAGACACAAACAGATACTTCACCCAGGGTTATCATCATTAACTAAAACCATAAAAAGCATTTTTGTTTCTCGACACCAAATAAACATTAAGTAATGAAATAAAATAAACTTATTTTATTTCAGCTAGTCAAGGCAAGAATTCTAATTTTCGTTTAGCTTAACTTGAAGTACTGAAATAACTAAAAATAAATAAATTAAAACTATTGAATATAATTTAAAAAACATTAAAAAATCTTTAATTAAAATTAAAGTATTATTACTATTAAGAGAACTGAGATTTAATTATCTCTCTGTTTGAAAACATGGATCCTCTTGAATCTTCTATGTGCACATGTAATGAATCACCAGCCTCATTCCTGTGAAAATATCTACATTGACTGCTCATCTGGGTAGTTTATTCATTAACTGATACTGTAGAAACCAGCAGACTTTGGACCTCCCAATCTGCTCCCACTAAACACCTGCACTGTAGTGCGTTTTAGTGTGTGTGTGTGTCTCTATTACTTGACCTCACTCACTTCTGTGTAATTTTTACACATTTGAACTGTGACACACATTGTAGATGACACTGGATCATGTCAATACTACTGTGGAGACTTATCATCACATATTCCTGTCTGCTGTGAAAGAGTCTTATAACAGTCGTGTATTGAGTCACTTACAGGAAGACGCCCTCGAAGGTCATCAGCTTTTGTTCAATGAGCCAAGAGCCGAACTTGAAACAGCCAGCATAGGCAAAATAGATCATCGCTTGAGAGAAGGAGAACGTCAGGCCGAAAACGTGTGCTTTTTTCTTAGCGTTTCTACGGAAATCAGACAAACATCAATCATCAAGCTCATTTTGAATCCTTATTCATATATAATAGAATTATTAGTCGATTTAAACATACTTGTAGGGCACAACTAAGTTTTCCTCATACAGAGTCTCAAACTTGCTCTCCCTGGTCAATGAAACCACAGTGCGGATATTCTCAATGGCTTCTGTTGCAATCTGAATGGGAAAAAATACATTGCGGACAAGGTAGTGATTTAAGACAACTGATTTCAGTTGTGCCGCATTAAAGTATATGCATAAATGTTCACCTTCCCAGCTTGCTCAAGCTCTTTCTTGTCTTTTAGAGCATGTCCTGCCAGTAACCTCATCTGGATGGCTCCAGCCACAGCCATGATTGGAACAATGGAGAGAATGAGGAGGGTCAACTGCCAGCCGTACACAAAAGAAATGATAATGGCGGTTCCCAAGTTGGCCACATTCTGTGCCAGTGTTGCCAATCTTACACCAGTTGCCTGTTGGAAATAAAGTCATTGTACCATTATTGATGAGCTACTTTGTTACTGTACAATTTAGGAGCTTGGCACAAAGTTAAGTGTGGGACTCTGTGTTACTCTCTGTGGTGGAATAGGAAAAGAGACTTACGCCCTGCACTTGAGCTGTATCTGCAGCCAGTCTGGTGGTCAGCGCACCCACACTGTTCTTAGTATTATCATACCAGCTCAGGTCCTAAAATACACACAGACAGGTGTCGTACTACTCTCCATCAGCAGACATCCATAAATAGCTTCTTTGAGGTTAACCTTGAGATGACTGGTTTATGTCAGTTATCGTCTCACCTGTCTCATCATAGCATTAAAGGCTTTAAACCTCAGTCGCATGGTCAGAATCTCACCAGCTTTCCCAAAACAGAAACCCTAAAAGAAATAAAACAGAAATTAAAAACTTGTTTCTTAAAAGGCTTTTTAAAAATTGTCATGCCTTTTGACTAATACAATACACATGTAATGTATTTAACATGTTCTGACATTTCTAATAGGATTTTTATTTGATGATTCACAATTTCTTCCACAAAATTCATAAAAGCACTTTAATAACTGATGGAGGGATTCAAGCTTGGGGTTGGTAATTTTTTAAATGTTTTTGAAAAAAGTCTCTTGCTTACCAAGGCATTTATTCAATCAAAAATAAAGTAAAACAGCAATATTGTGAAATATTATTACAATTTACAATAACTTCTTTCTATATATATATATATATATTTTATTTTAGTAGTGGCAAAGCAGCTGTTTTCAACACTGATAAGAAGCAGTGTATCTTGAGCACCAAATCAGCATATTAGATGTGACACTGAAGACTGGAGTAATGATGCTGAAAATTCAGCTTAGTATTTTTGTGGAACCTGATACTTTTTCAGAATTCTTTAGTGAACAGAAAGAAAAGAAAGAACACTATTCATTTGAATTATAAATCTTTTGTAATCCATTGATTTCAAAGTATATGTAATCCTATTATTTTATAATAAATTCTGGAATTTTAAATGCTATTTTTAGTATATTTAAATATACTTTCTATATTTTTCTATTCATTTTTGTTCTATTGTAAGAGTAAAATGTAATCTTTTAGCATTTCTGAATTTTAGCAGGGGTAGTTTGACTAGGCAAATAATTGACAGATCTTGTCTGCTCTTCATTGGTGTTTAGTAAGTGGTATTTCACAACAGTCATCATCTTTTAGATAAGAAAGATCATATGAACATTTTACCACCACTCAATGTACAAAATGTACCTCATGTATGCTTATGTATGCTCGCATGCTTATCAAAATAAATCATTTCCTTTGAAACATCTCACTTGAACACCTTGTGTGAATCTATATAAACCATCCTTCTCCATCTGACTACACTTTGAACTGAATGTGTATCAAGATGGCACCTAAGTAGTTTATTATCTTCTATAGTCAAGTTCTACAATTTTTGTTTAGCATTCAAGGCAGTTCATATTTACTGTGTTTTTAAACATGCTGTAACACAAAACAAACCTGAAAGAACAAAGTGAAAAAGGACACAACTCCAATGCCAGCAAACAACAGAGAGTAGAGCTCAGTCCTCTTTTTTATAATGTTATCATCACTCTCAGCAAACACCTAGAGAAGAAAAAAGGAGAAGACGGGAAAATAAATGTATGAGGAATAATGTCTCAGTAAGGCTGACTGTCAGTAATGGTAATTATTATTAATATTTCATTTTCATGTACAACATACAGCAATGATTTTAGAGAAAATGACAGCAAATGCAGGCTGCATGCCTCCGTTTATGGTGGCACATAAAACTCCAACCACAATATATGGCCATTCCGGTTTATTCAGTTTCAGGACTGTCAGGAAGGAGACGTTTGGAGCCTTTTCCTACAAAGAAAAGAGAGAACAAACAGAAAAACTATGTAAATAATTTCAATCAAAATATCTAATCATGATCATAATTTGATCAAAATACAATTTATTTGCAGATTTAACGTATTAAGGCTTTAAGTTCCTTTTCTTAAATCTAATTTATAAAGATGACACTCATAATGAGATTCATGGGACTTTGTAAACCGTTCTGTGTGGGATTTATTGAAATTACCTATAAAGAGAGAAACATATTCTGAGAAACATTCTCCAGTAGGGTTGTTTGTGTGTAAAAAAAAAAAATTAAATTGATTAATGGATTCATGAATGTAGGCCATTATTGTCTAGATTTAGTCTCTTACCTCCTCTGTCTGTTTCTCTTCATCCTGCTGATCTTTTTCTGAGCCACTTCTTGATTTCTGTCTGAAGAGTGTGTGATCATTCAGAGAGCTGACCGAGGGACTCTTTTCATCCATAATAATCTCCTCTTTGCCCTCTGTGTCCTCTGTGCTCTTAAACATCTGTGATTTAAACAAGGGAACTCAAAATAGACCCCAGAATTCATTTTCCCTGTGTTATCATGCACAATTGTGACCCTGGGCCACAAAACCAGTCATAACAGTACATTTTTCGAAATTGAGATTTATAAATCATCGGAAAGCTGAATAAATAAGCTTTCCATTGATGTATGGTTTGTTATGATAGGACAATATTTGGCCGAGATACAACTATTTGAAAATCTGGAATCTGAGGGTGCAAAAAAAATCTAAATACTGAGAAAATCGCCTTTAAATTTGTCAAATGAAGTTCTTAGCAATGCATATTACTAATCAAAAATTAGGTTTTGATATATTTACAGCAGGAAATTTACAAAATATATTCATGGAACATGATCTTTACTTTATGTCCTAATGATTTTTGGCATAAAAGAAAAATCTATAATTTTGACCCATGCAATGTATTTTTGGCTATTGCTACAAATATACCCCAGCGACTTAAGACTGGTTTTGTGGTCCAGGGTCACAATTCATCAGAGAACGCGAAATAAATATTTGACTTAATAATCTTTCAGCAAAATATAACAACTTGCTTGCCTCTGAAATATTTTTTTTCTGCTGCTAACCAAAGCAGGCAGGACCAATACCACTAGACTTAAATAATAACATGTTTCAGCATCAAACGATCCGGTCAAATCAAGATGGATAAACTGCATAACATCGATATGAACTGTGTCACATTGTGGAAGTTTAAAGGGCTGATCACAATGACAGTAATTCAACCATTTGAGATTGTCAAGTCACCAAGAGCTGCTCCTCCATACGTCAGAGCACTGCCCACAAGACAATAGACTCTGACAACCTCACATATATTTAACAGCAATGTGCCACAGTTGCATACAGAGATCATGTGTGTGTATGTATTGCACTGTTGGTTTCTAACCTGCATAGTAACAAGAGAGTGGTAGATTCCTTTTCTCTCCATCAGTTCGTCATGTGTGCCCAGTTCTACAATTTCACCTTTCTGGAATCCAGCAATGACATCAGCATTTCGAATAGTAGACAGCCGGTGAGCAACTATTATGGTAGTCCTGCCCAGCCTCACCTATACAGATGTAGTAAATAAAGACAGACAGACAGACAGACAGAGATTAATGCTGAGATTTATTTTTAAATAAATTTTATATTGCAATAATTTACATTCTATATTTAAATTAACGCAGAAACAATATAAAGACAGTATATTTTTAATATTTGTTTAATGGCATCTTTTTTTTTTTATGACTGAAGGCAAGTATAACTGAAACCAATACTACTGATGTCTCTAGGAAATTGTTCTTTTTTTCCTAATATTTAACCATTGACTATAGTAATTCAACATTAGGCTACGGTATAATTGAGAGCTATCAATTTTAACATTTATTAGACTGTAAAAAATAACTTCTAATTTAAGTGAACTTAAAACAATCTTCACATAAACCCATTTTTAATAAATGTCACATTTACCTCTGCCCTTCAGCAAGTAGGAAATATACACACATTGAATAAACTTTCCAAACACTAAATTCTAAATGAAATATAGATGAATCCTTAAAGCTACAAAAGTTATCGATTTCCTTTGTTTTCTTTTGTTCTTTGATTAACAGAAATCACAGCAGCTGGTTTATTAGGTTATTTGGCTGCTATAACTAAGAGCTGCCACTGCTGCACATGACGCGGATCTGACACGCATGCTCATAGTTTCATTCATGCTTTAATATGAAATGATACAGGCTACAGTGCATGCCGCCGTATTTGTGCCTACAATTGAAGAGCAATTGCTGCGAGCACAGTGTAACGGCTGATAGGATGGGAAAATTCATTTTTACTGACATATGGCCTGACAACATCTCATCTGACCACAGTTCACTGTTGTTCTACTGAAGCGCTCTCGTCACCTGTACCATATCTGTGCTTGTTTCACTAGCGCCTGTTGCTCAGGCGAAGTGGAGTGCACGTCTGAAAAGTCTCCTGTTTGATGTGGTCATAAAGACGTTCTGAGTCTAAATAAATGCAATTCTTGTCAAGAAATAAGAGACAGAAGCAGCAGTTGTGAGTGGGGTGGCCAACCCTAGCTCTGCCCCTGCATTAAATATTTTTAACGCTGTTAAACTGGAAAATGTAATTGCATGCATTAACGTGCTAATCTTGACAGCACTAATATAGATAGATAAATAGATATAGATATGTAGATACATACACACACACACACACAATATTTCCAGTGTTTTTCCAGGCCACTATATTTTTTGTTACCTTATCTAACGCTGCTTGCACAATAGTCTCACTCTCTGCATCCAGAGCAGATGTAGCCTCATCAAGAAGTAGGATTTTTGGGTTGCGCACAAGCGCTCTTGCAATAGCAATACGCTGCTTTTGTCCGCCACTCATCTGGGTGCCCCTCTCTCCAACTAGAGTCTCAAATTTCTGAAAATGAACAGAGATATTGGTCAGAGCCTACCTGATCAATCCAACTGATCAAATTACCTCCTCAAAAGTAAAATCATGTACATCTGGGAGCTTCATGATGAAGTCGTAGGCATTGGCTTCACGTGCAGCCTGTTCGATCTCCTCCTGGGTGACGTCTTGGCGGCCATAGCGGATGTTTTCTGAGATGGTTGTGGCAAACAGCACCGGCTCCTGGCTGACTACGCCAATCAGTTCTCTCAGACCTCGAACGTTCAGAGAGCGAATATCATGGCCATCTATAGTCACCTGAGGGGTTAGAGGAAAAGAAAATGGAAAGTTTGGATAAAGAACAGGAAGTTCAAGGAGTTTGTACCTCTCAGCATCTCTTTGTACTTACCGTTCCTTCCTGTGGGTCATAGAAGCGTTGTAGCAGCTGGATTGTTGTGCTTTTTCCACACCCACTGCTGCCCACCAAAGCAATGGTCTGTCCACTCGTGACTTTAAGATTCATGCCATTCAGAACCTACAAGCCAAAACAGAGCCATAGCTGGAGTCATTTCATTCTGTAAAGTTGTTTTGTTCAAATGGTTTTTAATAAATCGTTTGATGGTCCTACTTTCACATCCTGTCGTGAGGGGTATGTGAAGTGAATGTTTTTGAACTCTATGTTTCCTTTTACGACATCAAGTTTGTAGCCTTCCTCAGAGAAACTGTTGATTTTGGGTTCCTGTTGGTGAAAAATAGGATTATGAGAGAAATTTATTATTTTAAATACAAATTCCAGTAAGGGATAGAGGTACGTTCACAATCAAACCTCATTCAGACTAATAGACGTCAATATCACACTAATTGCTCTACACAAGAGAAAAATGGTTCCCTGTGGTCTTTTATTCATTAGATCTCAGTAGGGAAGCACCTCTGATCCTGAGACTTGGCCATTTTTCTTGGTGTTAAAACAATGAGGGGAAGTTATGCAACTTGGCTCTGGATTATTTTTGTGCACCTTTTTGTCCCTGGATTTTATCTCAAAGCTGCTGTCTGCTCACTGTGTGTGTGGTGTTTGTTTAAACTTGAACATCTGAGTCTAAATAAAGACAAAGTTTTGTCCCTTGTGCATGTTTTAATTGTTCAGGCTTGTCCTTCTTGGAACACTGAACAGAAGGTCAAAATCAAACAGTTTTGCTGCTCTGCTATGTTAAAATTTAAAAAAAAAAAAAACTAAAGCAATACGAGCTGCATTTTCTGAAGGAAGAAGGAGATATAGATTTACTGAACTTTCGCATGTGTATGATTGGTTGAATGATCCGTACTGTACAGGACAGCTGTAAGGATGTATAAATAACCAGAATATATCTGGATATCTCTATATAATTCAACAAAGTTAGGAAACAATACAATATACTTCAAAAGTCAGGCTTCCCAGCCTCATTTGATTATTGGATTTCCTTGACTTCTCCATGACTCATTCATTATTGTATAGGTATTTTTAAAATCATTTTAGAAAGAGTGCTGCATTCAAAAAACCCAGCTCTGCCATCACACAATAAAAATAAAAGTTATTTTAAATTGTAATACTACTTCATAATATTACAGTTTTATTGTATTTTTGATCAAATACATGCAGGCTTCATGAGCATTAAGAGACCACTTTCCAAAATAATCTTACGGACCTCAAAACTTTCAATGGTAGCATATGTATATGTTTAGTTTTTGAATCTCCATGCAGAGCATAACCAAAGAAATATACAATCACTATAAATTTCCATGACTTTTCTGGTCCTGGAAATCCCAATTTTCTTAATATTTACAGTTTTTCATGACCATGGGGACATGATTACATGCCATCTTTTTAATTAGTTATATTCTTGGCTTGCAGCATTTTAAAAGACATGCATATATTGTGTTGTGACCATTATTGCAGGAAAATTCATCTAAATTGGAATAAAAGACACAAACCACAAAAATCACAGTGCTATTTTTAGAGGGGAAGTGTTTTGTTGGTATAGATGGGACCATTTTTAACTTTTTATTGCAGGGAATAAAATACTAATATCCTGTCTAGCATCCCAGGTAGCCATTATATTATAGATCTTCTTCTGCACTGGGGACAGTTGTTTTTTCTTCCAACAATTATGTAACATAATATCCTGAAAGCATTAACGATTAGCTAACAAGGAGTTCACTCACGTGATCAATGATGTGGAAAACTTTGTGGGCGGCCCCTCTTGCACTAGAGAAGGACTGGATGTTAGGAGACGTTTGGCCTATGCCGAAAGCCCCAATTAGGACTGAGAAGAAAACCTAAAACAGAGGAACAGAAAATGCACTTGTGAGGCAATCTCATGCTTATTTAACGGTCTGCTTTAAGTTCCCATAAAGAAAAAATAACCGCGTGCTATTTATGATGTAATAATTTTTTGCGGTTTTCAAATCCTGTGATATTTGAAGCATGAACACTGTGACTCTGGGTTTTAATCAGAAGACCACAGAGTTTTGTGAAATTTTGTAATAACCCTGCTGTGACTCACAGTTAAAAGTATGCCGGCATTATACTCTCCAGCCAGGATAAGAGTGCTGCCGTACCAAAAGGCCAGTGCATAGGACATATAGATCATGAAGAATGTGAAGCCCATAGCAATGTTCACAGTGATGGCTTTCCTTATGCCAACGTTCTTGGCCTCCTCTAAGTTTTTGTGATACCTTTGAAGAACACAAAAAGAGTCATTTATTATCCTTTATGCAAAAATTATGATGATCAAACTGATTCCCCACCCTCTTCCCCAAGTTTTCCTATTCACCTTACGAGACAACAAATAGAATTAAACTTTCAAGACCAGACCATAATGTGCTAAAACCAAGTTGTCTCCTTTGTAGTCGTCTAGTTTTTATGTTTCTAAGATGGTTTGGCAAGTGAACTGGTTTTGCTTAGGTCATAGAAAAGTCAGGTGGTTTCCCACTCTGTGTCATGTACCACAAAACACATATGTCGTCATCAGACTTCCGCTGAGAAACGGTGCTGACGTTCTTTGACAAACAGGATGACTTTCAAACACACCTCAGTATCTCTTTCTTCTGTCCACCAAAGGCAAAGACAGTTCTGATGGATGACAGCACTTCCTCAGCCACTGCTCCAGCCTTGGCGTAGGCCGTCTGTTCGAGCGACGTGAATGATGTCATCACCTAATGAGGTAGGGATACAATGTTGCATTTTCATTACATCAAAAAAACTTGCAAAAATTTTATCCATCAATCATTTTTAATGTTTTTGAAACAAATCTCCTATGCCAACCAAGACTGCATTTATTTAATCAAAAACACAGAAAAAAAACAGTTTAACTGTTACAATGATGGCAATGCTGAATTTTCAGCAGCCATTACTCTAGTGTCACATGATGCTACAGTATTCATTCTAATATGCTGATTTGGAAGCATTTGGAAACATTTCTTATTAATAATGTTGAAAACATAATATTTTAGTGGAAAATATGATACTTTTTTCAGGATTTCTTTGATGAATAGAAAGTTCAAAAGAATGGCATTTATTTAAAATAGAAATAAATTTATAATATGACTGTCACTTCTGATCAATTTAATGCATCCTCGCAGAATACTTTTTTTTAAATCGTACTTACGCCAAACTTGCTGCTATAATATCTCTGTATTTGTCCTTGTTGTCCAGTTACGCTATTTTAATTCTCTTTTACAGCTAGGTAGAAATGTATACAGTAATAAAACCACAATAATAAACTAAAATAGGGATTTTGAGGGGCACCATGTGAGTCAGGAGCTTACTATAGATATAAAAATGTTAAAACTCTTTCTCTTCATATTCCTTTTTATCCCACCTTTGCAATGATAGCAGCTGAGATCCCGAGTAAAGGACTAACAGCGAGGATGACGAGGGTCAGCTTCCAGCCTTTGGCAAAACCAATGATGATGCCAGTTATAAATGTGGTTAGATTCTGAAGCAGCATGCCAAGCTTATCCCCAATGCCTTCATTTATTTTGTAGACATCACTGCAGAGGAAAAAAAAAAAGTGTGATGTAGGTGTGTGTCACTATGTGTCATATGTAGATAAATGACTCTTATTGTACGTCATACTCTGTGAGGCGTGTGTTGAGCTGTCCTGTCTCATTGACATCAAACCATCCGATCTCCTGTTTCATGATAGAGTGAAAGAACCTCTTTCGAAGTTTCTTCACCTGACGTCCTGCGGCAAGAGTCCAAAAGGCCACCTGCATATATGCCGCTACCAAAACTACAAATCCCATGATGCTGTAGTATATAGCATGCCTGAGAAGGAGAAACAAGACTATTATATACTAAGAAAGATTTTTAAATTAAATTAAAACGTGAAAGAAATTTGCAGTGTTCCAATGCAAAGCACAGTGGTCTTACCTTGTCATCTGCTCTCCTAAAGTCTCATTACTGGGCTCTGGGAAGGTGAAGTCTAGAGATTAAAAGACCATATGTTATTGTTAGTTTTGAGAAAACCTCACAGATTACCCTGTGAAACGATATTAGATTGATGAGGGATACAAATTATACACTCACTGGGTGGAAGGGTGATGTTCTTTAAATTCTCTAGTATTGTATTATCCACAAAGCTGTTTGTCATGTCTCCAAATACAATAACCATTAGAGGAAGTACTGCTCCATTAGCTATGGACATGACTGTGCCAACCAGCATCAGAAAAATGTCGACACCATCTGCATAGCGAAACTGACACACGGACACACTTCTTTGAGTATAAGTTAGTCTTAAAGCATTTTTGATATCTATTTTTATTGATATTGAAATTTTAATTGAATCTTAAAAATAAAATAATAAACTAAAATAAAAAGATCAGAATTACAATACCATGATGTGAGCATTTACGGTTACATAGTAAACCTGCAATCAGTGCCAAGATAGTTCAAGGGATTTAGTCTTAAAACATTTTAGCGAAAAGACTCCATGAAATTTCAGTCAACAAAATTACTTCTTCACCACATCCATTTTTAATTTGGGCTTATTTTAATCCAGGCTTATTTATTTTCATTTTAAATTGTGGTTATAATATTGCTGAAGTATTTCAAAAAAAATATTTTAAATAAAAGTATTTTTTATTAAAATGTTTTAGTACATACACCTTTATGGCTGTGAAATTATTATCAATCACAACAGTACTACAAATACTAATAATATATTTAATATTTCACTCACTATCTCAAACGGTCCCACCACCTCCACCTTTTCATTCTCCTCTTCCTTGCCATTTTGCTCACTGCTGGAAAGAAATATCACAATTAAGTTTGAAAAATTAAAAAAAGTAAACAAACAAACAATAAATAAATAATCTAAAATAAATTTAAATATTTTAATCATCCTGTATGTAACTATTTATAGTTTTTTACAATTACATAGTTATCCTTGCTGACTATAAATGATCTAAATCTTTCGTGACATGATGAGATTATATCCCAGGACATGAACCATAAACCATAATCACAAATCAAACAAATGTATTTGTAAGAACAAATGGCTCTTAAAACATCAACCTAACCTGCCGTGCTTTATAACAGTAAAGTCATTTACCTTACGTCTCCATTCTCCTCTTTTTTGCCATTTGATATTTTCAGTTTGTCCTTCTTGCCCATGTTTGCTGTTATCTTCAATGCTGATAGTCTGATTGTAGGTGTTAATCTGGAGTTAATGGTCTGGATGGGGCAGGTGGTTTTGTGCTGTGTTATATAAGAATACAATATAACACACCGTACAATCACAGACACCAAAACCCGTGTGAATAAATTCTGATGTAACCTTCCAGCATACACAGATGATTCCCTCCTACACAATATCTACCACGTTAACACGTCGCTTAAATTATAACTTTAAGGTGCTTTAAGGTGTTCAGAGTACTGAAATTAAAAAATTTGTCAGTTCACATTGAAATATGTGCGCTTTTAAATGTTCAAAGTCGGAGATTGTTGAATCATGTAGCTTTAAATACTGCCCCAATCAATACCGACTCTTAAAGATGTGGTCTCAGAATTTCCGTCCAAATACCATATAGTTGAAATCATACATTAATTTGGAATCTCATTCCAATAGAACGCGTTATTCACAGTGGAAGCTTTTAAATTGTGTCATTTGAATCTTTTCTATGACAGTGGCGACACCACATGTAGAATATACGTTAGTTTTAAATCAATTAAGTGACTATTATTTTGAACTAAAATTACGGTTGCCGTGCTAAATTTGTGGATATGATGAGTTTAACGAAAAATACATACTGCTCAGACGCTGTCGTCCCGCCCTGCTGTCCCAGCACACACTGACTGGTGCTCTGCTGCTGCGCCGCGAGAGCGCAGAGGATCTTCTGCCAGAGCGCAGGGGCGCGCACGATTATACAGCCTTGACTTTACTGCTACTGTTGCTGTTGCTTACATCATTTACGACGTCCATGTCTCACGGATGCCCTCCCTACAGTGCTTCTGGCCACTTTAATGATTCAAAGGATTTTAAAATGCATGTCTGGGATTATGTTTACCAAATTTGGCCATATGGCACATTCCACGAATGGTGCACTTGGTTTCCAGTTATTTTTTTTTCTTAAATATTAGAAGCACGTTTTTTGTTGTTGTTGTTGTAAGATATATTTGTTTTATAAACTATCATTAAAAAACCCCTAGCGTGAACAGTAGCTAGTTTTAAACAGGTCTGCACTGTAACACCCCTCCTCAAATGGGGATTTTGGCCTGTCCTATCAGGTCTTGACCTCGATTTTTTTCCCCCCAGCAGTTAAAATGACAATTAAAATCATACTATCATTACTTTCACATGATCTAACTAATATCTAATTCATTATATTATCTATTTAAATATGTATTTACATTTTTGAATCACCAAAAATGAACATAATATAGCCTCCAAAACCTTGTTACAGTGTCACATGATTTTACACATCATACATGTAATTTAATTTTATTCATAAATTTATTCATTTAATTTGTTCTAAAATGTAGTAATTTAATAATTCAATTAATTTCACCTTCCTTAAACATCTGCTGAACAAGAAGTTGTTTTATTTATTTTATTAAAAATGTCTGTTTTAAATGTCTTATAAAAATAGTGGATATGGTTAAAAAGATGACTTTCTAGATTGGTCACGGCTTCATGGTTAAGTCACTCAGGTCACAGGAAACAGGAAACAAACTAAAAGATGTTTTGTGTGGTTAGAGAAACCTGACTGAAAAAGTCTGCGTAGCAATTTCAAATTCCCCTCTTCATCAGAGACAAGAAACTAGGTCTGATTAGCTCACAGTCTAACACCCTATACAAGTTAATAGACTGTTAACAAACATTTTTTTCAGTATGAGACATTAACCACTAAACACGTTCTGTTAGCATATTTTTCTGATTAGTTATACAGGGTTTCTGCAGGTTTTTTGAAGGCAAATTGAAGACTTTTTTTAAAAAAAAGAACTTTAAAAGACCGAGAATACAAAATGAATAACTTAAAGAAAACACAATTCGTCAATATGTTCTCTAAATATCTAGGAAGCACACAATGAGATGTATTAGCAACACTTAGAAGTTTAAATATACTACTAATACTACTAGATCTTTATTACGTTATTTTGGAAATAACTTTAGTCTTGTTTTCTGAGAAACTGATCATGAGTTTATGAGTAAAGCAAGAACAAATATCTGAAAACGGGTTACAAAAAATAAACTTAATTCAATGGAAAAACAAGTTTCGTACCCACTAACAGATATTTGTTCTTGTTTCAAGCATAACATCACTTAATTTTGTTAAATTTCTCAAAAAAACAAAAAAAAACAACAAGGTTTCATATCTTCATCTCAAGTAATTGTCTCTTGATTTAAGGATATTTAGATATTTTAAATGGAAAAGACAAAATAATGAGGAACAAATACTGTGTATACAACATTAAATAGCCTGACTTTAAGAATTTAAAATCTGAGAAGTTTGACTTTTTAAGGCCTTAATTTGTGGAAGTTATAGTTTATGGAAGTTGTAGGTATGAATACAGTGCCAAATGCTCTGGTTGCATAACATGCAATAAAAGTTAATAGTAACAAAGGTGACATTACACAGCATATCTCATTATGAAGCTTGTCCATAACGAGACTGATCATTTTCACCATTTAAGGTTGTCACAGTTCATAACGGAACTTGTATCAGATCGCATATTGATATGAGATTTTTAGCATACATTAATTTGAAATCATAGATATTACTCTATTTAATGTCTGTTATTCTGCCTATACCTTCCTCTTATTTCAAATTTTGACCTTAAACACACTGAGGAGCATCAATCTATTATCATCACAATCATTAACTTTATATGGCCCACTCACAACCATAAAATTATGTGATGTCACATCCCTCTGTGATTTTACGTCTTAATGTTGCTTGTTAGCAAATGTTCGTAAGGTCGTAACCTGTGTGATAAAGCTAGATAAATAAAACATGATAGATTATTCTGGAAAAATACAGGAAATAAGGCAATCAAAACTGCATGCATGAATCAACTGTAAAAATAAATCCCATGTTTATTGAATTAAAAATACTGCATATGTCAATATACCTTCCTCAGTGCTTTGATCGAAAAGGCCATCCTCCAATCAGCCAGCTTTTTCCCTGCAGCAGCATTTACAATCACAATCTGAATTGTCTTGATACCAATATAAGACAGTACTTTACAGTAAAGACTTTACAGAGAATGTGTGTGTTTGTGTCCAATGCTAACGTCTGTACTGAGACCAGCCGATGTTCAATGGAATGTAATACACCAGACAGAATTTACAGGGAATTTTCAGCTCTAGAAACAAAGAGTTCTGAAATACAGTTTTGGTGTGATTGTATTTGAACAATCATTGATGAAATGTTGCATGGCAAAGTAATTAGGCACCAAAGAGATTCTGTAGGAAAAGATCAGGTCATCTATAGGCAGGCAAATTGAGCATGCATACAGCATCTCAGAGAAAGAAATCAGGACTCCTTCCTCAAGGCATCATCTCGTCATATCCGATTTCCATGCGTTGAACTGAGCATCTGAATCACAAAAGGAATGTACATCCACTTCATGTCAACTTTTAAAACTTCTTTTTTTTGTCCACAAAATTATAACATCCTTTCATCTTCATTGGAGTCTGTAAATTCTCAGATAGCCCAGCGAGCCTCAAAATGAGTTGTAAGTTGTAGTTCCGATCCAGATGCAGAGCAACAGAGGTCTGTACAGGTGTTAATGTTCACCCTGCAGAATCAAATCCTCACTCATGGTCAGTGCAAATAGAATTGTGCAAGTCTACATCATGTAGTGTCCCAGATTGGGTCCAAATGGCAAAAAAATCTTTTTTTTTTTAAATAATTGGTTTTTGTCTTGTTTCCCAATAAAAATAAGAAGCCATGAAAGTCCTTAAAATACATTTACATGAGAAGGAAAACGGCATATCTCACCCTATTTCTTTTACCCTACTATATATAATTTCTTATATATAAATATATAGGGTATATATATGTATATCATACCCTATATATTCAGAATATATTTTCAAAAAATAAGTCTTAATATGATATGCAATTTTTCTTCTCAAATTTATCTTGTTTTAAGGACACATATTTTTACTATTATCAAGACAAAATACTGAAAAAACAAAACAAAACTGTCCATAAACTTGCAGCCAGGCCAGCGTTTCCTTCCTGACTATACTTGGTGAGGAGCGTGGGGCTTCCCAGGGTACTGCTGTCTCCGTAAAGGCGGATGAGGGGCAGGTCTGTACAGATAAATAAAATTATCAGATTACACTTTTCCCATAAAC
The DNA here is from genome assembly GCA_039654775.1 of Spinibarbus caldwelli. Taxonomy (NCBI): domain Eukaryota; kingdom Metazoa; phylum Chordata; class Actinopteri; order Cypriniformes; family Cyprinidae; genus Spinibarbus; species Spinibarbus caldwelli. The sequence goes on from CM077227.1 coordinate 20,718,293, forward strand.
AATATTTTATTCACATGCATATTGTATAATATTCAAGAAAAAAGCATCAGTCCTCTCACCTGGCAGGAGCAGCAGCTGATGTAGGGTTATGTGAGTAAGATGATGAAGATGTGGCAGGTCCTGGATGTCCCAGCAGTGGGGGTGGAGGAGGGAGGGATGAAGGATCCACAGGGAGTGGTTTCTTGGGAACCGGAGGTTTAGGGGGAACAGGGTTCTAAAACAGGATGAGGTCATTATTTTTAAGTTCAATTTGCTATACATCATAGTTAAAAATAAAAGCAAAAGGACTGCACTGAGAGAAATAGATACTCTCAGATGTATCAGAACAAGAGCTGATTAGTGTGGTTAATAGAGGGTTACACTTTACTCGATTGTGGCGATACCTGTCGGGTAGAGAGGACAGGGTCAGGAGGGAGAGGCTTGCTTGGTGCAGCCGGTCGTGTTCCTGTGGGCTGAACGTACAGTCGCAGATGCAGCCATGTGACAGAGAAAGGCAAGCTCTGGGTGAGACTATCTTACTGTATCGTTTTACTCAAATCACTGGGGATCAATCAATTCCACCATGATTTTCCCTTGATCACAAAATTAATTTGTCCGAGACCAGACTGAATCATAGACCAAGGGCATGCACTGCACAATTGATTCCTCTGATTCATCCATGCAAGAGCTAGACAAATATCCCTGTTTTCACTGTGCAGAGAGATTGGGAGAGATAAAATGCATGTATAATATGCACATGGGGAGCAAAGACTTTGTACTAAGCTTGAACTAAGGTTAAAGTAAGCTTAACACTGTTACTTTGATATCATATACTCTCACATAATGTTTAGTACATAAAGTATTTCTGCATAATGTATCACAAAATAGTTTTTACAAACCAGTTATTATTAATAGTGATGTTATCCACCCTTTTAACTGGTCAAATTTTATTGTGGAGGGTGATAATATATCTAGTGGTAAAATGGGCACAAATGCTGTTTTTTATTTCACTAATGTTCAGCGTTTCAATTAAGCTATCATCAGGTGTGACAAAGTGTTTGAAACGCTCATAAATAACTACCTGAAGTCATTGCTTCTAGTGTCGGTGTAAATATATATTAACTCTACAGGGGCAATCATTTTTTTCACACAAGGGCACTACGTTATATACATTTTAAAATAAATATGAAATAATTAACAGTTATAAATGTCTACATTTTTACATCTTTGTTTACATCTTTTATTTTTAAATTTATGAAATCATTTTAATAAAATTTATAATTCAAATTTAAATGTCATTTTAAAATGTATTTTACTATTTTTTTATTTTATTTTTTAACTTAATTACATTTTTGTACTGAATTTAACATTTTTAATTTTACAAATATATATATTTTTAATTTATTTATTATTTATTTTAATTTATTGAAGAATTTCATTCAATTTCCATCCATCCTTTTTCCGAACCGGTTGTGGGTTAATTTAATTTTTGCACTTTTATACTTAATAAAAATCACTATGTGTAATTGCATGTTGTCTGTTAATGAATATTAGTATCCCCCTATTATGGTTGTGATCCTGCTAACCAAAAAAAAAAAAAAAAAAGGTGATTACTAATGAAAACGTGATTAAGGTAAAGCTATTAAGCATAAGCATTCAAGTCAACTGAACTTTACTTACAACTGGAAGTGCACTTTATGATGAATTAGATAATAAAACATTTTCTTTATGGTGATATTCAATAAAACATTTTCTTTATGGTGATATTTGAAAATATTCCAGATTACATATGACCTCTTGCTCTCCCCCAGTCTGATCTCACAGAGAACCTGGATCTCAACACACTCCATTCACTCTAGAGGAACCATCAGCCCATCCACATGCACAAACCACCATCATCTTACTGTTAAACCCAAATGACAGGGACACAATCACACCTCCACATGCAAAACCACACAGAGACATGGACCACAACTAGGAACATGGAGTGAGTTTCTAAAGGTAGACACTTTGGGCCAAGACACAATAACAGACACAGCCAAACATGGCAGCTAGCAGCAACTGCTCGCTCTACCTTGCACTGCATCTTGCTCTCTGAGGGGATGGGGTCAGGAGGGAGGGGTTTGGTGGGAGGGGCGGGCCAATGCCCCACCGACTGAAGAACCAGAAAGAGCAATAAAAACTGCATTGGTTTGTGTATATCACACACCGCTACATCTACCAGAACACCTCCATACATCTCTATTCCTCACAAACTTTGTGAGCAGCAATGAGATTTACCTGTGCAGGTTTAATGACAGGATCAGGTGGAAGAGGTTTAGTTGGAGCAGCAGGCCTGTTTTGGACCTAACAATAAGACAAAAGTGTTGCGGAGGGGGTAGTAGAGAGGGAGTGGACTTTTATTGCACATGCATGTTACAATAAGGAAAGTTAGCTGTTTTATGCAAGACAGTAAGCCAATAATAACTGGCTGGTATTGTTACTAAAGCAGCAAAATGTAACTGTCAGATATTTATGAAGTTTGTGTAGAAAAACAAATTCATGCAGGGAATGTTTGACAGAGGAGCAATATATGTTACATACAGAGAACAAAAGCATTTGGCTGTAATTTTACTGCATCAAGCACATTTTTTCATGATAGAGTCAACCAGACCAATTTTGTTATCCAGGTGAAAGAGCAGGATTATGACTATAAGCCAAATACTGTGTATCAGCCCTCAGTAGCTCTAACTGACCTTCTAGAACTAGAATTTTGCCTCTGTCCTAGTTACTCACCAAGAAAATAATTAATCTACCACAGAGAACCACATGATACATTCTAGGCTTGGATCATTACCAGAATGTTCACTTTGATACGATACCAGATTCTGTTATCTCAGTATTGATATATATGTACCTTGGCAACAATTAAACAGCCTAGGGAAACTGATAAAATGAGACTAGGACTGTCAATATATTCATTTAATAAATTTAATAAAAAAATATTAACTTGTATTATTTAAAAATGTAACTTATTTTTACTAGTTTATTGGTTAAATATTTAGCTTTTTAGTTCCTTTTTTAAGAAAAAAAAAAAAAACTCAAGGAGTGTTGGGTTCATCCATTTATTTACTATTATTTCCTTTTTCTGATTTATAGATAAATTACAGAATTCACACTACTGTACAAAAGTTTACGGTCTGTAAAATATTTTTAAAGAAATTACTACATTTATTCATTAAGGGTCAAAACTGATCAATGTTACATGTTATTTTAAATAAATGCTGTTATTTTCAACTTTTTATTAAAGTTTTGTGCAACATTGATAACAGCAAGAAATGATTATTGAGCACCAAATCAGCATATTAGACTGAAGACTGGAGTAACTGGATTGCCGGTTACAGCTGCTGAAATTTCAATAAAATTTCACAATATTTGTGAAGCCTTGTGAGCATAAGACACATCTTTCAACAAAAGAAGAAAGAAGTGAAAAAATCTTACAGACCCCAAAATTTCATTTACCACCAGTCCGCCATTTTCCTCTCTCTGGACACGGGGACCTCACTGTGACATCTTTTCTGTATTTCTGTGCAGACTCTCAGTAACCCTATACACCGCATTAAAGAAGATCATGCTCCAGTAATTGTATCCCTGGAGCACCACTGTTTTTCTGTAGAGCAGATGTACTGTACCTTGCTGATAGCCTGAGTGAGAGGGATGTCGCTCTGGTGGGGCCACTGGTATCTGAGCGGCTGCACCTGATCTCCATTCCGAGTATTTGCAAGCTCCATGGCAGGAGTCCTGTGGGGAAAATACAATATCTTCACAATATTACACTCAAAATAATGCTACACTTTTCAGCATAAAGAAATTAAATATGATGAGAACTATTTGTTGCTGGTCAACATTACATAAATTTAAACCAATAATATCAGAGGGAATTTAATGTTACAGAACAACAAGCATCTCACTAAATCTACTTCACATACACCAGTACTGTTGTGTAACAGGGAACTGGAGATCTGTGTGAGAAAGACAGCTAGCAGGGAGACACTTAACATTTAAAACTAAACAAACATTTTTTTCTCATCGAACCAGAGTAGACCAAAAAAAAAAAAATGTAAGAAACTCTTATGCTGGAAATATTATAATGCACATAACCAGAGAGGAGCTTGTCAAAGACAGCCAATGCTAAGCCAATTTTTATGATTTTATTTCATTTTTATCATTGTCATTCAAAGCTCCTGCTGGTGAGAGACAAATGTTCAGCTACACGAGTATAGCGACTGCTACCACATGGCTTGTTTTGCACCACGAAGTGAAGCTCCACATTCACAGAGATACCTTCGGTTTTCCTGTTTCACACAGTATTCAATATAGGCCACCGAGACCCCACTGCACCGTGGGTAAAACACAGTAAAATAATATCATCATTAATGATTAATAATATGATCTTTGACTGTAATGAAGGATCTTATCTTTTATCTGATATTAACACCTAAGGTTGTAATTTCTGTCTGGCTGTTGTATTTTTATGGTACCGGTGTTTTCTACAGTATGTTTGTGCCAAACTCTTAGAAATGTACTCTTTGTATTCATTTTGGTTTGATTTTTTTTTTTTTTTTTTTACTTTTATACCATAATACCAAAAATAATTATTTCTACATAATAAAAGATTTTGCCAAAGGTTTTCTTTATACTAATTTCATTGCTTTTTTCCTTTATTATGTTGTCAGGACTGTTCTTTCACCAGGACATTTATGACTCATCTTTTCAAATTAATTTTAATTCAGAAATTAAAAACATGCTTACATTGCATTCAATTTTTATGTATTTTTAAATAAATTGTTTAAATAGAAAATACTAAATAAATTATTTATAATTTATCTCATGTTATTTGTCATTGCTGCTTAACACAGGCTGAAAGTGATGTGAGAAAAATTGCTTTAATAAAGTACGTCATCTTTTAACCTCTGTGTCATTCTGTGTTTTTCCCAGTCTTACCGGCTCTGTCGGCTCTTGTTGAAGGGGGTGTGGCCGAGGTACACAAGGCCTCGTCGACAGCGGGGGAAACGGAGGGCGACAAACAGCAGCGAGACCGGTAACACAAACAGGAAAATGACCAGCAGAGCCACCCGCGCAGGATCTGAATCTGTATACAGACAAAAACCAGGCTAAACTCTACCACGCCAATGTAAGCAATGTGATGATGTGTTACTTACTGAGCCCAAATGTCTAATGAATCAGTGTGTGTGTGGTACCTCTGGGCTGTCGTGCAGGACCGCTGTCCACACTGCCACCGGTTCCAGAGTATCTGCAGTCAGGGGGAGCCCAGCCTTCATCACAGTGACAGTTCTTATTACTGTTACACACCTACACAAACAAAGACACAAGACAGAGAAAAAAACTGACAAAAATGACTGCATTTGAAAAACTTAAAAATGTTTATAATTCTCTGAAGTGGCAGTGTCCGCTCCTTCCCTCCCCCCTCCTCACCCCGTGGCCATTGCACTTCCTGCGGCATTCCTCATCACCAAACATGGACACGTCCCGGCACTTTTGGTCAACACATGCCTGAGAATACAATGTTACATATATATATTTCAAACACGTTTTTTAAAAAAAAAATTTTTTCTCTAAAGGACTATAAATAAATGCATATATATTTAACATTGTAAAATATTACTGTTTAAAATAACAGTTTCTATTTCAATATATGTTAAAGTGTCATTTATTCCAGTGACGGCAAAGCTGAAATTCAGCAGCCATTACTTCATTCTTCTGTGTCGCATGATCCTTTAAAATTCATTCTAATATGCTGATTTGTGGTCAAGATATAATATTTTTGTGGAAACCATTTTTCAGGATTCTGTGATGAATAGAAAAAAAATAAAACAACAAAAAAAATCTTCCTAAATCTCTTCTTATGGTAAGAAAATCTCTTATTATGGAATGTACTAATGACTCAACATGATTAATGACACTAAATCTACAGCAGAATTTCCGTATTAAATAATTAACAATCCTAAAAAGACACATTTTATGGACACCCACCTTGTTGGGCCCACAGGCCGTTCCCTGTGACACCATGGCTGGGTCCGAAACATCATCACCCAGATTAAAATAGGCGCCCCGGCAGGTAAAGTCACTCTGGTTCAGTTTGACCGTTGTGGTCAGAATCTCAGCGTTGGAGCCCAGCAGAGGACGCTCATTTCCACCCTGACACTGGATCCTACCACAGTGCACATCCCTAAGCAAAACAGAGCCCATTTAAAACAAAGGTTATATATCATATTTCCATAAGATCCAATGTAATTGGATGTAAACAACATTACAGCATAGTTTTAGCATATTTTGTTCTAAATATGCTTCCACAGTTTGCAAATAAATCACAAAACAGGCAGTTAGATCATAAACATTTTAGGAAACAATCATGATCATGTCAGTGCTTGAAAATCATCAGATTCCAGGCTACATGTCCTCACCATTTCAAACAGGGGATGTAGGAACCATTGGGCATCTGGCCACAGTTTCCGTACTTATTGCCCTGCTTATTCACTGAGGAGAAGCAGATGGGTGGAGCATGGGTAGAGTCTTAGAGGGATGGAGAGAGCAGAGAATCAACCACAATAAATCTAGACTCTAGGTGAGAATCATCAGATTCTTCATTGTGAAGCATGTGACACTCACTCGGTCCCCAGAGCATTTGGCATTGCTCGTCCAGACTGGCACACACGCCGCTGTAGCAGTACGACGATCCGTCCTTGCATGATTCTCCGTTCTGCAGAAACACATTAGGAGGACAGTAGGGCGACGTGCCGGTGCAGTACTCTGGCAAATCACACTCTCCCAACGGCTCCCGACATACTGACCCTGCCACACGCAGCTGCAGGGAAAGAGTTGGATGGGATGCGGTGAGAGAATGGCATTAGCAGCGCATGTCTAAGTGCGTAATCATATGCACCTTTACAAACCTTGCAGTTCTCACAGCAGATGCCATCAGAAGAGCACTGGGCCCCGGGAACCAGTTTACATGTGCTGGCATTGCAGCAAGGATCATTACATTCCTAAACACACACACAGACAGGAAGCAAATTACAGAGGTGAAGAGCGTATTACTACATTTATTTGTTTTACAATCCTATAGTCTGACATGTTCGTTAGAGTTTGTCATCAAATTCTTAATAGCCCTGATAATTGGGGGAGGGAATTGTTCGTAATCTCACAATTCTCAATTATGAATCAAATTTTGATTTCATATTAAAACTATTGAATTTTCCTGCAATGGGTCAAAATTGAATTGTTGAGAGAAAAAAACAAAAAAAACAGATATGTGACATGGTGTACATTTTATTACATTCAGAAATAAATGTAAAATACTGGTAAATAAAACAAAATGTTTAGAAACATTATAAAAACTATATTTTTTTAATTATAAAACTATATAACTACATATTAGTTTTTTCTTCCCTCACTCCACAACAAATCCTTTAAAGTCAATAGTATTTAGAACAGAACAGCAATTAAAAATGTAAAACAAACATAAATTATAGTACCATTATAAACATTTATTATAACCACCATTTATTATGTCTTCTGATGGCAGCGTTCAATGCGAGTCTCAATTTTTAACTTTATTAAATGTATGCATCAGTTTTGTCAAATTCTTACATTTAATCAGTAAACTCATCCTTAATAAATTCCCAAATCATAAATTCTGTACCACTCTCACAGTTGACATGCACCTTTTTTGTTCCAACAATATTACATTATTAACTAATATTTAGAATCAAGATTTGAAACTTTTTAAATCGATTCAAACTGGTAGAAGATAAAATTATGAATCGATTCATTTGTGAATTTATTTTTACCCCACCGCACCTCTACTGATGATGATAATGTTTGCTGTCAGAGACAGTTAACCCTCCAAAAAAGAGAATATTCTGTCATTCTTTACACATCTTCATGTCATTCCAAACCTGTATTTCTTTCTTTCCTCTGTAAAACAAAGAAGTCTATTCTGCTCACCAAGCCTGCATTTATTTGATCCAAAGTACAGCAAAAAACAGTACAATTTTGAAATATTTTAGTATTTTTAAATAACTGTTTTCTATTTGAATATACTTTAAAATGTAATTTATTCCTGTGATTTCAAAGCTGAATTTTTAGCATCATTACTCCAGTCACATGATGCTTTAGAAATCATTCTAATAATCTGATTTGCTGCTCAAAAAACAGCTACTATTATTATTATTACTACTACTATTATTATTATTATTATTATTATTATTGTGTTGAAAACAGCCGAGTATAATTTTTTCAGGTTTCTTTGATGAATATAAAGTTCAGAAGAACAGCATTTATCTGAAATAGAAATATTTTGTAACATTATGAATGTCTTTATCATCACTTTTGATCCCCACCCAAAGAATTCTGAAAAAAATGTACTCAACTGTTTTAAATATTGATAATAATAATAATAATAATAATAATAATAATAATAATAATAATAATAAAACAGCAAATCAGCATATTAGAATGATTTCTGAAGGACCTGAAGGAGTATTGATGATGACAATTTAGCTTTGATCACAGGAATAATTAACATTTTAAAATATACTCAAACAGAAAAAAGTTATTTTAAAAAGTAATAATATATTATAAAAATTTACTGTTTTTGCTATACTTTGGATCAAATAAATGCAGGCTTGGAAAGCAGAAGAGACTTCTTTTAAAAAAAAAAAAAAAAAAAAAAAAAAAAAACACCTTACTATCCAAAAGTTAAAAACCTTACTATCCAAAAACTTTTGACTGGTAGTGTATTTGTTCCACAGAAGAAAGTAAGTCATACAGATTTGGAAAAACATGAAGGTGAGTAAATGATGACAGAATGTTCATTTTAGGTGAACTATCCAATTATGCAGTTGTCACATTCACTTGAAATATAATTTTTGGATCAGGAACCAATAGGCAGAAGACATTTTCTTACATCCAGGAGGCCGCAGTCACACTCCTCTCCTTTCTCCACGTACAGGTTCCCGCAGCGTGGACCTCCCAGAAGACTCTCTGGCTGAGGCACGTTAAACAGACACATTCCACCACCGTGCAGTAGACTGAGAGAGAGATCCCGTTCACTGCAGCTGCTGAAGAGCTGACCGGGCATAAACCTGCACATGGGAGCATTTACTGCGTACTGCACAATTTATCACCAGCCCTAGATTATCAGACAGTCACAAACACTCACCCAGTGGAGGGCTCCATGATGCAGCCCCCAAGCCGAGGCTCATTCTGGCACTGGCAGCGCCTCTCGGCCGTATCGTGACTCATTCCCAAGTTGTGACCCAACTCATGTGCCACCGTTGACGCCACACCTAACACGCTCACCAGGTGATCCTACAGTACAGGAAGCACAGGTTAATACTGAAATACAAGACTTTAGTGCATAAAGACCAAGAAGACTAAACAAAAGATTTCTCTCACCACATTCACTCCCCCTGACCGATCCTTTGAGCACATGGAGGACTGAGATGCCATGCCGACTGTCGTCCCATCAAATGATTCACCCCTAAAACATAAAAGCAAATTATGATTTACCATAATTATTAAAATCCAATGAACTGGTGCCTGTATTTTCCACAATGTATCTTAGGGCTGCACGATTATGGCAAAAATCATAATTGTCAATTATTCACTTGAAATTGTAATTGCGATTATTAATTACGATTAACACAATTTACATTGAATGATGTTTATACCATTGTTTGAAGCAACTGCATATATTTTTATATGAAAATAAACAAGCTGAAAACATTTAAACGGAAAAACTTTTATTGTTTTTCTATAGTATTAAGCCTCAAATGTCAACTATTCATTGGATTGGTTTCTTCTTTAAATTATAAAAAAATATGCATGGTATTATGATGTCAAACTAAAACTATAATTAAAATAATGGAAAAAACCCTTAAGATAGCCTGTAGAAAAAAAAACACATCTTAAGCACTCAGAATAACATAAGTGGACTTTGAACGATTATTGCCTTTTTGAACGATTACATAATTGTGGCATCATTGTGGCATCCATAATTGTTAGAAATTCGATTAATTGTGGAGCCCTAATGTATCTGGACCTACATGATGAGCTGTGCGTTGTCATGCCGTAGTCGTGGTAGAAGCTCCCTGGTCCTCCAATCCAGGAAGCGGTTTAGAGTTTCAGTGGGATTTTTATCTACTTTAATTTTGTCCTGGTCACTCCAGATCTCCAAACCCAGCAGAGCCACACGTACATTCAATGGCCGGTAGAACTGAGACAGAGGGGAAGACAGAGATTTAGAAGCAGACCAAGATTCACAAGTGCTTTCAGTACAATGCACAGTAGGGCAACTAACTGAAATAAATAAGTGTAAGTACTAAAATGAATAAAGATAAAACTTAAATAAAATAAATTCCCAGATTGTGACCTGCATGCTTTGAAGATTTTTTTTTTTTTTGAAAGAAAGAACAGAATTAATACTTCAGCAAGGACACCTTAAATTGATCAAAAGGAACAGTAAAGACATTTATAATGTTACAAAAGATTTCTGTTTAAAAGAAATGTTGGTCCTCTTTCTATTTTTCAAAGAATAGAACAATGTTTAAACAATGGCACAACTGTTTTCAACATTGATAATTAGAAATGTTTCTTGAACACCAAATCATGTGACACTAAAGAGTAATGTTAAAAATTCAGCATTCATTTTTTTAATTCTGCAATATTACTGTTTTTACTTTACTTTTGATCAAATAAATGCATCCTTGGTGAGCCTAATAGACTTCTTTCAAAAACATTTAAAAAAAATCTTACCGACCACAAAATTTTCATCAGTACTTGCAAATTTAGAAATAAAATTTACCCAGTCTACTTGGTTTGCCACATCCAACATGCGGTAGATCATGGTTTTATTATTCTTCTGATAATTCAGATACTGTGAGGAAGAAACAGAAAAAGAACAAAAACAGACTCAAAAAACCTTAAATATTAAGACATTTAGGGCCAGATTTACTAACAGGTCTGTCAGCTGTTAGTAAATCTGGCTCTTAGACTGTAAAACAATTAAGAGTAGATGTGATGCAGTATATGTACCAGTAGAGGGAGCAAGTATCTCACAGCTCTGTGTGTGTGGTGAGTGTGTGAGAGACAGAGATTCCTCTACTCTTACCTCTTTATGATCCGCCACCAGCACCAGCTCAATATATTTGGTCTCTGAGAGAATGTCTCTCTTACTCTGTCACAGCAGGAAAGGATCAGGAGAACAATCAAACAAATGCACATACCTATAAATACACTACGCAGTACGCACACACAGCATGCTCACCCTGTGTGTGTGTGGGATGATCTGAATGGGAGGAATAGAGGTGTGTGACACTCCACAATCTCTAGACTCGGATGTTTGCGAGTGTGTGGGGTAGATCACATGCATCCATCCTTCTTCCATTTCTCCACTCCCTTCCTCTTCTTTTTCATGCTTTTCTTCCTCAGGATGCAGCTCAAAGCTCAGTGTGGCGTTAATGACTATCACTCCTCTGTGGAGAGAAAAAGAAGTGTCATTACTGGCGTCATTACTAATACAGACCGAACATCATGTTAACACAAACATCTGATACAAACATATGGTAAATGTATATTCAAATCCATTGTATGGGCTATAAATACACACAATTCAAAAGTTTGAGGTCAGTGGAATTTTTATTGAAAAAAATAAATAAATACTGTTATTGTGTAATGATTCATTAAATTAAATCAAAAGTGATAGTAAAGACTTAAATTGTTTACATTGTATAAATTTTAAATAAATACTGTTCTTATAAACCTATTTTAAAAATATATCACAGATTCCAGCCTAACGGTTTTCAACACTGACAATAATAGGAAAGGCTTCATGAGCACCAAATCAGCATATTAGAATGATTTGTGAGGAATGTGGCACTGAAAACTGAAGTAATGGCTACTGAAAATCCAGCTTTGCCATCACTTGGTGAGCTTAAGAGACTTTTTTTAAACTATAGTGTATGTGCTTCCCAAGTCATTTTGGGTACTAATTTGATAATAATAAATAATGAAATCACAAAACTGATCTTAAACCCATACACAATCTGGTAATTATTATGGTAAAGGTCAGCAGCCTTTGATAATCTGTTAAGAAATACAGACTCCTTTCTCGTATTTCCTCCATTGCTTTCACACTCTCTTTCACATTCTTTCTGACTAAGTAACAACTCAATGACCACTGAAATCTAAGCTGGTCTTACTGTTTACTAATAAACTGAGTCGCAAAATTTTTAAAAGTTTAGCAATGACCATAATTCGGTTAAATCTCTAACAGGAAGTGGTAAGATTTGAAAAATGTAAAGCAAATATTACCGTAACCCAGAGCAGGAGCTGAGTACCACACGGGACTGAGGGAAACCTTGCACTGAACCATGATAGTAACAATGCGTCTGAAACAGAAACAAACTCATGTTAAGTTGCATAAATAACTGCATCATTCCAAAAAGCACTATAAGATATATGTACACTAGTGTACAAAGGACTCAACTCACCACTGCATTCTCCTTCATGGACACCCCAGTTCCATTTGGCAGGTAGTAGAACACGTTAGGCGGCTTTGGCAAAAGATCTCTGCAAACAGACAAATGTTCAAATATGATGATTTATGCAACTTCAATAGATGCTGATTATGCACACAGGAAATGACTTACTGGTTTTTCTCCAGGTCCAAGATATACAAGCTGCTTCCCACTTGTAAACCACACTGCAATCTGTCAGGGTGACCATTCTGGAGAGAATGAGACAGACAGATTTCATGTTACAAAGAGATTATTTGAATAGCGAATTTGTTATATGATATAACAAGGCCTGTTTATGAGCCCTCTTGCTCCACCTCAGCAAATGCTACAAATAAATGTTTACTCCGATCAGTACAGATGCGATCAGGTTTTCAGAAAAATCACAAACAAAACATATTTTGTTAAACCTGCAGAGCATCAGTATATTTCTTAATTTCTAGAAACACTTTTGCCTCAGTAATACCTAAGTATCCCTTTATTGACAAATTTATAGTTTTAATTAATATTACTGTTAACAATTAATAATGCTAAATCATACCATCACATTACTTAATAATGTAATTTTATTAGTATTACTGAACTAAAAAAAATATAACAGTGAGTACTAGCACACATATTTTGCTATTAAAGTGAACAGAAAGATTCTAAATATTATGAGTTAATCTATAATTTAATCTGTTGTATAAATTTAACAAAGCAGAAAGACAGTCTTTCCAAGTACCCTGAACTTCTACACACACCTCTGATTTGGAATCACTGCATCAGCACATGGCCAGAGGAAGAGATGGGTTCTCTAAGAGGATAAAATAGCTTCATTTTAGAGGGTGAACTGGGCTATAAACAGACTTCCCCTCCTCCATACTCTTTCTGAGCCTTTCTCTCATCTCACTTCCTATTCTAAGCACCTTTTCCTGCCATTCTATCACATCCCTTTGGCTCACACACACATTCAGCAGCCTGATGAAAAAGTGAAACCCCACTCAGCTTCCTGTTATACCATTGCTGCTGTTTCCTGCTTTTCCCCAATGTGCTAATGGGAACAGCTTACTTTATTGACCCCTCCTTCTCTCAGCCAATAAAAGCAGGTCTATATGACTTCTAACTTGTCTCTCTTTCCCTGTTAGTCAATGTAAGCTAAACAGCTCTCACAGCAAACTGACTTTAAAAGGAAAGGTTACATTTGTTCCCTCTATTTTTTCTGGAAGTCCAAGCAAGCTAGTCTAAATTCTCTCTTTCTTTAAAGGCAATCCTGAATTTGTAGATGTGAAGAACAAAATGTGATCACACACAAGCACACACTTAATCTGATTAAATGCTAATGCCACATTAGAGTGGAGATGAAAAATTACTGAGCATAAAATAATAAACACCTAAATTATGAGAAGTGATAGTAAAAGTGGAGTCCGTTTGGAAACTTTGCCGGAACCTCATTTTTAGGAGACTTCCAAGCATGTGGTGGGTGAAGGTCAAGTTCACTCTTGAGAGTATCTGGATGTAGCTCAAATAGACTGAGTAAAAATATTGATTTTGTGATACTCGTGATATTCGTGAATAGATTCCTATTGATTTTTTATTCCATGTTAGTATTCCTGCACTGCTTTTCAGCAGCAGTGCATTCTAGCTACTAAATCTTGTCCACGTAGCTGTGTGCAACGTAGAGTGTTGACCGGAAATCCAAATTACAAACAAGTGACTTTTATAAACAGGTTCATTTTAGTGAATCCAAAACATAAATTGCAACCACATAGCACGATTCATGAACAAATGACTTGTTTGAACTGGCCTTTTTAATTAATCATTTAAAAACTATTACATAAACAGAAATTGAACTAGATTCTGTTTAGTTATGAAAAAATAAAAAGTAAAAAATAGTGTTTATGCCAAGTTAAAGGGTTCTTTAATAATTTATAGGATTAACTGAGAATTTCTTTCATGTGTAAGCAAAATACAACAACAATAGACTGAAATACTCAAAATAATCAGAGTTCAATCATGCATTTGTGAATCAAGAGTTGTGAATCTGAATTGAATTCAGGATATCAGGACGTGTATTGATTTATTTATTTTTTTCAAATCTAACTTTATTTCTTATTATTACAGTGGCCTTACTACATTGATGTTAACTAACATTAAATTGCCGTTGGCAAGTATTTAAAAGTTGCATCACCTTCAACAGTAGCTTAAAACAATAAATAGATAGCGGTTTGGTTACTGGTTTACTAACTTTATTTTCTCTGCCTGCATTAACAAGGAGATGTAAGCTGGAAAGGACAGTTGTTTAAGAGGCAGAGCAATGTTATGATGACAATTTTCCTTACATAACATGAATGCGCAAAAGAACTTGGAAACTGAATTAGGAAAGTAAACAGGGTCAATTTTGATTTCATGTCTCAAGACGGTTGTGCTGAAATCCTGGATGGATGTCAGACCTCCTACAGCTCTCTCAGATCTCATCCAGTCTCTTGTGAAAGCTTTAAATGCTCTTAAAGATCTTGTGGAGCTGCTGAAAAGGTTCATCAAAAGGTCATGAGACTGACATCACAAGAGCATCACTCTCTAAGCCACATCTGCAGTCATTTACCAAGCTGCACAACACACCCATACAAACACTTTCTCCAAAGATCGAACCTCTGGGCTGTTCACAAAACTAAAGCCTACATTCAACCATCAGATACTGTTCAGGCATTGTTCAGGTTTCCTACAAAACCACAGGCATCTATTTGTAGGCTATACATTTATTGCTATCAGATGGTTCTGGTGAGCGCCTTTCCTATGAACTCCTGGGAACAGACTGCAGTTCACTGGGAATGGGTGGATCGCTCGTCTCTGAACAACCAGGGCCAAGTCAAAACTAGTGACTGAAGCAAACAAGAAAAAGAGGGTTTGTACGTGTGTACTTTTCAGACAGTCATCCCAAGCATACGTGTTCTCTTGAAGAAACAATGTCATAAAGGTTTGGAACGACATGAGAGTGAGGAAATAATGACAGATTGTTTTCTTTTTTTGGTAAACTATCCCTTTAACCACTCCATCCCTGAATACTCATTACTGCTTCTCTCTTTTCCCCCTTCTCTCTTTCTTTTCTCTGCCTCAGCCAATCTGTTCTCCTCTTTCTCCCTCTATTCTGTTACTGCCTTCTGCACCGCCCTCTCTTTTTCTCCCCCTCTTTATAAGCCTCTCTTTTTCAGTCTGAGGTAATGTCCCTGAGCACATGCTTTATGCAACGCGATGACCTCAGCAGCTGATGAATGCTGGGTGGGGTACTTTTACTGAGGCTAGCAGAGGGTGATGAAGAAAAAGAGCGTAAGAGAAGGGGAGAATGGGTGGAGGAAGAGAACTGCACCAGAACTCATAGTTTGCCTGTGCCTTAACCTTGGTCTATATGAGACCTTCTCATATGGGTTTGGTTTTGATTCTTTTATTATTACTACTACTACTACTACTACTACTACTACTATTATTATTATTAATTTCTGGAATTGTTTCAATAATAAATGTAATAACATTTTGTGATTTAACTGATTCACTTCTTTTTTTGTGAATTACCACTGACAAATAATAAATGTGTATCTACATTTACAAATGATCATATTAACAACTGCAATATCAGTTCTTGGTTCATGCAGATGGACGTGGAGAAATTAAAGGCATGTGACTGAGTAAATGTGTGATTCATAAGTGTTGATGATTCACTAAAAAGAACTAGCTCATAGAGAAAGTTCACTGGTCACACTTTTTTTTTTATTCTATAAAAAAAGATACGACTCGAATTCACACACTCAGAAATCACACTTCATTCATCACACCAGTATGTTTTTGATTTGCTCATAAAAGTCATTCACTCAAGAAATTTTTTCATTGGTAGCAATGTACAGGTGCATCTCAATAAATTAGAATGTTGTGGAAAAGTTCATTTATTTCAGTAATTCAACTCAAATTGTGAAACTCGTGTATTAAATAAATTCAATGCACACAGACTGAAGTAGTAAGTCTTTGGTTCTTTTAATTGTGATGATTTTGGCTCACATTTAACAAAAAAACCACCAATTCACTCTCTCAACAAATTAGAATACTTCATAAGACCAATAAAAAAATAAAAAATATTTAGTGAATTGTTGGCCTTCTGGAAAGTATGTTCATTTACTGTATATGTACTCAATACTTGGTAGGGGCTCCTTTTGCTTTAATTACTGCCTCAATTCGGCGTGGCATGGAGGTGATCAGTTTGTGGCACTGCTGAGGTGGTATGGAAGCCCAGGTTTCTTTTACAGTGGCCTTCAGCTCATCTGCATTTTTTGGTATCGTTTCTCATTTTCCTCTTGACAATACCCCATAGATTCTCTATGGGGTTCAGGGCTGGTGAGTTTGCTGGCCAGTCAAGCACACCAACACCATGGTCATTTAACCAACTTTTGGTGCTTTTGGCAGTGTGGGCAGGTGCCAAATCCTGCTGGAAAATGAAATCAGCATCTTTCAAAAGCTGGTCAGCAGAAGGAAGCATGAAGTGCTCCGAAATTTCTTGGTAAACGGGTGCAGTGACTTTGGTTTTCAAAAAACACAATGGACCAACACCAGCAGATGACATTGCACCCCAAATCATCACAGACTGTGGAAACTTAACACTGGACTTCAAGCAACTAGTGCTATGAGCTTCTCCACCCTTCCTCCAGACTCTAGGACCTTGGTTTCCAAATGAAATACAAAACTTGCTCTCATCTGAAAAGAGGACTTTGGACCACTGGGCAACAGTCCAGTTCTTCTTCTCCTTAGCCCAGGTAAGACGCCTCTGACGTTGTCTGTGGTTCAGGAGTGGCTTAACAAGAGGAATACGACAACTGTAGCCAAATTCCTTAACACGTCTGTGTGTGGTGGCTCTTGATGCCTTGACCCCAGCCTCAGTCCATTCCTTGTGAAGTTCACCCAAATTCTTGAATCGATTTTGCTTGACAGTCCTCATAAGGCTGCGGTTCTCTCAGTTGGTTGTGCATCTTTTTCTTCCACTCAACTTTCTGTTAACATGCTTGGATACAGCACTCTGTGAACAGCCAGCTTCTTTGGCAATGAATGTTTGAGGCTTACCCTCTTTGTGAAGGGTGTCAATGATTGCCTTCTGGACAACTGTCAGATCAGCAGTCTTCCCCATGATTGTGTAGCCTAGTGAACCAAACTGAGAGACCATTTTGAAGGCTCAGGAAACCTTTGCAGGTGTTTTGAGTTGATTAGCTGATTGGCATGTCACCATATTCTAATTTGTTGAGATAGTGAATTGGTGGGTTTTTGTTAAATGTGAGCCAAAATCATCACAATTAAAAGAACCAAAGACTTAAACTACTTCAGTCTGTGTGCATTGAATTTATTTAATACACGAGTTTCACAATTTGAGTTGAATTACTGAAATAAATGAACTTTTCCACGACATTCTAATTTATTGAGATGCACCTGTATATTTCACACTACAAAGTGCATGAGAACACCATCCGAGTGTTCCATCCACACTGGTGGAAAAATGCATGGGCGATAACAGTTAATGGAAGTAAACATCATGAATCATTTTGAACCTGTCATTTTTTTTTTTTACCGAATCTGGTTCCTAACCCTCATAGCCACTGTACTTAATTGTGGTTAAATTAAATAAAACTGTGTGGGATACGACTACACATGTTAAACTCTATTAAAGTGCCATAAGAGATTTGTTAAGGAATGACACTGAGAACATATCCTTATTTACATGACAGAAAACTACATCTATGCTCTGTAACTCAAATTGTTTGGTCAATCAGAACACTTTCAGGCAGTGTCTGTCAATCATTTTGCACGCTAGAAGGCTGCCAACATAGTTCACCCAAAAATGAAAACTCTGTCTTCATTAACTAACCCTCATGTTGTTTCAAACCTGTATTACTTTCTTTCTTCTTTTGTTTACTATTGACAAAAAAAGACATGTCTCAAAATAAAGTTTTAAAATGACATGAGGGTGAGTAAATGATCTTCATTTCTGGGTGAACAATCCCTTTAAGCTGTATAAGTAATTTTCAGGTTTTAGATGAGATGAACACTCTCTCTAATTGCCATATTAATATAATTTGAGTTCCAGTTAGTGGGTGGTGGATGGCTTGAGGACAACTGTTTATAATCAAAAGACTGCATTCATTGGTACACACACACATACATAAAAACGCACACACACCCAAGCAATCACCCGCCTTTCCTCTCCAAGGCAGTTTTCGTGATTCAACCAGGCACAGAGGGGCTGCTTTACTGTGTATGACAAAATAAATGAATCAGCTTGTAACCCTGGGAGCATTTTGTATATCACATATATCACACTTTTGAGAGAAGTGACAAAGAGAATAAAATAAATTATGAGACAGTGAATGAGTAATTAAGGGTCAAGTTTGGTATCTGTATCTGTCCTGTCCAGGAGGGAGAATGTAGGTGTGTTGAAATATTCAGCTGGAAACTTCCTGCCATAAAGTATGATCTGAGAAGAGAGGAACTAGAGGCAACATTAAGGGGACGGACACTTCCTGTGCAGCTGAGAGCAACTCTGAAGTCATGTCCTGCTAAATTCCCCCAATCCACACACACACACAGACACATACTTTAATCACTAGTTCCAGTAACAAGGAATTTTATCCACACAGGCATGAGATGTCAGTCAGTTTAACATGCTATTTTACTGTGAGATTGTTTCTGTTATTAGAAAGTGCAAAAACTCACCTGTAAAACATCACTCAGGCTTCTCCTAACTCCATTAACAAAAGCAAATGGCCTTGTCTTTGCCAGGGGCTTCAGTTCTCTTCTATGACTCGTGACTGTAGGAGATAAAGAAAACGTCTCGGGTTACTCATGTAACCATGGTTCCCCGAGAAGGAACGAGACGCTGCGTCCTGGTGGACACTTTGGGGAACGCTGTCTGCGTGACCGGTACCTGAAGCATGCATAAAACAACTCCAATCCTATTTGTCCATGTGGCTCATGACGTCATAGGCGGGTACCCGAAAGTATAAAGGGGCACCTACTGAATACGTCACCAACTCAGTTGTCCGAGAAGACGTAAACAGGCAGGCCGAAGGCATGGCAAGGGGACGCAGCATCTCGTTCCCTCTCGGGGAACCATGGTTACATGAGTAACCCGAGACGTTCCCCTTCTAGGGAACTCAACGCTGCGTCTTGGTGGACACTTTGGGAAATGATATCCAATCACGCCATGCCGAGGTGCATGCCTGTCCACCTGGTGAGAGAGCACCAAGGAGGTGACAGACATACAGCAAACCTTTCCTCAGAAAGGGCCCAAGCCACTAATGCCTCGGGCCACTCACATAACTTGGTAAAATGAGGGAGCCCGATACCAGATAAGGTTGAACACCCTAACCAAGCTAAGAACACAGCCATCCTCAGATAGCTATGCTATGTGAGCAATAGTAGCCAGATACATAAGACCACTGAGAGGCTGGAAGCCTAGAGGAGTTCTCAAGATTGCTACCAACAATCCCAGCTAGGACACAGCTATCCGCAGATAGCTATATCCAAAGAGTCTTATGAAAAAGGACCTTCCTAAAGAGCTGTCCAGACCAAGGGAATGGCTATCTACTCAAAAACCCGCAGGGGAGATAGCACTGTCTATGCCATGGCTCAGGGAGACCGCTACTTAAAAACCCCAAGAAGGGGAGCAGTCACATAGCTATCCTCGGATAGCTATATCCCTAGGAAGGGGCTACAGGACCAAAAACTAAAAACCCCTGGTAAACCTTCCTGTGAAGCTACCCAGACCACAGAGAGTGGGGTATCTACTTATGACCCTAGCAGGGGAGATAGCACTGCCAAGGCAAGGGCTCAGGGAAACCACTACTTAAAAACCCCAAGAAGGGGAGCAGTCCCTAAGCTAGCACATAGATATCCTCAGATAGCCATGTACCTAGGAAGGCTTCAATCTTGGTAGGGGAACTCTTTAAGAGTGGAAGCCTCAGCATAACGACTCTCTAAAGCAAAAGGAGACCTAGCTACACTCAACACCAGAGGCAGTTAGTGAGGCTCAAAGAAAGAGCCTACAGACTCATATTACTGCCAAGGATGGAGCTCTGAAGAGTGGAGACTTCAGCAAGACAACACTCAACCCTAGATGAGGAGCTCTTAAGAGTGGAGGTCTCAGCATGACTACTCCCTAGAATGAGAGGAGACCTGACTACACTCAGCGCTAGAGACAGTTAGCGAGGCTCACAATAGAGCCTACATACTAATAGTACTGCCTAAGCGGAGTTCTGGAGAACAGAGGCTTCAGCAGAATGACTCTCTTAAATGAGAGGAAGCCCTGTCAGAAGTATCGCAAGAGATACATAAGTGGAGTGGGGCCAGAACCAACTCAGAGAATGGGAACAAAATCGAGCACGTAACCCATACCATACAGGATTTTAGAAAAGTGCGCAGGGTGCCTAGCGTGCACACTTACCACAATGTGGATTTTAGAAAGCACACAGAAGCTAGCGTGTATGCTTACCGTAAACATGGATTTTAGGAATAGTAGAACAGGAGGGGACCAACTGAGACTACCCAGACCACAAAGAGTGGGCTGTCTACTTACAACCCTAGCAGGGGAGACAGCACTGTCTAGGTAGGGCTCTAGGAGACTACTACTTAAAACCCTAAGAAAGGGAGCAATCACCGAGCTATCAACAGCTGGTCCCACACAGCTAGCCTGAAAAACCCGGTAAGCCCTCCTATGAGGCTGCCACAAGAGTGGGCCATCTACTTATAACCCTAACAGGGGAGATGGCGCTATCTAGGCGAGGGCTCAGGGAGACCGCTACTTAAGACCCTAGGAAGGGGACCAGTCATTGAACTAGCACATAGATATCCTCAGATAGCTATGTGTGTAGGAAGGGCTACCAGAGGTGGAACCGACTGAAACTACCCAGATCACAGAGAGTGGGCGGTCTACTTACGACCCAGAGAGGAGAGACAGCACTGTCTAGGTAAGGGCTCAAGGAGACCACTACTTAAAAACCCTAGGCAGGGGAGCAATCACTGAGCTAGGACATGGCTATCCTCAGATAGCTAGGCTCTAGGAAAGGGGACCACTGCAACTGCCAAGACCACCAGTAGTGGGCTGTCCAATTATAAACCCTATAAGGGGAGACAGTACTATCTAGGCAGGGCCCAAGGAGACCACTACTTAAAACCCTAAGCAGGGGAGCAATCACCGAGCTAGCACATAGCTATCCTCAGATAGCTTCGCTTCCAGGAAAGGGCAAGTTAACACACACACAGCTAGCCTCAGAAAGCTGTATCCAAGTAAGCCCGTCCTGCCATGGCAATGGCTGAAATATAACCACCCGTAGGTGGCTATCCTAAGGAGGTCCCCAATCTGTGTCAGTCCCACAGTAGGCTAGCAAGTCACCGAAATATTGACCAGAAGCTCACAATAGGACGATCTAGACCATAGTA
This sequence comes from Spinibarbus caldwelli, assembly GCA_039654775.1. Taxonomy (NCBI): domain Eukaryota; kingdom Metazoa; phylum Chordata; class Actinopteri; order Cypriniformes; family Cyprinidae; genus Spinibarbus; species Spinibarbus caldwelli. Next base: position 20,740,297 of record CM077227.1, read on the forward strand.
ATGATTCGCTAAGGAGCGAACACATAAAACCCATTAGTCCAGATCAAAGCCTGATGCAAGCAACGGCCATAACACTAGGTGGCTGGACACAGCTATCCTCAAATAGCCTTTCCCTCAGATAAGGCTGAAGTTTGCCCAGGCCATGAAGTGGGCCATCTACTTAAAACCTGAACAGGGGAGACAGCACAGCCTAGGCAAGAGCTCAAGAAGACCACAACTTAAAGACCCCAAAAGGGGGAGCAGTCTCCGAGCTGGAACACAGCTATCCTCAGACAGCAGATTCCAAACAAGACTTCAGTGCTTACCTGAGAGACCAAACCCAGTCATAAACACCTGGCTAGAACACATCTGTCCTCAGACTGCTATATTCCAAAGCAAAACAGCCCGAGCTGGAGCATAATCATCCGCAGATGGCTATACTCCGAGCAGAAACTGTTCACTTATCACCCGGCTAAACACAGGAAGGAAAATTCCCCATAACCACTCTAGACTACTGAAGCACCCTGGGAGAGAAAGCTAACAGCTTCATTCCACAGAGCATTCAGTATATCCATGCCTAGCAAGGCTCTCCACACACAATAACATGCATAATAGAGACGCACGGCTGAGCTGAATATAGCTCTGCCCGCGATCTCGCACGCCCTGTTAAAAATGACTCGGTGCTCACACTTCATCATTATAGCAACGCGAGCAATATCCACGGCATCAGGCAACCCGATAGTAAAGGGTATGCGGACACCGCAGATCAAAGCAATCGCCACGAGCTGAGATAATTGCCGCGGCTCGGTTTAGGAACAAATGTGAGCCGAGCGCATTAAGTGACTCATCACAAAGAGCGCGTGGTCGCCAAGACAAAGACGAAAAGGTTAGAATATGCCCTCAAGTGTTAGAATCCCAACACGGAGGCACATATTCCTCAAAGCGCTGCTCGACTCACAAGTATGATGTTTCACACGTTCAACAGACGGCTCCGAAGACAACAAAAGTTGGTGACGTATTCAGCAGGTGCCTCTTTATACTTTTGGGTACCCACATATGACGTCACGGGCCACGTGGACCAATAGGATTGGAGTTATTTTACGCATGCTTCAGGTACCGGTCACGCAGACAGCATTCCCCAAAGTGTCCACCAGGATGCAGCGTTGAGTTCCCTAGAAGGGGAACTTTAGTTTTTAAACTTCCTATTGTCTTATGAACTGTCATACACAAAAGGTGCCCATTTCCCTGGTTAATTTCAAATGCTTTTGGCATCTTAAGTATTTTATAACAAGAAATGAATATCTAAAAAATCTCTGCCTAGTCAATATTTGTGCATACCACACAACCATTCATCTAATTATGCAAAACAACTTGTGCTTAGAAAAACTTGTAGTAGTTTTTATATATAAAGTACTACATAACATCTTGTAGGGCCAGAGGTGAAAGGTCATAACATGCCATGCCATAACATGTAATGTAAATAGTTAAATACACAGAATTTTATACAAAAAAGAAAGAAACTTTGGTTTTATTGTGAAAGAAAACCTTTGTGATATTTATTTCATACTGCTTACTGAAAATGGGTCAGAAGGGTTAATCTGTTCAACTGATAAAAGTGTGTTTTTTTGTAAATGCAACCCAAATACTTGGGTAATCACTGGTTATTTGTTTGGCTAATATTTCCAAAAATTCCCCTGCATGTCAAATAAGGTGAAACTAACACAGACAGATAGTTTTGTTTCTGTTTGTAAGATTCCATCTTCCATGATTTAACAAGATTTATTATGAACCTATCAATTACAAAGAATTAAAGCTGTGATGATGAAATTTTGTGTGTATTTCTCTAATAATGCATGCTCATCTCACAGCGTTAAAATGGTTTTGCTCAAATGCACACTCATACACCTAATAGGAACACACTTGTGAGTAATAACCACTATAAAGGCTTACTGTGTTGAGAGGGCAGCTGTTGTTTTGTCTGTGACTGACAGCTGTGCTGGAGCATGTACAGCACTGGTTTTCAGGGCCTCTAAACTGGATAAGAAGCACCAAATACAAACTGGTCGGTCTGGCTCAAACAAATAGCTGGAACTACCAGCCAAAAATGACAAAACATGCAGAGATGATATTACAGCTCTAGGATTCTCAACAAACTGCTTAATTTACTTGGAAACAAGTTAGAACTGGAAATCCTGAAGGCAATGAGCGAGTATTTTGGATGTGATGGCTTTTATAGAATAAGCTTCCTTTCCAGCAGCCCAGATCGAAGAGCAATTATGTTCAAGAACGAACAGTCCTACATTATACTGTTTGAGCAGTTTACAAACATTGAGCCTGTGATTAGGTGGGTAAACCACAGTCTGCTAAGCAGACTATTAAAGAACAGAGCCTGTGACTTATCTAGGCTAAAATAGCTGTGCTGTCCGATGTGTTTCCCTGGTGTTTTTTGGGGGGTCTACAGAAGAAATATTTTGGGTTCCCCAAGTAACATATCAGTGAACAGTTCTGAAAGGAAACATTTTTTCTTAGTTTGAATAACATCTACATCAATTATCTAAAGAACCTTTTGTGCAATGAAAAGGTTCCATGGATGTTAAAGGTTCTTCAAGGAACCATAGAAGCCTATAAATAATGTTTCTTTCTTCTTGTTTGACTGTTTTACAAACAACACACAGCATAACATGTTAAGCCTTAGAAATAAATGTATAATTAATCCTAACTGCCTTGATGCAACAATTACTCAAATGCAATAATCAAAGCAGAGCATCCCATACCATTGTGAAAGGAGTGAGTTATCCGTGTGATACCGCTGCCTTCCCTGTTTAGGGTCAGAGTGAGGGTCCCCCTGAACATCATGAGCGGGGTGCCTTCAAACAGAAGCACAGTGACGAGAGTTCGCCAAAAACACCTGAACAACTGATGATGGTGCTTCATGGTCCAGTGATGCATTGTTCTCTCTTCTTTGAATTCAAGTAGAGTAGCGAATCAGTTCTCTTGTTAAAAGCAGTCACGCTTATCGCAGTCAGACGATGTCACATGTGAAGGCGCACCTGGCCATTCACCTGCTGCTGGACGCAGAACTGCAGTCCGTTCTGAACGCGTGCGCTCGGCCCAGTGCGGGTTCTGTCAGGGCAACCCACATCCTGCTGAAAACCTCAGTTCTGTCCCAGCAATAATAATGGGCTACTCTGTTTCGCTTTGAAATACAGAGGAATCGCCTGTAACGATAACCTTGTAAAACAAGCTATGAGGAGGATCGCATAGTGCGCAATCCGTCCGCTCGCCAGTTAAACTGAGGCAGTATAATCGCATTTCTCAGTGTGTCCAACCAGATAGGATTTCCTCTTTCGCGTTAACTCTTTGCTGTCCGGTCCGGTTCGGTTCAAATCCTTGCCAGAGTGATTATACGCATTGGTTCTTCAACAGCTGGAATAGTAAAGAAAGATCCCTGGGCGTAGCCCACTGTTAAAGCTGGAAGTGGGGGAGGTATTAAAGGACGTCAAAACAGGATTGGGAAAGTCTGTAAGAGTATGTAGCCTATTCATTGTATACAATTATACATTTTGCGTTTTCAAACAATTAGCCGATAAAGTTTAATTGCGAGGTAAACAGAAATCGTGAACCATAGCAACAGTTTGCACTTTCCGATTATCAACCCTAATGTAATTATTTAAGACTAAATTATAAATTTATATACCAAAAGTGGCAGTGGCGACTCCAAGATTTTTTTTTTTTTTTTTTTGGGTGCTAAGGAGGGGCTTAACAGTTCAGAAGGGGTGCTAAAAAACTAATTAAGTTGAGAGAAGTAGGCTAATGAACGCCTAAACTTTATATATCCGTTTTTTATTTATACAGCAGCTTCGAAAAAGGCATATTTTACTTTTTTTCTGTTTTCTTCTCATATGGCTCTGTTATAATATAACTTCTAATGCCAACTGCCAAATATGACACTTACAAAGTAATATAATTTATTAACGCATATAGAAAAGAAAGTAGGGATTTTTTCTTTTTTCATTGTTTTATCTTATTTTATTTTTATTTTTTTTACATCTAGTAATTTTTTCTGATCATCAAGTGACAGTCACTCTCAATGCCAACTGTTAGGAAAACATGGTAAATTCTAACCATTTACAATAGATAGTGCCGACAATTCATAAAACTATTTCCACACAGTGGCATACAGGCAGACATTGCGAGCGATAAGTTTCTGATGGGGCTAAAGCCCCGTCAAGCCCCGCCCTAGCGCAGCCACTGGAAAGTAGCTATATATAAGGTGTTTTGTTGAAAAGGTTTAAAGACGATTAAAAAAAAAATTAATAAAAAAAAAAAAAAAAAAACACAGATTGCGCAAGATGAACACGCGACAATGGCTTGATTTTTAATAATTTCAGTTGTGTACAGCAAAGACAATATTCAATAATCTATACAAGGCATTTATCATCAAAAATCTTCACTTCTTCACTTAAAATATCAGAAATTCATGCAGCTGTTAAAATGCTGCATGTCGGAAGTTGAAGTTCATCAGCAGCCATAGTACACATCAGAATCGGAGCCACTGTCTTGCTGTCCACATTGGCCATGAGGGAAGCAGGCGTAGCAGATGTTGTCCAGGTCTGTCCAGCATTGCTGACAATAGATCATTGTGCAGCCTACAGAACTGCACTCCACAGCCTGGTTCTGCCTCACAAACCCATCACACACCCAGCACCAGCGCAGCCTACAGCCCACACGCTTCAGTGGGGCCAACACAGCCGACAGCACCTGGTAGAGAAGAGGGAGAGTTCGAAAATGAGATCAGACCGTAAACATATATTTTGAGATTTATTAAAAAGTCAAAAGTGTAAAATTTGCTGAGTGTTTTACTTGGCATGTAACCCTAAGAAAGGCCACTGTTGTGTACTCACTGCTACAGATGGAGAGGTGCGGCTACTGAAGAATGGTTTGATTGTTTTTGTTTGCTTGTCAGATAGATAATCTCCCACAAAATAGCTGGCAGTTTTTAAAACAGGCAAAGTACTTCCAAATTAATCTAACCAACTTGGACTGCGTCCGAAATTGCATACTCTCTAAATAGGCATTTCTTTTGAATAATTACCCCACAACCATTCAAAAAGCATGTTCCATATAGTATGCATGTAATCCAGATGTACTATATTTGTTATGTTGCCATTGTCATGTGTCCTACCAGCTTCAGTTTCAGTGACATTCACAAATCCTGTCCCATGGACTCACAGGATAATAAAGTGTCCATTGGAAGTGAACTTAAGAATCTCGGTGGAAACAGAAGGTCATCCCAGTACTTTTACCTACCGTTTTATGAATACTGTAAATTTGGACATGTTTGCATACTGTTTTTCACCTACTATATCCAATTTTGGATGCAGCCTTGGTCTCATGCTTTTTTTTTCCAGATTTTACTGAATGTATGACCTAAATGAATTCTATTCTACAAATGCACAATTTTGAACAAAATTAAAAGAATTGAAAATTCTAAAGAGGTTTTAAACTGAAAATTTACAAAAATGTTCTGTTTTCTCTGTAGGGCCCTATGCAGATGTATCACACACCTTTATAAATGTCTGTTTTTGATTTCTCAGCCGATTTCGCTGTCTTTTGATGAAGGAGATACGTTTCTGGATCTGTAGGTTGTAGAGGAAGAGGATCCGTCTCTTTTCTCTCTAAAAAAGCAGAACAGATCAAATGGGTTTCGTCCATCAAAATGCTGAAGATACGTTTTCGGATTATAGGAATATAGTACTAGTGTTGACCTGCTGGATTATAGAAATAAAAACACCACCAGTGTTCACCTCTTTATGAATGAGGTAATATGTGCCACTAGCTGAATAAGGCTTTACAGGGTGCCTCTAATCCTCACCATGCCGGCATGGGTCCACGGAGTGCTGCAAATCTAATGCTATTACTTTAAAACCCTCTTATCTTATTAGTACTTTACCTGCACATACACTAGAGAACACATATTTCACTCATTATGTGAGCGAAAGTATCCTTCTTTTACACTGCACGCTGTGTTTCAGACACTTTGAACTTGCTGAATCAGGATATCAGTTACAATCATGACCAAACGGATTATACTACATAAGAGATTTACTTCTACTCATGGACTAGTTGCACATGTTCTGCAGAACTGAGCCAAGAACCCAAAGACACAGTGTTCAAGCCATCAAAGTTTCTATTAGTTTGTTAGAAACTTTATCTTACACTAATTGCTTTAAAACACAAGTGAGCAATCTGGACCATATCTCACATAGAAAACAAAATGAAAAAAAAAAACTGTTTATTTTAATAGGAGAACTGGCTGTAAACAAAAAAATGTCATCAGAGGAAGTAATTTTGCCTGTTAATGTGCTTTTGGTTTGTTTCAGTAATGCTAGGAAAGACCTTTAGCATTTGTTCAAGTCTTCCTGTGCCAAGAGTACAATGGCAAAACAACAGACTGAGCAATAATAAATATTCTCCTGCTGGGAGAAATCTTTTGTAAAATGTCTTTGTGAAATGCACTGACTATGAAAGGTGCCAATTAATGTTTTAATACCGAAGAGAAGAACCCTTTAGGATAAAACACAGCTCAGTGAACTCATACCAGAACTGATTCAGGATACTATGATGAAATTTCCTTTAATAAATGAAACATTTTTGTTAGAAAATTGACAATACTATGAAAAAAGCAGTCTGAAATCCTTCAGACTGTATGAGGAACTCATCAACAGAACATTAGCTTGATAGCTGCCATACACACATTACATTACTGCAAGTTCAACAGCTATTATTCCTACATCTGTCTGGTTACGTAATACAAAACGTGATCAGCATTAGAAAGCAGCAGCACACGCAGAATAGTGACTCATTTAAGCTCCTTAGCCAAAGAAAGCATAAGGAGCTTCTGATGTTTATGACAGACCAATATTGTTAATGATAAACACTGCCAGGAGTACTAGCTTCTGTCTCTCGGTCCAAACAAACCATCTACAATCAGTCATTCATAAGGTGCTGGGGCCCTTGGATGGTTGTCACTGTAGGGTTGCTGAACAGGATGGGACTGTTTGTCCAAAAGATAAGAGTGTGTCAGGGGAAATGCTACCTTTGGGAAGTAGAAAGCGGTGATGACCCTGCGCAGACGATTGGTGTACACCTGCAGGCAGCACATGAGGCACATCAGTAAAAGGGGGGTGAAGATCCACAAGTAGTTTGAGTGGCTCAGTGCACGTGGCTGGGGCAAACATTCTATACACACATAAACACACACACAAGCAAGAAGAAAGTAAAGCAAAGTGTAGATGCAAGAAAAATACCTACTCGAATGACAATCACTTTCAGATAGATTTTAGATGGTGAACATTCTATCAATTTAAGACTGTATTCTTAAAATTGTACAGTATGCAAAAACAAGTTTGAATCGAGTCTGTATGTTAAGACTTTCAAGTCATTTTAATAGGCAGATTCAAGAAATATTTATTATTGTGCTGCTTGCTATTTTTGTGGAGGTTTTTTTTCATGATTCTTAGATGAATAGAAAGTTCAAAAGAGCAGTGATCAATGTAATGCATCCTTGCTGAATAAAACAAATAATTTCTTTTAAAAAAACCTAGTGACCTCAAACTTATGAACTCTAGTGTATTTAGACACAAATAACCTATTATTGGATCAAGTTACATAGCAAGTAAACATAATACGATGGCATGTGTGCTGTCATGCTAGTGTTATAAATAGTCCTCTCATCAGCCGTCTGCATGTGCACTGCCCTGTGCTGACCGGTCTAGATCAATTTTAGACATATCTGGATGAAACACAGACATAATAGGAGCTTTGAGTTTAACTCTGATCAGATTAAAAAGACGGCTAGACCGAAAACGTCACTTAGCCTCAGAAGAGTATCAGTTATTCCCAACAGTCACCCGTAGAAACAAGCAATGAGGAATTCAGTGTCTCACAGAGTACATTCACAGCCTGTCTAATACTGCAGTTGGAGAACTCTCTGCTTCCTGTTTTTTTCAGGATGCTAGGAAGAAACCTGATATTTTTTAAATGGAATTTTGAAAGAAAATGAAACCAGTTTAAGAGTCCGGTGGTATAGAGAGACCTTGAATGATGTTGAGGATCAGGGACCTAGCAATACAATATTACATCGATATCTAGGTCATGATGCAATAGCATATTTGATGTATATTTATTCCAGCTGTGGTGCATTGAGATTATTTTCTTCCAGATCTTTGTTTCCCTTTCATCTGCACAGGGCTTCTGTGCCTGCACAGTTATTCTTAGCTTGCTCAGAGTTTGGATTTTGCCCCGAATAATGTTCAATCTCCTTTCCCCAATAGTATTCGTGTAAAATTTTCCTAAAAATATAGATTCTTGCAGTGAGAATATTGAAACTCAAATAGTGAATAACCTACGGATGTTACTGGATTGCACATCAAGATTGGAGGAGGTGTTGAAGGCACCGATGGTTTTCCGCAGAAGTCTGGCTAACATGGAATCTCCACCAATTACAATGTCTATGTGATGAACACCTACAGATGCATAGATAAAGAGAGAAATATACTATTTTACATAAAATTAATGTACAAGCAGTCTAAGGCAAATGGGTATGTCAATGCTTTTAATCTTGAAGGAAAACACTGCTCATGCATATATATAGTGTGTATTTGTGCTCACTAGTAACTGAGTATGTGGTGAAAGTGTGTCTTCGGATGAGGTCAAAGATGTTGTGCAGGATTCCATCAACAGCAAGCAGAACACACACAAACAGAGCCAGAGATGCAACTTGCAGGAAGCCCACAATCTGCATGAAAGACACAACTTTTCAAAACTAAAACCAGCCCAACATGGCAACACTGATTCAACCAATAACATGAGTTTGGGGCAGAATTATGAGTTTGAATGTTAGGGGAAACCTGTTTGAAAACATGACATTTCCAATTCTGCTTGGTTCCATTAGAAGAACAGAAATGGCAGACTTCACCTTTAACTCTGCTCTATTCACAGCCTGAACATCAGAACATGAATTAAATGCTGAACACAAGGACCATAATAGCATACAGTACCACAGGCATGAGCTCGCTGGGGTGGATAGATAAGCTCCATGGGTTGATCAAACTTTCTCGCTCTGCTTTCTTCAGTGGCAGCAAATACCTCTTTCCCTAACAGATGCTTAAATTAGCACAAACACAGTTACGGATCTGTGAAAGTGTAAGGTTTTAACTTACAGCTCTCGTTCTGCGAGCATCAATCTGTCTGAAGTAGGTTGTTATGTAGACATTGTCAAAATGAATGTCTCTGCAATACTGATGAACATATCCAAATGCTCTGCAAACAAAATTAAATAAAAATAAACTGAACAACATTTTAATGAATATAATATTATATTCATATATTACTACCGTTCAAAATTTTGGGGTCAATAGGTTTTTTTTTTTTTTTTTTAAGAAATCTTATACTCACCAAGGCTGCATTTATTTGATCAAAAACAGTAAAAACAGTACTACTGTGAAATATTATTGTAATATTTTAAAATGTAAATTATTCTTGTGATATCACATGATCCTTCACAAATCATTCTAATATGCTGATTTGGTGCTCAAGAAACATTTCTTATTAACCTCAAAATTGAAAACAGTTGTGCTGCTTAATATTTTTATGTAAACTGTGATATTTTTTTCAGGATTCTTTTACAAACAGAAAGCTCAAAAGAGAATTTATTATTGCTAAATAAAAGTATTTATTTCTTTCCAAAAAAATCCTACTGACTGCAGACTTTTAAACGGTAGTGTATATAAATTATTTAATGATTTATATAACTAACAAATTTGAACTCTTCTATAACTTACTAATAACTTTTGTTGTAGTATATAAATATTATTTTTCACTATATTTTATTGGCAGGCATTTTCTAGACAAAATTACATACAAAAATCTTATTTATATTATTGCTTACAATATATTATATTATTCAAATAATGCAGCAGATACACTATCAGAAAAAAGTGAACTGTACCTTTTACAAAATTGCACCTTTATTGGTTCAACATCCCCTAAGGGCAGTAGGGCACGTATAGCACAACAGTGCTAATGGAAGAAATAAGAACTTACGAGGTGAACACAGAGATGAAGGTGAATGAGAGAAGGAAGTTAATCACCCCAGCTATCTTCTCAGCAATGATTGTTTTCTCCTGAAACACACGGCTCAGCTCCTTGGAGAAATCGTGGAGGATGTCCACTCCAAACACTGACTGCTGCTCCAATTTCTTAAAGACCAACCATAAGAAGAAATGTATTTTAAAACAAACAAATGTCAGATTTTTACTCTTCTATATTAAGGATGAGAGGGTACCTCAAGCACTAGATCGGTGGTGAAGTGTTCTGCAAGCCTGTTGATGGAGTCGTTTAGTTTGTCGAAGGTCTGACCAAAGTTTCCCTCAACTGGGATCTTCTCAGTGCACCATGACGTCATCACTGAGAGAAAAGTAACTCAAAACACCTGGTATCCTCATTGCTTAATATTAAGCTCAGATGCAACATGTAAATCTTACCTCTCATAATATTACACAGAAAGTGGAAATGCATAGGTAAGCAGAGGAAGTGGTTTATAAGAGGGGCTTGAATGATATCCATACACTCTTGCCACTTAACATTGAACCAATCCTGACACCGACTAATTCCCTGTTCCACCACATCTGTTACAAACAACATCACTCAAATCAAGCCAAGCTTAAAACCCCAATCAAACAGTCAATTACAACCTGTTTTCTTGTCATTTACACTCACAGTCACAGCGAGCTCTAGTCTTCACTGCATACTCCTCCTGGGTGCTGTTGGCCGTATGAACAGACTCCTTACCAAGACTGTCATAACCGTACTGACCCATTACCTCATCCCGAATCTTCTGGAACTGCTTGCTCACATTTTGTGCCTCTTTTTGAAATGCTTCACTGTCATTCTGAGAAGAAAGGTGTTCGTGGGACAGATTTCCAAGATTCATATCGGCAAATTGTATATTCACTCTCTGTCAGGTAGTGTTAATTTCATTAATGAAAACTGACAAAAAAAATTTTCCATGCAATATTGTTGAAGCAAAAGACAAGATTCGAGTCAAAATGTAGTTTTAAAAAATAAAAACTTCCAAAATCTCTCTGTATTTTCAGCCACTTGTGCTGTTTGTTGTGACTAACTGTGACCTGTAATAAATCCAAAGATGGATCTCCACTGTATTGTTTGTGACTGTATTTTTTTAAATAAATGCACTTACGCAACCTCTGTGTGATAAAATATTTGTGTTGTTGTTTTAATAGAAAAACATATTTCAGAATTAGTGGAATTTATATTAGGAATATTACTGTTTTAGCTTTTGAGAGAAGCTTTTAAGTTTTACTAGTTTTCATAATGTAGAGATATGATACATGATATATAATAGATATGATATTATAATAAATCAGTAAACTAAATTAGTAAATAAGTAAAATAAACCATGTCACGAACTGACATTAACGTCTCTAAACTTGTGCAAATAAGGAGAAAGTGCAATAACTCTGTTAAAATGCAAGAAGAAAGTCCTCAAATGACAACATTCATGACTACAATTTTGAGCAAAATAATTGTGATTATCAGTTTAACCATTATAGCATTACTATATAAGTCTTAACTGATTAAAACTAGGCTAATATTCACAGACTTTTAGTCAACTAAAACTTGACTAGACAGAAAAAGGATAAAAACCAAAAAGGTTTGACCGAGGACTAAGACTATACTAAAAAAAATAGCTGACAAACGAATATTAGTGTCGGGACTCACCACTATCTCCTGCACTACTTGCACGTAAGGCTCTGTCAGCGTTCTCCACATCAGCTTGCTGTGTGTGATCTGCAGGTCTATGTTACAGCCCATGGAGGAGGCCACGTCCTGCACATTACGCTGGATGTTTGCAATGGGGCCTGATGGGAAGAGCACGGGTGATGGGTCAAAAACTAATGATTGCTCATGACTGTCCAAGTTTCTAAGATCTGTGCTTTGTTTAATGCTCCTTTATATGTTCCTAGGATCTTTACCTTGGTAAAGTCCATGCAGCACATAAACCATCAGGAATGTCCGACCTTGAGATCCAATCATACTAGGAAACATCAGGAGGACAGAGCAGCGGAACAGTGAGGAAAACATGCCTCCAAGAGTACATAGACCTGCATCAACACACAACACAGCACATGCAAAGATACTGAATAATAAATGACTGAATAAAACTGATTTTAGTAGATGACACCATTTTAAGTCAAATGTTTACTTTTTGTGGGTACTTACCCACAAACACACATCCAACAACAACAGGTTGTACTGTTGTCATGGCAATATTTTGCATGAGTCCGAAAAACAATCCTTTAAAAACATGTTAAGACAAGATCAGCATCCCATGTTATATAATTCTAATGCAATGCTAGTTATATATTGAAATAATTTATATACTCTACCATTCAAAAGTCTGGGGTCAGCATGTTGCAGATACTTACCCACTCCACTCAGAGCACCAAATACAGCGCCTGTGAGACGTCGAACCACAGAAAACTGTGACAGTGGGCCGAACAAGAACTTATAAACTCCAGGTGGCAGAACACGCTTACACACCTTCTCCAAAGCTGCAAATTCACAAAAAGTCATATTCTATATGCACAACAGCTATTGTAGTAAACTGATATGTTTTCTAAAAATGTAAGATAAACACACTTGAGTGGGGTAATTTAGTTTGGGTTTCCCTGAGACACTCCATTGCTGGTTTCTTCTTCCCTGCAACCAAAGAACCCTGCAAAAGACAGCAGTTTTAAAAGATGCAACAATGAGTCAGTTAGAATGAGCTCTCATGGATTTGATGTAAACATTTTAATATTTATAATATGAAAATGTACTTGTATGACTTTTGGAAATAGGTCATAGACCACCTTTTATCCTCCCACATATATCAAAATGAAACTTTGATCTAAAATTGATTATATTTTTCACCGAAGAGCAGTTATCACACCAACAAGCTCTATAGTGGACAGGTAAGTCTAAAGGCAGCAATGCTTTTGGCTTCATCTTTATCTTTCTTTCTCCCTTTTTATCGTTAACAAAATTATATTGCTCTCTTTTTCACTTCTCTTCAGGACAACCCCAAAAGAACCTTTTTTTGCAGTCTCTCGGTAGGAGACTGTCGCGGTTGCGCCGCAGCTCGGCGGTGCGTCAGATGAAGCGCAGTCTTGCTGGGTTTACACTGGGTCTGTTCCTCGCGTCAGTTTACGGAATGACAGCGCTGTTCATCCAGAACCACAGTCTCTGGTTCTGCGTTCTCACTACCGGCATCCTCGCCGCCTGCGCGGGGCTCCAACCTGTTCTCGCTGCAGCCCGGAGACCTGCAAGTGGGAGGAGCTTACGCCAAGAACAGCAAGTGGGAGGAGCTTACGTCAAGACCAGCAAGTGGGAGGAGCTTACGTCAAGACCAGCAAGTGGGAGGAGCTTACGCCAAGAACAGCAAGTGGGAGGAGCTTACGTCAAGACCAGCAAGTGGGAGGAGCTTACGCCAAGAACAGCAAGTGGGAGGAGCTTACGCCAAGAAGAGCAAGTAGGCTGGATTTCATCGTAGTTTAAATATAACGCATTTTCATAGTACTTTAAACTGAAATTCTTAGTTTTGTCATTATTGTGTGTATCCAGTACCATTCAGTCAACACTGAAATCACGTTTTATTCTTTCAGCTTTTTATTTATTGTTTGTTTCCAATACATTGTCAACATTGAAATCACGTCTTATTCTTACAGTTTCGTCATTGTTGTTTGTATTCAATACCATTCACTGTCAACAATGAATTCATGTCTTTACACCTTTTGCCGTGCTCCGTGGTGGTGTCATTTTAAATCCTTTAACTGTAGTAATTCAAGCATATTTCTGGATATTATATTTTACTTCTACAGTAGCCTACCAAAGAACATATTAAAGTGAGATGCAATTGCACTTAGGAGGTCAATGTGTGATACATAAAGAAAATGTTGAGTACTGTTAGTTACCATTCACCTGTACTGCAGATTTTGTATTTTGCATATTTTTTAAAATCTAATTACAGCAAATGACAGACGAATGTTCTTTAGAACGTTACACAAATTAATGTATTAATTTGAAATCTCAGGGTGGGTAAATGATTTTATTTCTGATTAATCAAATTATGAACAATCATTCATTCAGCACAATAGACTTGCATCCAGTGGACACTGCAAAATCCCAGATGCATTGCTTCTGAGTAAATTCCACGGAGCTCGCCTCGCTTGCCCTCCCAACATAACCTGGTGGGTACACAAGAAGCACAATGAGCACTAGGGTTGACCCAAATTTAAAATACTCTCCCCATGCCATCCAACATGTGCATGACTTTATTTCTTTTGTTAAACATGTACAAACATTTCAAGAATAATTCCTCAGCTCTGTAGGTCTATGCTATGGAAGTAAATGGTGTCCAGAACTTTTTTAGGGACGACATGAGGCCAAGTAAATTAGACTTTATTACTATTTATAGACAAAGTATTCCTTTTAAAAACCACTAGACAAAACGCTAGTTTATTCACTATTAATTTACACAAAACTAATTATTATTAGTAGTATTAAATAAAAAAATGTTATTTAAACTATGTTTTAATTATGTTACATTGTGAATTAGGAGATGTGTTTTCTAATACTTTTGAAAATGTGCCTATTCTTTTGAAAATAACACTGTAAAAAGTGAACAGTTGGATCAACTTTGAAAAAAAAATACTTAAATTGGTAACACCTAAAAAATTTATTTTTTTTCGACTTAGTTTATTACCTTTATCAGTAATAAATCAAGTTGAAAAAAAAAATTCTTTAGGTGTTACCAATTGTAGTAATTTTTTAAAGTTGACCCAACTGTTCACTTTTTACAGTGTCTATTTACAAACGTTTAAGACATTTACACTTTATAAATCAGTGCAGTCCAAAATGTAAAAAAAAAATAATAATAATAATAATAAAAAAATTACATTGCCATGCAATTACATTACCTGCTTCTTCGGTATCCATAACCTGGAGAGCTAATTAGTTGTTTGTAGAAAAAAGGATATTGTCAGGCACATTATAGATTGTAAGCTGTGTGTGGTACTAAGAAAACGCTGTACAAAAGCCACCAAGAAAATTCACTTTTCGCAGCTCGTAATAATCTTTAAAAAAAAAAAATAAATAAATAAAAAAATTGCGCACCGCGCTCACCTCTTCCACTCACCTACCGTGCAGCCGCTGAAAGTCGTCTTCTTCGTTTTTGACTGATCGCAAAATATTCGCCCACTACCACCACCAGGAGCGTGAACCGGTACTACAACCCACATGACATTAAACAAACCAATCAAAATCTTCTGTTGGTTTGTACAGCCCACTTGCGGCTGGCTCCGACCTCCGTTTATACCCATCTCGCGTGAGCACTAATGTCATCCTGATGTTCCCAATGCTGCTCTCGAGTAAATAAACACCTGTCAATCTCTTTCTTAAACGTATACGGTATTACATGTGAAAGTGTAAATGAAAAGATAGCTGATAATTTAATATTACCGCGCATGTAAGATATTTGGGACACCGGAGCTAGTCGTCGCGTTTTCTCTAGATTATTTTTGAAAGAAATTTCATTGTAGACACATAAGCCTAATTTAAAGCCTTGGGTTGAAAGAAAGAAAGAATATTTCCACTGTTGTTGTCAACAACAACAAACAAACAAATAAATAAATAAATAAATATAATAATAATAATAATAATAATAATAATAAATACAGTTCATTGAACACCCACTTGACCTTTTTGAACTGAAGTTCATGTTGTCAGAATGGAACCTGCCATTTATGGGGTTCCATTTGTGTCAAAAATGAGTCGACTGCTTTGTGCTTTGTACTATACATTTGTCTTCGTCTACAGTCATTGCCTACTTGTTTAGGTAAATCAGTATATGTTGGCGTGTATGTTGTCTGTTGACGTCGTCTTAATCTGTCGTCCTGCCTGCTTTTTCTCTGTTGTTTTTACTGTCGTCCTTATTGTCGTTTTGTTCTGTCGTCTTGTTGTGTCGTCCTAACAGTCATCTTATTCTGTTGTCTTAACTGTCGTCCTGTTCTGTCATCCTAACAGTCATCTTATTCTGTCGTCTTTAATGTCGTCTTTACTGTCGTCTTGTTCTGTCATCATAACCTTCATCAGCGCGGTAAAGTTAGTTTCAATTTTTTTATTCGACTAGGCTGCTTTGGGACCGTCTGCAAATTTACCTCACAGTACAAAGTCCAATAATTCATTCAAATTAATGTTTACAGGACTATAGTAAATGCCTAGTGAGCAAACTGACTAAATATATTTTGCCAATATCTCTCCTTAGACAATACTTCCAACATCTCCCTTGCTATCTGTACAGTACACAAATATTTTCATGAAAAAAATTAGGCTAGTGTATTTTTTTTTCTTCATGTTACAAAGGTTGTAGGTTGTAGAAGACTGACTTATTACAGCTGAAATTTTGCCAATGCCTGCTTTACTGGACGTACAGTGCACAAATATATTTAGGAAAAAAAACTACTGTAATTCACCAAAAAGGCTTTTTCATGTTCCAAAGGTTGTAGTATGTACCTAGTTACAAAACTTACTACAGGTGAGAGTTTGCCAATATCTCCCTTACTGTATGTACAGTGCACAAATATTTTATGAAAAAATTACAGTAATTTACCAATAAGTTTTTTTTCATGTTCCAAAGGTTGTAGTATGTTCCTAGATACAAGACTGACTTACTACATGTGAGAACAAGACAACAGTAAGGGAGACAGAATAAGATGACTGTTAGGACGACAGAACAAGACAACAGTAAGGGAGACAGAATAAGATGACTGTTAGGACGACAGAACAAGACGACAGTAAGGACGACAGAATAAGATGACTGTTAGGACGACAGTTAGGAGGACACAACAAGACGACAGAACAAAACAACAAGGACGACAGTAAAAACAACAGAGAAAAAGCAGGCAGGACGACAGATTAAGACGACGTCAACAGTCAACATACACGCCAACATATACTGATTTACCTGAACAAGTAGGCAATGACTATAGACAAAGACAAATGTATAGTACAAAGCACAAAACAGTCGACTCATTTTTGGCATAAATGGAACCCCATATTAAACATCCAATTAGGCTAAAATGTAAACATTAAAACAATTATGAAACACAAAACAATTCATGAAACATCAAAAATTTAAAAAGTAACATACATAAATATGGATGAATGCGAAGTTAACGTAAAATATGGATAATTATGAATATTCGCATGCACTGAATACACAAATTTGAGTTGAATTGTACAATAAAGTCACCTCTAGTATTAATATATGTAATTTTATTGTTCAGTTCAGAGTTTGGAGGGCAGAATAAAATATAGGCAAAGGTTCTGGTATGTAAAACTGTGTGTTTATAACCAACTTACAAAACTACTAGAAAACACAAGGACTTGGACTTTTGAAACCCTTTCAGATACTGAGATACAGCTCTTTCTCATGTGACAACCTAGCCCCAGTCTGCTGTTAATCTCCTCTGAATTAATTTAAAATACTGTTAAATCATCTGTATTATCAATAATCTATTACCTCTCAGTTTTCCCTATCGCATTACTCACCATAACACTGTACATCTCTTTCTCTGTCTTTAAGTCAGGGGTAAAAATTTCCTTCTTTTTGTCATCTGTACCTTGGTTATCCAAGGCCCAGTGAGCAACACAATGGAAAATGTTGAACGGGCTGCAGACAGTGTGCTCTGTGGTGCAGAACTTGCCATGAACCAACACAACAGCTCCTGCAGCGTGCTGCCAACCCACTGCTACGTGAGTCTATCTGCAAGAGCATCATGTTAAAGATATCAACAATGCACCTCTTTCAAAAACGCCAACATCTCCTCAAGCGAAGTAGAGAAATTCTTTTGAAATTCACATCATAATAACTTAAAGGGATAGTCCATATATGAATATTATTGAATATATTAAACAAACATAAAATATTTAGATACACACACACACACAGGTCTATTTTCTTTCCAATTTAATTCTACCTCTATTGAAACCCATGTGAATCATAATCAAGGTTTTCTGGTTTACTTGAAAATTACAGTAGTATGTTGTACATATTTCTGTTTTGATATCCTGAAAATGTCTTTGTTTAGCGACCCTGAGTAAGATAAAGCAGGTGGCGAGGATTGCTTACTCAATGGCAGGCCGAGCACAAAACTTCATCAGAGCTCTGACGGAATCTGTGCGGCATGTCGGTGAGTGAATCAATCGGCCAAACATCCGGTAACGACATCGTCTGGGCAAACCCGCCTATGGTCTTTCATTTATTTAGTGAGGTTTGAGGTTTAGGCATGTTTGAAGTCCCTCTGTTTCCTTTTCAGCTCATACTCTAAGAAATTTACTGCACTTCTTAGCGAATATTGGTGATGTGTGTAATGACAATCTGGGTCTGCCATATCAAAAGTTCACTAGGCTGTTTGATGAGGCCCGTGAGAACTGCATGGAGCTGCTCTCTGTGTTTTCTTTCCTCTGCCACCTCCTGGATGGATTCCAGTCTCTCTGTGGGTCTCTGGTATATGATTAGTCCCTTGAAAGCCCTATCATTACACTCTTACAGGAAACCTTATAGCCTCAATGCAATGATTCCTTACTGTAATTTACAGTATCCTATTTATTTTCTGCGTCACAGTGGTTTGGTTTGATTATATTTGGTATATTATATCTATTCTGCCACTGCAGAAACTGGACAGATGGTTCTTGTGACACAGAGTACTGTACTGTTCATCTCCCTGCACGATATATACAAAGTTTATTTACAATATCTGTTCCTGTGGGAACAGTTTGTCACGTTTAAGTACCCTAAATGTTACAGTGTGAAGAGGGGTGGTTGTGTTCCCATGTGTATGTATCTCGCACATTCCTCAAAAGGATGATCGTGATCTGACAGCAAATCTAAACATGAACTCTATAGCTACAGAATCAGTACTAAAATTTCTTATGGCCTTATGGAGTAGAAACCTGCTGTTTAGTGTAATGCACTTCTGAATAATGAACTGAAAACCGCATGTCATTGCTAAAATTTTTCCAGTTTGCACAGATGTTGTTTTTAATTAATGCCTATTGTTTACTTTAATGGGCTTTTCTGGCAGTGGGACAGCTGTTCTGCATCTTACCATCATATATTGCTGACCACATGAAGACTGCTTTGGCTTTTCGTAAGTACAGCTGCTCTCAGATTCCTACTTTGAACAGTACTGAGTGATTTCCTGGCATGGATTGATTCTTAATTCTGTTAAAACATATTCAGTTACTCTGAAAGAAGCTTATTGTTTAGCTATTGCAATTTTTGTTGTTGTTACCCCTACCAACCATTGCAGCCTTTGATTGAATTAAAAAGGAGTTTGAATTCAACATTTCTACCTCCATCAACTTTGACCTGCTTCTGAACAACAGTCAGTCCATGCAGAATGCTGCTCAGGAGATCATGGAGGAGGTGTCAGAGGAGCTGGGCCTCCTCCAGGAGCTCAAGCTCCTACTGGCATACTTGGGTTTCTTCCTGCTTCTCTTCATGTATCTCCAGTATGTACTTCCCGTTAAAAACAAGCAGACATAGTAAATACTCACACACACTGTAAATACTACACACATTGAGACATATTCACCATGTAAGTACTGTCACAGAATTCTTACAAAATTATTCACAAAATTGATCTTTATTTACATTTTGTTTAGTCAGAACTAAATATCTGTTCAGTTTTTAGTCCAAAAAAGTAGAAGTGGATTATTGTCAACATATTTAGTTAATAATATTGTTAATATATTATTATTATTATAATATAGAGATTGACACATGACCAAACAGCTCTATTATGGAAAAGTATATCCATCATTATTTTTATAATTTTCAGTTGTTTTTTATGTGTTTGTGAACAGGGCCATTTTGTACAAAAATCAGTACCTTCATAATGATAACTTTGAAAACATCTACATAACTGACCAGTTCATTGAGCTGGACAGGAAGTGCTCCAGACAGGGCAAAGCAGCTGTACTTCCCCTCAGACACAGAGCAACTCTCACCTACATCAGGCCCTGTAAATGTATACTTAAATGATGTGTACACGTGTCCGTTAGCAGATAGATGGTGTGAAGGGTCAAGAGGAAGGAAGAAAGGAAGGAATGTTCATAGACATTTAGATAAGTGAAATAGAGCTGAGGGGTTCAAAAATGTGGAGGAGGACCCTGAACTAAGAGAGAAAAGATTAACAAGGAAAGATGAGAAAAAGTTCACAAGGGAAAGGTCAACAACTACCAGAGCACAGGGAATGTGTTTCACACTCAGAGAGACAGAACATGTCAAAAGGTCCAACTGCTATAGTAAACTGCACCAAAACACTTCCGGTGACCCAAAAATTGTGTCTGTTTTAGAAAAAAAAAACTAATTTATGTCAAAGTTCATACATCCAATCAAACTCTACAGTACATTGCTGTATTAACCTGCAAAACTTCACTTCTGTTTAAATGGTTGGGGTTGCTAAGTTTTGAATGAAGTCTCATGCCCACAAAAGCTGAATTTATTAGATCAAAGATACAGTAAAAACAACAATATTGTGAAATTGTGAAATACTTTTCTATTTTAGTATTATTTTAAAATGCACTATATTCCAGTGATGGCAAAGCTGAATTTTCAGCATCATTACTCCAGGCAAGTGTCACTTGATCCTTCAGAAATCATTCTAATATGCTGATTTTCTGCTCAAGAAACATTTCTCTGTTGAAAACAGTTGTGCTACTTAATATTTTTGGTGGAAACTGTGATAAATTATTTTAAGTATTCTTTGGTGAATAGAAACTTCAAAAGGAAAGAATTATTAAAAATAGAAATCTTTTGTAGCAATGTAAGTCTTTATTGTCACTTTTGATCAATTTAATGTGTTCTTACGGAATAAAATTATTCATTATTTTACAAAAAAAAAAAAAACTTCTTCCTGACCCCAAACATTTGAACATTATTGAACATTACACAAGGTACTCGCTCAGAAAAAAGGGTACAAAAACTGTCATTGTGGTGGTACCTTTTCAAAAGATACACTTTTGTACCTAAAGTGTCCATATTGGTCCCTTAAAGGTATTATCATATTAGTACCTCAAGTGTGCATATTAGTACTAAAAGGTACAAAAGTGTACCTTTTGAAAAGGTGCCGTCCCAGTGACAGCTTTTATACCTTTATTTCTGAGAGTGTATAAAAAGGCTACATTAAAAACAAGTTCAATTTCAATGAAGGTAAATATGGTTTGTGCCAACCACATTGTGTTTTGTTCAGAGACCATGAAATCAGTTACTGAAAATAACTGAAAATGTCAAAATTGTCAATGTTTTCCATTTAGTCTATGTCATATTAACGATTTTGCATATTGTTTGGGCCTATGCAGTTCATTGCAATATTGACAAATTTCAATATTTGATTTTTAGGACATTTTATATAATTTTGTACGATTTTGGTATTATGTTGGTTCGACTAATCATTATCTGTGCAAAACAAGTTTAAAACCACTGATCTAGAACACACAGTCATACTCCCAAAGATATTAAAATGTAGAATTCAACTTCACCAGGTTCAAAAAGATACACACATCTGGCAAAGACTTGGACTGACTCTAAAAATGACTCTGCCTCTCATGTATTTTTCATGGCTCTCTGTATCTGACTGCGAGAGAGAGAGAGACAGGCTATAGCAGGTCAGATGTTGTCTTTGCTCAGGTATATGGTCATGACTGTCATACTGATAGCTGTTGAGCTCATGGTGTTCTGGGTGTTTGAGCTGGTACACCACCAGGCCCAGGGTGAAATCGTCACCCAAGGTACACAAGATGAAAATCACAGCATGGTTTCAATGGTTTTTCTTTGTTGCATTCCACAATTTCACTAATATGCCAATGCAAATGTAACTTATTATACTGGCACTTTCATTCTTAATAATATTATCTTAGTAATATTGATATTTTCATTATTATTTTCACTTTGCAATACATATTCAAACATTTTTACATTAAAATAAAATAGTAATAATATGTCAATAATTTGCTTACTCTCTATATATTTGTTAATCGTCTAGCATGTTCTACAATATATTTTTAAATTTTTACCATTTTAATTCAAAACATGTTCACCTCCAGCTCCTGTAGTGGTTGCAGTACAAGTAAATGGATCTGGTTACGCCTCAGATATCTTTAGGGACATTGCGGCCTCATTTGACATCCTGCAGAAAGAAAACATCACTGTGCTTAGCAAGAAATGTCTCATGAAGCCTTTGGAGCCAGACTACATGAGATACCTGCTCACTGGTACAACTACAATACAAGTACAATTAGATATTTGTACAAAAAAAAAAACAAACAAACAAAAAAAACAAGACATCTGTCAGTCTAGTCGTCTATTGTTTTACAGTGACTCTTAGTGGCCAAGACTGGAACAACAGCTGGAACATACCACAGTCAAATCACAGCCACAACCCCAAATACTAATACAAATTCACTAATGTGTTAATGATATCTGTGTCAATTCAAAGTGTATTTAAGATAATTATACTGAAATTTTAACTACAATGCAAATGCTATTTATTTTTTATTTTTAGTTATCTTTTTATTTTTTAACCAGACCTGTTATTGTACAACTGCACTAGTTATCACAACTCAGTGATAGCAAAAACAATAGATATATGCAAACATTTAACTTTCATTTGGTTATATGTCTGACCTTTGTCTTCCCTCCAAATAAAGGTTTTCTTTATGGCTTCGCTCTGTTTATTGTGATTGCTGGTGGTTACGTCAAACATTTATAGAGGTTTGTGTGTGCCAGGTACCATCCTGAAAGAGGGAAAGTAAAGATTCATTCTTTTTTCCCCCCTAAATATAAAGCATTTTATCAATTATTTACTATGCTGGTCACCTTGAGACCTTCTTAATGCTTGTAAAATTTTATCTATAAAGACAATTATGTCTCATGGAGGAGAAACACTTACGTGTACAGGTTTGCCTTGTAAAGGGACAGTGACTGAACTAGTTTATTTTCAGTTTGCTTTTATTATGAATTTATTATCAACATTCATTCAATTCTTAAAGTAAGAGAAATTTAGTGTGTGCTAAATGTGTTCATGTTGCAGAAGAGAATCCAGTACCTCCACAGGCATATTCTCACTCAACGCGGGTCTTTAGGAAAAACCCTACTGAAGGCTGGACAACGGAACAGGCTAGACCAGCAACATGTTAGCATCATACAAATACTGGCCAAACAGTGAGTATAAACCACTATTTAAATCACTATAACACACTAATAAATGTTATTCTCTGCTTGAGGGTATATATATATATTTGAACTTTCTAATAATCAAAAATTTATCACCGTTTCCACAAAAATGTGAAGTAGCATAACCGTTTTCAACATTGATAACAATATGTTCCTTGAGAATCAAATCAACATATTAGAATGATTTCTGAAGGATCATGTAACACTGAAGACTGGAGTAATGATGCTGAAAATTCAGCGTAGCCACCACAGGAATAAATTTCTTTTTTTTTCTTTTTTTCTTTTGTTAAATATATTCAAATAGAAAAGTTATTTTAATTTTAATAATATCTCACAATATTACTTTTACTGTATTTTTGATTAACTAAATGCAGCATTGGTGAACACAAGAGACTTCCTTTAAAAAGACAAAAATATTACCCCAAACCTTTGAACAATAGTTACAGTATTAGGTATTATCTAAAGGTAACATTTTAAGTGAATATTTCAATTTCTCCTCTAAAATTATGGTTTTAATTGAAAATTAAAAGAAACGTCATGGTGAAAAAGTAAATAAAGACACACACTCATCATCTTTTTACAGCCTACCAGGTGGTGCCATCATAGCCAGGCTCCTGGATATCAGTAAAGAATCATGCATGGCCTGTGGGAAAGTGTTGGAGACGAGAGGTCATGATATCTGCCCTACCCCTCACTGCACAGGTTGGTTTTCCTGCTCTAAAAAAAGGATTGATTTCAGATCATCTTTAACTGGCAAAAAGTTGGACTGTTAGACCAACCCACTGGACAAAATGATTTCCTTTCACAGGCCATTACTGCTCGCTGTGCTTCAGACTGATGGGGAAGCTCTGTGCTATCTGTATGGCACCCCTCACATTCCACGAGGACCAAGAGCTGAATGTCACATGACAGAACAATGACAGACACTTTAAGAAACATTATTGGAATGAATATAAGTTAAACTGTATCGACAGCATCTGTGGTAGCATTAGCAATAATACCAACAAAGACACTGTCACTGTAAGGAATTATGATCATGCAAGAACAGATTTGTGTACACTATATACAGTTCAAATAAACAAATTAATTTCATTTAGATTAGATTATTCAGATTAGCTTTTATTTTGCCATTTTGAAAATGGACAGAAAAGTTCTACACATGAATGCTTACATTTGTGAGTTTCAGAGACAAAGACTGGTTTATGGGAGACCGCTGTAATATCACCTCAACCTGGTCAGAGCATAGAGAGGAAAGGAGTAAAGATCAGGTGTCCAGAGTACCTGAGCAGCTTTTCACATATTTTTAAGTTAACAGATGCATAGGCCATCTCTCAAATTAGCAGTTTTAACCTTTTGTCTACTTTGTGTCTGTTTCAGTATTTCCAATCAGGATCATTCTATATGGCTCAACGGCCAATACGGCCGTCAGAATGTTGAGGTTAACAACAGAGTTTAAGGCCAGAGCTGCTTTATGCTTTTGCAGATTAAGTGGTGTTGAATATAAATCTGTTATGTTTTACCAGGAGTTGTTTTTATTTAATTTTATCACCTTGCCCAAACTGCAACATAGGTATACATGATGAAACTACAAATATTTTACAAATGTTACTTCATGTAATCTCATCACATCTGTCAGAATGCAGTTGGTCTGGTTTCATTGCATTTACATTTACATGGTTGTCAGAGGAATGTCGAGTATGAGCTGCAGTTTCTTAACTTTAAAACAAATACTCAAACTATTTCCATCTTTTTTACTATTTCCACTAAGAAATACCTGTCGATCTCTGAGTGTATCGCAGATTAACACATATTCCGTACACGACATAAACTCTCAATACTATAAAGCGTGAACACTACGCGCGTGTGAGTGAAGAGTGGGCGGGTCGGAGGCGCGAGGCAGAGCTGGTCAGGTGATGAAATACTGTCACTTCACTTCACCTGCTCTATTTCCGCACGGGACATTAAACAAGCCCAATGGCCGAACAGGTAAGATTTTCTTTTTGTTGTGTTTAAATAGTTTATGTTTTCGATTAGTTTACTTACATGATCCACCTGTAGCTATATATTTCACCTACATTTTATTTTTCGTTATAATTAGGCTATATTGTAAATGCAAAAAAAAAAAAAAAAAAATTAAAACGTGTTTTTATCCGTCTAAATGTATTTACTTCAATAAAATAAATTTATTTGTATATTCTTAATTTAATTCATAATTTGGTCAATATATGTGGACAAATAATCGCACTCGTGCAAATACAAGTTACATTATTTTAAACAATCTTATACTTAAACAATATGAATATTTTTTGATGGTCATTTAAAAACGCTAAGACTAAAAAAAATAAAACGATTTTACTTTTAATTTGCTTTTATGTTTTATATCTTTTCTTTGTGACCAACGCCCCAGTGTGTAAGTAGATGTCAGTCATGCTGAACAGTAGAGCACTGGAATGTACTGTAAGAGATAGAAGTAGTAACAGGTCTCTACAGCTCCTGTTCAGCAGCAAACAAACGGATTACAACTGATAAACGGAGGATTTCATGAGGAATGCAACAAAGCCTTGCCGTTATGTGTTGATATATTACATCAAAACTATTACAGTAAAAAATACAAACCCACAATAAGTTTAATTGCTGCCTAGAAGTGGTGCCAAAGTTACAATCTGTAAGTTATCTGAAATTCATAACTGATGAAGGAAACTCTGAACCTCAAATCGAGTTGAAAAGACTTGTGACAAAAATATTGTGACAAGTTAAATGAATGGATAAAAATATTATGACAATGGTAAAAATTATTGCAGTCTACTGAATATAAGTCTCTGGAATATAGAATTACAATGGGTTGTATATGTTAATACTAAACCACCTTTTTTCCCAAAATTGTTTGATGTGTTTAGATAGGCCTGAACGGTGGCTTCTGTCTATGAGAGACATTTCTTTTTTAACTGTGCTGGAGTCTGAAACTATTCCCACTCTGTAGTACACAGATCTAGAATTGGCCATAAACACCTTGGTCAAAAGCTTCCATTCAGCATCGCCTACTGATGCTAACACACTCACAGCTCAGGAGTTCCAGAGCATGATCTCCAAAGAGCTGCCCACCATGGTGACAGTAAGTGCAATCATAAGACCACTTAAGTACATTTCAGTCTCTCAAACCTATAATATCAACCTAAGAGCTATATTGCCATAATCAACAATAGTTTTCTTACCAGCTAACAGAGGACATTCTCAGAACTTTGGCAAAACTTAAATTACTTAGATGTATTTGTGTTAGCTGAGTTGATGCCATTTTGTCTAGAACAGACCAAAATTACAATGAAAATAAATATGAGACAAGAAGCGCAAACAGATTTTCTGGAATAAACACAATTACCATACTAATTTAACTTAAGTTTCCCACACCCTCTATTCTCTTCCAGACAGCAGGGGACCAGGAAGGACTCAACAAACTCCTGGAGGAACTGAACTTGGAAGAGGGGAAGGGCATCACATTCAAGGATTTTTGGCGATTGGTTGATTCCCTGGCCACTACTCAGTTTGGATTGCAGAGCAAAGAGAAACAAGTGAAATGTGTGAAATGTAATCTAATGTAAGACCGGCCCTGAGCAAACAAGTCCGATCAACATTACGTAGGTGTCCACCACAGCCCTGAGAAAACACATCCAATCAGCAGCTTCTATTTCCCATCACCCTCTGCAATACTGTACATGTCACTCTATTGGTCTTTTGGTAGGTCTTATCATAATTAAGTGTTGTTACAGAGGTTCCTGAATGAATACCCAACAAGCCCTTACGACACAGAGTAATCTTTACCATCAGTGTAACCTGAGCCACACCTGCCTGGCCAGATAACGTAAGATCTAGTGGCTAATTTACTTCCTCGTTTGTTCTGGTGCTGCAGGTTTTTGTATTATTGTGTCACTTTCAACCTGCCCAATCATTCTATTTTTGCTTTTGTTTTACATATAAAAAATAGGAAATTATTTGTTATGTGTTTGATGTGACAACTGTGATCATATTTGATATAACTGTGGGCCACGTTTGTTTGTGCAGACTGACATGCATTACAAAAGAGATAATGTGAGTAAAATATATTGTAGAGGGAATTAGAGATGTGACACCACATTTTCTGTACTATACTTGACTTTATGGTAACACAATGTGATTATCTGTGTTGATACTATTAAATATGTGCTAAAGGTTTCTGAGTCTGAATGATCTATGAAGTTTATAGGTGTAATGAAAACACTCTTAAAATTGATGGAGATAGTCTTTATTGATCTACTATTTAACCCTGATATTAAAATGTTGAAATTAAAATGTCCCAAGACCATTTTAATTGCTTAAAAATATATCAAAAATGTATCAAGGTGAAACATCTTGATTATCTAAACTGAATGATAACTAACTAAAAAAAATCTTGAAAACAAACCATTATAATTAACTTATGATTGGGTTTTCCAAGACCCAGATATAAAACATAAATGTAATGCTGGAAGAGAGGATCCAAATGCAGATGTATTTTAATACCATAATAAGATGTAGTGAATACTGTTTTGAATTCCACGCCTCTACTTCATTCATTTGAGAATCTCAATAACTGTTTATGAGCACTATTTATTCATATCACACATTTAAGCTAAACTTTCATAAACTCATGGGCACACTACAGTCCCCAGGCTCATGGTGTCCCGGAGACCAATATTTTAACAATTCATAGAAGATGAATCACTGTCTGGCCATCTGAGATTTTGGTGTGGAGATAAAGAAATGTACATCATAACACAACATGAGGGTTTAACTTAAAGTTCAAACATCCAAAAAACAAAAAAAAAATTTGCTGACATAGCGATAAAAGAACAACTTGGCCTCTGTGACTTCACACATGTGCGATGCTTCAACGTTAGAGCGAGGAGCTCTAACCACAAAAGCACAACATCCTGCCATAGCTGGAAGATGCTGGTGCAAGTGGTTTGTGGTTAATCAGCATGCTAAGAGTACAGATACATTATAGTTTCTTAAATTTGGTACACCTATAGTTCTCTCCTGTCTTTTGCTCCTGATTCATTTCTAAGATCCATTTATATTCGCTATTTAACCACTGATTTTAAAATGTCAGCTCTGTTTGACACTTTTTTGTGTTCTACTTTGTACTCTGGGCTGTTGTTACATGATATGCAAGAGCTCTGCAGCTCTGAGCATATGAGAACTTTTCTGGTCAAACTTGTTGAAAGACAATGGTACGTTAGTTCCTTGAAATAAATACAATATGAAAACCATTTCTACATTCACTTCCGTTTTTACTTCCTCCATTTTCTCATGTTTGTATGACATCAGTCAGGGACACAGATTTGACTGCAAAGAACAGAGTTACATGTTGGTTCATTAAGCTGCATACCTGTAACAACAGAGAGAAATTATTTCGTAAGACGTAAGTAAATTATTTAAGAAGAAACCCTCAAAGTCCAAGTTCTAAATGTCTTATATGTTCATTTAATGGCTAAATGAAAAATTAACATAAAATATTAAAAATATTCTTCCAATATTAAAAATATTTAACTCAGTTAACGTAGGGTCGGGGTTGACCACCCCACTCACAACTGCGGCTTCTGTCTCTTTCTTTCTTGATAAAAATTGCGTTTATTCAGACACAACCAATCTTTATAACCACATCAAACAGGAGAGTTTTCAGACGTGCACTCCACTTCACCTCAGCGCCAGGTGCGAGTCAAACAAGCGCGGAAACTGTATGAGGAGCTAAGTAGAACATCAGTGAACGTTCAGCAGCGGCAGCTCTTAAAGTAATAGCAGCCAAATAACCTAACAACCCAGCTACTGTGATGTCTGTCAATCAAAGAACAAAAGAAAAAAAGAGGAATTCAATAACTTTTGTAGCTTTTAGGAATCATCTATAGCTTATTTAATTTAGAATTTAGTGTTTGATAACTTATTCAATTTCTGTATATTTCCTACTTGCTGAAAGGCACATGTAGCTAAATATATTTATTATAATGGATTTATGTGAAGATTATTTTAAGTTAAATTAAAAGTAATGTTTTAAAAGTCTAATAAATGTTAAAATTGATAGCTCTCATTTATACTGTAATATTGAATGGCTATAATCTATGGTTAAACAGCTTATTAGGGGGAAAAATCTATAGAGACATGACATCAGTATTGGTATTTGGTATCAAAAATAATAAAAATGTGATATATATATATATATATATATATATATATATATATATATATATCAAAAGATATTTGATATATATATAAATGTGCCAAATAGAGCTGGCATTTTAAAATCAGTAAATAGTGAACATAAATGGATCTTAGAAATGAGTGAGGAGCAAAAGACAGGAGAGAACTAAGGTGTACCAAATTTAAGAAACTATAAAGTATTTGTACTATATATACATATATATACATATATATATATATATATATATATATATATATATATATATATATATATATATATATATATAACCACCTGTTATTTCTTTATTTCTCAGTCCCTTCGCATGGCCATGGAAGGAGTAAGATACAAAGATGGAATCTCTGCCTGCAAAGAGTTTATCTTCAGAGTTTATTGTCCAAGCATCAACTTTTACAGCCAAATCCCAGCTTAAATACAATATATAAGCTTTTATATGTTTTCAAAGGATGGTGTAATGATCATCCAATGAGAATATACATTATATCCTATAGAAATGTAATCCCAAAGACAAAAACAAAACTTTATATGGTAAAGAACAGATGTCCTGGAAACAGATATCCTCATCTGGATATTTCTGAATTCTGAATTTCCATTCTAGGCTGGATTCCAAGAGTATTGCATGCATGCATTTTATTCCAAGCCACTGGTGATGCTGTGTGATGAATCCAGGCAAATCTGTGCTTGGAGAAGAGTGTGACTAAACTAAAGAATTAATGAAATAAAACAGTGAATGTGTAATCAAGAGTCTTTACACATAGCTGGATGATAGCTAGATGACCAACTAAATTAAATTTGAACTGCACAATCAAAGCTAATTGTTTCCCATTATGCAATTTGTTTGTAGCAGCTGCATGTTCCTGCTGTAAAAACAATTGGCAGACAAAATTGTGCAAGGATTCACGAGAAACACGAATTTTGAAGCTAGCATAATAAGCATATACTTATTATTGGCAAAAACATAAATTTGATTACAGCTATAAAAGTACCACTTTCTCACAAAATTTTAAGTTTGACACTATGTACAAACAAATAAAAAGCCATGTGATTTAGAAAAAAGGCATGTTTTTGCTGCCTGCATTCGTAAAGTTCCTGATGCCCAATCTAGAAACACTTAACATCTTCAATATTGCTTGTTACAGCTTGATTATTTAGCATTTAGCATAGCTGCTTTTATGTTTTATGTTTATTTTTACATGAACTGCTTTATATTGTTGTTAAATTATACCATGCTCTCTGCCAGATGTTTCTGTGAGTTTGCCTCTATGCAATCCCTCCTCCCTTCTCACTCCTTTCCTTCTGCCTCACTCCCTCCTCCCATACGTGTTTTTCCCCCTTTCTCTCTATGTCTTACTCCCTCCTCCTGTCTGTGCTCGCTCTCTCTCTTCTGTCTTACTGTATCTCTCTTATCCTCATATATATACATCTTAAATGGAGTTCAAATGTTCAACTGAGGAGGGGGGCCTCCTAACTCGGAGGTGACTGAGTTTAGGCTGTACTATCGACACTTGGCATAAAGATGTAGTTCTCTCCGTCCAAATGTATCCCTAATATGTCCAGAACTTCCTGGCCAGACTTCCATTTTATATAACGGATATTTTTTGGCCTGAGTACCACACAGATGTGGTGTATAATTCTCATTGGCTGTACCACTGCACCACCCCTAGCAATGAAACTATATAATGTATGGATGTAATAATAAACTTGGAAGAAGTTTGTGAAAAGACAATTGGCTTCTTGTTCATAACTCTTTCCATGAGCCCGTCTTCATGAACGATAAGGAACTGAGAGTGTTTAGGTGGCGACGAGAGATAAAAGGGTTCATTAATTAACAACTGTAACCAATAAAAATGCATTTTTATTGTTACAACTGCCTCAAGTGAGATTTTAAAAACCATAGTTTCTCATCAATGCATCTACTCTTCCAAAGACAAATAGGTACACAGATTTATCTCTTTATGGAAATCCACCTACTCCTTCCAGAACATAAATCAACCAGGATCTGCTCTGTTCTCTACAAAGCTATAAATATATAGGATTCCTAAGGTTTTCTATTTTACTAGGTGGAGCCTGCTGGAATATTCATCAGTCTCCCCTATTGTGGGTGTGTCCTCCTGACACATTAAAAGCATTTTTATGCAAGTTTGTAACATTTTATATAGGTTTAGAATATCCAGTGCATGTAAATGTTTTTTTTCTTTTAATTGAAGCAAGACCTTGAAGCAATGCTACAACTACAGCATTTTTCTATTTATAATGCTACAGGCCACACATACTTTGACTTTCAAGCTGCCATGAAAAGTGCTATAAAGTTTGTCCTAAAGCACTTCCCTTATTTAAATTCAAACACGGAAACGTTCAAAACAATACGTGAAAAGAATTAAACTGAAACTAAAACGAAATAATCTGTGAACTGAAAAACTGGCACTGACATTTCCAAAACTATCTAAGTTACTCTATCTCACGTTGCGGTCCGCCCGCTTTGTTTTGTCAGAAGGACACGCCCACTACATGAGGAACTAATGAATATTCCAGAAGCCCCGCCCCACATAACAGAAAAGTTTTAGGAACCGTATATTCAACGGCTTACCGTTAGATCCACGGATCCTTCATACTATTACTAGCGTAACGCGTCGAATTTCTCGCGAGGCGTATCAAGATATACTTAGCCTGCTGTCAAGTTACACCTCTGTTTGCATTAATTTTTATTCTCAAGAAACAGATGTTTGCTTCTGTCCAAACAGGGCGTCCAGCGTCGCCTGATCCGGATTTACAAAGTACTGTTTGCGGATTCTGCGCTGTTTGCAAAGTACACCTAAACTCTTCTGCAGACCCCAGACTTCTGCCTTGCCTGCATATAGTTTGTAATACTTGCCTTACGAAGATCTGCACCGATGGAGCCACACGAGGTGAGAAAACTGGCTTGTACTGTTCAGTTTGACTGGTTATAACGGGGCGCTCGCTAAAGTCCATCTTTGCACGAGAAGTTTTTAAAATCGCGTCGAAATAAGCTCACGCAGGTTTCATCGACTGTGTAGTCCCTACGATTATTTACATAAAGGGTTTTAAAGTTAATGTCCGGGGTCCATTGGCCAGGTTGTTGTTTTATTTTATTTTTTATTTTTGGAGGGGCAGATGAGCAGTTAGTTAGCCCCGATATAAAGTTTTTCTTATGTGCATACTAAACAAACATTGTATATACTGTTTTTAAATAACAACATTTTAATGAAATTTGTAACATTTAATTAGATTTCATGAACGTACAGCAATGATGATCTAAAAACCCTTTGAGATCGCAGTTTACTGACGTATTTCCTATCTATACAGGAAGTTTCGACGAGAAATATCAGATTGCTCCACATTTATTATATTTTCATTTTTTTTTTTTTTTAATGGCCACTTTTACTTTGCATGAAAAATAGAAACGCTGCGTTTCTTTAAAGTCATGACGAAATTAGTGTCATCTTTGCATTGTTGTGGAACAAAAAAAGTGGTCTTCTCAAATTTGTCAATAAAGCTCAAGAAGCAGAGCTCCAGATGCCAAAATAAGACTATTTATTGAACACAGCAATAAAGCTGAGATGACGGCCGCCGCATCTAATCTCTGTCTGTCGGGGCATCCACTTTTATATCTGTCTAAGCGAACCATATTTGGTAGTTCCGGTTTTTAATTGGCTATGCCTGTCTGGTTTGCCACAATTTATTACTAGCCCACCTGGTCCATTTTTCAATGGTGGAATTTGGCCAGATCCGCCATTTTTTTTTTTTTTTTTAACTTTTATTTTACGGCCTCCTATTGGTTGGAGGTGATCCAATGAGACATACATCAAATTTGTTTACTTGTTCCTGTCATATTCTGAAAATCACCCAAAGTTCATTGGGTTATTTAAGTTTACTGGTACACTTCAATGGAAAATTCCAGTACTGCCCAGTGGATAGCCCTTTAAGACTCACAATCTGTATTAAGACATCCAGTATTGGAATAATTCAGCATATTGATCAGTATATGGATTACATTCTTGAACATTCATCATATTTTAAGTAAGATATTACCATATTGCGTAAGCATCATAATATAAAGTAAAATAACACAATAGCATATGGAGTAGTATATTAACAATAAAACCATATGCAAGCACATATCATTTTGATTATATTTTATTAATAAGAGATTGTTTTTTGGGATTTACATGTTGAATATAATTTGCATTAACATTAGAGAATACCACAGTTCATCCCTTCGCTGAAAAAAATGCATTTTTCAATAAAATGTGATTTGTTCAAATCAGTTCATTTTTGTTGATAAAACTGTCAAGCAAACAAGATGTATAATTTCTGCTACTCTAATAAATCATTCTACTTTAATGAATGACTTGTGGTTTCGTCAGTGCTTGCTAATCAGCAGCAACATGAGTATTGTAGAAGGGTTTCATTTAAGTGTGTCTGAGGCTTTTGTTTCTTTCTTCGTCTAGATTGTCCATTATGTGCCCAGTCCTTTTGCTTGTCTGAGGTCACAGAATGTGCCATTTTCGAAGACACGTCTAACAATAACAAGGTCCCCAAGGTAAGAGTGCACAGATTATGGATAAAGTTTTGAATAAAATGGTACATTCAGTTCAGTCCCTACTCTTTTTGTAGATGATGTTGCCAAATCATATAAAGTGCCGTTCACACAAAGAACGATCAATATAAAGATAACTATTACAGTAACTGTTTTAGCATCCACACCAGGAACGCATGCTAATGTTCGCCCAAGTTGATTCTGATTGGCTGTCAGTGTTTTTACCATTTGTTTGAAAGTGATTGCAACAATTTTGTTCCTCTTTGTCATCCATTTTTCACAGAATTAGAATGTTTGTTAAAACTTCATAGTTATCGTCTTTGGTCCAAAGAATTCCAGCACTGACATAAAAGAGACATTTCCTCTTTGTCTTCCATTGTAAATCTTAATTCAAAATGTTTAATCAATCTTTTCAGTGTGCTGGGTGTGAAGAGAGTGAGGTTAGTGGATGGTGTGTCCAGTGTGAGGAGGCCCTGTGTTCGGACTGTACATCTGCTCATCGTAGGGTAAAAGTGACCCGTGACCATGAAGTCACAACCAAAAAACCACCCACAGGTTAGACTTAAAGTCCCTGCACACTTCAGACTAACACTGCTATTGTGATGGAAATTCACCTGTAAAATTGTCAGTCAGACCACTCAGTTATCAAATCAAATTTGTTTGTCTGAACTCATGATCCAGGGTAGTCTCAGAGAGCTACAGAATAAATCACTAAAATCGTACAAATTAATTTATCATTGAACAAAGGCTTTCAAAGTAGATTGGATTGGATCAAAATGAACAGCCTTCCACATCATTTTATCATATGTGTACACTTTCTGGTTGTTCTTTATTCACATTGGTCTTCCTCAACATCCCATAATATGCTATATATTTGTTTTTAATACATACAATAAAAATAATGATTTACATACATATGCCGAATGTATATGTTAAAAACAAACTACAGGTGCATCTCAATAAATTAGAATGTCGTGGAAAAGTTCATTTATTTCAGTAATTCAACTCAAATTGTGAAACTCGTGTATTAAATAAATTCAATGCACACAGACTGAAGTAGTTTAAGTCTTTGGTTCTTTTAATTGTGATGATTTTGGCTCACATTTAACAAAAAACCACCAATTCACTATCTCAACAAATTAGAATACTTCATAAATTTAAAAAAAATTTTAGTGAATTGTTGGCCTTCTGGAAAGTATGTTCATTTACTGTATATGTACTCAATACTTGGTAGGGGCTCCTTTTGCTTTAATTACTGCCTCAGTTCGGCGTGGCATGGTGATCAGTTTGTGGCACTGCTGAGGTGGTATGGACCCCAGGTTTCTTTGACAGTGGGCTTCAGCTCATCTGCATTTTTTGGTCTCTTGTTTCTCATTTTTCTCTTGACAATACCCCATAGATTTTCTATGGGATTCAGGTCTGGTGAGTTTGCTGGCTAGTCAAACACATCAACACCATGGTCATTTAACCAACTTTTGGTGCTTTTGGCAGTGTGGGTAGGTGCCAAATCCTGCTGGAAAATGAAATCAGCATCTTTAAAAAGCTGGTCAGCAGAAGGAAGCATGAAGTGCTCCAGAATTTCTTGGTAAACGGGTGCAGTGACTTTGGTTTTCAAAAAACACAATGGACCAACACCAGCAGATAACACTGCACCCCAAATCATCACAGACTGTGGAAACTTAACACTGGACTTCAAGCAACTTGGGCTATTAGGTTCTCCACCCTTCCTCCAGACTCTAGGACCTTGGTTTCCAAATGAAATACAAAACTTGCTCTCATCTGAAAAGAGGACTTTGGACCACTGGGCAACAGTCCAGTTCTTCTTCTCCTTAGCCCAGGTAAGACACCTCTGACGTTGTCTGTGGTTCAGGAGTGGCTTAACAAGAGGAATACGACAACTGTTTCCAAATTCCTTGACACATCTATGTGTGGTGGCTCTTGATGCCTTGACCCCAGCCTCAGTCCATTCCTTGTGAAGTTCACCCAAATTCTTGAATCGATTTTGCTTGACAATCCTCATAAGGCTGCGGTTCTCTCGGTTGGTTGTGCATCTTTTTCTTCCACACTTTTTCCTTCCACTCAACTTTCTGTTAACATGCTTGGATACAGCACTCTGTGAACAGCCAGCTTCTTTGGCAATGAATGTTTGTAGCTTACCCTCCTTGTGAAGGGTGCCAATGATTGTCTTCTGGACAACTGTCAGATCAGCAGTCTTCCCCATGATTGTGTAGCCTAGTGAACCAAACTGAGAGACCATTTTGAAGGCTCAGGAAACATTTGCAGGTGTTTTGAGTTGATTAGCTGGTTGGCATGTCACCATATTCTAATTTGTTGAGAGTGAATTGGTGAGTTTTTGTTAAATGTGAACCAAAATCATCACAATTAAAAGAACCAAAGACTTAAACTACTTCAGTCTGTGTGCATTGAATTTATTTAATACACGAGTTTCACAATTTGAGTTGAATTACTGAAATAAATGAACCTTTCCACGACATTCTAATTTATTGAGATGCACCTGTATATGGTTCATGATTGAAAAGTTATGCAAGGAAATCTCTGTAACTCATGTAAGATTAACACAATTCATCATGCATAAGCAGTGGCTTTGATTGAATATACATAAAGAAAATGTTTTCTCGTACACTATAAACTGCTGTGCATTATTAGATCTGTTCTGTTGTTTTTTTTTTTTTGTTTTTTTTTTTCAGGTTGGATACAGAGAAGACGTTGTCCCTCACACACTCAGGAGAGCTTGAGGTTTTTTTGTCTCGTTTGTGAAGAGCTCACCTGTAAGGATTGTCAGCTGATCTCTCATAGGGGACACAGGTATAGTCCATATGATCAGTGAATGTGAAGATTACAACTTATATGGGCATTTTTTTTTTTTTGCGTTTTGGGTAATTGCTTCCCATCTGTTTGCTTCGTGATATTGGGAGGAGTCAGAGCAAAAGTATATGTCAGTTTCGTTGACACACATTTTGATATTCCTCCCCAACAATACCTTATCACAGTCTCTATGTTTTTCCATGTCCATCTCTGTGTCAGTTTTGTGCAGCATGAAGAAGCTGTGGGATCTCAGAGACAGCGGCTGCAGAGTTTGTTGGACTCCATCAGACATCAGAGAGAGACAATCAGCAGCAGCCTGCTGCACCTAGAGGCAAGGTAACTGAATGGAGCCATGTGGACTTACATCTTATCTTGGTAAAACTCAATGATTTTAATTGAAAGAAATCTACAGTACACAAGTTGAAGGAACAGTCTGTCAATAAAAAAAACTGGCTATACTCTTAAAAGTCTTTCTCAAAGGTCACATCCTTATTTCACCCATACAGGGATAATGAGAATTCTGTCATCATTTACTCACCCTTCTTTTATTACAAAACGGTATGACTTACTTTCTTCTGTGGAACATAAAAAAGGTGAGGGTAAGTAAACGATGACCGAATTTTCACTTTTAGGTGTACTATCCCTTTAAGGAATATGGGTGAAGGCTGAAATAAAATTTTAAAGGCTGAAATACATTACAATTTTTTTTTTTTTTATTTATGTTTGTCTTGATTGCAGTCTGGACGCATCAATGCTAGTTGGCAAAATTTAGAGGCAGCCTGCAGATTTTGGGCTGTAATTATTGTGTAGTGTATGAGCAGCACAGGCTCACATTTTTTTTTAGCTTTAAGCTATAATTCCATCCAGATGGAGTGTATCAAACATATTTTGAGCATGTCTTTTATTACAAAAAAAAAAAAAAAAAATTTTATATATACATACATACACATATATATATATATATATATATATATATATATATATATATATATATATATATATATATATATATATATACACACACACTCACCGGCCACTTTATTAGGTACACCTGTTCAATTGCTTGGTAACACAA
Organism: Spinibarbus caldwelli; assembly: GCA_039654775.1. Taxonomy (NCBI): domain Eukaryota; kingdom Metazoa; phylum Chordata; class Actinopteri; order Cypriniformes; family Cyprinidae; genus Spinibarbus; species Spinibarbus caldwelli. Next base: position 20,778,326 of record CM077227.1, read on the forward strand.
ATTGCTAATCAGCCAATCACGTGGCAGCAGCTCAATGCATTTAGGCATCTAGATGTGGTGAAGACTACTTGCTGAAGTTCAAACCGAGCATCAGAATGGGGAAGAAAGGGGATTTAAGTGACTTTGAATGTGGAATGGTTGTTGGTGCCAGACAGGCTGGTCTGAGTATTTCAAAAACTGCTGATCTATTGGGATTTTCACGCACAACCATCTCTAGGGTTTACAGAGAATGGCCCGAAAAAGAGAAAATATCCAGTGAGCGGCAGTTGTGTGGACGAAAATGCCTTGTTGATGTCAGAGAAGAATGGGCAGACTGGTTAGAGATGATAGAAAGGCAACAGTAACTCAAATAACCACTCGTTACAACCAAGGTATGTAGTATATCATCTCTTGAACGCACAACATGTCGAACCCTGAAGCAGATGGGCTGCAGCAGCAGAAGACCACACCGGGTGCCGCTCCTGTCAGCTAAGAACAGGAAACGGAGGCTACAATTCGCACAGGCTCACCAAAATTGGACAATAGAAAATTTGAAAAATGTTGCCTGGTCTGATGAGTCTCGATTTCTGCTGCGACATTCAGATGGTAGGGTCAGAATTTGGAGTAAAGAACATGAAAGCATGGATCCATCCTGCTTTGTCTCAACGGTTCAGGCTGGGGGTGGTGGTGTAATGGTGTGGGGGATATTTTCTTGGCACACTTTGGGCCCCTTAGTACCAATTGAGCATCGTTTAAACGCTACAGCCTACCTGAGTATTGTTGCTGACCATGTCCATCCCTTTATGACTACAGTGTACCCATCTTCTGATGGCTACTTCCAGCAGGATAATGCACCATGTCACCAGAGATGGGCACAATTACATCAAAAAGTATTTAGTTACAAATTACAAATACTTGCTCATCAAATGTATTTAATTTAAAATACAAAATACTGCTGTGAGAAATGTATTTAATGAAAATACAAGTAATTTGTAATTTGAAAATACAAAAATACAAACAATATTTACAAGCAATCAAGAGCAAGAGACAGTGTCATTACATTTAGGTACACATATAAGAGAAAGATAAGTGCTTTCCCCTCCTTGAACAACTTATAAACAACATATTTATTAACAACATATTCATTAACCCTAACACTAGACAATATAGACAATTTATTGATCAATATTTTTTTCTAATTTCTGTTTACTTTAAAACCATCAAGCATTTGTATACAAAAGAAAAGTAGCTAACTTTTGCCAAGCAAGCTAACATCACTTGTCAGCAAGCAAGAGCAGCTTTTTCTTCTGTCCTGTTACTGTAATAACATTCAGGGAGAAATATTTTATAGTATATTTAGTATATTTTAATACATACTAAGCCAGTTTGCACTGAGTACCAGAACAGCTTCTTTCATTTTTTTCCAGTTAGAAGATGGAACCATGGAAGAATTAAAGGTTTATTTCACCCAAAAATGCTAATTCTGTAGGCAGCAACGCAACTTATACAATCAAAGCCCAGAACTGTAGGAAAGACGATCGAGTTTATGTACAATGAATGTCTTTCCTGAGGTTAATGTGACTTTACGTGACATTGTGTTATACTGACGTCTTTCTGTGGCTGAAAAACCAAATTAATAGTTTGTATTTTGTGATAAAACTGACAAAATTTGAAAGCTGATACTTTATTTCTGATTAAAAGCAACAAAGCACAAAACTTACTGCGATTATTGGATGACAGGCACGCTACAAATAATGAATGGAATTAAAGACGTGAAATATTTCCAAGCATTTATACTGTCCTTCCAAGCAAGATGTCGAATGGTACAGTTTATTTTAATAATCCCAGATCATATGTAATATTTTACTGCGTAATTACAAGCTGTACATAAATATTTTTTTATTAGTTCAATTACTGTCGCCAGAGTGTTATAGTCAACACCGAGCTCCGCGATTGATATTGCTTATCCTGCCCGAAAAGACCATAAACATTACAGTTCACGTCTGCAGTAATAATTAACTAACAGACATGAATCCTAAAGACTAATAATGTCTGAGAAATTCATGAGTTTTCACTTTACACCTACCTCTGACTAGGCGTAAGATTTAGTGTCATACGTAGCACTACGCCGAGATGGTGCAACGGGTATAAATTCTACGCACAACTTAAAGTGCATTTTACGTCCAGGCTAGTCTTACAACCGGGTGTACGTCCAGCTGGTGCAACCGGCCCGAGAGCATTAAAAAGCATTTGTGTTGTGCTTATGCCATAGATGACTCGACACAACATGAGCGAGTGCATAAGTGAGTGTTCGCTAGAGTACCACAACACATGTGTTTGGATAATATTTTCGGAAATAAAGTGGTAAATTATATTTTTTGTGCAAAAAAGCACTCACGTCACTTAATGAAATTGGATTACTTAATGATATACTTAATGACATGGATTGCTTAGTGATGTCTTTCTGGACCTTGAATGTGTAAGTTACATGACTGACTGTAGAAGGGCAGAAAGCTCTCAGATTTCATCAAAAATATGGTATATTTACTCATATAAGGAATTTGTTATGGTGACACAGGCTTCCACAGCACAAATAGAATGTCAGTGACAAGACAATAGAATAAATAGGAAATAATAATATATAACTATTTTTTGAAAGAACACAATATACAAAACAAACAATATATGGTATTTGTGTGTACAGGTATGTTATGTACTAATGCAAGGAAATGTAAATAAGAAGCATGGTGTGTTAAATGTATACATAGCGTTGTGCTTTTTTGTGAAGAAAGATATTGTATTATCTGAGAATAAAATGAACTACTTGATTATGTATTTTGAGTATTTTAAATATAAAATACTGTCTCTTAAAGTATTTAATTACAAATTACATTTGATGGTTTTTTGTCCAGCAAAATACAAATTACAAAATACGTATTTCAAATACATTTAATTAAAATACTGCCCATCTCTGCATGTCACAAAGCTCAAATCATCTCAGACTGGTTTCTTGAACATGAAAATGAGTTCGCTTTACTCAAATGGCCTCCACAGTCACCAGATCTCAATCCAATAGAGCACCTTTGGCATATGGTGGAACAGGAGATTCGCATCATGGATGTGCAGCCGACAAATCTGCAGCAACTGCGTGATGCTATCATGTCAATATGGACCAAAATCTCTGAGGAATGTTTCCAATACCTTGTTGAATCTATGCCACGAAGAATTAAGGCAGTTCTGAAGGCAAAAGTGGGTACATAATAAAGTGGCCAGTGAGTGTGTATATGTGTATGTGTGTGTGTGTGTGTGTGTGTGTGTGTGTGTGTGTGTGTGTGTGTGTGTGTGTGTGTGTATATATATATATATATATATATATATATATAACATCCATTTTCACAGGTTTAAACAGGGCATACTTTTATATATATTTATCAACATATGATGTTGTGAGACCCTGCTCTTAAAATGCAATCACATGGGGGTACAGTAGATGCATGAGATGTTCGCCCCAGAGATGTAAATTGGGATCTGTCTAGCCTGAGCGTCAGTGACTGGGTCGCTTGAAACTAATCTTAATATAAGGTGTAAACAGGGCTGTTTATTCAAAAGGACAGTAGTAAACAGAAACAGAAAAACGAGAGGGTGGGAACCAGGAGAGGTGTTAATGGCAGATAAAAGCAGACCCAACAGTGAATACAGGAACAAATCACTTTACATCCTGCTAATAGATGGTTACTAGAAACATTACTGAAATGGAAGTAAAAAAAAAAAAGTATGTGGTTTCTCAACTTAAAAATTGTTTTTGAGAGATGTGTGTTTGAAATTAATTTGTAAGGTATAGTCAGGCTGAAATACAAGGTATTTATTCATTACAACCATACAGATTCACATATAAACACATTACACATTAGTTTTGGTGCACATTAGTTTTTCAGCATGGCTCTCATAAGAGAACTTGGAGATTTGGTTTGGTCCTCACACTGCACATAGTGTGACCCATTAAATATAACTATTAAAAATAAATTAATAATAATGTTAAGAATATTTTAGCTCTTTATCTTTTGATGCCGTCCGACTATTCTCAGTCCTTGCATGGGCCCATGGATTGAGTTATGAACATGAAGCCAATTGTCTGTTCACAAGCTTCTTCAAAGTTTATTATTACTTCAACAGATTATATAGTCACTTCGTAAGGGGTGGTTCAGTGGTATATCCAATGAGATGTGGATTACATGTGTGGTACACAAGCCAAGAAATATATTGTTATATAATATAAATATATACATAGAGCGTGATATCATTCAATAAATAGTGATAATATTATTGCACTTTATTTAGTTTTTTTTTAAATAAAATAATAAAATAATAAAGTGTGATAATACTATTATATTTTAAAATAAAAAGGGAGTATTAAATACAAATACAATTATTTTATTGTACTTACAGTCCTTATGTGCACCCCTGCATATAAAAGACTTTTACTCAAGCACATAAATGTAATGATATGTAATGATGACGTTCTATTTTGGAATGTAAGAGATGAAGGAACAATTAAAAATACTTAAAAATTAATGAAAATGTAATTAATTCTTCACAACATAGTGGCTGCGTCCGAAAGCTCTAAAGTGCATTCCAAGGCAGGAGGGCATCAAGGCATGTCTGAATCCAAATTCTGCTTCATTTCCTGTCTCTGGAGGTACCTTCTTCTGATCAAATTTTGAAGGCAGCATAGATGTACAGTGCCCTCCAAAAGTATTGAAACAGTAAATACAAAATTGCTCTGTTGGCTGTGAAGTCAAGACATTTGCAAATATGATTAAAAGATGAATATGAGACAAAACTACAGAATGTCACATTTTATTATTAGCCGTTTCAACACATACATGTTTTACCAAATAAAAAGAACAGCACTTTTAGAGTTCATCCCACTCATTGATGTGAGCATAAGTATTGGGACATAGTTGAACATAAGGCAGATATAAAAGATTAAAGCTATTATTTAGTTGCAGATCCCTTGCGCACAATCATAGAAGTGAGTCTGTGACCCATAGACATCACCAGACTCTTGGTCTCATCCTTTGAAATACTTTTCCCAGCCTTTAATGCAGCCAATTCCAATCGTTGCTTGTTTTGGGGAGTTTCTGCCTTTATTCTCCTCTTCAGCTGGTGAAATTCATGTTCAATCGGATTTAAATCTGGAGACTGACTTGGGCAATCTAGGACTTTCCATTTCTTTGCCCTTATAAATTCCTTGACTGAACTGGCAGGGTGTTTTGGGTCATTGTCCTGATGCAATATGAAGCACTTCCTAATGAATCTGGTGGCTTTTTCTTGAATATTGGTAGGCAAGATGGTTTTGTACCCTTCCAAATTCATTCTGCTACTGTCATCATACGTTAAGTCATCAGTAAAGTTGAGAGGGCATGTTCCAGAGACAGCCATACATGCCCATGCCATGACACCACCTCCACCATGCTTTAAAGATGAGGCTGTATGCTTGAGATCTTTTGCAGTTCCCTTTTTTTCTCCACATTTTTGCTTTCCCATCACTTAGATAAAGGTTCATCTTTGTCTCATCGGTCCATAAATACAGTTCCAAAACTCTTCTGGCTCACCTTTGTGCTTTTTTGCAAACTCTAATCTTGCCTTTCTATTTTTGGTGCTGGTAAGAGGTTTGCATCTTGCTGTGTAGCATCTGTAATTCTGTGTCAAAGTCTCCTGAGGACAGTAGATTGTCAGAGCATCACCCCAGCTTTCTGGAAGTTGTTGGTGATTTTACAGACACGTCTTTTAGAGTTCATTTTCACAGCTTTTATGATTTGTCTGTCATCAAATACTGTTGTTTTCTCAGCCGATCAGGTATAGCTGTTGGTTGCTGGTGTCGCTGGTGGTTTCCAAACTCTTGATTTCTCCATGCCCTTTGTTTTTGCTATAGCTCTAATTGATTTCCTCTTTTCTTTTAGCATCCAAATTGCTTGCTTTTCTCTCAAAGTCAGCTCCCTTATCTTCATCCTGGTTTGTGTGTCATCATCAAATGCAAGATTCAGAATGAAGAAGTAATGGATATAACTGATACGACACATTCCCTGCTTTTAATATCTGAAGAATGAATCCAACAGAACACAGCTGATCACTTAGAAAGACCTGTGAGGCAACTGTTCCAATACTTATGCTCACATCAGATAGGGGGATGAAACTCTAAAAGTGCTGAACTTCTTAGCTGGTAAAACATCTATGTGTTGAATCACCCAATAATAAAATGTGACATTCTGTAGTTTTGTCTCATATTCATCTTTTAATTATATTTGTAAATGTCTTGACTCCACAGTCAACAGAGCAATTTTGGCTTTACTGTTCCAATACTTTTGGAGGGCACTGTATATTGCAATGCTCTCTTGGCAGGTCTTCCAGTCAGTACTATAAAACCTTTTCAATTAATCCAGAACGCGGCAGCAAGATTAATTTTTAATGAGCCGAAAAGAATGCACGTCACATCTCTGTTTATCAATTTGCACTGGCTACCAATAGCTACTCGCATAAAATTCAAGGCATTAATGTTTGCCTACAAAACCACCACTGGCTCTGCACCCCTTTACCTAAATTCATTACTTCAGACTTATGTATCCTCTAGAAGCTTGCGTTTTGCGAGTGAACGTCGCTTTATTGTGCCATCCCAAAGAGGCACAAAATTCCTTTCACAGACTTTTAAATTAAATGTTCCCTCCTGGTGGAATGATCTGCCCAACTCAATCCAAGCAGCTCAGTCCTTAGCCATCTTCAAGAATCGGCTAAAAACACATCTCTTCCATCTTTATTTGACCGTCTAACTCTAGCACTCTCTTTTCTAATTCTATTCATAAAAAAAAAAATAATTATAAAAAATAACACTAGCTTTTCTAATCTTTTTGTATTTTATCTATTTGTTTTCTTTTTATTTATTATACAATTAACAAAAGCAAAAAGGCGTCTAACACTAGCTTGCTCTATTCTTTTTCTATTCTATGTTTTTCTTTTTATTTATTATATTATTTTTTAAAAAAAACCTTGCTACGTATGCTGCGTTAAGCTAATTGAGACTTGTTATAGCACTTGCATATCATTGCTCTTTTATTGACTTTGATTGCTTCCATTGTCCTCATTTGTAAGTCGCTTTGGATAAAAGCGTCTGCTAAATGACTAAATGTAAATGTATCCTTCGCTGCCTTTGATATCCCACAATCCTGTGCATTCCATTCCGTGACGGTTGAGCTAAAAAAATAAAGATGGCGTCTGAAAGTTGCGTTTGATGGTCAGTTTTTGTGTAAATGTATATTTCTGACTAACTTTTTGCCATTCTGATGTTTTTTCTAGCAAGAAATCAGTATTATATTAATTAAATATTCATTTAGTTATCAGTTTCAGTTTCTGAAATCAGTTTCATGAGGTGCCTTCGTGCAAAAACGTTGCCTGCAAAGTCATTGCCTGATAAGGCAGCAAGTCAGCTGCCTAGGCTTTTGGACGCAGCCATTGAGCCACATACATGTATATGTTAAAACAATTAGTAATCAAGGAACTTAATGTTAATATGATCAGTAAATTAAGATATTCTCAACATATGCTTGAAAGTAAAGAAAAAGACTGCCAAAGTCACAGAGCCAAAACTGGCCAATATAGAGAGAAAATACAGAACTCTTATCACCTCCATGGAATGCAAGCCTGGGTAAAGATTGTGTAGAAGGACACAGTATGCACTTGTAAATCGGTAAAAGCCAGATTTTCAGGCAATTAGATTTTTATCACTAAGATAAACACATACCAGCTGCTGTTACAAGCCATTTTTTGAATTACAATCGGAAAGAATATAGTGTAATTTAGTGGAAAAACATTCAGGTGTGTTTTTCATTTCACAATGCAATATTAACACAATATGGACGTGAAGGTGGATCACAATGCCTTAGATGATATATCTAAGGCTTGGGCTGGCAAATTACATTTTATCAGATGTATGGTGACATTGAAATGGAGACTTTTGAGAACATAGTGAAGAAATATGCTTTGTCTAGTTTATTTGTTTACTTATTTAATCTTCTTCTTCCTCTTTTTTTGTATGTTGTATGCATATATATATATTACTGGGGAAAAATATTATGTCTTTATAAAAGAAATGTTTATTTGTATAATGTATTCAGTGAATTGAATGGAAAGACATAATAAAGTATCTAAAAAAGATCACACTGTATCACACAACATTCTTTTCAGACTTTGTCATAGCTCACTAAATATTGCTGGACAGTAGCAGTTAGTTTCTAGCAAATGTGCTTACATCCAAAGTTGTATTACAATGGTTTTGCTTTGCAGATATTTCCTGTTTTATCTTCCTCTTGTGTATTTATTGTGCTGTTGAGAATATTTTAATCTTTGTTAGATTGCAGGACATTAAGAGTATAAAAGTGGCAGCAAAGAAGATGTTGGCACAGGTAGTCCACACCATTTATCAGACTCTGGTTGTGAAAGCTACACAGATGTTAAATGAGATAGAGGTAAGCATTTAGAACTCAATAATCCTCATTTACTGAAGTCATGCTGTACATCAGTGGTTCCCAACCACGTTCCTGGAGGCCCCCCAACACTGCACATTTTGCATCTCTCCTTTGTCTGACACACCCATTTCAGGTCTTGGAGTCTCTACTAATGATGATCTGAATCAGGTGTGTTTGATTAAGGAGACATGGAAAACATGCAGTGTTGGGGGGCCTCCAGGAACGTGGTTGGGAACCACTGCTGTACATGACTTTAATCTTTCAATGGAAAAGTAAATTATGAATATTTGGCATACTTCACAAAATTTCAGAATGTGTTTTTGATCTCCATCATTACAGGATGTAGCTTCAGTGTCTTTCATCATAGCCTGACAAAACCTCACTTTACAGTTTGACCAACAGAAAAATGCACACCTAATGTATACTTTGCAGAATATATAAGAATAACATGGTTACATGAGCTGCATGGTTTTCTTCGTTTTGATAATTTCCCATTGTTAGTCACTTTAAAAATGTCTAGACTACTTAAAACAAATTTAGTTATAGCATACATTTGTACCAATTCCTTGTTAGATGTACTTTTGACCTTCCTAGTTCAGGGCAGAAGACATTTAAACATTTTGGATTTCATTATAAGCTTATAATTGTTATGAATACAAAACAGGAATTAAGCGAAACTAATTAAAGAAGCATACGAATTTCCGTCTTTCTTAAAAACACACTTACTAAACTCTCCATCAAAAAATTTATCTTGACTGATCTAAAACATTTTTCAGCATTTTATTCTTTCTGTGTAAAAGATTCTGAGCTACAATAAAGGCTGAAGTTTGGTATCAAAATAGAACCTCTTATGAGAAAGAAAAGAAAAGTACTTCCTCTCACCAAGAAACGCCCACATACTCTAGCATTACCTGAAAACAATCCCCAAAATGAATCCGGACATTCCCAGCAGAACGATGCCCCATTTCCTTTGTATGACTTCCTTCTTATCTGTCTCCAGTTCTGTTTAGGAACCTCAAATCTGTAACTGTTGGTTTATTTTTGAATGTTTAATTTTAAGGCCCTGTGTTCTGAGGAGGTGGGGTGTTTGTTGGAGAAGAAGACATCTCTGAACAGGTTGGAAGGCTGTCAGGACTACATAGCAGCATTTATTGATGAGGTCCTACGAACAAAGGGCCACTGCCTCCTGGTCCACACAAAAAGAGTAAGCTGTTCTATGTTTTGCTTATTCCTTGTATATCTCAAAAGATCTAAACCTTGCTCTTCACATTCATACTGATTATGTTAAAGACTTTCCCCCTAGATTTATTGATATTATTTAGGATAATATTAGCTACATCATATGTTTTGATTTGAGGTGCATGTTTGTATATTCATGTGTTTCATGTGACATCACTGTATTACAGTATTTGTGACTAAACCTGGCTGTCATTCAGATCCTGAGTATTTTTTTAGCCCCCTGCTATATTTTTTGTGTCTCTAACTCAGATTGAGACCCAGGTGAAAAAGCTTCTGTCCCAGAACACATGCACCCCTGAGACTATGATTGAACTGCAAATTCAGATTCAGAATGATCTCTGTCAGCACATCATGAAATGTGGTAAACAAACTTCCACTTTTTATTACAAAAATGTATTTACATTTTATTAAAAAAAAAAAAAAATATATATATATATATATCAATTTAACACCTTTGCTTTCTTTCTTCCCAGGATTTTTGAGGATTAGAAAGGTTCTTGTTCCATTTACCTCTCAGAGAACTGGTTCCTCTCAGTTGGAGTCTGAGTCTGTGAAAAGCTCAAATCCAAATCCCTGTGCCTCCTCTCAGACTGTGCAAATGAATCAGGGCCGTCATAGTTTGCCTCATCCATCTCAGCCCAGCCAGCCATCTTGTTCTAACCAGGCCACAACCCACTCTGCATGTAACAATATTGCCTCATCCCAAGTGAATCAGTCTGAACCTTCCTCTTCAGACCTTCAGAATTCATTTTCTTCCTCACAATCTGTCCAAGTTCAGTCCCATGAAGTGCTGTCTGAGCAATCCAAGCATGCTTACAGTCCCTCATCAAACTGTGTTCCATATTTTCCTCAGTCTGCTCCTAAAACTCACATGAATTCTTCTCAGTCTGTTTATTCTCAGCCTCGTCTTCCACTCATGAACTACACAGCAGCTCCAATAAACAACATCTCTGAGTCAGCCAAATGTAGGAAGGCCTATTGCCCTACCATGCAGGTCTCTCAAACACTTATACTCACCCGCCCAATGCCAGTTAACAGCCAAAAACAACCAATTCCAGTCAACAACCAAACACTCATACCAACTCATCCAGTGCCAGCCAACAACCAAACACTCGCACCAACTCATCCAATACCGGCCAACAACCAAACACTCGCACCAACTCATCCAATACTGGCCAACAACCAAACACTCACACCAACTCATCCAATACCGGCCAACAACCAAACATTCACACCAACTCATCCAATACCGGCCAATAACCAAACACTCGCACCAACTCATCCAATACCGGCCAACAACCAAACACTCGCACCAACTCATCCAATACCGGCCAACAACCAAACACTTGCACCAACTCATCCAATACCGGCCAACAACCAAACACTCGCAGCAACTCATCCAATACCGGCCAACAACCAAACACTCGCACCAACTCATCCAATACCGGCCAACAACCAAACACTCGCACCAACTCATCCAATACCGGCCAACAACCAAACAACCAAAAGTTGGTATCATCCAATACCAACTCATCCAATACCGGCCAACAACCAAACACTCGCACCAACTCATCCAATACTGGCCAACAACCAAACACTCGCACCAACTCATCCAATACCGGCCAACAATCAAACACTCGCACCAACTCATCCAATACCGGCCAACAACCAAACACTCGCACCAACTCATCCAATACCGGCCAACAACCAAACACTCGCACCAACTTATCCAATACCGGCCAACAACCAAACACTCGCACCAACTCATCCAATACCAGCCAACAACCAAACAACCAAAAGTTGGTATCATCCAATACCAACTCATCCAATACCGGCCAACAACCAAACACTCGCACCAACTCATCCAATACCGGCCAACAACCAAACACTTGCACCAACTCATCCAATACCGGCCAACAACCAAACACTCGCACCAACTCATCCAATACCGGCCAACAACCAAACACTCGCACCAACTCATCCAATACCGGCCAACAACCAAACACTCGCACCAACTCATCCAATACCGGCCAACAACCAAACACTCGCACCAACTCATCCAATACCGGCCAACAACCAAACACTCGCACCAACTCATCCAATACCAGCCAACAACCAAACACTCGCACCAACTCATCCAATACCAGCCAACAACCAAACAACCAAAAGTTGCTATCATCCAATACCAACTCACCCAATACCGGCCAACAACCAAACACTCGCACCAACTCATCCAATACCGGCCAACAACCAAACACTCGCACCAACTCATCCAATACCGGCCAACAACCAAACACTCGCACCAACTCATCCAATACCAGCCAACAACCAAACAACCAAAAGTTGGTATCATCCAATACCAACTCATCCAATACCGGCCAACAACCAAACACTCGCACCAACTCATCCAATACCGGCCAACAACCAAACACTTGCACCAACTCATCCAATACCGGCCAACAACCAAACACTCGCACCAACTCATCCAATACCGGCCAACAACCAAACACTCGCACCAACTCATCCAATACCGGCCAACAACCAAACACTCGCACCAACTCATCCAATACCAGCCAACAACCAAACACTCACACCAACTCATCCAATACCAGCCAACAACCAAACACTCGCACCAACTCATCCAATACCAGCCAACAACCAAACATTCGCACCAACTCATCCAACACCAGCCAACAACCAAATATTCTCACCAACTCATCCAACACCAGCCAACGACCAAACACTCGCACCTACTCACCCAACACCAGCCAACGATCAAACACTCGCACCAACTCATCCAATACCGGCCAACAACCAAACACTCGCACCAACTCATCCAACACCGGCCAACAACCAAACACTCGCACCAACTCATCCAATACCAGCCGACAACCAAACACTCACACCAACTCATCTAATACCAGCCAACAACCAAACACTCACACCAACTCATCCAATACCAGCCAACAACCAAACACTCACACCAACTCATCTAATACCAGCCAACAACCAAACATTCGCACCAACTCATCCAACACCAGCCAACAACCAAACATTCACACCTACTCATCCAACACCAGCCAACAACCAAACATTCACACCTACTCATCCAATACCAGCCAACAACCAAATACCTGTATTAGTTCAACCAATTCCAGTCAACAACGAAACACCCATACTAAACCATCCAATACCAGCCAACAATCAGTCAACCATACTAACCCAATCTATACCAACTCACAACCAATCACTCCTAGTGACCCATCCAATACTAACCAATTTGCTGGAGCTTGAACATTCTTTTTCTGTGCAACCCAATGTTCCCTTAACTGTCCTTTCAACCATAAACACACTTTCTTTAAATGACGCTACTGCAATTTCTAATGTCCACTCTACTGGAGCTCAAGACTGTCAGTCATCTAGCAAGAGCTACTCTGGACCGAAACACTGGAGCATTGGCATGCCAACAACTTTCCGTCAGCTTGTAGAGGCAACATACATACCTGCTAGGTCAAAAGACAATCTGAATGTAACACCTCCAGCGGATTCAACTCCTTGTAGTACATCAGAAGACCTTGAAGGGGAGGTTGGTGAATGTTTGATTCTTACAGATAGATTGTATGTCACAGATCTGTGTTTCATTCAAAAGCTTTGTTTTCCTACCAGAGGACGACTCATGACAAGACTGTCCAAAGTGCTTTTGACTACAGGGAGGCAAAAAAAGAAGACAAAGAATCTGCAGGTGATTTTCTTCTCAAAAAATTTCTCAAAAGTATAGTGTTTGTTTTCCTCACTCATTTCTTTTTTTTTCTGTCTTTTAGTAGCGCTGGAACACTTCAGGAGACAAATCAAACAATTCAAGAGGTTAACTCAATATATATTCTTATATAGTGTTGGTTGAAGAAACTATAGTGCTTATTTGCATTCTACCTGCATCACATGAATTATTAACCTCATTTATGTTCATAATAACTTAATAATATTATTAATAGTGTTAATAGTATTTACACTACTGTCCAAACGTTTTTGAAAGAAGTCTCTTTGCTCACCAAGGCTGTATTTATTTAATCAAAAATGAAGTGAAAACCGTAACACTGTGAAATGTAACTATTTAAAATAACCATTTTATTCTTTTGTAAATCCCATTTTAATATATTTTAAAATGAAATTTATTCCTGTAATTAAGCAGCCATTACTCCAGTCTTCTGTGTCACATGATCCTTCAGAAATCATTCTCATATGCTCCAGAAACATTTTTGTTATCAATGTTGAAAGCAGTTGTGGTGCTTAATGTTTTTGTGAAAACCATGATACATTTTATCATGATTCCTTGAATAGAAAGTTCAAACGTACAGCAGTTATTTGAAATAGAAATATTATTATGTCTTTACATTCACTTTTGATCAATTAAATGTTTCTATTCTATGTGTTTTAATTTCTGTAAAAAAAAAAAAAAAACAACTTTTGAATGATAGTGCATGCATCAATTTTTCACATTTGATGACTTTTTTGACCGAAGTTTTATGTTGAATAGATCTCTACGTGTTTCTCTTGTGCATCTGCCCATCTCGCTGCCTCCAAGTGGACATCCACTCCCAGAGTTCCACCTTATTACAGATACCTCCACAGATCACATCTTAGTGCAGGAATCCCAGGAAGGACAGGTAAGGACAGGACACTGGAGAGCTGGAAAGACTTGAGTACATCTGACTGTTTGCGCTACAGCTATTTTCAATTGTGCCCCTTTTCCTTCCCAGGTTACCCAGGTGTGGAGATGTTATGAAGATCCAGTACCATCTAGATCCTCTTCTTGCTCTGTATCCCAAGACAGCGACAGCGACACGGCATCTGACGTAGAGTTCTGTGCCGTGTGTCTGTCTGCCGGAGCTGCACTTGTGTGTGCAAAATGTGGCTGCGCTTTTCATTCTGACTGTCACATCCCACCAATTCTCACAAAACCTTGGTGAGGCCATCAGGAATTTTATCACACTGTACAATTCTTGTTTTTTGAATAATTACAATTTTGGAGTTTGATAAGCTTGTGCATTTAAGAACAGTAGCTGTTTTCTTTGTGCTCTATTTGAGTCTGTTGGTGTATTTCTTTTCTCTTGCAGTAAGGATTGGGTGTGTTTGCTATGTCAGGTTGTAAATGAGACAGTCGTGTATGGCAGTGAGGAGATGAGGACGCCTAGTCTGAGTCTGCAAGATCAAAGAGTGAGACACCACCAGCCTGAAAGGATCTACATTCATAGTTACACTAGCAACACTTTTTAAAAGGATATTTTTTGTAGTTTAGCATGGTGTCATGCCACATCTTTTATTTATTGTCCTAAAATAATATAAATTCACACCAATGTAATGTCATCCATTCTGTTCAGAAGTGTGAGAAACTTGTCCTTGGTCTCCTGTGTGATGAGAACAAGAGCCTGCTCTACAGTGCCACCAAGGTAAGCATACAGTGCCTGTCACAGTCACAAATACTGATGACTCTGTATTTGTGCTGTTTTTGAAAAAAACATTTTACCATTTACAACAAAAGTTTAAATTTAATGACTTTAATGAAAAAGTAATGTGGTGTAACGATCAATTAAA
Organism: Spinibarbus caldwelli; assembly: GCA_039654775.1. Taxonomy (NCBI): domain Eukaryota; kingdom Metazoa; phylum Chordata; class Actinopteri; order Cypriniformes; family Cyprinidae; genus Spinibarbus; species Spinibarbus caldwelli. The sequence continues at coordinate 20,793,655 of CM077227.1, forward strand.
AGGACATTATCGTTACACCTTGACTATATGCGAGTGTTAACATCTTAATAATTGTTTTCACATTAAAAATATATATAATATATATATATATTTTTAATAATTGTTACGATATTTAAAAATATATGTGGTTGTAAAAAATATCATGTGTAATAATACAATAATTATAATTATAACATACCAAGATGACATTTTTCAACCTGAACTAACTTTGTCATTTCAGAGGCAAATTATCAGATATATTAATAACTTGTTGACCTTGATACACAATCATGACAGTCTTCAAGGTTCCTCTCTATGATATAATTTCCTTATTTTTCCTGAATGCTTTTGCATTTGTCACACCACGTGATGTAGTTATTTGCATCACATTTGAATGTGTTTTTGATTAAATAAATAGATCCACATTAAAATGATCTGATGAGCTGTGCTTTATTTTTTAAAGAATCACTCAAAAACAGCTGAATTTGATATAATACTCGGCCGACTCCTGGGGAAACGGAAGCCGCCCTATCGCACTGCTGCTGAGCTGGTGTCAGATGTCTGGACTCTCTTTGACATCTTGATGATGAACTCTGAGGTAAATCACTGCCAATCACATTCAAGTGTAATTTAACTAAGCTTCTTCCTTGTAGTTCAGAACTTTACCTGAAGAACTACAAATTCATCATAGTAATTTAATTGAATGTTAAATAATAATGGCATGCTATTTTTGTTATTTCTACAGAGGAAAAATATAGTTGTCAAACTTCAGAAATCTTTCCAGCAACAACTGAATGAATCTTTTGGGGAGAGTCTCCATGCTTCTCTCCTGAAACACTCCAGCAGCAAGGATCCAGAGACAGAGGATGAACAAGATAAGCACAGAAACACTTTGAAACGGATGAGAGAGTTTTTCACGGCAAACTGCGGTACAGTTGCAAAGAAATCCTGCACTGATAAAGGGAAGGAGAGAGATGGCTGTGGAAACACTACAGCTGCTGAACACTGAAGTGCCTCAGTCTTTACTTTTGAAATTTGCAAAAAATATTTCTGTATTCTTTTGTGAAGAGGGAACCAGATCACATTCTATTTATTGTAGTAAATTGTTTATTTAGCTTTTCCTTTAAGTAAGATGTGTATTAAACAGATTATTTCATTCAAGCTCACATTTCTTTCTCTGGTCACTTGATGCCTTGATCTGCCACGATCTATTTGTGCGTGTGGGTTGCAAATTATTAGCATTATTGGATGTTATGTAGCTGTGATGCCAGCAGAGGGCGAGATGATCCTTTGGTCACTTGAATTTGCTCTGTTTACAATTGAACTTGTCAGTGGCGCTTTTAAGGCAAGCATCAATCTTACCATATATATATACATAAGAACCATAAATATGAAACCTTGGGGCGTAATTTATATATATATATATATATATATATATATATATACAGCCCTAATATATATATATATATATAGTAGTGTATGTGTATATATATATACATATACAGCCCTAATATATATATATATATATATATATATATATAAATTATGCTTTTTGTATATATATGTAGTAGTGTATGTGTGTGTATATATATATATATATTTATATATATATATTACGCTTTGTGTATATATATGTAGTAGTGTATGTGTGTGTATATATATATATATATATATATATATATATATATATATATTATTATTATTATTAGGGCTGTCAATCGATTAAAATATTTAATCACGATTAATCACATGACTGTCATGAGTTAACTCGCGATTAATCGCAATTTAATCACACTTTTTTATCTGTTCTAAATGTACCTTAAATGAATACTTTTAAGTTTTTAATACTCTAATTAACATGGGCATGGACAAATATGGATCCTTTATGCAATATATGTTTATTATTGGTGAAACCATAGTTAATCTATTCTAGAGCATGAAGACTGGACATGTTTCAAAGGTCATAGATGTTTTTCAAAGAACTTGTTCTTGTCTATTACACACATGAAAAAAGAACATAGAAATACCAGGTTCCCATTACTTCTCTTTATTTGCACTGAGCAATTGACTTAGACAAGCCTGTTTACATTTTCACACTACAGGGCAGCTCACTTCTTCTGAACATGCTAAATGTACATTTATTATTTATTATTACATTTGTTTGCCTCTCTGTGCCCACATACTGTATTTTGATGCAGCTAAATTCTCAATAAAACTGTTTTCATTTATATATTTTTTTTCATAGATATATTTTCTGTTGTCAGATAACGGAATGAATATGAAATAGTGACTAAAACGCGACCCATTAAGACTACATAACCAGCTATACCTTCCAAGATGTTAATCTGCACAAAAATCCTGATTTATAATCGTCGTCTGATGAAATCAAATAGCCTAAACATAAGATAAAGACAATAGCTGTTCTATGATTTCGGCTATATTTGCTTGTAAAATTAGAGAAGTAACATAATATCGGTTTTAAAGCAGAACTATGTAACTTTTGGCGCTCTAGCGGTTAATATACAGATCTACACGCATCCCGCGGAAGAACATTCTAACCGGAGCTACTTCTCTAAGTTTATGTCTATGGCGATTCACGCAGGTATGTGTTACTCCGCAGCGGTGAAGACCCGAACGGGCTACAATAGTCCATAAATAAACACTTATTATAAGTGTACAGTAGTGATTCGGGATCAGACAAAAACGGGGTTTGGAAGATGAATTCATGATGCTCATTATATGCATTTTGCAAATTATGAACAGAAAAAGTTACATGCTGAACAGAGCAGACGCAGAGAGAGAGAGAGAGAGAGAGAGAGAGAGAGAGAGATACCTCGCGCTTGTGTGATGTACAGTACCGGCTAGTCTCAGAAACTAAATAAGGTTTGGGCAAAAACTAAAGCTTGGTCGCTAGGCTCTTTTTGAAAAAAAAAAAAATAATAAAAAAAAAACATGCCAAAGGGGTCTGAAAAGTCGCTAAGTTGTCAACACTGACAGCATCTCCATCCATTTCTCCAACCACGGGTTAGGCCACGGCTCCAACAGAAAATGCGCGCTGCGTTAATCGCGCATTAATAAAATTAGCGCCGTTAAAATGAATTTGCGTTAACGCGTTATATATATATATATATATATATATATATATATATATATATATATATATATATATATATATACACTACAATATGTATATGTATGTATATATATATATATATATATATATATATATATATACACACACACACACACACACTATAATATATAATACACGTTTTAAAATCTTTTGTTTTGCACTGTGCGAATGCAAACAAAACAAGCTGGATTAATGGCTCTCAGGCGTCGGCAATTTTATTTTTTTTTTTGAGGTCGGTATGAATTGATTGTGGTCGAAAGACGGGGGGGAAAATAACTTTAGCTGCTGACGCAAATAACGCTGGGCTGATAGGACCAGTTTTGGGCGGTTTGCTAATGTGAACAGGCGCACTGCTCTCTGATTGGTTTGAAGTCGATTTAACTTCCATAAACCCCACCCACTGTTTTTATATATAATTGAAGTAGCATGTGAAGCTCACACTAAACACTCAAGACATTCACAGGTTTCACTTGGTGAAATGGTTGTTCTGGTCAAACCTAGTCCTCAATTGGGAAGCAAAGCAATGGATGGAAATCAGCACAAAGTTGAGGCCAATGTATTGCTGCTTGGAGCAGAAAATGTTGGGAAGTCAGGTGAGCACATCCCGAGCTTGACTTTGAATGCAGAGATTTCTGTCATGTTTTATATGGTCTATTTTGTTAAGCTTGCGAATAATTTTTTTTTTTTATATTTATTTGTTTGCAGCCCTCACCGTGCGATTTCTCACCAGAAGGTTCATCGGGGAATATGGAGATATTGGTACGTAAAATGAGATTTACTATAATACCATTCATAATAACATACAAGGTATGTTGTTTATGAACAGAGTGTCTTTATTAATTTCACTATGCTCTCTTTCAGAATCAATATACAGTCATATTGACAAAACAGATGGGCGAGAGATAGCCTTAAATATATGGGACTCCCTGTATCCCCAGGTATGACGTGTATTTTTTGTTTGAAATATTTGTGCTTCAACACTAGAATGCATGAGGAGGTCAAATTGTGTTTTAATATGTCAATTAAGTTTATAGGTTTTGTCAGTATTAAAATTTAATTCTTTGACTCATCCTGGATTAGTCAAAAATAGGGTCAATTTGTTTTATTCTGTTAATAAGATTTGGAAAGAGTTTTAATTAGTTTAGACCAAATTTAGTTTTAGTGATAAAAACGGGAAAAATGGGTGTTTAAAAATCTTTTTTAGTTTTTATATATTTAGTTTTTATATCATTTCTAAGTATTCGCCATGAAAATAGCCTAAGCTAGCATGAAGTTAAAAAACAAATAAACTAATAAAAATGTGACCCTGGACCACAAAACATTTAGCTTTCCATTGATGTGTGGTTTGTTAGGATATGACAATATTTGGCCGAGGTACAACTATTTGAAAATCTGGAATCTGAGGGTGCAAAGAAATCAAAATATTGAGAAAATTGCCTTTAAATTTGTTCAAATTAGGTTTTTAGCAATGTATATTACTAAACAAAAATTATGTTTTGATATATTTACGGTAGGAAATTAACAAAATATCTTTATGGAGCATGATCTTTACTTAATATCCTAATGAGTTTTGGCATAAAAGAAAAATCGATAATTTTGACCAATACAATATATTTTTGGCTATTGCTACAAATATACCTGTGCTACTTATGACTGGTTTTGTGGTCACAAATATGGTTTGTAAGTGTGAGTATTTGAAGTCCTAAATTGGTGGGCTATTTATTATCATATCTTTTTTTAAAAATATATATATTAATATTATTACAAAAATAATTTTTATATAAAAAATAATAAATGCATTCATAAAATCAGAAATTATACATACAGTACCAATAAAAGTTTAAACACACCTGATTGAATAAATATTTCTCATGAGCCAAAAGACTTTATAAGCTAAAATAGTATGCTTAAATAAATGAAATTTGTTTTATTAACTAATAAAATTGTGCCTAGTGGAGAATGAAGGAAAAGCATAATAATCATCATACTGAATTTTATTCTTTATGTATGAGGGAAGTGGACATGATTTTTTTATTAATTATATTTAATTAAGCTGAAAATGTAGATTAACTTGTATAAATTTATACAGTTTTTTGCATCATACTTTCCTGTTGAAGTTAATGTGATTTGACCCTCTGAATTCTGTCTCCTCCAGAGCTGCGAAACAACCGAATCCATCAGTGACAAGCAGCTGCAGTGGGCAGATGGTGTGATCCTGGTCTACAGCATCTGCGATCGCTCCAGCTTTGAGGTGGTCCGACAACAGGTGCAGCTCATCCGCCAGACTAGGAAGCTGTCCGCATCTGCACCGATCATCATCGTGGGTAACAAGAGAGACCTGCTGCATCAGAGAGCCGTGTCGAGTGAGGAGGGCAGACTGTTCGCCCTCTCAGCAGACTGCGGCTTCTTCGAGATCTCAGCGGCTGAAACTTACCACGGTGTGCTGCTGGTTTTTCACGAAATCCTGGACCTCATCAAGGAGTCCAGAGCACTTAAAAAGGGGATGGTCGGAATCAAGGGTATAGTCAGAAGTGTGTCCGCAGTGTTTGGAAAGAAACGAGAGTGAAGAACTGTCGAAGATGATGAGCAAGATGAAGATATGAGGCCCCTGGCAGCCTAGCAACTAAATAGCTGAGAAGAGGACCCTGGCCGATGGGTTTTTGGGGCTGAAGGGAGTCACTTTCACCTTACTAACCTTCATGGATGGTGGATGGAAAAAGAATAAGAAGAGAGCATGTTAGAAATTCAGAGCCCAGCTTTATGGTGAAGAAAATTAGATGAAGTTTGTTAGAGTAAGGCGATAAAAGATGTGCTGAAGATAAGTGATCCTGGGCTTTGATGTAAGTCGGACACTGAGTATGTGTATTGAAATGAATCGAGAGACGGCCCGGATCTGTCGTAGTCTTTGTCATTTCTCACAGAATGATCCTTCAGCTCTGAACAGATGATTTAGACAAATTCAAGCGAGCTTCTGCTTTGGATTTCAGATGCCTGAAATATAGAGATGGATTTATCTTCTCTGCATTGTTCCCTTCTGAGTCTCCACTGACAGTTAGATGTAAAATATTAAATGTGGCAATTGGGAGGAGACTATGTGTAGTAAAATGTATATAGATATTTTATGTATATATTGTAATTTCCATAACATTGTTTCCTGGCTAGTTTCTTGTGGTAGTGGTAAATGTAAAAAAAAGAAAGTACTCAAGTAAAGGCATGTTCACACCAAGGATGGTCACTGAAACTATAAACTTTTAATAATCTTTATAATGAATGATATGAATATCATTGGAATCACTTTCAAAACAATTTTTTTTTCCAGCTGATGAAAGATAAAAACATTGACAGCCAATCAGAATCAACAAAACTTAAGCTTGAGCTTTTATTGTCCCTTGGTGTGTACGCCAACATTATTGTTATAATTATTTTTCTTTGTGTGAACTTAATGGTGAGATATTACGTGTCTGTACATATTACTGACCTGTATATACTTGAATCTTTCACTTTTGTATATAAACACGCTGACATTTAGTTAAAGACCCTTTTTGAGATGTTTTTAAATGCTTGTATCTCAACAATGGATTTCAATAAAATGAAAAAAAAAAAAAAACATGAAAGATGCCTTGGTTATTTTTAAACTGTATATTTACTGTATTTTATTAAACATTTAGACTGCATTTGACTGTTTTCAAAAACATCTTCCTGACCCCAAAATTTGGAACAGTAGTATAGTCTCTCATGCTTACCAAGCTAATTATTTAATCAAAAATACAGTAAAAATTGTAATATTGTCAAACAGCACTCAAAACAACAATAACATTTTATAAAATGTTTTATTACATTTAAAGTCAATATTACATTTGTTATAGGAAAAAAAGCACTACAAGATAAAGGCTGTTAGGATTTTAGCTATAAATGTCCACCAAGTCATTTAACACCATTTAGTGACATTACATGCCTGTTTATGTATAACACGCTTCACTTTATGTTTCTCGCTCAGTAATTACACATCCTTGATCTTAAAACATAAAACACCCCATGAATAAAGTACCATTAACAGTATCTTATCCTCTCCTCTCGATTGAACATACTTGATCTTGGACTGCATATCAAACCAGTTTAAGAACGGTTCATTTCCAACAGATCAGAATTCTTGTGTCATCTTGTTTCACTCAGTGCACTGATCTAACTAGCAGTCATTCATTGACAGTCTATAGATTAAAAACTGCTTATAGAGTATAAGAACTAAGAAAGCTGAGAAATAGTTTTATTTGGTCTAAACAAAATGTGTTACATGCTAACAATAATAATATATAGAAAAATGGTGCTCTGTCATTTCTGCTTATTTGTTGAGTTGTTTCTTTGTCCTAACTTCTAGAAACAGGCATTCAAAGCTAGAAAAAAAAACAAAAAAAAACACCTACCCAGACGGCACTTCAGAGCGCAAATCTATACTGTTTTGATTTCATTCTAAGAACAATGCTTTATTTTAGCTTTTAGCACATACTAGGCTAGGCTAATGATGTTATTTAATAATTAGTCACTGCACTGTCTCCACCAACCAGATTTGTTTTTGTAGGTCTGCTAGAGAAGCCACTGTATGGATTGTTGTTTGAAGGTATGTTTGTTGTACTATCCATGACAGCCTGTGAGCTGCAGCGATCTGTATTTGAATGCTCTGATTACATTTAAATCTTATGTTTGAGAAAAATGGAGCTTAATGTTCTGTGGTTTCCACCACAGGTATGACCTGATCTTCAGATGAAGGGCCAGAGCTCAGAAACTCAAATGCCCGTTGGCTCTGTGTAACTAACTGCATAATGGGAGCCAGCAGGACCTCAGTGGTCGAGGAACGGCGGCGGATCATATCGGTGGTGGGCACAGCCAGTGTGTCAAGTTCTGGAGGGCCTGAGGGCTGGGAATCTAGCTTCAAACTGCCTTTACGGCCATTTGCTGGGACTGGGGTGGGAGTTGGGGAGAGAGCTGGGCTTGATGGAAGCCCGCTGGCAGACTCGCGACGAGAGCGGGTGTAAAGGCTTCTGCGGCGACGTGGGCGACTGTCCATGGCCTTGAGGAAGAGGCTGTTTGCGGAGGCACGGCTGGAAGGACTCTCAGGAAGCTCATCTGGAATTGGGTTGTTTGCTGCATCGAGATCAGAAACCTGTTTTACCTGAGAGAGAAGAGAAGAACAGGTGTATCCCAAGTCTCTGATACTTTTATGCAGCAATTTTATTTAAATCAAACTCATTGGAAAAATGTGGCTGGTCTGACATTTCTACAAAATATATATATATCATTATTTCTTGCATATTTCGCAAAACTTTCGAAGTGAAAAGTGAGTGGCGTTTAAGGCCCATTTTGGCGAGTACCCTTGTATGCAGTCTCAAATAATATTTAAATGAATGTAAACAACCGGGAGAAAATCTTATGTGTGTCAGATCTGTGCATTTGGTCTTAAAGTGACATGAGCTTAATATACCTGCTGCTATCTTGTGCCATTTATTATGATTTATTATGTTTGTTAAAAAGAAAAAAAGAAAATGAAATAAATCACTCTGCTCAAATCTGCTCTTGACTGAATAACTCCTTTAACTTTAATAAGTACTAATTCTATATTAAATTGATACATTACAGTATTTCGTACCCAAATACTGAAAATTTTAAAGTACTGTGTATTTGATTTGTGCTATCGCTTGCAATATATACATTAATGTACATTTTAGTACGTTTATGTATTGTTTTTTTGTTACTCATTTTGTTATATAATACACATAACTGACACACTTGAAACGTTTGGAATTATATATTTTGCTTAAGATACTGAAATAAATTCTTTGCATATAATTTCCCGAGAAATGATTTTCTTTGTCTTGTTTTAATTTTGATAATCCATTACATATTAAAATGGTATGTTGTCACTGAAATGAAAATGGACTATTACCCAACATTCAGTTTTGGTCCCCCCACCTGTCAGACCAGAGTTGTACCCCCTTTATGCCGTCTTTTTTTAAAATTAAAATGCATTTAGCTAATCTCAGAAAATAGAACTGTTTAAGAGAAAAAAAGTCAAAATATTGCCAATTTGGTTTGAGCTTCAAACCCATTTAAACTCAGTCTGAAACTAAAGTGTTTTTAGACTACAGCAGTTCTTATATGAGATTGAAGTTTAATTAAGCTGTACAGTGGCCTGAAAACATTATGTACCTGATCTAAAATTAGCTACTGTTCTAAAAGAAAAAATGAAAAAAGCAAACCCATCATTCCACAAACACATTTCCCATTACTGAAAAGAAACACGGTAACATGGAGAGAAAATAAACCAGGCCATGTGATTAATTCAACACACTATGATGAAACACTGATTTGCGCATTTAGTTTTTAATGGGAACATAGAGTGATATATTTAGCTTTGTTCATTCTATCAACTCTAAACAAATGTGTTTAGCCAAAAAGAAAAAAAAGAAAATTATGTTCAGACTGACAGAGACAATTATTTTGCCTTTGACATAACATGATTCTAGAGTGTTCTTTATCACTAGAACATGTACTTGTATGTGTTGTTAAGAGAATGTGTGCATTAGAACAGGTTCTAGAGTGTTGTGCTTGTATGTGTGTGTGTGTGTGTGTGTGTGTGTGTGTGTGTGTGTGTGTGTGTGTGCACGTGTTCTCACCAGATCATAGAGCGGGGTGGTGTTGATGAGAAGCTGTATGAGAATCTGTCCCAGTTCCAGTAGGTCGTTCATGATAGTGCGTACTTGGGTAGGCAGAGCCAGTATCTGCTGTACAAGGGGCAAAACCTTCAGTGCCTGTATACCTGAAGTGAGCTGAGCCACCAGAAGAGAACGCAGCTCCTCCACACGATGCACCCGAGTCGTGTAAAATGACAGAAGCAGCTGCAGCAGGGACTCCACCATTGCCATCAACTGCGTTAGACCCACCTGAGCATGACAAATAAAAGATAATCAGGAAATTAGTGACAATGATAGACTTGTAAATGACACCATTAGACATTAAAAAGAGAACGTGACAATATGCAGAACTTTAATTAAGTCACGTTTTTATTGTTGAACCGAGTGGCCTGGAAATGGGGGCTAACAGTTTGATCAAGTGGCAGTAATGACTCTATTCACATACCCACAGACTGCCTGCAGGAACGTGAATGGGTTTTTTTGGGGATACACTCTCTGCTCCATGCAAATAAATCAACAAACAGCAGAAACTGCAATTGCTGTGAAAACTGGCATTGTCAGCCGCAGTTGGAGTCAATTAAACCTTTCATTATCTGACTAACAAGAGACAGTCCTACATACTTTTAGACCTGCTATGCTAAATAATATAATCTCTCTTCTGCTCGCCATGTCCTGCTTCGTCCTTATTTTTTTCTTGTCTCATTTCATTTGGCCTTATGTAACTCTTCCCATGGTCAAAAACCAGATCCACTCAGTGAATTTCTATACTGAAAGAAACAACAAGAGAAATACTTCAGTACTTTTATGGAATTGCTGTTGCATTCATGAATGAATTAAAGTGAATTAATCTTTTAAGTGAACGAATTATTCTTGTTCACTTTCATGCACTGACTCCTATTTTTCATTCGTTTTTTTCCACAAAGCTTATTTATGAAATAAGTAGAAAGAATCTGCTGACTGACAACTAAAAGACACATTCAGTTGAAAGTGTAAGAAGTGTCAAATACTGTTTTGTTCACAACAAGAAAACAAAGATTGCAGAAAGAATTACGAATTTGTAAAAATAAATGAAAATATACACGCTAATTTTAAAAAGAATGATTCAACTTTTTTCCTTGGAAGAATCAGTTGAGTTAATGATTCAGTGACTCACTGATTCAGATACTCACTTGTTGCCACCTACTCGCGTAACAATATCTGTTTCCATCCAAAGCTGCAATTTTAATTATGCGCAAAACTGGAATATCGCATAAAACATTACGAATATATTACCGTTTCTATCCAAAGAGTCAAAGAGAACAAAATCATCACTTCCTGATAAAATGGCACTACATATCACTAAGAAAAGCAGGAGAAGCTACTGAATATAACAATTTAATGACAGACTTTGGCTTAATAAACAGACTTTGTCTCAGGCATTTGCAGAACGACCAAAACATTTCAGATGCTGTGCAACATGATCAGTCTGCTGGTTCGTCAGATTATCCTGTCCCATTGCCCAAAGTCACATGACTTTTTTGATGCGCATGGAGGAATTTATTCAGCAAATGCATTTCCATCTCCAATTATTCGCATTAATTTGCAAGTCAAAAACCACCTCAAGCAAGCATAATTTTTTTTGCAAATTAAGGCATTTTTTCTGAAATTTACGTTTCTATCACTCGTTTCTGATGTTATACTTCAAAATGTGCATAAAAACAGGATGATGGAAACATAGCTAATGTAACCTGCAGAAAGAGCCACTGAATAACCCAATGAACCAATTAAATCATTTTTATTCAAACAAAAGCTTCAAATCAGTGGGTTTAATCAAAACAACTAGAGTACAATTGAATTTGTGTGGAAGCTGCTCATCACATCAAAGAAAAAAAAAAAAAAAATCAAATAAACCATTTTGAACCAGATGTGACAAATAAACTTCAATTAAGCTGATTTGCAGATTAAAAGATTTTGAACTGGGGAACCATATTGAAGTCTGGTTTATGATCAAGGCTAGTCCACCCACGCCACAAACAGCCAACCTCTCATGTGGAGCTTCATCTGCTGCCAGACAACGTGAGCGTGAGTACACAGAGCAAAAGAACAGGGCCAGTCTGGCAGACACAGGCACAAACAGTCCTGATTTGGCAGTAGGATCCTCCTACTATTGTCGGTTCATTTAGGTGAAGGAGAAAGTGGGTCAGCCAAATTTGAAGGTCCTCATTGTGTTCTCAATTCCCATTGTCATTGGGCCCCCAACTTGCCACCGGTCCACTGCACAGCCCGTGACCAACACGTGAATTACTGTAGGGCATTACGCTGCTAAGTCTCACCGTTGTATGTGTCTCTGACAGCTCAGCATCACTCTTGGTAGAACACAATCTGTCACTCACATTTCTGCAATCCAGGCCCGATGGGGTGTCTTTAGAGTTTGTTAATTAAGACTCTTTTGTATTCTTGACCCTTTTCATGCTCTCCGCCCCAATTACTCTCCATCCTACTGCTGGGAAAGCACCAAAGGACCCTGTACAGACAATAGTCCACCTTGGCCCTTTGATCCTCAGCACACAAACTTGTCTACCCCTACAAAACAGAGCGATCTGTACGGGTAGACAAGTCTGAGCCTGTCTGTCTGATAGAGGCAATGTTTCTAACAGGTCAGTAGAGGTAGGGTCTATCTGGACACGAGAACAACATTTTCCCATCAGTCTAACCATGCAGAACTGAGGGGTACTCTGTGCTTCACTGATGGTATTGAGTAGATTCTTGAGCACAGTGGTAAAATGGAAAAATAATGTTGTGTAGTGATTATTGGTAACACTTTAGTGTAAGAACCAACTCTCACTATTAACTAGTTGCTTATTAGCATGCCTATTTTTAACATATAATATATGTATATTAGTACTTATAAAGCACATATTCTGCATGACCATATTCTACATCCCTAATCCTACCCAAGACCTAAACTTAACAACTACTTTACTAACTATTAATAAACAGCAAATTAGAGGTTTATTGAGGCAGAAGTCATAGTTAATGGTTTGTTGATAGCGAGAATTGGACCTTAAAATAAAACGTGACCTGATTATTACTCTAGAGTTAATAACTGGGGATATATATGTACCTGGGTTCTTCTTATAAAAAAATTATATATAAATATATAACTGTATACAAATAAATATATATAAATGTAATATAAAATGTGTATTATATATTTATAATTTGTTAATTTTTTTTATCTTTTTTAATTATGTTGATAAAATTTTAAATATTAAAAATAGTAATACTGTGAAACATGTTTTTAAAATAGCTGTTATTTATTATAATATTTTATGAATTGTAACATATTCCCGTGTTGGCAAAGCTCAATTTTCAGTAGCCATTACTCCAGTCTTCAGTATCATATGATCCTTCAGAAACATGTTCTATTATCAATGTTGAAAACAGCTGTGCTACTTAATCATTTTTTAGAAACAGATACATTTTTTTTAGGATTCTTTTATGAATGTTAAAAAACAGCATTTACTTGAAATTTAAACTTTTTGTAACAATACAACACATATCAATTTAAAGCCTTAAGTATTAATTTCTTTAAAATAAAAATCTTAGTGTCCCCAAACTTTTAAGCAGTAGTGTATACTGTATATATATGTCGTCATATATAAATGCTAGCAAACAGTAAAGTTATCTAAGGGTAGAGGGCTTGATTCTCCTGAAAGCTAGCAGTATGTTTGTTCCCTAACTCATATTTTTTCAGTGTGTTATCTGTGTGTGTGGGTGGGTTAGTCAGTGTTTAAGTCACATGCAGCAACCGCCAAACGGCACGTAGCACTAGATCCCACTGGGCTTCCAGCTCAATCATCTCCATCTTCTCTCTAAACAAGCACTCCCATCAAAAACACACTGCAGCCTGACTTCTTGATTTCAGCTTTGATTTCTGGGAATCAAAATATTGCCTTCCTTTTACGCAAACAGAAACGTTTCATAATTAATTTTTATTGCCATTTTGAGTGACTAAAGGACTAGACTAGACTAGACTATCAGATGCTAAAGTCTCTATCTAGCTTGAACATTAACTTTAATATGAAGAAGTGTGCAAATGAGTGACTATGACAAAATCAGAGGTGATCAATCTGCTTCAGTACTAAATGACTAGAAACAAATGTAAAATAATATTGTGTGAATAAATTCTGGGTTATCAGTTAGGCGTGCTATCACTTTGGCATGGTGCGGATTAGTGTGAAAAAGGTCATGCATATTATGTTTTCAGCTCAGTAATACAGCTTGAACTTTTCTCTCCCCTTCCCCAAGTCCTTTTGTGCCTGAATGTGTCTCAGGGGTCTTGATTTGGATCAAGTAATTGCTGTGATTTTATTCTATGTGGGTGAGTCTGCAGACAGGAAGCCCTGAGGGTGGCAGGGCACGGTGAATGACTGCAGCATGGACCGCAGCACGTAGACCGTCTATTTTAACTTCAAACTCAAAGAAGGGATAGGCTATGGTTTGAGGAGGCACACCCTGTCGATATCACCCTGTCAGTGTATACAGTTGAGTCAGTCACTCAGACATGTCTGCATCTATATTTATTTTGTGATTTAATCTTAACATACCACTCTCCATAACTGACTCGTGAATCACATCCTCGTTGTCCTGGGACTCCTTCAATGTTATTTTAGTATCACTGAGATATAGTTATAGTTTTTATTTTATAGTTTATTTATATATTATAGTGATAGTTTTTATTATTAATTTGAATTAGTTTGCATTTTTATACTTTCTGGTTTTATTTTAATTTTAATTAAAGATTTAGTAATTTAGTTGTTTTTTGTATGAATATTTTTTTTTATGTTTCATTACTATTTTATTTCAGTTTTATTTAGTTTTAGTTAACTACAATAAACCTGGTCTCTTTTGAAGAGCCCAAGTCTTTTTTTCTCTCTCTACATGATAGAAAGTCAAATAAAAACATTTATATTAAAATATAAAAATTGTTAAATTGGAATAGAAAACACTCAGTTTGGTTTCCCATTTACCAGTGATCACGTTTCAGGACTTTATACGTACATGTACGTTTTTGGAGCCACTAAGAAACAGGTTTAGCAAGACAGTATTTGTGCCATCCTCAAAAGTCACTATGACTTTATGAACATTTGGCAGAGCATTTAGTTAAGACAAGGTCAAAGATTTAGCTTATTGTTTTTGTACACAGGGCCTACCGTTTCGGCAGCTGCCCCCAGCATCTGCAAAACGCCGTCCAGTCTTTCTCTCAGCTTCATCAATCTGTGGTACAGCTGAAGGTACAGGCACAACAACAGGCTACGGATTCGTGTCCACATTCGAGGCTCTTCTTCTTCATCATCATCATCTTCATCTTCATAGCTTTGCACTCTTCTCTCCCACTCACAACCTACAGAATGAGAAAGTGCAAAGTGGTTGTGATTTCAAAACAACCTCTATTATACAGAATTCAACTGAAAGAGGCTCTATTTTGTCTAAAACTGAACTCTGAGTGTTAAAAAAAAAAAAAAAAAAAAAAAAAGCTAATTTGATAAAATAAGTTATTAGAAGTTTCTTTATATCCCTCTGAAAGTGAGATGGTGCCAAAACAGAAGAACATTTGCGCCCCCTTGTGATTAAGTCTTGTGTGCACATTTTTAAAATGTATTAAATTTTTAACAAATGTGTCTCCCTGTCCGGTCAGAGCCTGTATGAGCCCGTGCCACACTTCCTTACGCAGCGTGGGTGGCAGAGGTAGATAGTAGGCCACCGCCGCCTCTGACTGAGTGAGCAGCTCATCCAGACCCGCGCTGATCACTCGCCCTGGAGCTGATTCTTGAGCTTCCGCCAGCAGGCGCCAGCTCAGCTGCATCAGGTTCTCCCATCTGTCCACAGCTCTGTCCAGCTCATCGTTCACTCGAGACTGCGCATCATCCAGCCTCGAGAAGAAAGCGTCCTTCAGATCAGCAACCACCTGAGGATAGAGAGGGCAAGAAGAACATCAAGAGAGATATGGACAGCAGCAGAAAAATCATCGGACCTACTTTATCTTAATAAATTAAGTAAAAATTAACAGTAACCCTTTTTATTCTACACGTTACACTGTAACCGAGAAAGTCAAGAGTGCGCGAAAAGCCTGAACTAACCAAAGCAACAAAAATGGCGAAACAAATAGTCCTACTGTCATTATTTGTACACATGATTCATTTACATTCATTAAATGTAAACCAAAAACATTTGTTCAGTTCTTGTAAGACTTTTGTTGGATTTCTAACCAGCGTAAAACGGCATCATGTGATATGTTATAATATCATGAGACAGTATCAATTCAAGTTCTGACAGATATTCTGACAGCTAAGAGTCGACGATAACCTTTTGTTCAAAACATCTTTAATCACTATTTGAAGGTTCTAATCTACTAGTGAAGTTTCACAGCAAGCCAAGATGTGTAGAACCACAAATAAGAGAATCACAAAACTGACTTAAAACAGAAACCATCAGCATCAGCCTTAAATTCTCAAATCACTTAACTTCGATTCCTCTGATTAGTAAAAGCTACTGGTACAGGTATAAATAAATTCAATAATTAAAACATCCTCTTAATTCGCTTAATAGAATATAAACAAAAAAAGCAAGTACTTACTCTAAGTTAAAATGGCATACTTATATGTACGGAAGGCCATTAAACAAAATAATTTAAAAACTTTTCTTTGTATATGTGCAAAAATATAATAATGTATACATTTAAATAATATAAATATACTAATTAGTTATTTAAATGATTTTAAATATAGAGTTAATATAATAATTGTAATAATTGACTTTTACCAGACAGCCAAGATATGGCAGCTGCAATACACAGTTGTTGCTCAAGTTTTTTCCACTCTCTCTCACACACTCACCTCATCTGTGGGCTGTTGGAGAATCGGGAAAAGCTTCTCTAGTTGCTCCAAACCCACCAGTGCAAAACTGTTCACTGCCTCAACTGCAAAGGCAGACATACATTGCATGCACTTTTTATGTATAACATAACTTTATGTTTTAGAAGTGTATCTGTTTCTTTTGTCCAAGTATGTTCTGACTATGAGCATTTGATTTCCATTGGAAATTTGAGATTTTTCCAGGTTTATGTTAGTTCATTTTTAGAGATGCAGTACCATACGAGGGACTTACTTTCTGGTTCTAGGTTCTGTAGCAGAGGTGCTGCTTGTTTCAGGGCTGCTGTGGATGCACTACGGACGCCCAGCTCTGCTACGCCTCCCATAAACCCAAGCAGTGGGTAACGACCTTTCACGCCCGTGTAGACGGAAGAGGCCTGCTGCAGCGCTGAGCTGACGAGTGGCAGTTTTGCTACACGCTTTAGCACATTCACCTGCACAGACAAGTCAGTGTCTTATTAAACATAGTAATCATACAATAGATGAACAGTGTGGAGTGACCCTGCATTAAAACTCACCTCACTGTTTTTTGTTCTAGACATTTCTGCTTTGTGCTCTGGAAGCATAACATAAAACATTCAAGTATGATATAGCTGTTATTTTTTTGTTTCTTCTTCATAGTTCTGACAACATCATTTAATTTCAACTATGTCAATACTGTTCTCTATTCAATATTTGACCTGCCCATGCCAAGTCAGCTGATGCCACAAGACAATAACAGTCTATGTTAGAAACCCTTGCTGTGGAAATTTCATTAAGCGTTTAAACCACATAGACCAGAAAATGAACTAGCATTCAAACAGTAAAATAGAGTATATGAGGGGAAAAAAATAGAATAGAAGTCTGTCATGAAGACTTGAAAATGACTGATCAAATACTGTGGCTTTTAGACAAACTTTTATGAAAAAAATAAAGCACAAAAGACCAGTTTATTTATAATTATTTTCTGAGGTATATTTGAGAAACATTCTTCCAGTGAATAATATTGTGGGTTCAAAAAGTGTCAGTGCCTTAGAAGCTGTCATTTGTTCAATGGTGGCTCTGAAATATCATATGAGGAAATGGCCCAGGACCTTCCAACCAAGAGCAATGAGACCATCCAAAAACAGGTATCTTTAAATGTTTTTGAAGTCTCTCAAACATATCTTCAGATCAGATGTAATCTCCAGATCAAAGGATTATTCAGAATGTTATCTCATGGAATAAAATCCAACTCTGTTAAATCTGATCAAAGCATTCTCACAGGCCTGTTTATAATATCAAATTTGTTGCTTTCAGATTCACTTACTGCACAGAGGGGCCACTCTTACAGATCCCAGTGGAAGTCAGTACTGAGCAAGTGCTTACCTGCAAAAAAACGAAATCAATCTGAATAAAAAGTAACATTAAAGATAATAAATCACACACACAAAAAAAAAAAAAAACATTTATTTGCCTCAATAAATTGGGCTAAAATGGGCGTTGTGAGTGAAATAATAAAAAAAAGACCAGACATTTGTAAATTTTGTGTGAATTTGAAACACCACTAATCATTCTGGTAAAGTCTCCAATGCTTCAGGTCATGTTTGTCTTTCACAATCTAATAAATAAGACGCATGGGTAACTGATGCTGCTTCAGGACGTTAGGTACCTGTCAATGCTTTTGTTACAGTAAACCAAAATTATCAATCTCAGATACTCGTCAGCTAATAGTTAAGAGGTAATAGATTTAAAAAGTTGTGCAAATTTTGTAATAAATAAATAATAAATATGTCTATTTCATAAGACACATTTATTTATTAAGACCATAAACCTATTTCACAATAAACCAGTTTGAGAGTTGTTTTGTTGTGCATTTATCATGCTTTTGGTTATAAGTGGAGTGTCAAAAACTGTCACAGCAGCAACAGTTCTTACCTTTAAGATGAATGAGTGAATCCTTTGGGATGGTAAAATGTAGAAATAAAAAAAAAATATCTAAATTACAAACCCACTAGATTTGCCTTTTATATTAGGTCTCAGTCCTTGTCTGCTGTGTCTGAACCGAGGGTTTTGTTGGATGGTTTTGTCATTTTTCATGGTAGATGCATGTGATGCCCCTCATTTAGGGTGCGGCCAGTCTACGTATGCCGAGACGTTTTTATGGCGTTGTTTGCAAGTTTGTTGGTTTACCTAACAGTGACAAAGACAGTCTTAGGACTGTGTAATTGTGTCTGTTTCTAATATATGACATTTCTCACATATGCGCTTTGACTTGCTTGCATTGATTCAGATGAAATATAGTCTTGGACTTGCAATATATATCAATACAGATCTTTATTGATCACCAGACAAGTTGTATGATTGTACAAAATAGTATGAGTGACAAATCTCAAAAAATGTAACCTAAATGTACCTTAAACTTGTGATGTATGAATACGTCTGCTGTGTACAGAGAATCTAGTCAGATATATCTAGTCAGTTATGATTTTAATGTCACAGTTCAAAAGTTTAATGGGTGTTCAGCCCCTTTTATATCAGCATTCCTGTTCTGATTCAGAAATTGAATGAGGAAGCATGGTCTACAAGAGGCTTGAGGTTTTTTTTTTCCAGGAAAATCAATCTTTCATTGGAGATTAAGTATATTAAGGTCATCTCATGTTGCCAAGTCATGAAACCCTTCACAAAGACTCTCTTTGGAGAGTCATGTAGTCTCATATCCATTTGCCTCAATTCTCAACTTAAGTACCCAGTAAACCAGAATTTTTAATTCTTTTTTAATTAAGTGTAAACAATCATTTTGATAAATAGAGCCTGGGAAATTTCTAAGATTTACCATGTGTCACACTTCACGGGGAGCAAGGAGTCACGAAAGCCAGGAGACGAGGAATTTCACAAAACAAGAGTTTTTAAATCCAAAAGTTAACACAGAACACAGGCAGGGTAGACAATCGAGGACCGACAAACACTAACTGAAAGGACTGGGGCTTTTAAACTCAGGATAACGAGGGAACTAAGGAGACACACCTGGAAACCAATTAACAATCAACAAGAGGAAAAACACACACAGACAGGTCCATAGTCTTGACATAAAGCCCCCTCCTGGAAGGTGCATCCTCGCACCGTAGTAACATCCAAAGGGAAGGGGCGGGCGGGAACTAAGGAGGAGGCTCAGGAGGAGGACGAACCCCTGGGAGGGGGCCGGCTGACAGAGACCAGGGAGGCGACGAAGGAGGGAGGAGCCAGGGAAGAGACAGGAGGGATCCGGAGCAGGAGGAGTCCAGCAGGACACAGCCCACAGCCATAACAGCGGCCCACGATGGAGCCAACGGAGGGAGGAGCCATGGAGGCGGGATGGCCGCCGACTCCAAGGGGCTGACCAACGGCAGCAGAGCTGGTGGTGGAGGAGCCCGAAGCGGAGAGCCAACGAGCCAGGGGGATGCCGAGGATCCAGGGGGCCAGGGTGGAGCCGAGGGCTCTGGCGACCGAGGCGGAAATCCGGAGATCCGTGGCGGAGCCGGAGCGACTGAGGACCCAGGTGGAGCTGACGGGAGGAAGGAGCCCAATGGAGCCGGTGGGATGGAGTGACGAGGCGCAGCCAGAGGAGAGGAGTCCCGAGGCAATGGCGGGTCGACGCCCGACCAAGGCGGAGCCGGAGGGACGAGGGAGCCCGGTGGAGCTGATGGATAAATGGGTGACGGTGGAGGCGAGAGAGCTAGGAGACGAGGTGGAGCCGCTGGGTCTACGGACCGAGGCGGAGTCCGGTAGTCCGGAGGCTGGAGGCGGAGGGTTCTCCAGCCACGGCGATGGAGGATGGCAGACCCGCGGAGCTCGCACCGCATTGATGGAGGCCTGAGGGCGAGCAGAAGGGCTGCCAGACAACAGCGGTGGAGGAGGCAGGAGCGGGTGGGAGGGCGGGCATTTGTCAGCCTCCGGGCTTTCAGGGTGAAACTCTGGAGGACGCTTTCGAGGAGCGGGCACAGGGGGGCACTCGGGAGGAGCGGAGCTGGCTGGGACCAGCGGAGACGAAGGAAATCCAGGAGATGAAAGGAGAGAGGAGAGGGGGAAAGTCGACCTCCAGGTCAGCTGCCCAGTCAATAAGACCCCCTTCAAAGACCAGCAGCCCCAGATGTCCTATCAGCTCACCCTCAGCTGCGGTGCAGGGGGCGGAGCTCCACTCCGCGCTCACACCGTCCATGGCTGGCTCCCTCGTGATGGGCACTGTCGCCGGCTCTTGCACCTGATCTGACGTGTTGGGCTCAACTTCCGGGACAATCCTCCGCTCAGTCGCTCGGCTTGGCGCTGGCTCGTTGATCGTAGCGGGAAATGGCTCTCCGTCATCAGTGGGCTCGGACTGATGCTCCGCACCGCGGGGAGTTGGTGGGCTGGGCTCTGGGTCAGGAGTGGATCTGATGGGCAGATGGTCAGTGGCGATCCATTTCTCACCAGAGTCCACTCCACGAAGGCAGCGAATTCTGCTCAAGGACCATCTTCGGACGACAGTGCTCTGCACACGGTGTTCAGGCTGGCATCATAGAACGCGCAGAGCGCGTCGTCCGGGTAGCTGGTGGTATTAGCTAGCATCAGGAACAGTCTAGTATGGTCCTCGAGCCAACGCTCCCCCTGCTCCAGCAGGAGGAGGAGGAATTCTGGGTGAAGGAGAGGATCCATAGAGACACACCGGAAAGAAAAATACTGGGAAAAAACGGGAAACAAAATGGAGGGCAAACACACAGAAGTTACTGTCTTTGGTCTGTCCTTCTGTCACACTTCATGGGGAGCAAGGAGTCACGAAAGCCAGGAGATGAGGAATTTCACAAAACAAGAGTTTTTAATCCAAAAGTTAACACAGAACACAGGCAGGGTAGACATTCGAGGACCGACAAACTCTAACTGAAAGGACTGGGGCTTTTAAACTCAGGATAACGAGGGAACTAAGGAGACACACCTGGAAACCAATTAACAATCAACAAGAAGAAAAACACACACAGACAGGTCCATAGTCCTGACACCATGAAACTTCTGGAGCAAATGAGGACACTTGTATTTCATTTTTTTGTCAAACATGTCTGATAACATTTAAATATCAGAATTGTTTACTATCAATAATTTTATAAGTGATATAAGAGCGAGACAAAAAAAGAAACAAAAACAAAAAAAAAAAAACCTCATGGTTAATTTAGTAATTGGTAAAAAATGCCACTGCTCACACCGCAGATATTTGCTTTGGTTTAGCTTTAATACCATTCATTTACTTTAAGACACATTAATATAGGCATATTTTCATTTTCCAAAGGTTCTTAATTTTTTATGATGATTTTGAAAATATCCAAATAATTTAGATATTGAAGTGAAAATATACTAGGAGAGAATTCAATTGTGTATCACGTTTATTTTGCACATTCAGTGGGTGTTAAGAACACTAACATACAGGTGGGTGTGTAACATTAGCAGAGATCTCACAGCATCTTGCAGTACAGTACATGGCAAATATTCACAAGATATTTTTTTTGTTGTTGTTTGCACTAATACAACATTTTGCACAGTTTCCTGCCAATTCATTTTTGAACACCAATGTGATTGTGTATAGGTCACAAATGATTTTTTTAAAATACTTTTTTAATCCATTGTGTATTTTTTTCTCCTGTGTTGTTTGTCACATGGATTGAATCTTTTAATATCTTTCCATTTTGTCATACCAGTGATCCGACACAAAAAAAAGTATCTTCTATACGAAAGACATTACTGGGTGGATAGTGTGCGCTTTTATACAGGGAGTGTGGCTTGAGCATGTAAAAAGCTTGAATGGAAAGAAGTGTTTTTCTTTCCAGAATCACAGTTTAGAATCTAACATCTCTATGAAAGACAAACCATATAACCAGCTGACCACTAGAGGCTAAATTTGTGAAGAATTGATCGGGAATGTTTGGATGTATATATAGGAAGTGACACTGTGTGTTTCTCAGATCTGTTATTGTCCCTGCTCTGTTGGGTCTCCTGAATATTTCCTGCTTGGGATGGAAATTGAGAATAATGTAAAGGTTCTGGTTTTGGTTCCGATTTTATTTATTAATATTTATGAAATACTAATAACAAAACACATAATACTGTAGGTATTTTTAAACTTCACAAGTTTTAATACACTTAAAAACAAAGGTTCCAAAAGCAGTGCAAAAAGCAGTGCAATACAAGAACCATTTTTGGTTCCCCAAAGAACCTTTGAGTGAACATTTCTTAAAATAAACATTTTTTCTTAGTGTAAAGAACATTTTAATAATCTAAAGAACCTTTTTTTTTACACCTTCCTGCAGTGGAAGGTTCCATGGATGTTGAAGGTTCTTCATGGAACCATCAATGGCAATAAAGAACTTTTATTTTTAAGAGTGTACTGTAGTTGTGTTGTGTGTTCCATACATTAAAAAGAACTGACTCATTAGAGATATTTGTTTGCAAATCCTACTGGTTGTGCTAAATGATTTTGAGTCAATAAAAACTGCCTAATTAGAATCCTTTTTTGGGAGTTGTACTAAACTGCGCTTTTTTTTTTTGATTTATTAAAAAGAACTGACTCATTATTATTCTTACTACACTGGTCACCTTATATGGTTTTGATTCAATATAAAGACTGAATTGTGAGTCATTTATTCTGTAATTGGAGTACACTGGGCGTACTCCAATTACAGAATAAATGGAGTACACTGGGCGTGTAAAATTGAGTACATCTGTTTCACACTGTAAAATCAGTAGCGGTGTTATGGCACTGCTGAATACATTGTGTAGGAAATTCAGGAAACAGGAGTTTTTTAATACAATGTTATCAAAAATTGCACATGCGAGAATCGTTAATAGAGACGAATGTAATTTGTTTCCAGTATTTCTGATTTTTAGTTCCCAATCTTAAATCTT
Source organism: Spinibarbus caldwelli (assembly GCA_039654775.1). Taxonomy (NCBI): domain Eukaryota; kingdom Metazoa; phylum Chordata; class Actinopteri; order Cypriniformes; family Cyprinidae; genus Spinibarbus; species Spinibarbus caldwelli. The sequence continues at coordinate 20,817,231 of CM077227.1, forward strand.
ACTCCATATGAAACACCGTACACTCTATGCCAGATTCAGACCTCAAACTTGGTAAATTAACAGTGAGGAGCACCAATCAGAGATAAAGGCCCAGGCTATCGGCAGGCACAATGGCAAACCATGACTTTACAAGTTATCATCATAAAAGAGATGTGACAAAGTGGTATAAGACAAAAAAGTGAAACTGAGGTGAAGGAGGTATTCTAGAAGAATAGACTGTTGTTATTGATAGAATGACATGAACACCTTCCCCCTTGACTTTATGAACTACAAATGATAAAACGCTACATATCCTTCCATTTCCCAGACATCACACCAAAGGGCTCAGAACAACCCCGTAATATACCACAGCTTTCCAGCTGCAAACTACGAACACACCTCTTTGTCTATCTCTATATCACACAAGATTTAAAATGAAAGTGAATCCAATCCACTTTAAAAAGGCCATCTGATGGCTAGTACAATCTACGAAACAGTGAGCCACTGTTTTATGGTGAAGTGAAGCTCTGATGTATGAAATTCATACAGACAGTGACATTCAGAGTGAGTTTGTAGCATAGCAGTGCAGATTAAGTTGTTCAGGACCAGATTTATTCAAAGTGCATGATGAAATCATTGCACAAGCAATAAATCAGGCACAGAGTGCTGCCAATAGGGTTATTGTTGTACAATCACATGACTGAACTTGTAGCTGTGGAGAGGGAATCTCCAAAACATCTCCAGCCAAAGCAGAACAATCCACACTTTAGTGTAGATCATACAGCCTCTGTGTCACTTCAGTGCATTTCTCATACAGTGGAGAATCAGTACATATCAGAAGATGCTCATCACAAGCTCCTTCCACAAACTTCCGGAAATCAGACACCTCAAAAAAAGAGCCTGTTTAATGTGCTCCAGCATCACAAATCCACACAATGTCCTGTTCTGGAGTGAAATATGGAGTGTTAAGACATGCGTTAAGTTTTATTAGGATAGTTACAGAATCCCAAACTTCATAAATTCCTAACAGTCTGTTTTTTGTTATTTTGGTCTCATTTATTATTTATCACGTATGTTTGTGTTCAGGCGGTGTGTATGTATGTGTGTATATGTGAGCAACTGAGTGAGAAAGTAAAAGTGTAGTTGTGTGTTTAAAAAGATTCATTTCCAAGGCCCATCATCGCATTAACAATGACATAAAAGTTGGCTTAAGTCTTTTTTTTTAACAAGTCCTCCTGATAATCAGTTACCTTCCATGTAGTGACGGTAACAAAAAGGCATCTTTTCCCAGAACTCTCTCTCTCTCTCTCGTTATTAAATGTTTCCTGTGTGCCTGTGTTTGAGCGTGTGTGCGGAGAGAGAGTGTGGTGAAGCTCTAATATTCGTTGAGCGTGTGCCACTTTGAGATTTGGCGCCGTGGGTTTTGGCAGACCTCCTGCCAGTGGGCGGCTCCCGAGGGGCAAGGGCTGTTTGCGCCGAGTACCAGGCGTCCCAAGGCCTGGTTTTTAGTAGTGCGGTCAAAGTCCATGACCAGGAACTCAATAGAGATGTCTGGCAGCAACTCAGCCGGCACATCATAGATGAAGGATTCGTTAAAGACTGGATTGAGCGTGCATTTCTTCACATGCGTTTTCTTCTTGGCAATGCGCTTGTGGCCATAGAACACATTCAACTTCACATACGGATCTGGGACACAAAATAACACAGATAATTAGATTCGATTTTTAAATGACATATAAAAATTCTAATTTTTAAAATACTATAATTTTACATTAACCTAATGTATTATCATTTTAAAAATAATGTAATTTGTTAAATATACACCGTGTATATTTGACTTTCAGAAGTTTAGGGTCTGTAAATGTTTTTAAATATTAATACTTTTAATTCAGCAAATAATCAAAATTGACAAAATCTTTTGAGCTTTCTATTCTTAAAAAGAATCATGGTTTCCACAAAAACATTAAGAGCACAAATGATTTCAACATTGATAATAATAAGAAATGTATCTTGAACACTTGATTAGCATAACAGACTGGAGTAATAGCTGCTGAAAATTCAGCTTTGCCATCACAGGAATAAATTACATTTTAAAATATATCCAAATAGGAAACTGCAATAATATTTCAGTAATTTACTGATTTACTTATTTTTGATCAAATAAATGCTTCCTTGGTGATCAGAGGAGACTTCTATAAACACATAAAAAAATCATACTGACCCTAAAACATTTAAGCAAGTGTAATAATAATAATAATAATAAAAAAATCATTTAAATGTACACTTACTTCCAGATAGGCCAGTGATGTCCAATTTTGGAAGGTGTTTTGCTTTTAACACCACCACACTCAGTCTGTGAGAAACAGGCTGATAGGACAGAGAGACCAGCAGCTCTCCACGGCTCACACACTGCAGAAATGCAAACACATAGACACAAAAGTTAAAAAAGACGACCAGTTTAAGTATTTAAGACAATAGAATTATTGAATAGACCTCTTTGGCTTGAATCAGCATTACAAATAAATGTAAGAATATCTCTGGGTTCACTATGCACTGGAAGAACTGCAGCGTAAGCAGGTAAGTGATAATGTGATAGCAGCTTTTCAGCACATGGTAGCAAATGAACTGATCAGACGCATTAAAGGGGTCATATGATGCTATTTTAAAGATCATTATTTTGTGTATTTGGTGTAACAGAATATGTTGACATGCTTCAATGTTCAAAAAACACATTATTGTTCAAATACTGCACATTATTGTAGTTCCTCTATGCAAGTGCATCCAACAAGTGCAGTCTGCTCTGATTGGCCAACTGACCCAGTGCATTGTGATTGGCCGAACACCTCAAGTGGATAGGAAATTCCATAATCGCCCTTTCCATAATCGCTTCAGCTTTCAAGTTAGTTTTATCAGTTCAAGCCCGAAAGGGGAACAGACAGTGATGATGCTCGTATGTATTTGCAGTACACAAGCCGCGGTTAAGACGATTTCTGACGGGCTGCACTACACACTGTGATGTGACCCTGTTCTCCTCACACACATACACACACACACACGACGCGTTACGCGCAAAACTCCGCATTTGAACAGTCAATGGCAAATACTTGAACTAATAACAAAACATACTTACAGTCGCTGATTCAGAAGCAGCATCTATTTTCAGAAGGCCAAATAAAGTGCTTTTGCTTTCGTATAAAAACACACAGCGTCTCCCTGACATGGCTGCATCAACACTACTGCGGTTACTGAAACCACAGTAACTTTCTTTGCGTGAACATTTGGGCGGCATTACGCAAATATTTCCACATCGTGACGTGGACATGTGGGGGCGTGTTTAAATTATCCGTTTTAATGGGGCGTGGACAAGTCTTAACTTTTATAAAGAATATCTCTTTGGGTTTGAGACTTTAGTCTTTGCAACTTTAGGGATCTCATCTATGCACAAACAGCTTGTAACACTCCAAAGAGAAAGGAAAACTTCAAATCGCATCATATGACCCCTTTAATAATAAGTACAAAATGAGTGGGCTGATGACTTGTTTTCTGTTTATCTTCGCAGCTCATCCTTCTGAGTTTGGGTTCTGTGTGGAGGCACGAGGAGGCTTTCACGTACATGCCAACTGGATTGTCTACGCGTCATCTAAACCCACTCAGTGAGCAGGAGGATAAGAACATTTATCAATGACTGCAAACTGCAGTAGGAGGATGAGACAGTGATGCAACAGTGATTCAGTGCTGAGCTCATACAAGTGTCAGACTTATAAAAAGAACCCAGATGAATCAGTCACACGGTGCCAGCACAAACTGAATGCAGGAAATAAGTGTTACGTTTCTTGTTATTATTAAATTGTTACAAATACAGGTACATCTCAATAAATTAGAATGTTGTGGAAAAGTTCATTTATTTCAGTAATTCAACTCAAATTGTGAAACTCATGTATTAAATAAATTCAATGCACACAGACTGAAGTAGTTTAAGTCTTTGGTTCTTTTAATTGTGATGATTTTGGTTCACATTTAACAAAAACCCACCAATTCACTATCTCAACAAATTAGAATATGGTGACATGCCAATCAGCTAATCAACTCAAAACACCTGCAAAGGTTTCCTGAGCCTTCAAAATGGTCTCTCAGTTTGGTTCACTAGGCTACAAAATGATGGGGAAGACTGCTGATCTGACAGTTGTCCAGAAGACAATCATTGACACCCTTCACAAGGAGGTTAAGCCACAAACATTCATTGCCAAAGAAGCTGGCTGTTCACAGAGTGCTGTATCCAAGCATGTTAACAGAAAGTTGAGTGGAAGGAAAAAGTGTGGAAGAAAAAGATGCACAACCAACCGAGAGAACCGCAGCTTTATGAGGATTGTCAAGCAAAATCGATTCAAGAATTTGGGTGAACTTCACAAGGAATGGACTGAGGCTGGGGTCAAGGCATCAAGAGCCACCAAACACAGACGTGTCAAGGAATTTGGCTACAGTTGTCGTATTCCTCTTGTTAAGCCACTCCTGAACCACAGACAACGTCAGAGGAGTCTTACCTGGGCTAAGGAGAAGAAGAACTGGACTGTTGCCCAGTGGTCCAAAGACCTCTTTTCAGATGAGAGCAAGTTTTGTATTTCATTTGGAAACCAAATTCCTAGAGTCTGAAGGAAGGGTGGAGAAGCTCATAGCCCAAGTTGCTTGAAGTCCAGTGTTAAGTTTCCACAGTCTGTGATGATTTGGGGTGCAATGTCATCTGCTGGTGTTGGTCCATTGTGTTTTTTGAAAACCAAAGTCACTGCACCCGTTTACCAAGAAATTTTGGAGCACTTCATGCTTCCTTGTGCTGATCAGCTTTTTAAAGATGCTGATTTCATTTTCCAGCAGAATTTGGCACCTGCCCACACTGCCAAAAGCACCAAAAGTTGGTTAAATGACCATGACGTTGGTGTGCTTGACTGGCCAGCAAACTCACCAGACTTGAACCCCATAGAGAATCTATGGGGTATTGTCAAGAGGAAAATGAGAAACAAGAGACCAAAAATGCAGGTGAGCTGAAGGCCACTGTCAAAGAAACCTGGGCTTCCATACCACCTCAGCAGTGCCACAAGCTGATCACCTCCATGCCACGCTGAATTGAGGCAGTAATTAAAGCAAAAGGAGCCCCTACCAAGTATTGAGTACATATACAGTAAATGAACATACTTTCCAGAAGGCCAACAATTCACTAAAAATGTTTTTTTTTTATTGGTCTTATGAAGTATTCTAATTTGTTGAGATAGATAGAATTGGTGGGTTTTTGTTAAATGTGAGCCAAAATCATCACAATTAAAAGAACCAAAGACTTAAACTACTTCAGTCTGTGTGCACTGAATTTATTTAATACACAAGTTTCACAATTTGAGTTGAATTACTGAAATAAATGAACTTTTCCACGATTTCTAATTTATTGAGATGCACCTGTATATAACGCTGCATTGTGTTATACAATATAGTCAAAATCTGAATTTGAACTAGGTACTATAGTATAGACTGAGTTTGTGGCTCATATGTTTTTTTTTTTGTGTGTTATGCTCTTTCTCACCTGCATACTTCTCTTTGTGATCTGTTGCGTAATATGGACTCGGCCTGTACTCGGATCCACGCCTGCCAGCGGAACCATCGCCTCCCCGATCACATCGTCTCGTGAGAACCGGTCAAAGCTCAGCACCAGGAAGTGCAGAGTGAGATCTGACAGGGAGCTGTACGGCACACCATAAAATGTGAAGGTCTCGTCAAACGCAGGTTCCAGAGTCTTCCTCAGGACCCGAGTCTTAACACGATGTTTCTTCTCTGGGAGAATGGTCATCTTCACATAGGGGTCGGCGCTGCCTGCCTGGCCTTCTACAGCTGGTAACCCCCGAGCTTCCAGGATGGTGACCACCAAGGCCTTCTTGGGGAAGTTATAATCGATTGCGATGCTGAGATCTCCTCGGCTGGGCTCTTCTGCGGGGGTGAAAGGTGTAGCCGTGCTGGAACCTGTAGTACTGGAGGTCTGACTGCTGCTGGCAGAGCTGCTGTCCAGACAGCGGTAATCCGCATGCACAGGAAGTTCCCTCTCCAGCTTGGGAACCTCATGGCCACTTTCCCCGAGCCTCATCTGCATTTGCTCCTCTCCCAGCAGGCCGCTTTCTGCTGCCGAATCCATATCTACCAGCACCACTGGGCGGCCCATGTTGCTTTGAGCTCCGTCGGTGGTCTGGGATCTGGCCTGGCGTGCCACTCGTATGATCCTCTTGCTGCTGGTAAGCGTGTCGGGGTAGATGCTCATTCCTTTCAGCATGTGAATAAACCTGTACGGTGGGTCTGTGAGAGGATCACTTTGTTCCGATTGGATTCCATGGAGCTTGTAGTTTGTCCTGTTGAAATGTTTCTGACAGCAAGTCCACACAAAGATTAATGCAATGACTGCAACAACCAACACACCGGCACCGATAAACCCTGCCAGCACTGGGGACATATCTAAAAGAGACAAACAGAGACAGAAGAGTAAACTGATTGATGAACAACTCAATCACATCCATCTACATTCACTCACAGCATATTCATACCTGAAGATGTTTACGAGCTTAAATCGTAAAGAATAAAACAACAGTCCTTCTCGTTCTAGATGGTTAAATCACAACAGCTCTGAACATACAGACACTGACAAACTCACAGCAGGCTCGCTCTATATCTACTTCATGCCCACTCCACCCGCACATGCAGAGGAACACAGTCATCCCACACAGCGACGACTGCATCCGGTCTCACGCTACAACACCACATCTATGAAATATTAAAAATTCTTATCTAGGTGTATTTACACTTGGTTCTGCGTAGATATAAAGCTGTATCAGAGTGTTTGTCATTGGGATGTAAATGCATTTAATGGTATGCTACGATACAAATTTTGTTTAAATACATCTTTTTGGAATATATATGGTCCCTCAAATGCTGTAAAGAATAGAATTTGTCCATTGAGAAATAAAAAAAAAAAAAAAAAACTGGATACGCTGTCCTTTTACTTCTTATATCTTGTATACTTTATTTATTTAAAGAAATTAATACTTTTATTAAAGGGGACCTATTATGCAAAAATCACTTTTATAAGGTGTTTGAACACTGTTGTGTGGCCACAGTGTGTGAAAACAACCAGGCTATAATGTTAAAAATCCACCATTTTTTTTTATAAACCCAATAAGTCATGAACAGTCTCTCCAAACGAGCTGTTTCAGATTCTCCCTCTGTTCACGTCACCAAGGGGAAAAAGTCCCGCCCATTTGTGACGCTCTCTGCCCTATTAGCATAAATACAGCCCTGAGTGAGAAGCTGCAGTCCGCCATTACTGGGGATATATACAATGTCAGCGCCAAAGAGGCATTACAAGTGTTGTGTTTTGGGATGCACTAAAGAACATAGGAGTCGCCATAATCTCCCCTCATCTGAGCCAAGGACACTATGGTTAAATTTCATTTTTGAAGGAAAAATCCTGGAAAAAATCGGTAACGTCCCCTAAATGTTTAGGAATCAATACCAACGCTTCGTGCGCGAACATCAGCTCCAGACAAAGTAAGTATCACGCGTTTGTTTTCCAAAATGCCTTTCTGAAAGAGCTTCTTGGCACTCTGCAAGGCTAACTGCTAAAGCTATCGTTGTCTTTGCCTGTTTTCACTGATGCTGCCTTCATGTGCTACCAGAATGATCTTAAATAGGAATGTGGTAGTTAAATGTTGCATATGAAAGCAATGTGAGTCGATCGCTTGAAGTTGTCGAGCTCATGATCAGAAGTGGGACTTTTGTGATAGAATGAGACCAGCTATGTTGTTATTTTTATCCCGCCGTGCTCTCCGTGTAATTCATAAACGCAAATTTATTGTGCACAGTATAATCAGATGACTGACTTTGAAACCGAGTACGTTTTCTGTAAAGATAACAGGCTTGTACTGATAGTGGAATGTTTATTTGCAAAGGCTAGCACTGCTAATGCCGAAGCTTGAGCTCTTGAAGCTCCGCCCTCTTCTCCGGGAGCAACAGCTCATTTGCATGTAAAGCAACATACTCAAAATCAGCGTGTTTTGGCTCATACCCTAAAAGTGGCAATTTGAACAAGCTATAAAAATGTATCTGTGGGGTGTTCTGAGCTAAAACTTCACATATATGCTCTGGGGACATCAGAGACTTATTTTACATCTTGTAAAAAGGGGCATAATAGGTTCCCTTTAAGCATGGACTCATTAAATTGGTAAAGACATTTATACTGTTACAAAAGATTTCTATATAAATATATAATAATAATAATAATAATGTAAAATATATATATATATATATATATATATATATAATTTGTTACATTTATATAGCGCTTTTCTGGGTACTCAAAGCAATTTACATGGAAGGGGGGAATCTCCTCATCCACCACCAGTGTGCAGCATCCACCTGGATGATGCGATGACAGCCACACTGTGCCAGAACGCCCACCACACACCAGCTTATTGGTGGAGAGGAGACAGAGTAATGAAGCCAATAAGTGTATGGGGATGATTAGGAGGCCATGACGGTCAGAGGCCAATAGGCAAATTTGGCCAGGATGCTGCGGTTACACCCCTACTCTTTTTCGAAGGTCATCCTGGGATTTTTAATGACCACAGAGAGTCAGGACCTCAGTTTAATGTCTCACCCGAAGGACGGAGCTTTTTACAGTATAGTGTCCCCATCACTATACTGGGGCGTTAGGACCCACACAGACCACAGGGTGAGCACCCCCTGCTGGCCTCACTAACACCTCTTCCAGCAGCAACCTAGTTTTCCCAGGAGGTCTCCCATCCAGGTACTGACCAAGCTCAACCCTGCTAAGCTTCAATGGGCAACCAGTCTTGGGCTGCAGGGTGATATGGCTGCTATAAAATATTGTATAATATATTATTATTATATTATATATAAAATAATAAATGCTGTTCGTTTGAATTTTCTATTCATTGAATTATCCTGAATTTTTTTTTTAAAAAGGTTTCCACAAAAATATGAAGCAGTCTTCAACTACTGAACTGGATGCTTCAACTGTTTTCAACACTGATTATAAGAATTAATGTTTCTATTAATGTTTCTTGAGCACCAAATCATCATATTAGAATGATTTCTGAATGGCCATGTGACACTGAAGACTGGAGTAATTGCTGAAAATTCCCAAAAATATTATTGTTTTCACTGTATTTTCCATTTTCGATTTAATAACTGTTTTTTTTTTTTTTTGGCTGGACATAAGACTTCTTTCTATGACCCGAAATGTTTTGATATAAAATAAATAAAAATAATTGCATTTACAGTAAATGATTAAAAGGAAGGAGTGTTTATTTACTGAAGCTTTCTGTCTTTGTGTTGTCAGGACAGTGACATAAATTAAGACTTAGATAACGGAAACACTCTCCTTGCGGGAGAGTGTTTGTGTATTTGTTGGTGATATATGTCCATTGTAAGATGAGCCGCTCAAGCATGATTTACTTAATGAATCTTTATGCTGATCACTCTATCCATGCCACAATACCATTTTACAAGGTCAAAGTGACCTAACTTATGAGATCAGATATGAGGTCAGCACTTTTACTGGATGCCTGAGTGGCAGTTTTGTGATGAGTGAAGACAAAAACTCAAAAAGGAATGAGAAGACAGCAAAAAATCAAATAAGTAAAGGAGGCTAGTCATCACAGCCCAGAAAAAACAGCATGATGGAGCTACAGCCAAAATTAACAGCGTGAGACAGACAGAAAAAGATATTTGCCAGCGCTCCACCCAATCTGTTATTCCATCACTCTCACCCAACCCCACACAAAGACCCTCACCCCACTTGCTAGATGATGCAAGACTTGGCAGACTCCGAAAAAACAGCTGCTCCAATTACCTGGTAACATCCCATGGGGCGTAGACACATATAAACCAAAAGCACACACAAACAAAGAGGATAGACACCAACGTCACGCACACATATACACAGTTTTGCTTGAGATTTTAATCAATGTACTGACAGTACCAAAGCTTCTGACCTCTCAATGACTGAATTCTTGGCGTACCCTGTATTTCTAAGGATATAAATCAAAATAACATCCCTTTAGAGCCCTGAAAGGTGTGTCTAGACTATGGACACAGTAGAGTGATCAAATATCAAAAAACAGAGATATATCTGCCCAGGGTGACGGTAGCTTAATGATTAACTCATTGCTAGTTAAAACACTGCAGGAAGGGGAGACCTGTGAGGGTTGCTAAAAGAGCCCTATCAATGTTATGCCCTTGAGGAAGGCAATTAGTGAACTGTAAGATCCTTCAGATGAAAAGAATTTACTAAATTACTGTCTGTGTTGAGGATGATGAATTATATGATGTGTGCTCGGACTTTCCCATTCCAGAAAATGGCAATACACAGTACTGTCTACGGCACTGTAATCAATTCAAGACATTAATTTACCAACCCTGACAGAAATTAGTACTGCCAGTTATTCCAGCAGTGTGGATAACGTCATACCAGAATGATGCAGCAAAACATCTAGAAAAAACTTCACCTTTATCCCATTTAAAATGTAATGGAAGTAGGGGCAGATCTTTTTTTTTTTTTTTTTTTTTTTTTACATATTGTGAAGTACATTCAAGTGAAATGGATTATCAAAAAGAAAAAAAAAATGTAGGCGGGACTTGGTTCAGTGCATTGGTTGTTGATTGGATGGATGATTGGAATCTGTCTTTCACAGGAAGATCTGTCATGACAGTCTGATTAAAAATTATGACGTCAAAAAAATTTAAACATGCATGGATGAATTTTTCATGATAAAAAGTCTAGTATTGATTTTAGGTTTTGAGTTGTTTCGCAAAGCATTTTAATTCATTAAAATTAATCACAGATCAGGTAGTGGTATCTCAAACAAGATAAGATCCACCACTTTAAAAAATGGCAATACACAATATTGTCTTACAGGATTCTAAACAAGGTCCTAGTGTAAGTCCTACATGACTCTGCACATCATCCAAAGCACACGGTGCCTGCTCTTTGTGTATATGTACAGCCCACAGTGAGAGTGGGCGAAGAAGCTGTGTCTGGAGCGTAAAAGACTCTCGGAGGCTCATGCCAGATGGAGGTGGGCACTGTGGTGCCAGCTGGCGCTGGCATCAGATCCGAGGACGCTCCTTTCTGTCACGTTATCTCACACCCTCAGACACAACACAGTTATGCCTTAACATTAGCCCTAAAAAGTTATATATGATAATGCTTTTCATATCAGTTTAGTAATTAAAGTGAAACCTATAAATCAGAGAATGGCAAAATAGTTCTACTTCCGTTTTCAGCATCTAATTCTCACATATTTGTCTTAATTCAGGCGTAGTAGAGCGGACATAAATTATGTATAATTCTGAGAATAAACAAATTGCTTTTCAACATAATTCCAATATATTTTATGTTTTATATCAATATTATTTACAAAATCATTTATCCATATGCTACTTCCATAATTAGACACTGTAAGTTATCTCATCTCTGGACATCTGAAAGAGGTGAAATGATCCTCTTAAGCGTACCACTTATACACTAAACACCACAATCCTGTAGAACATACCAATATCAAACTCTCAATTTACATCCTAAACCAGTGATTCTCAACCATAGGGCCGGGGCCCAGAGGGGCATTAAAATAAGCAAAAACAAGCTTTGAAATATGCTAAAACAACTAAAGATATTTCTTATTTTGAGAAATCCCCTCAACATCATTTTCTTTTAAGCAAGTAATATACATATTCAAGTTATGTCAAACTATAAAATATTTCAAATTGTGGGTAAAAAATATACATATTTTTAAACTCTTTGTCCTTAATCCTTATCCTATAAATCACAAATGATTGGAAAAGTCATGGTGTCTTTGAATATTGCTGTGGAAAATGGGGGGGCTCTTGGAGCCAAAAAGGTTGAGAACCACTTCCCTAAATGGTACCTGTCCAAGAGCAGCTGAGAGCAAAAGATATTTTGAAAAATGTCTTTTTTGTTGCTGTCCATACAAATGAAACTCTATGGGACGTGTGTGTAAATGAATTTTCATTTTACGTTAAACTGCTCCTATAAGAGGGTTTTGAGCTAAATGATTGAAAACTAGCACAGAGAACCACTAGAGACAATTTGTGCTTTTCACTCAAACCTTATAGTTACTGAGAAGGAGCTCTTGTAATCAATTCCCCGTCTGACAACTAGCCCCTATAGGCTAGCTGGTGATTTTGAGGACACATGGGTGGAGGCTGTAATCTCAGCGGGGCGCTTGTGCGTTATTAACAAACAAAGAGCCTTCGGGTCCAGTCCGGAATAGACATCACGTCATTCCTGCTCCCATCTCTCACTGCGCATCACTCCATTAAAACACTTCTGTGACATGGCGACGTTCACAATTTAATAAATCACTAGCTGCATGACTGAACAACATATAGGCTATTGATGTTGGTTATATAGTGATTTAAGAAGTTCAACGCGCACTGTCCAAAATCACACATCATAAATTAGTTCTAGCTTAACCAGGTCAAGTGTATGCATAATGCGTAATATTCCTATCTCAGGCCTGCGCTATACTCACCGTACGCCGCACGTATTTCAGTGATCTCAGCCATTTTGAGGGTTGGGCGCACTGCGATCCCGATAACAGCCGTGGAATAAACAATAAATGTCGACGGTCCTTCGTTTAGCTGATATAATGTAGATGATTCATGGCTACATCTCTACGGTACGCGGTGTCCTCGTGTCCTCGGTCCAGGCCGTTGTCGGATGCTGCGCGCTGAAGGATGCTGAGCGTCGGGATGCACTGCGTCAGATCGAGAGTCTGACCGTAAGTACCGCCCACCAGCAGCACGCATCTCATGCACAGCATCCAAACACCGTACAGTCCTGTATTTTCCAGCAATTTCATATCCGCGGAATTTCATATTCGCCGAAAATTAATAAATTGTGACAATAACTCATGTTACTACTGAAAAAAAAATAAGTTTTTTTTTTTTTAACAGCTTAAACCATCATTCTATAGCCAACGCCTTTTTAGCTCAGTCTTTGCACATAATGTAAGGACACTGTATTAAAAAAAGAAAAAAGAAAAAAACAAAAAGAAAAAAAGATTACATGCAACTGGAAAAGAGAAAACACATATGACCCTGGACCACAAAAGCAGTCATAAGTGTCAATTTTTTGAAATTGAGATTTATACATCATCTGAAAGCTGAATAAATATTTGGCCGAGATACAATTATTTGAAAATCTGGAATCTGAGGGTGCAAAAAAAATCAAAATACTGAGAAAATCACCTTTACGTTCTTAGCAATGCATATTACTTTAAGTTTTGAGATATTTACAGTAGGAAATTTACAAAATGATTTTTGGCATAAAAGAAAAATAGATAATTTTGACCCATACAATGTATTTTTGGCTACTGCTACAAATATACCTGTGCTACTTAAAACTGGTTTTGTGGTCCAGGGTCACATATGTGAATATGAATACTTCCCTATGCAAAAAGCAGTATGTTAAATGAGCAGGATGTCCAAAAATGGAATATACATGATACAGTTGCAGGGTTTTCCATAATGGGGTTCATGAATGAGAAAACGGCAGGGGCTTCATGAGTTGATGAAAAGCTAATAATTAATAAAAATGTAAAATTAAAATAATTTTCAAATCAAAGCAATCCAAATAACTTACTAAAAAGGGTTACATATTTTGTTTACTTGCATGTCATGTGGCCATTAACTGTTAACAGAAAACTGTGAACAGGCAAACGTGTTCTTAAATAATTTAAATATTAACTTCAAATCTCAAGGGTACTTCAAGTAAATATTTCAGGTCAAATGGATTCGGCTGATAAAAAAGTTTGGTAATTCCCAACCTATGGACTCTTTGCTATCCCATGAGGCCAGAAGGGTGATATAAGTGCCAAGAAAGTTGTTATCTATGATTATTGTTAGTATGTAATGCCAGGTGTCATATATCTTCTAGCGGACAAATGCTGCTTAATGAATTTACGATATTAGTATTTTATTTTGTTGTGACTGTTTTATGGAAGCAGTAAGGCACTCGAGTGCATCCTGTATTCTGAATACAGTCACGGCTGAAGCAGTGCTGGATCCTGGAACACATATTAAACTACATTAAGCAAAAGAGAATTTGGGAAACCCATCTCTTGGAGGCATCCTGCTTAACAACTCCCCTTTGTCATGAATATATTCAAAATATAGCACATCCTCTCACAGAATCCTTGAATTAAATACAGTTTGTAATATATAAAGCTTAAATGTAAGTCAGGTAACCCAAAATGCAAGGCTGTGTATGAGTGAATGCAATACTTGAAAAACCACTAGGTGTCCACACTTCTGTCTCAGTGTCATGGCTTATAAAGGCTTTTCAGCATGTATGAAAGTGTCGGACTGTTTTGGCACATAGTTCAGCACTGACTGTTTAATATCTCCCTCATGTATAGCCTAGCAGACAAAAATCCCACTGTCAACAAAACTTTTATCTCTGTATCACTGAATTATAAACTATTATGGTATTCATAACAAGTCGATTGTCATTAAAACTACAGATTCTTTGATCTCACTTGAATCTTTGGTCTCATTTCAAGATTTGTCAGATCAAATATACTGCCTTGCAGAATACAGCACATTTTCTGTCCTTCCTGTTAGCTGTTTTTAAATGCATTTATTCCTGGACGTCCTGCCTGCACTCGGCATTCAGATCAGCTGCCACTTTTAAGCTGCCACTATGGTGAGTCAGCGCTTTAACCCTTAGAGACCCAGCAGAACTGCAATGTTTGTATAAAGCAATTAAATAATACCCAATTTTCACAAAATGTGGGTAAAAACACATAACAGTAGATGACACTATATATATATATATATATATATATATATATATATATATAATATATATATATACACACATATATATATTATATATACACAAACTGCATATATAAATTAACTGCATTTTGTATACACTACAAATTGTAGTGTATACTCACTTTACTGGTTGATATATCTTCACTTTACTGGTTGATATATTTTATTTTTCAAAACCAATTGTGTGTCAAAACCTTAGTGTTTTGAAAAACAGTAGTGAATTTATTTTGCAAAATTTATTTATTTTTTTTTTAATTATACCCCGATGTAAATTTTGCCTTAATGAAATGGTCTTTATAACCAGGGTTGCCAGGTTTTTGCAACAAAACCTGCCCAATTGCCACGCAAAACTAGCCCAATCGCAATCTGAGGGGGGGTCCCCCAGTAAAAATCGCGTTCCGGGGGTAAAATATACGTTTTTTGATGGGGTTCCCCTGGTACAATTCGCATTCCAGGAGCTAAATATCACATTATTGGGGTCACTTCAACCCGTGGACATGAAAAACAACTCGCGGCAACAGTGTTAAAGTAGCCCAATTCCACAGAAAAACTGCAGACTTGGCAACACTGTTTATAACTAATGGCTTCCTAAAGACATGTTAAAGGGTTAAAAATATTAATATCAATGCTTGGGTCTCTGAGGATTAAGCATATTAATTGTGTTGTCATATGTTCAGCTATATGAATCTTTCTCTCCCTCTTAACCAACTTACTTTCACCTCTTCTGGACCTCCATTAGTGTGATCTCATCAGCAGGGCCTTTGGTCTGTGTTACCATGACAACAAGGTCAACAGCACCCAAGAGTGGACTAAACACTGGTCAGTTCAGAGGCACTTCACTGGCCAAGGAACTGTGGAAAGACAGTGTGTGTGAAGGCTTATGTGTGTATGTGGTACTATGAGTCACTATTTGCCTGTGCAGGTGTGTGTCTCTCTTTCTCTCTGTCTGTCGTCCTCCTGTTTTTGTGACAGGGCTTGTCTATTTTCCAGTCTGTGGGTCAGTTGGCAGGTCCGGGGTCAGCGAGGGGCATGGTGTGCAGGACCTCGTCCAGCAGCTGCAGGGCACGGTGTAGATGAACTTCCACCCAGCACGGTGTCTGTTTGATGGTCTGTCGAGGGTAGTCAGGTCCCCAGCCTTTTACAAAACTCAGCCGTAGGATACACAAACGCCGCAGGTCATCAACACCTATCCCGGCTGCCGCCGACAGACCTGTGAAAATGTATAAAGAAGAGTGTGTATTACAGGAAGCAAGTACATTTTTGAAAGGCATTATTTTAAAGGGGTCCTATTATGCTTTTTTACTTTTTGAATTTTAGTCAGTGTGTAGTGTGTATGTTTGGGCATAAAAAGATCTACAAAGTTACAAATCTCAAAGTCCACTCCAAAGGGAGATATTTCGTTTTTAAAAAAATCCCTTTTCAAGAACTACAACGAATGGCTCGTTTGGACTACAAAGTTGTTTTCCTGTATTTGTGACATCACAAAGTGGCCCATTAGAATATCATTAAAATAAATCCCGCCTCCGGAAATTCAAATGCACGTTTCAAAATCGAAACCTGGTGCGGGTGTTTTTATATCACTGTATTTCTGACGGAAACTGACTGTCTTCAGAAAATTTTGGATGTCATTTTCATTTCATCTTGCATGTAATGTCTGAAAAAGCAGCATTTGTGAGAGGAGCTCTGCTTTGTGTACAGCGTTACCGGAGAAACCTCGCTCTCTCCCACTACAACAGCGCCTCCCGCTGGCAGAGAGTTAATTTGCATATATATGCCGCCACAAATAGTGTAACTCTGTGGGACTACATTTACATTTAGTCATTTTGCAGACGCTTTTATCCAAAGCGACTTACAATTGGGGTATAAATATGGTATAAATAAATTCAACTGTATAACAGTTTCACTGCAACTCATGTTATAATGTTAGAATTAAAGAACAATAGACATAATACATATTACCGTTGCACTTATCTGTACATAGTAAATGCAGTTATTTTTAAGCTGTTGTTGACATCCTATCTAAAATGTGATTTAGCCCCCCCCCCCCCCCCCCCCCCCCAAAAAAACAATATTGTTACCACTTTAATATGTCTTGCAATATCCGTGCGTGCACAGGTTCTGCGCAATCCTCTTGTTCAATATTCTCGGGGTCTGAATCCAGCTTAAATTGATATGGCAATATTGACGAACTTTCTGTTTTGGCAAGGGGCGGGGCAGTACTGAAACATCGTCTAAGCTGTTCGCCAATCACAGCGCACTGGGACAGCTAACCAATCACAACACATTTCGTTTTTCGGAAGGCGGGCCTTCATCAAACCCGGAACTAATCGAGCAATTTGTGCCAGGCTGGGGAGAAAGGTATTGTAATAATGTAAATTATGTGAAAAATAATGCAATTTTCGAACCACCAAGCATGAGAGCATGTTCTAGTACACCCACAAAACAAAATCAAGACTTTGTAAAAGAGCATAATAGGACCCCTTTAAGACTAGGGCTGGGTTGTGATTCACTAGCTCATGATTTGATTCAGTTTCATTTGGGAATATTTCCATTATAGTGCTAATTTTGCTGAGGAAAATTCTTTCTCAGTTGTAAATTGTAACCTTCCAGCTTGGTACATTACAAAAATATTAATTTTAATAATTACCAACAGAGTCCAAACTATGCAGTTCAATTGCTATTTAATTAATAGAGGAGTCTTTTTAATTATTTTTTAAAATGACTACTTCAGAAGAGTCTATAGTTTGTGAATAGGACTACACTGATATGTTTTTAATTCACTTAAAAGAATCAGTTCATAAGAGTAATTTGTTCATGAATCGAACTACACTGGTTGCTCTGTATGTTTTTCATTCACTAAAAAGAACCAGTTCATAAGAGTAATTTGTTCATGAAGTGAAGTGTGAGTGAAGTGACATGTGGCCAAGTATGGTGACCCATACTCGGAATTTGTGCTCTGCAATTAACCCATCCAAAGTGCACACACACACACCGTGAACACACACCCAGAGCAGCGGGCAGCCATTTATGCTGCGGCGCCCGGGGAGCAGTTGGGGGTTCGGTGCCTTGCTCAAGGGCACCTCAGTTATGGTATTGAGGGTGGTGGAGAGAGCGCTGCACACAACTCCCCCCACCTACAATTCCTGCCAGCCCGAGACTCGAACCCGCAACCTTTAGGTTACGAGTCCAACTCTCTAACCCTTAGGCCACGACTTACCACAATTGAATTGAACTACACTGGTCACGCTTTGTGTTTTTGATTCACTTAAAAAGAACCAGTTCATAAAAGTAATTTGTTTATGAATAGAATAACAGTGGTCACACTGCAAGTTTTTGATTCACTAAAAAGAACCAGCTCATAAGAGTAATTTGTTCGTGAATTGAACTACACTGGTTGCACTGTGTGTTTTCGATTCACTAAAAAGAACCAGTTCATAAGAGTAATTTGTTAACAGTGGCCGCGCTGTATGTTTATGATTCTGTAAATGAACTACATTGGCATTATTATGCTGTACACATGTTTTTCATCACATCACGTTCAATTCAGACTACAAAATTGGGTAAATTACTTGTTTTGCTGTGAGGCTTTATATTCAGTGCACTACTAATGAAAAGCACTTCAGGAAAGACTGGCACCACAGGGTAAACAAAACATTTAACTGGAAAATTAATGTTTTTGGGACCAGCAACTCACTGATGGCTGGAGCAATTCCTCCAACACTACCAGGCCCCGGGATGTTCCCAGCCACTGCTGCAGCCTGTGCAGCCGCAGCTGCCTGCGCAGTCGCGGCTTGCTGCTGCATCTGCCTGTGACACTGACGAAGATCAAACACCTGGAGGAACAAACTGCTCTTAGTTCGCAAACACTTACTGATCCAGATATTTTAGTCCTTATCTACAACATTACTGATTATGCTTGTTTCCTGGAACAATTTCAAAAAGAGTTATCTATAATGCACTGGCACAAAGTTGTTCCCCTTCTGGTTTTGGTGTCTGACTTAATTGCAAAGAAGAAAGCAGTGCTAAAGAGTGATGTCTTTAAAGATGTACCTTAATGAGGGCTCCTGGGTAGATCTTGTGAACGGCATCCCCTGGCGCTCTTCCTGCTTCTCTATCCAGGTAGTAACTTTGCACGAATACAGCATGGTCACTAAGGCAACGCATCCACACGTCCCCTTCCCCACGGCACTCCAGCTGAACACCTTTACCAATGTGAAGCCTGCTGGGTAGATGTCAGGTGTTCAAAAGCTTGAATCTCCGAAGATGAATGAATGTGGATAATTATTATTTTGACTGCACACTGACCGTGCCCTCTCGCTGGCATCAGTTCGGTGAACATTGCTAAGCTGTCCCAAACAAAAGCGGTCTCCACCCGAAGGGTCCACATATCCATCCACCGTCACCACAGGACAATTGGCTAGAACTTTAAACATCTCCCCGACCTGCACGTCCATCTCGAAGTAAGAGATTGAGCACCAGAACTCTGGGCCTGCAGTGCACAAACAAATGACACACAGGTTTAATACAGAGAGTGGTTTATGTAGATGTACAATGTGTGTGTGTGTGTGTGTGTGTGTGTGTGTGTGTGTGTGTAATACCTGGATGGTTGGAAACTGGTTGAGGGTATGAGGCAGGTGTATGATGCTGAGACCCTGATAACAGTATAACAATAACATTAACACAATTCAAAACACAATGATACAATGATGATAAGATCATACTGAAAAGTATAAATATATAATAGATTTATATCATTACATAGAGCACCATCATTGTATATAATCATGATGACAAATATCTATTTAACAATTACAAACTTTGTTACATTTTATGATACATTTTTGGGTCAGAAATATTTTTTAAGAAATCGATTTCAGCTTTGCCATCACATAAATAAATTACATTATAAAATGTAACTAATTAAAACTATTAAAATAGAAAACAGTTACTATAATTGTATATATTTCACTATATTACTGTTTTACTATATTTTTTATTAAATAAATGCAGTCTTTCTGAACATATTTATAAAAACATTTTAAAAATCATACTGACCCCAAACTTTTTAACAGTAGAATATGTATAAATATTATGCATTTAAATCTTTTATTTATTACATCAGATTATTAAATTATTTTACAACTATCATTATCTATGTTTTACAAAAAACTGCAAATGTACATACAGAAGTGGCTGGTATGAGGGGGAGGGGCTTGCTGATGACTCCGCCCATTCTGCTGTGGTCCAGCAGGAGTATAGGAGGCTGTGCTGGTTCCTGTCCAGGTTGTTGCTGAGATGTTTAAAAATAAACACATTTAATATGACTTCATACTGATTTCATAGATCAGTCTTTCACTGATAATGTCATACAGATGAACTGCCTTATAAACATATACAACTTGTAAAGTCTTAATGATAAAATTCAACAAGGTCAATAGTGAATACATGACCCTATGTGGTTTATAAGAAGAACTCACTGTGGTAAGACCCCTGTGTCTGTGTGTGCTTGGAGTTGCTGTATTCACTCTGGCTGACGGAGGGCTGCTGGGACGAAGGCTGGCTGTGTGTGGGTGCGTGACTGTGTGTTGGGGTGGAAGGTGGAGAGCTGGAGGTCAAGGCCCGTCCCGCTGGTGAGGCGATCTGCAACAGACCTTCAGGCCGTTCCGCCTGCATTGACAACCTGGATGCACTTGCTTTAGAAGGGTTAGACAGAAAGAGAATGAGATCAATGATGTGTCACTATCTCATTATTATAAAAAGACATTATTGATTTTTAAGTTTCTTCATTGCTAATAACACAGGGCTAAGGTACTGTAAAACACCAACTAGTAGATTTTGAAAAATGTTGTTATGCACACCCCAATTATAATCAGTAAATCAATCAATCAATATAATAAATAAAATAAATAATAATAATAATAATTTAAATAATGTGTACCATAATGCAATTAGTTGGTTTCTAGTTAGAATCATCCAATTGCATTTAGACGTACGTAATAAATGTATTATATTCATTTTTTATGATTATACTGCCAACACTAATTTGCAACAAAACCCCTTAGTCCATGCTATGCAGTACTTACAGGGAGGAGAGAGAGGCAGGCTGGGGTAGAGAGTGACCGAGGAAGTGGTCCGCTGTGGTGGCTCTGGAGACATCAGTCTGAGCGGCTGTGGGCTGTAGTGATCCGGAGGATGATGGTCTTGCTGTAAGGTCATACTCGACGGACCCTCCATCTGGATGCAGTCATGTATGTGCTCTTCTTTTATCAGTCTGCCTGAGGGATGAGAGAGAGTGTCAAAACATCTTTGAGCTCCTCTCCAAACTCCTGTCCTTGTTTCACTGCAATGCAAGTCCTTGCATGTCTCGATCTGACACATTTTATGGCAGTCTCTGTCTGATTAAAGGCTGGCTGCCAGCAGTGTAGCGATCAAGGCCATCAGCAATTAGCCCGGATGAATGCTTGAGACATTCTTTCACATGTGGAGAAGAAATACAGGCACTAATGTCCTCCACTACTCACTCTGAGCTCCACTCACCTGTGTTTGGCAAACTGAATCCCACTAAGAAAGAAAAAAATACAAGTCAAAGTATTAATAGAGTCACTGCCTATTCTTTATCAAAATATTTCTATGCTAAAATGATAAAAGTGATGAAAAATGTTTTGTTAGTTACATAGGTCATGTTTTTAGTAACATACGCACCAATACCAGGGGACACCACGCGTTCATAATGGTAGGGGTTCACACACACGTTATCGTACTTCAGATCAAATGCATACTGACAGAACTTGACATGCTTGAGTTCATTCTTGTGAAGGTCTGGCCATCGCCACAGACGAGCGTATATGACATGAGGGAAACCCTTTCGGCCAGCCACCTGAGGAGCAATCACAACACTTGATGTCAGCATACAAAAATCCTCATAATACAGTATTAACAGGGATGGATTCACACAGTCTAAAGTGTGACATTATTATGTATTCTTAATTAGAGAAATTAAGAAAAAAAAATTACACAGCTTTATGGGATTGTCAACTTAATATCGATTATGTTATGAACACTTAGCAAAGAAAAGACCTGCTGATTTTCTACCTACTGACTTCTCTATATTCTGCTGAAATTTTTGTTCATCATTTTGATCTTCTTTTATCTATTAAATGTTATTATTACTGCACTGACCGGAACATTTTTTTAGACTGCATGCACTGGTAATCGCTTATCCTCAGTATCATATTCTTTCTCCACCCTGTCCCGAGTCCTAACACCGTTCCAAAGAACTATTCTTCTCTGAGAGAAAAACGAATTTGATGATTTTGGCTCATGAGAAAGACATAACTAATGGCTTAGAAATAGATGAGCTTGTTACACTTTTTGCCAAACGAAATAGTAGACTGATGCTGTAATGTGATGTAAAACATAACTGGAAAATGTGAAAATCATGGTCTCTCATCTCTGTTTAATAGACCTTAAGTATAAAACTAATGTGAAAATTAGGACTCAAAATAATAATTACAATTAATGTCATGATTTATTTGCAGAACGTCAAGTGAATTAGCTAAAATGTTCTTTATACCTCTACCGTTCAAAAGTTTGGGGTGAGTATACTCAAAAACAGCAATACTGAGAAATATTATTACAATTTAAAATAACTGTTTTCTACTTTAATACATTTTCTATTGCAATATATTCCTGTGATGGAAAAGCTGAATTGTCAGCAGCCATTACTCCAGTCTTCAGTGTCACATGATCCTTCAGAAATCATTCTAATAAGCTGATTTAGTGATGAAAAAACATTTCTTATTATCAATATTTAAAACATTTGTGCTGCTTAATACTTTTGTGCAAACTGCCTGTGATACATTTTTTCATGATTCTTTGATGAATAGAAAGTTCTGAAATGTAAAAATATAAGCTTTTTTCTCTTCTGTCACTTTTGTTCAATTTAATGCATACTTTCTGACTAAAAGTATTAATTTCTAACTGTATTAAAATCTTACTTCCCCCAAACTTATGCATGGTGGTCTATATTTGTATATATTTTTTAAGTTATATTTGGTTTTAAAGAAAATATGTTTTAGAGATAAGTTTACATTATATTAATATTGTATTATATATTAAGATAACATAATTTTTAGATCATTCTAGGTCACTTTTATCATATCTAAACAAACCAAGCTAGATCTAAAATGTGATTTTAAGCACTTGAAGAACTTTTGTTACTACTTCACAACGTCTCCAATATTAATTAGACAAGAACAAAGAATGGTCAGTGGATGGATTGCCAGGTCTGAAGTCAGCGATGCTCTATCAGAAAGGAGAAGAAGGAACACAGAAGATAAAAAGTACAGAGAAACATTTGCCTCTGGTGTCAGACCATCTTCTCTAAATCATGTGTGAGTGGCAACACACTGTGACCTCATTTGCTATTGGAATGACTTACAATTCTCCACCCAGGAGACTGACCTTCCTGAGCGAGTCAAAGCGGAGACAGTCGGCGCACAGAGACAGAGCTGGTCCGCTGCCAAACCCATTACGTTTTACAAACTCACACACAGACAGAGCACCATATTAAACTCTCAGAACTCTCTCATTTTCATAAACATCGCATTTCTCCACTAACAAACCCTTATTGCTGTGCTTGACATGAAACAGAGTTCAGCTCGAATCCATACTGATGCACGCATGCATTTACAACTTGTTGCATAAATGTCCTACTTGAACACATTGCACTCATGCTTCAAATACTGACGTCTCTCTCCCACATACACCGACTGCGAGACAGACAGGCTTAAGTTTGGCCCCGCCCCTTTCCTGTGTTTCAGACAAAACAACCCTTCCTCGCCCTCCACCCGCCTCTCTCCCCGTCTACAGCTGGGGGAAGGGAAAACTCTCTGTCTCGCTCTCCACAGGCCTCTCTTCTCTCTGAAATCGTGAAATGGCTATTTTGGGAAAAAAGATTCCATGTTAACACCACTCATACCTCGATTCTCCTCCTCTGATGGTTATAAATGCCACAGAGGTGAAAGTCTGCCAGACTTTTGGTCTTAAATGTGAAAACTGATCACATAACAAAATGTCACACTGTATTAGAAAACATTGGGATATGATGTGACTGTTTATTTGTCGGTAAAAGTGTTTATATATGCCTTTTGGGTTAACTGGCTCTTCAAGTGAATCTATTTCAGTTAATTATGTTCTTGAAAATTCATTATAATGTAGATGACACAAGCGCAGTCACGTCTGTCATGGAAGCGGCATGAAACCTCTAGGAAAAATTTGCTGTGTCTTTTTTTGTATTTTGACATGTAATTAACGCTGACATGCAGGAGCTTTATTTGATATTGTTTATGTTCAGATTTCATTTGAAGAGGAGAACTGGCCACATACCCTGTTTACACAATGTCAGTCACATTCAGAGAAATAATTAACACTGAAAAATGATTGCTCTTTTCCATAATAACAGCCTATTTATGTGTAAGATGATACCAACAGCCTGGTTTACAATAAATTACCCTGCAGAAAAAAAACAGCATTGCTTAGCATGCGAGTTTCAGTGTTATTTCTGTATCATCTATATACTATTATAGTATTCATATTATTATTTTGAATGGGCTTTTATTTTTATTTTTTTCAGCTTTCATTTTAATTTTAGTTTCAGTTTTAGTATTTTTTTTTACATGCTTTGGCATTTTTTAGTTTTCTTATATCTATCTAGCTTTAATTAATTTCATTTCAGTTTTAGTTTTAATAATTTTAGTACTTCAACCTACTACTCTAACTTCACTCTGCTACTCTTATTTATTTCAGTTAGTTGTCAAGGCAACATTTCTAATTTTGTATAATTTTCAAAAAGTTTTTTATTTAATATTTTTATTTCATTTCATTTAATCTTTATTTCAATTAACAATTTTTTTTTAGTTTTTAATAGTTTTAGTTAAAAAATAACAACACTGGCTCGTATATGTTGTGTTTTGAATGCTGGTACCCAGCCTGGGATGCTTGTCTCCCCACCAGGCTTCTTAACTAGCTTAACTTGCTTCCTTGGTCCACCAGCTTCATCAAAAGTCACTGACCAGTTGTTGTTGAATCAAGTTGGCAGCCAAGTTTCACATGGATAAGTTGGTTGACCAACCAGACCAGCTCCATACCAGCTGAATCAACATAGCTAGCTAGATTTCAGCAGGGAGGACACTTGTTTAGGATGGTCTTACATACTGTAAACTGTTACTCCAGATTATACGTTGTCTGATTTTCATTAAGTATGATTAATGTGTGTCAAAAACAGATGATGTGGGCCGGTACTGCTCTGACCTGCAAACGTCCGTCCAGCGTTCTTTGTATGGTGACGCATTTGCTTGGATGGACTCCATTTGTGGTGATGGCAGTGATGAGGGAGTCGAGCTCATCTCTTTTCTCTTTGAGTTTCTTTACCAGGCTTTCGATGGCACGTTTGGCGAAGCTCTCATTCTCTCCTCCCTGGCGGTGGCACATCAGGCTGTGAACGATGCTTAAACATGCATCACTGCTGCTGGGCGCATTCACAGACATTCTGCTCCCACTATTTTAGAAGAGAAGGAAAGAAAAATGGTATATGATTGTGGCCTGGACACTTCAGCAACACTTAAAAATATATGAATGTCATGGCATTGGATATAAAAACATAAAATCATGTGGTGATTATTTTAAAGAAAGAAAGCACAAGCAGTTTTCACTCAAAACATCTCACAAAAAAGTTGACTGTCAAACTTTTCAGACATTTCAAGTGTGGTGAAAATGTCCAAAAGCTTTTGGGGCCAAAAAAGCAATACTGAAAATTGATACAAATACAAGAATGTAACCATAGGTCTCAAAACTGGGCATTCAGACTGGCATTGACACACAGGTAACGTGGAGATTTCAAGTAACTTAATAGACAGTTGCACAAAAACAGACCAACGTTTTAGTATGAAAATACAGAATTCAATTCAATGTAACTATACTTACTACTAAACAATAAAATGATATTATATCCCATAATAGACGTGTCCATCACTCTCAACTTAAGTGGGAAACGCCGAAAACTTAGTTACTTCCTGACTCAGATACGGATTTATTCGGTTTCACTCTTTCTGAGCCCGTAGCTATAGTTACTGACAAAACTATTAATTACTAAATACATAAAACACAAACAGCAAATTCATGTAAGTCAATATAAGGACTACTTACAATGCAGTTAGGTGTCACATGTGCGTACTCTGCTGTGTATGACTGCGCACGTCTGACTCGTTCGCCGTACTTACTCGTTTATGCAGAGAGAGAGAGAGAGAGAGAGAGAGAGAGAGAGAGAGAGAGAGAGAGAGAGAGAGAGAGAGAGAGAGAGAGAGGTGTAACTCCCCTGGCGACACAAATGTAGAGTTATTTGTCAAACAAGTAAAGCACAGTAAAACTGAAATCTGTAAAGAAGACAAGGACCAACGGCCACAATTATGTAATATAATGCAATAACAAACAAGCAAACACAAATAAATAAGTCGGTGCACAAAATATAAAATAACATTTTAAAAATTGTAAACTTTTGTGAAAGGAATATCGTGCGGCGATGATATTTTTGGTCGCTGTTCGAAATCTCTTTGAAGTTCTGTAGAACTGTAGATGTAACAAGAAGTAACTGTGCTTAGAAACCAGGATGACCATATTTGGTGCTCAGCTGGTTTACCTGGTCGGTCAGCTGACTTGTACAGTAAACCATCTTAGATTTAATTTAGTATTATTTAAATCCATTTAGATTTCCTCTTAGGTTTGATTAATAATACTAAGAAACCCTTAACTGCGGCTTTTTGATTTTCAATTGATGAAAATTTGATTATCTTTTTTGTACAATCCAAATGTGAATTAAATATGATACACAGTAGATAAATATTTCTCTTGAGGCATCTAACATTACTCTAACAGTGAAATAAAAAATAATAAATATCATCCAGACCATATTTAATAATTAATTCAAAATAAAAAATAAAATAAAATTCAATTCAATTTTGTTCTTTGACGCAGATTGTGGTGTCCATGTGCTGCTCTGTGTCCGGTAGAGGGCGGTAAACATTCAGCCGAAGCACGGCAGCGCGGGTGAATCACTGTCCCAAACTCCGCACACCTGCCACAAAACATCCCTTGTGCTGTGCGCGTGCATTGATGCTGACTTGAATGGTGGTAAATCAATAAACGCGATTTAATACGTAATATTTATAGCCTAAATATTAAAATATGCGAGTTTTGTTAAGTTTTGCACGTTCAGAAGTTCTGTTTCAGTGCTGAACTAGTCCAGACCCAGACATACACTTAGAATTAGAGCTGTGTAGGGTAAAGTTAGATGTCAAGACAAATTTCACTTCTCATTCTGCCTTTTTAGCATATGTTTGACTGAAA
The DNA here is from genome assembly GCA_039654775.1 of Spinibarbus caldwelli. Lineage (NCBI taxonomy): Eukaryota > Metazoa > Chordata > Actinopteri > Cypriniformes > Cyprinidae > Spinibarbus > Spinibarbus caldwelli. The sequence goes on from CM077227.1 coordinate 20,844,519, forward strand.
GTCTCCGCAAGCTGGAAGTGAAAATGAATCCTCAGGATCCCCAAAAGATCATTCTGAACAGCACATGCACCGTCTCTCTGCATGACCGGTGAGAATTAGTCTTGCAGTCCTGCTATTATCGAAATGGAGTCCAGAAATGCATTTGTTTACAGTGCAGCCACTGCAATATTGTGGTGTGATTCTCTGTCGTCTTGTTCTCCTCCCTGAAGCTTCACCAGTTTGCTGAAGCATCAGCCGGCAGATGTGATGGACATCACAGCCGCAGTGAACCAGCAGACTGCAGCCTCTCTGAAGAACCAGCGTCTGGCTCTGGAGATGGCCAACAGACCTTCTGTGCTGGCCGCCCTTCATAACACATCTGTCAGGCACATTCTGTTTGACAAAATACAAAACTCTCAGAGCTGATGTTCTCTGAGAGTAGACTAAATAGTTTATGTGACTCTTCCTCTCTGCAGAATATAAATAATCAACTGTGCAAAGTGAGCGTGAAGGCGAGACTCGGCCGTCCCGTGGGGAGAGGGGGCATGAGAGGAGGTGGTGGCAGAAGAGGACTGATCAAAGGATTTTACACAAGGAGAAGTGAGTGAGAGACTAGTAGTAGAGTATAATATATATTACATATATTAACATGCATGTATGTGTGTTTTGGTGTGCAGGCATAGGTAGTCTGCAAGGGGTGGTCTCCTCTCTAGGTGTTCAGAAGGGGTGGAGCCAGCAACATCGTGGAGGAATTTTGAATTGGACAGGACCAGTGGGAAGCAGAGGACGAGGAGCCATTAGAAAGACAGGTGAGAACAAGGTCTATAATACCTGCCCCAATAACCACACTTAACGATATTTGCACTCGACCACTTGCTTACTTGTATGATATATTTCCTGTATTTGGCCTAAGTATTCAAGTGGCCATGAAGAGTGAAGACCACAAGTGTGCGGAGAACACACTCAAACTTTTATTTTCGATACTTTGCACTTTAAAATAATCTTCTAAATGTAGTAGTAGTCACTATGTAACAGATGACAATTTAATTGTGGTGCTTCTAAATAAGAGATAAAAGCAGTTGCAGACATTTTGCGAAATACACCTACTCATTTCTGTATTAATAAAATGTGCAGCATTTTACTAATTAATTCTTAGTGAAAATCTAATTAATTTAACTTACATTAACGTTTTTCTTGATATCGCACAATTGCGGGGTACCTGAGTTCAATGCGTCTCTAAAACTGTTGTGAATAATTACTTTCATGCCACACAAAAATAACACCCTGAAAACCCCATTGGTCCGTTTTGCACTGAAATTATTTCTAAGACTGAAATGATTAATGTATTTGTTAAAAATAAGCTTCAGCAACTCTTTCCTAATGTTTGGATTCTTCAGAGGGAAATGCGGAGCGGCAGGTGCCACATACAGAAACAGCACAAGGTTTGGCAAACTTCTGTTGTTTAGATAATAGTAGTTTTTATATTTAAGCATATTTAACTGTTTTGTAGCTGGGAAGAGCAAGTTTCTGATCAGCTGATTAAGTGTTGTTGATGTGTAAATCTGGGTGGTCAGCGTTAATATTTTGGGCAAATATGTGTGGCTTTATGGACAAAAAATAGTTCTAAAAGTTACATTGTGCTTTATTAGTACAGTAATTAAAAAAAAATAAAGACAATTTAACCCCTTTGAATTTTAGTTTCTTCTTGAATAATCTTTTATGCACTAATCATACACTGGTTTATTCACTGAATTACTCTGATAATGATGTCAGATGAATATCCTGGAAAGAAAAAGCCAACAACAGTCACTAAAATATATGCCAAATAGCATTAAGCTGCATCCCAAATGACACACTATGCACTTATACACTATGTACTTATGCACTGTGCACTCAACCATGAAGTGTATGAATTATATAAGGTTATTTTGTCATTAATAATCGGAGTCTGATAGCCCCACCCCCTTCGCGACGTAATTAAAGCTGCGACAGTTGAGTGCATGAAGTGTTCAACAGTCCACACTTCATTTTTTCGGTTATTTAAGTGCATCATCCGGGTATTTAAAGTGCACTTTTTATTTTTGGAATTTTCAGTGTGAACACACTACTCACACTATTTATACTACAAAACGTCATAGAATAGTGCATAAGTATGCGATTTGGGACGCACCTTTAGAATTTCAGATGTACAAATGTAGTTCCATTTGCTTTTTGGCTGTTGACATGTTCAGTGCATTCAGTCAGCATTAGAAAAGATTGCAGTAATTTACCTGGTTATGGAAACAATTTAATCAAATGGGCTCTGTTCCATTTCTTTTCAAATGGTGCAAATAAATAGATTTCTTGATTAATAATTTTTGCTCTGCTCAACTGCTCTGAGCACTATAAAGCTGCCAGATGCCAGATGTTTCTCTCAAAGACATTTTATTCATATTGTAGGAATATCACGTGTATTTGTCACCCCACCAAAGTGATACGATGAGCTTCAGTACATGCAAATGTTTTCATTCATTACCTTCACTCTGTTTTAGCTATAAAATAACTCTTGTTTTATTTGCACAGTTGGCGGTCGTTTTACATCTGTCAGTAGGGCGTATTCAGGGTGCAGCCAGGCCAGATTCGACAGCCACCAGCTTCCTTCTCGGGAGCAGTTGGATGAACAACTGGATGAGTACATGTCCATGACCAAAAGCCATCTGGATGCAGAGTTGGATGCATATATGGCTGAGGTGGATGTGGATAACAGTGACCAAAGTTGAGCTCCACTGCATATTCCTTAGTTCAACCCTAACTAGCATGTAGTCTAACTTGCATATAGACTGCTCTGTTACAGGGTGATTTGTCCTTATTGACTGACTCCAGCAGGCCTGAACTAATTGGATATAGTTGCTGCGTCCCTCAGAGCCTGCTGCTTAGGAACCTTTGACTTCCAATTTGTTACTCTTATTAAACAATCATTATTTTTCCCGCAGTCTTCCTGAACAAGAAAGAATTGAAAGCTTTCTGAAGGCTTGTGCTGCTTTCTAGGAAAACTCTTTTTAGTAGTCCAGCATGATGTTGTTTCTGAGAAAACGGTTTCACTTTATTTGATAAGCAGTTCCATTGAATACTCGCATTGAACGGACATGAATCACCCCTCAGTTAAAAGTTTACTAGTTAATATTTTTTAAGCCGTTTGCAATTAGAAACAAATGTGTTTAATAGCTGACATGACATCCTTTTCCTCGTGTTTTGGTTGTAAATTGTATCAAGAATCATATGATACCAATAATAAGATATCAGACTTATTTGGATTATAACTGGTCTGTAGGAGCTGCTTCATGTGTCTGCCATATTTTCTTTTTCACAACAGGGTTTTGTACCATTCCGATTTGATTAGAATATGCAAGATTGACTGTACACATTTATATTGTTGGATTATGTTACAGGTGGTGATTAAAAAAAAAAAAGTTCATGTGGATCTGTTTAAACACTCACCCTGTGGTGATAGTTGGTTTTCCTATTCTTTAATAAAAAATGTTTGTTAATTGCTACCTTTGTCTTGGACTTAATTTTTCTTTATTTTACAGGCAAAGGTAAACAAAATTCTCTAATAAGGGAAATATCAACCCTTCACTTGCATGTCTGTGTTTATAACACAATTTGCTTTGTGATTTTTCTTGTTCTCATGTATGAGCCAATGGTGATTATTTTGAAAATCTTAGACCAAGGGTGAGTCAAATCAAAACACAACTACTAGTATCACTAATATAAAACAATTTCCTTTTTGCATTCTCTCTTATCTTCTGTAGTATTTTTCCTGCCATGTGCAGCTGAGTAATGATGGACCGATGAAGGACTGGTGCAGAATTGTTTGTGCAGTCTCTTGTTGCTGTGGAAACAACTGAGTTGGCCTCTCTTTAGAAATCCATTTTCACCAAAACTGTGTCCTTTCATGCTGTCATTTCGTAGATCAGTGCTTTTATATAAGAGAACCCAGGGAAAGATATATATATATATATATTTGAGTGTGCTTCAGTTGGATCATGTTTATCCTTTTCCTCATACGTGTGGTACCCTGGATTATAGAAGCATCAGATGACTCAACCACTGAATCCCTCTGCCCTCAAACCAGTATCCGGAGTTTTTGTCTGTGCCACAGGAGGATGAGGGTGTTCTTTAGCACTCCAACAACTTCACACAGGTCCAGCTAAATGGCAGCCCATTTAATAAGTCTAATAGAAATATCCTGGTTGGAAAGAAACCACTTTCTAACAATTTTTGTTATTGCTAGAAAATAGGAAATGTGTCCATAAACATTATTTTATTGCATTAAGAATGATCAATTCTGTTTCACATTCTCAAATATACTCTGGGGGCCAAACGTTTTTGGATAATTAAGATTTTTAATGTGCTTATGAAGGCATTTATTTGATCAAAGCTACAGTAAAACTGTTATATTGTGAAGTATCCTAATAACTGGTTTCCATTTTAATATATTTTAAAATTTTAAGTTATTCCTTTGATGGCAAAGCAAATTTTCAGCAGCCATTACACCAGTCTTCAATATCACATGATCCTTCAGTTCAGTTGCTTTTTAAGGATTCTTTGATGAATAGAAAGTAAAAAAAAAACTGAAAAAAATCTTTTGTAACATAAATGTCTTTACTGTCACTTTTAATCAGTTTAATACATTTTTGCTCATTAAATTTATTTAATTATTAAATTTTGCTTAATTCAAACTTTTAAATAGTAATGTATCATGGTTTCCACAAAAATATTAAACAACACAGCTGTTTTTATCAATGATGATAAGAAATGTTTTTTGAGCAGTAAATCAGTGTATTAGAATCATTTCTGAAGGACCATGTGACTAATAAATGGAGTAATGGTTGCTGAAAATTCAGCTGTCACTGGGGGTCGTCTTCTTCTAAGATTCAAGATTTTTATTTGTCACATACACGATTATATAAAGATATGACCAGCAGTGAAATGTGAGCCAGGTCCGCTCCATGGACAGTGCAAATAGAATACAAACACAGAGGAAATATACTTAAATATAGGTATAGATAAAATGAAATAAAGAATTAAATATAAAGAACAAAATATAAAATAAAATGTGCATGACACATTTTCTTCTTCTTCTTGTAGGGAATACAGAACACGAGAAATTGGTGATTGAAGAGAATTTTAGTGTGATAGATGATTTCCCAGCAGGGGGTGCTAGATGTTTGTGGTTTCCTTTAGTTTAAACATCCCAAATCCTGTTGATTTGGGATAATATATTATTTAAGAAAACTTGTCCCTCAGAAAATTAAAATTGCAGTAGTTGAATTAGTATTTCAGTAGCTATTACATTGCTATGGTCCATTTCAGTGTTGCTGGCTACATCATATTATACCAGAATTGCATGTGTAACTGCAATTTATGAAATTCTAAGACCAAAAGAATAAGTATTACAATTATGCTATTACAGAAATTGATTAGTGAAGGATCTGCCTCCCCTCACATTACCTCTTTGATCGAAGAGTCAGACTCTGAATACGTGGCCCAGTTCTTATTTTCTTCAATAAAATGGGAACACCACAACCCCTTTATTTTCATACTTCCATAGGGAAAATCGGAATTTATATGTAAAATAAGAGCCTCTCTCAGCCATCACCCGCTTGCTCCATCTTTGTCCCCTGCAACATGTTTTCAGTGCTTCAAGCTGTTGGCTGTTTGAAGTGCCAGATCACACTGTTTTCTATATCTTTCCTTGGCTGTTAGGGTTTGTTTAAACATCCAGAAACACTATGTGGTCCGAATCCAATCTTCCTTGTCAAGCTAGATCTTCTTCATCAAGCCCAAGCTCACCCTGGGGAGGCTGTCGGTGTTCATTCAAGAAGTAAAAATAAATGTTCTTTTGTGTGATTTATTCTGCTATCGTAGGGAGTTGTAGGATTGTTGTTTGTTTACAGACTCACGGTTCTACAATATTAATTGTTTTCCTGAATTATTAAACACGTTTTACATTCCCTTCCCATTCTGTTATAGAAGAGAGATCATGCATGAATTGTGAAATGTTTCAGATGGCGACAACTTCTGAGCATAAATGCCACTTGCTGTGCCATTTAAGACCCCGTTTATCAATTCAGCCAGCTCTCAGTTGGAAACAGGTAAAAGCTATCATGTCAAACCTTTATTGTGTGCTGTGACGTACTTTTTTTTTTTTTCAGCCACCATCATGCATAGGTTCTTAGCAGGGGCCAATTTGGCTAGTGAGCTGCCACCCTTCTCCCTTCTTTCCTGATTGTGTAATGTACCACTCTGAGGACCAGAGGAGGGTTGCCATGGCATTCCTGCCAACAGCGCTGCATTCAGCAGGAGAGATGAAAGAGAGAAAGCCGCTTGGTAGAATGACGCTGGCTGTCTCCCCTTTGGCCCCCGATTGAACGCAGTGCAAGGTGTGTGAAGACAAAGAATCAGGAATGAGATTATATGATCAAGGGTGTCACTTCAGCATGATTACCGTCACCATGCTGAGACACTTGTCATCTCTAGTTTTTAAAATACATATTTAAATGCTTGGCAACTACTGATTTTGTATGCATTAATAATAAAGAACAGTTATAATATAAAACGTTACTGGAAGGGGTCATGAACTGCCTTTGTTTTTATTTTATACTGTTCTCTGAGGTCCACTTATAATGTTATCAAGATTTTTTTTTTAGAAAAATTTTCCATCCTGATTTTAACCCCCCTCATCTGAACGCACTGTTTGAATAGGCATGGCGGATTGTAGACTTGCAAGTAAACATCCACTGCTATGATTGTCTAATAGTTGTGTATGTTTGACAGCGTACATTCCTCATAGATGGACACTGCTGTGTTTTAGGTTAAAAACGCATAACTCAACACAAATGAAACGATCTGTAATTAGAGACAAAGCAATAGTGACCACTTAATGAAAACAGTTACTCACACTTGTGTTGCAACATTACTGTCAGATCCAATATAGTCGACACAGCATCGTCTTTTAGTTTCAATCTTTTTGAAAATCCTGCGTCGATTTGTGCCTTGTTTGTAAACAAATCCACGGTAAAATTAAGTGAACAAAAGACCAAGTTCACACTGACGCGGTCTGGATCTTCATTAAAAATAAAGTTCTTTCACTCTTTCCTAATGCTGGGATCAGAAGGAAGGCAATGCAAACACTGTTTTTCCACAACTTGGCACTGCAAAGCGTCGTCTTGTCTTCCAGAGCCATCTTTATCGTTGGGTTTCTGTGTCGACCTGCGTTCGCCTCTATTTCTAATTATTTACACTATATGCGTGAATCAGTGGGTGGGGCTAAACAGGCTGTAGAAGCAGGCGTTGATCTTCTTCTGTGGAGGAGGTGCTTATCCACACTATTACATCATAGAATGGTACATTCCACAAGCTGTCGTTTTGGCAGAGTGCCTTCAATATAAGCTGTTTTTAGACTAACGAGAAAGTTTTGAGTTCTGAAACTTACAGGATGTTTTTATAGTACAATGACCTATTATATGTCAAAAGATCAAGGGAATTTTACTTTCTCAGTTCATGACCCCTTTAAAGACAACACACTAAAAAAAAACTGTTGTTTATCTTCACAAATAGGTGATTTATAACCCCTTGTTCTCCACAGGTTTTAACGTAACAGCTACTGTATAATATTCATGCTCTCTGAGCTTTATGCTGGTCACTGAGCACAGATATTTGTTGTGTGTTTTATGAAGTTTTGAGACAGCAAAACAAAGTCTCAATAAAGTGTACTGACACACAAGAGAAGAGGGCTGAGGTTCATCCACAACCACATATTATTTTTGTTTTCAGACTTTCTGGATTAGAATCAAAAATGAATGATGTGGGACTGGTGTGATTCTCCCCCCCACCCCCCAACAGATGAGTACATATATCAGGATGATGATGTCATGTCATTGCTTGGTTTATTCTTTCCAGTTTGCAACAGCACTCTGACATGTTAAATGCTCTCATATGGGGTCTGAAAGTCTGATAAGCTCTCATGCTTGTAAAATAAAATGCACCTCTTTCTCAGTGTAAGCGTTACTGTCAAGCAGAACACGCTAACAGTGCTACCTCAAAACCTAACCACTAAGATCACCAAATGGCTATGTTGATATGCAGCAAAAGTTAATAAGAGCAAAATATAACAATCATTTATGCAACAGTATGTTTTCACTCATAATATTGCAATATTAGATTTTTAGAAAATGCATGAATTTAGCACAAGGTAGGTCAACGTAATGTGTGGGCCTTCAGAAAAAGCGTTTTTAGGGCAAAAATCACATTGTGTGTGTACAAATGGTGTGAACAGGACATCTTAAGAAGTAGGTCAGTTTTTCAGAACGGCTCTCTGAGACAATCAAACTCTGCTGACCACATCAGTGCTGCTGGGAGAAAGATGTGAGAACTGTAATCATCTATAAACCCAACCTTTTTGGGAACACCTACAGGTAAAATTGTCAATTTTCTCTGCCTCAGAAAGGTGGGCAGTGCTTTCTGACTTTTTTTTTACTTTAATTTCCCCCTTAAATGTTCCACTCATACTTACAAAAACTGGGGCTGAATACTAGACTTTTTCCATATAGATTTATATGACATAAATAGTAAGAGGAGTATGCCACTATGGTGCTAAAAAAAATAAATAAAAAAAATCATGATTTATCAAGTTTGCATTACGGATCAGTGGTTCACAATAAAATGTATTATAAGATATTAAGAAACAAATGAAATCACATGTAGCAAAAATGCATGGTGGGAAAAAGATTGTTACTGCAATTTTAAATATATCTTGTAATCATTTTTTGTTATTGTTACTATTATTAGAAAATTAATAACTACAAAATAGTGACTAAAATGCATTAAATATTCTACAATATTATTTCTGTAATAATACAAACAAGAAAAAATGCAGCCTGTGTAATTGTATGCACAGCTGACAAATAAGAGGTTCTAAACACAAATATGTGTGGTTCATATGAAAATTGTTCATTGTGTTTTAAATGGTTTTGAATTGAGAAAAGCACTCTTTGCTTTACTCAAAGATTTTGCTGTGATGTACAGAAATCTCTCATAAGAACATGATGTGTGCTTGGTTTTGAAAATTAGTAGCTGTGGATACATGGCACTCTCTCTCATTTAAAATAATCCGGAATCCAGATACATCAGACAATAGAACTAGGGTTAGAACAAATGTTCCAGCTAACATTTTGCTTGAGAACTTTTTCTGTGCATTAAAATTTGGAAAAAGAATTATAAGTAATTATTATACAGTTTCCTTGGATTTCGGGCTTAAATTTGGAAAAAGAATTATAAGTAATTATTATACAGTTTCCTTGGATTTCGGGCTTAAGTTGATATTGTGTTTGTCATATCAACTGATGATTATTTTAATGGTGGTTTAACTGGTTGTTTTTTTTCCCTGAGACAGAAAATAACTTGGAACAATATGTGCATAGTGTGCTGAGTTAGGTTTTTTTTTTTTTTTTTTAAACATTTTTTAGATAATGTGACACTAGTTGTGTTCTCTACAAATCCAGATCTCCTCCTCCAACATGCTATAATTGTAAAACCAAAAATGACTTTAGTTGTTCCTGTGCATTAGTCACTCTGAACGCACTGTACTCAGATAGCAGTTGATCACAAAGTCCTCTCTAACACGAAGCTGGGAGTTTAATGCCATGGTAACACAGAATAGACTATAATGAAATGGAACTTCTTGATAATTGATAAGCTGTAGAGTGATTTTAAAATGTTTGTGCTCAAGACTGTTTTTATTAATTAGCTATCCGCACGTAATAAGTCATGGTGCTTGATAAAAGGAATATCATTCATTAGCCTTTTTTTGAACGAGGCAGATCTGATTAGCAAACTAGGGTCCAGAATTTTGTTAAACTATAATAGTTATGTTTAATTCACAGTAGAGTAAGTCAACGTCAAATTGACGTCAAATATTGATGTCAACCCGATTTTCATTTTCAACCAAAATGCAACGTCTCTCCGACGTCATGTCCAACGTCAACCTGACGTTACATAGACGTCTGGTGCCTGCTGGGTTTATGCACAGTGTTTATACTTTCATGTTTTTTTCTGAATGCAGTTGTACTCCAAAGTCACACAAGCATGTCCAGCTGCCATTATCTTCTTCTGCTCACCCAGAATGAGTTTTAGAACCAGCAATGATTGGAGTTTAAGGTGTGTTTACACAGTGACAGAAAGTGCAAGAGCTGCTCTATTATGAATGTGTCTTTGACACATTTGACGGTTTTATTGTCGGTCGAATACCACTTCCTGTCTGTTGTGTGCTAGACTGAACAATCTCGCTCTCACTGGCTTTTTCTCTCACTTTCTGCTTTCCTTAAGTAAAGGAATGGTCATAAAGGAATGAAATATGGAGACAGAGATAGACGATGGAATGGGAAATGTTGGGAGAGAGAGAGGGAGGGAGGGAGGGAGGGAGGGAGGGAGATGCTATTGTGTTGCATCCTGTTTTGGTAATTCTATCCATCTGACCATCCCGGGGCTCTCTGTAGGGGGATGAAGGACAAATCTAGAACTGACTGAACACTGATCTAAGTTCAGTTTGGGCCTTTTTTGAAACATCTTCTGGTCCTAAAGCAGTGTTTATTGACCTTTTTCGTTTTATGTACCCTGACAGCCCCATCAGTAAAACTCACATACCTTTTTATTGACATCAACCAGAATTGTTTCTTTTTAAATAAAAAAAAATATATATTCTTCATGAATATTATTAAAGTATCTCTTAAACATAAAACAAACAATACTGTGTGTGCGCATGTATTCTCCTAAGAGTGTCACTCAGTTTATAAACCTTGAACCCATTATTGTTTTCTTTCGTTAAAAATAGGGATTCACAATATATCAATACCCTATTGATTATCTATCTCTTTTTATAATATATGTTATCTTTGTTATTTATATTTATAATAACGTATTGGCTAATTATCTGTGCATGAACATTTGTTCATTTTTTTCATATAGATTACCTTTGCATCTTTGTCATCTAACTTTAATTAATCTTAAAGTTCATCTTTAAAAATACTAATAATTTAACAAATATTAATAATCCTTTTAAATGTGGTCTTCAGCAAATCTCAAAATGAATATCCATTTTTCACACTGAACATTTATAATGGTGCAAAACCTAAATTTAATTGTATCATTTTAAATGATCAGTTTTTGTTGTAGTCTTTTGTTTTGAATTTATTTAGACAAAATAATATAGAATTTTATTATCAGCCATTTATCCGTTATTGGCCATAACATTAATAATAATTAAATTAAAGACCATAATTTTAATTTCAGTGCATTCCTGCTTAAAAAGGAACTGAAAAAATCATAATATTAATCATGTTTAATGTTTTTTCTTCTTTTTTATGGATTTAATGAAGCAAAATCACATACTTTCCAAGTGCTTCCTTGAACCTGCTGAAGTATGTCCTTCTGGTTGGGAATCACTACCATAAAGAATTATACACCCTTTGAATTCATTTATCTATGCTCTGCAATGTAAATGTATTACAACAAGAAAAGAGAGGTTATCTGAGGATGTCTATTAGAATTACCAGTAATTGACATTGAGATCTGTGACATGCATATCATACCTCAGTGCTTATGACTATTATTTGGACATTCCATTAAAAACTGTTAATGACTGGCTTTGAATATAAATGTCAGAGTCGTGCTGGAACACTGTGGTGGCTGAAAGCTCAAAAAAGAATCTCTCATAAGTAACACACAAACACACACATTCCATCAGCTTACAGAAACCAAGGAGACACTATTCAGCTCCACAGACACACAAACCCTCAGCTGAAGAAGGTTAGTAGAGGTTGAACTCAAAATGTGTGGCGAGCAGATAGAGCTTGTCCTGACCCATAGGGGCACATCTTGCTGGGCAGCTGGAAACTGCTCTGACCTGCCTCTCGTAAGGGTCACAACAAATGACAGTGAAGGGATATCAGCTCACAAAAGCATTTAAACCTTTGTAACCTCACTGCTGCGGCCACATGCACCACCACTTTCAGCCCTGTACTTACTAAGGCACAGTAAGGTCTATCTTTCTGAAACAAGTAAAAATATTTCCACACTACTCCTGAAGAACGCTTTAACACTTTACAATAAGGTTCAATCTGTTTACATTATTTAATGCACTAGGGATCATGAAGCACCAGTGCACAATACATTAACAGCATCTATTATGTTAATTTCTACATGTGTGGTGATTCAAAAAAAGAGAAAAAAAAAGGAAAATAATAATTAATAAATAAATGTGTAAAACTAAGAAAAAAGGTAAATAAATTATATTAGAGTAACACTGAACTTAAAACAAGTGAATGTATTTTTTTGAATGCACTTTATAGGGTCCTATCTGTGACGATTAATGTTCCCTGCTCAGCCTTGAATGATTCACTGATTGCTTGATTGTTTTTCCCTGGGAAGTGTTCACCTGTTTGGGGAGGGGGCGCGCTGCTCAGAAAATACAGAGACTCTGATGGTGAAGCAGCAGCTCCGTGTCCTGTGTTTTATTATTCACATCTCCCCTCATCAGGTATAAAATTCTTGAAAATGTCAAAAGAGAATGCCTTCCTAATGTGTAGACATTATGAGAAATGCAAATGTTATCCTTTAAAGGGTCAATATGTTGTTGTTTTCGGATATTAAAAAGTTTGTATCGAGTTCAGCGTGTGCTAATCACACATTCCATGCTAATGATGGAGACAACGTGTTCTCGTAGTCAATGACTGCGATGTAATGTATTTGAGCGAAATACAAATATAACACATTTGTGATAAATGTGACAAAAAACGGTATCAGTTACAAAAGTGTTCTAAAAGTTAAATAGTTGAATAAGTTTCACCTACTTTCCTGTGTTAAAAAAATGCAGATGGCATCCCGAAGAGCTTATCAGTTAAAATGTGTACATCAAATCGGTTGTAACAGTTCATTAAGTCATGTTCACATTATGTGAGTATATAAAATGATTATTTGTCTAAATTTAACTGTTATGAGTTCTCTGAAACCTAAAAGAAACACTGAGAATATTCTAAATGGGTAAAAAGGGTGTATAAAGTGTTTGAATACCTGTACTGTTCATATGTTTCAAAGAACATTTTAAAGGAAAGTACGATGAACATGTTGCCAGTTAAAAATGTATTTCATGTAGTTAAAACACTCTCATGTCACTCAGCTTCAGTTTCAGCAATGTTGAAATGGAAAAAACTTGATAAAATGTGTTGCAATGCTTTTAATGTTCATCAAAAAAAGAAAATACAGAGACTCTGATGGTGAAGCAGCAGCTCCGTGTCCTGTGTTTTATTATTCACATCTCCCCTCATCAGGTGGCGAGGGCGCTACATTTTGGAGGCACCGCTGGGATGAAGTGCAGTGAAGGTCGGCGTCCACAGATGATGGTCTACCTCCAGTGTCATTCATCTTAACTTGTGGCTTACGGGAACAGCAGAGTGGGAACGTCCAGCGTCCACGTTGAGTTTGGAGGAAAAGCACGCACTATCTGAGGTTGACTATTGATACCTGGAGCGTTGTCATCTTCCAAGTCAGCTAAGACTGCTCTTCTGCATCACACTGCACACATCAAAAGCCCAAGTGAACCATGGATCAGTTAGAGGACTTAAAACTGGAAGTGATAGGGACATTGTATTCATTGTCTAGAGAAAATCTTGTGAAATTGTGTGACTTTTTGAATATTGGAGAGAGCGAAAATGTTATCAACAAAAGCCGCTCATTTGTTATTTCTGCCCTGGTGAGACATTTTGAGAGGGAGGGGTTAAAAGAACTGGAAGATGAGGGTATGTCAGAACTGTTGTGTGTGAGAGACAAAATTTGTGAACTTCAGCAGGGTAGTGAATATACCTCAGAGCAACAGACAGCACAGGTGGTCCAGCAGGTGACTGTAGAATCAGTAGTACAGGCCACCGAACAGGAAAAGATACAAAAAGAAATTGACAAGTTGCAATTAGCCTTGCAAAAATTAATTGAACAAAAACAGAATACTGTTACAAGCACACAACAGAGTGTTAGGGCCACACCCCACATAAACACACAACTAAGCTATGACCCACAGCAAAACGCACAGCAAAATACTAACTTGAATTGGCACTCAGCATCGACTCGACCAGTTATACCGACATGGAATAGAGAGTTCAAGATATCTGGCCAGATAGGTGAACCTGGGCAAAAGGATAAACTCACCTTCTCTAGTCTAGCTCACCAAATCGAACATGGATTGAGCAGGGGTTTTTCTGAGATTGAAGTCGTTGATGCTGTCATACGAGCAATTGCACCAGGCATGCAGCTTCGTAGTTATTTGGAGGGAAAAACAAACCTTACCCTGCCCACCTTAAGACGGATACTCCGAGCTCATTTCCAAGAAAGAGGGGCGACTGAGCTGTATAAACAACTTACTTCAGAGGTACAAAGCAGCAAGGAGACCCCACAAAGCTTTCTTGTCCGCTGTCTAGATTTAAGACAAAAGATTTTGTTCGCATCCCAGGAAGCCGAATCCAGTTTGAAGTATGACCCAAAGTTAGTACAGAGTATGTTTCTTCACACTGTCCTGACAGGTCTGCAGAACGACAGCATTAGAGGTGACTTGCGACCCTATTTGACACAAGCTGATGTAAGTGATGAACTGCTCTTCGACAAAGTCAATCAGGCATGTGCCCATGAAACCGAGCGTCAAAACAAAAAGAAACTTGTCCAGCCATGTGCCCCTAAAGTTCATGCCGTTCAGTCCAGTGACACTGTTATCGAGAAAAAAGGGAAACCACCATGTCAGAAAAATTCGGAAAAGACTGAACTTGACATTCTAACTGAGCTGAGAGAAATGCGTTTAGGCATGGCCCTGTTAAAAGACCTCAGTGCAGAAGTTTCTCAAATCCGAGAGTCAATGAAACAACCTCAGGTCATGTCTACTCTGTGTCCTCCTCCAGTGACAGATGTCAGTAATACGGCTTCACCACAGGTTCAGTATCCACCTCCAGGTTACTGGCAGCCGTACGACCAGCGAAGAGTGACAGTTCAGCGACCACATTGGTTCCCAGTGCAACGTTATCACCCCCCTCCAAGTCGAGTAAGGAAATGCTTTGCATGTCAACAAAGTGGACTAGATGTCTACTGTACTCACTGCTACAAGTGCGGTGGTAGTGACCATTTCTCAGCTGGCTGTCGAGCACGGATACCCATGACGCATCAGGAAGGCTCTTTAAACGAGGCTGGGTCACGACCGCGGGACAGGCAGTGACCGGTGCTGAAGAAGAGTCCCCTAAAAGCTGTGCATATTGTGGCACCATCCGTTCTGACCTATTATTGAGAAACTGTGCAAACTGTAAGCAGACATTATACTGCTCAAAAGCATGTCAAGCAGATCACTGGGCAGATCATAGGAGACAGTGTAGACTGTATTCAAAAATAAGTGTGAACCCTACCTCAGCTACCATAACACGGCAGTCAAACAAATCCACTTGTGCTGCGCTTGTTGGAAAACAGTGCCTTGTGCAATGCTATTTTCAAGGGTTACTTGTAGAAGCATTATGGGACACAGGCTCCCAAGTGTGTATTGTTGGTGAGGTGTGGAAAAATGAGCACTTGCCGAATGTACGATTAAGGGATGTTTCAGAAGCAATCGATGCACCCGAAGAACTCCGCCTTGTAGCTGCGAATGGTCAGGATATACCATTCATTGGATGGATGGAAGTCACGTTTGGACTGGTGCCTGATGAACGAAAGGACAAGGAGCTCATTATACCTGTGTTAGTGATGAGAGGTGGACACCTGTGTCATCCCATCATCGGGTACAATGTGATTGAGCAGGTAGCCAACAGGAACGGATTAACCCAGCCACATAGTAGTGAGATGTTGGCGACAGCCATTCCCAACTTGGAAGGAAATACGATAACAGCATTCATCGAGAGAGTCCAGGCCGAAATGTCATGCGAATACATACTTAAAACCACAAAGGAAAGAGTTCATGTGCCTAAACACACCTCTGTTCAAGTTGAATGTAGAGTACAGACATCGGCACCAAAGGAAGAAAGGGTGCTACTCTATGAGCCTGATGTGAATCCTACCTGGCCTGAGGGATTAGAGTTTTGTGAAACCCTTGTGAAGTTGCGACGACAAACCTCACCACATGTCATTGTCACTGTTCAAAACCCTACCGACCATGATATAATGTTGAATGGCAAGACGGTTATTGGTACAGTGCATCCAGTACAGGCTGTATACCCAGCCGCTGCTCTTGAAACACCCCGCTCTGAGTCTGTAAGCATTAGTCAAATCATAAATGAAATTACCCAGAATCCTGATTCAACATGGGACCCACCGTTAGACTTAAGCCATCTCAGTGAGTCAAGGAGACAAATTGTACAGCAGATGTTGAGAGAGGAAGCAGCTTCTTTTTCAAGATCCGATGACGACATTGGCTGTATAGAAGGATTGCAGTTGAACATCTCGCTGAAAGACTGTACCCCCGTTACCCGTACTTACCAGTCAGTACCTCGCCCCCTGTACGAAGAGATGAAAGACTACCTACATGATCTCATTGCCCAGGGATGGGTTCAGAAGTCAAACTCACCGTATTCCTCACCTGTAGTTTGTGTCCGAAAAAAGGATGGTAGTTTACGGTTGTGTATCGACTACCGGGAATTGAATCAGAAGACAAATCCTGACCGACAGCCCATTCCACGCGTTCAAGACATCATGGACAGTCTTGGAGGAAACACCTGGTTCTCGTTACTCGACCAAGGGAAAGCATATCACCAGGGTTTCATGGCCAAAGAGAGTAGACCCATGACGGCTTTCGTGACACCATGGGGACTCTACGAGTGGATCCGTATCCCTTTTGGTCTAATGAACGCTCCTGCGGCTTTCCAACGCTGCATGGAAGAGTGCTTGGAAGATCTCAGAGACAACTGCTGTATTCCCTACCTTGACGACACACTAGTGTTCAGTAAATCCTTCGAAGACCATGTCAATGATGTGCGAAAAGTTCTGCAGCATCTGAGGCAATATGGAATTAAACTCAAGCCTAGCAAATGTGAGCTGTTTAAACGGGAAGTACGTTACTTGGGAAGGATTGTGTCCGCGGAGGGCAGTAAAATGGATCCTGCGGACACGGTAGCCGTAAGAGCCCTGAAAGAGAAAAGACCCAGTACGGTGGGACAGTTGAGAGCTGTACTTGGCCTGTTGAGTTATTATAGGCAGTATATTCAAGACTTCTCCAAGATTGCGGGGCCTCTCTACGACTTGCTGAAAGGAGCAGCTGATACTAAGGAAGAGGGACGTAGTGGAGCTGCAAGTAAATGGGTAAAGAGCAAAAAAAGAGGAGTACCTTCTCAGAAGCCCATTCTATGGTTGGAACATCATCAGCAGAGGTTGGAGAAGTTAATAGACTGCTTGGCAGAACCCCCAATCCTGGGATTTCCTGATTTTTCAAAGCCGTTCATACTCCACACGGACGCCTCAAACCTGGGACTTGGTGCTGTTCTGTACCAAAGGCAGGAGGGGAAACTTAGAGTCATTGCATATGGATCACGCACATTGACAGCCGCTGAACGAAACTACCATCTTCATTCAGGGAAATTGGAGTTTCTAGCTTTGAAGTGGTCAGTTACAGAGAAGTTTCGCGATTACCTGTATTACGCGCCCACCTTCACCGTATATAGTGACAATAACCCGCTAACCTACGTGCTAACCAGTGCCAAACTCAACGCGACTGGATGCAGATGGGTGGCAGAGCTCGCGGACTTCCACTTCACAATTAAATACCGCCCTGGAAAAGACAACATTGATGCGGACAGTTTATCCCGAATGCCATTGGACATCGAAACAATGATGGAGCAGTGTACGGAGGAACTCACATCTGATTGTGTTGAGGCAACCGTGCAGGCAATAGAAGCGCAAGATTTGACCATGTCATGGATAGCCATGACCTCACTTCATAACCCAACAGAGAGTGCAGAGTCAAGTGGAACCTACTCTACTGATGAGATACGACAAGCACAGAGAGAAGACACCTACATTGGACCAGTAGTACAATGTAAGTTGGCTGGTGAAAAACCCTCCAAACACCTACTGAAGACTTTAAGTACACAGAGTAAGAGCTTGCTGCGCCACTGGGATAAGCTTTCCTTAGGAGAGGATGGAATCCTTCGCAGAAAGACAGCTACCCGAACTCAGCTTGTGCTGCCAGAAAGATACAAACAACGTGTCTTGCAGGAATTACATAGTAAAATGGGGCATCAAGGTGTGGAAAGGACCATGTCCTTAGTGGGGGACAGGTTCTTCTGGCCAAAAATGCAGGGAGAAATTGAATATTTTGTGACCAAGTGTTGTACCTGTTTGAAACAGAAGAAGCCGAGTAAAGAAACTAGAACACCACTCATGAATATTGTCACCACCCACCCGTTTGAGCTTGTTTCTATTGACTTTTTGCACCTCGATAAGAGCAAAGGAGGATATGAATATATCCTGGTGATAGTTGATCACTTCACGAGGTTTGCACAAGTTTACGCCACCACATCGAAATCTGCCAAAACTGTTGCTGAACGAATCTTCAATGACTATGCACTGAAATTCGGATTTCCCAAAAGGATTCATCATGACCAGGGAGCCGAGTTCGAAAATCAGTTGCTTTCTCAGTTAAAGAGGAATTGTGGAATTGCAGGATCGCGAACAACACCATACCACCCGCAAGGAAACGGGCAGGTGGAACGTTTCAATCGGACGTTGCTCCAGATGTTAAAGACCTTGACGGAAACACAGAAGTCTAACTGGAAGGAATCGTTGAACAAACTTACCTTCGCCTACAACAGTACACGATGTGAGGTAACAGGATTTTCGCCGTTCTATCTTCTGTTTGGGCGTTCACCAAGACTACCTGTAGACTTGCTTTTTGGATTGGCACCAGAAGGAGGGACTGAGGACCACAAGGAATATGTAAAGAGATGGAGTCAAGGAATGCGGGAAGCATATGAGATTGCTAAAGAAAACAGCAAAAGGGTGGCTGAGAGAAACAAAAGGAACCATGAAGGAAAAGTAAGGAGCTCGGTGTTGCACCCAGGAGATCGTGTTCTGGTGAGGAACCTCACACCTAGAGGAGGCACAGGGAAGCTGCGGAATCATTGGGAGGAAGCGATACACACAGTTGTTCGCCAAGTGGGAGCAGAAAGCCCTGTCTATGAAGTGAAACCAGAACGAGGGAAAGGGAGATCAAGGGTTCTACACCGGAATCTCCTGTTACCATGCGATTACCTACCACTGGAATTGGAACTCCAACCAAAGCCAAGAGTGAAGAGGAAAACACGGGGGCCAACTTCCATGGAAAGGCATGATCCTAGCTCAGATGAAGAAGATGAAGAACGTGGCTACTATTACTTACCTGTGGTCCAGCATCAGCAACCTGAGAGAGGAAACAATGAATTGGAAAATGAAAACCTACCTGTAGTCCAGCATCAGCAACCTGTGGGAGGAAATCGTGAATTGGAAAATAAAAACCTACCTGTAGTCCAGCATCAGCAACCAGTGGGAAGAAACAATGAATTAGAAAATGAAAACTTACCTGCCGTCCAGCATCAGCAATCTGTGGAGAGAAATGAAGGACTAGAGGCAACAAACTTACCACTTGTCCAGCCTTGCGAAGTGGAGAAGGAAAGAAATGAGCAAGAAGGTTTGAGGGCGGAGGAACAACCTGCAGCTGATGTTGTAGCAGATGGACATGTAGCCCCGAGTGAAGTTAATGATGAAGGGGAAAAGGAGTGCAGATGGCCTAGGAGAGAGAGGAGACCACCAAAGACGTTTACCTATGACTACCTTGGTACTCCGGCATGCTATGGAGTAGAGCATCTAAACCCAGGAACGTTTCAGCCCATTCAATATGAGATGCAGAACTTGACCCAATGGGCTCCCCCAGTACCACCATATCAGCCAGTATATTTATACACATATAAAGACTTATATGCATACTGAAGAGAATGAATTAAAAGGTGAAAAGGAAGTGTCCATAAGGAAGACAAGAGACTATGCATTTCTCAAAATAAACCTTAATTGATGACCTGTAGATACAGTAAAACACAGTACATACACTTAGAACTTAGAACATATGGATAACACAACATCAACTGTGAAGAAAAAAAAGGGGTGTAATGTCGGGACGACATTTATTTTTGAAGGGGAGAGTGTGGTGATTCAAAAAAAGAGAAAAAAAAAGGAAAATAATAATTAATAAATAAATGTGTAAAACTAAGAAAAAAGGTAAATAAATTATATTAGAGTAACACTGAACTTAAAACAAGTGAATGTATTTTTTTGAATGCACTTTATAGGGTCCTATCTGTGACGATTAATGTTCCCTGCTCAGCCTTGAATGATTCACTGATTGCTTGATTGTTTTTCCCTGGGAAGTGTTCACCTGTTTGGGGAGGGGGCGCGCTGCTCAGAAAATACAGAGACTCTGATGGTGAAGCAGCAGCTCCGTGTCCTGTGTTTTATTATTCACATCTCCCCTCATCAGGTATAAAATTCTTGAAAATGTCAAAAGAGAATGCCTTCCTAATGTGTAGACATTATGAGAAATGCAAATGTTATCCTTTAAAGGGTCAATATGTTGTTGTTTTCGGATATTAAAAAGTTTGTATCGAGTTCAGCGTGTGCTAATCACACATTCCATGCTAATGATGGAGACAACGTGTTCTCGTAGTCAATGACTGCGATGTAATGTATTTGAGCGAAATACAAATATAACACATTTGTGATAAATGTGACAAAAAACGGTATCAGTTACAAAAGTGTTCTAAAAGTTAAATAGTTGAATAAGTTTCACCTACTTTCCTGTGTTAAAAAAATGCAGATGGCATCCCGAAGAGCTTATCAGTTAAAATGTGTACATCAAATCGGTTGTAACAGTTCATTAAGTCATGTTCACATTATGTGAGTATATAAAATGATTATTTGTCTAAATTTAACTGTTATGAGTTCTCTGAAACCTAAAAGAAACACTGAGAATATTCTAAATGGGTAAAAAGGGTGTATAAAGTGTTTGAATACCTGTACTGTTCATATGTTTCAAAGAACATTTTAAAGGAAAGTACGATGAACATGTTGCCAGTTAAAAATGTATTTCATGTAGTTAAAACACTCTCATGTCACTCAGCTTCAGTTTCAGCAATGTTGAAATGGAAAAAACTTGATAAAATGTGTTGCAATGCTTTTAATGTTCATCAAAAAAAGAAAATACAGAGACTCTGATGGTGAAGCAGCAGCTCCGTGTCCTGTGTTTTATTATTCACATCTCCCCTCATCAGGTGGCGAGGGCGCTACACATGCAGTATGCTAATACATTTGCAACATTTCAAGTTGTAATGAACATTAATGTGTTATGAACAATAGTCTATTTTAAAATCAATATTAGCCTATATTAATAAATGTTAAAAATTATTGTTGATAATTGAATCAAATTGTACACTATCATGATTGGGTACTGGTAAAATATCTACTATGTTTTAATGAATTTTTAGTGACATACTACAGATGAAAAGTTTGTATTAATTATGTTTTTTTTTTAAATTATTGTTTTACATAAATAATTTTTTTGCTTACCAAGGCTGCAATTCTTTGATCTAAATACAGTAAAACAGTAATATTGTGAAATCATTTTAATATGCTAATTAGGTGCTCAAGAAACATTTCTGATTATTTTACTTTTATTCATCAAATTGTTAAATTGATCAAAAGTGACAGTAAAGACATTTACAAAGATTTTTATTTCTCCTGAAAAGACTCCTAAAAAAATGTATCATGGTTTTCATAAAAATATTAAGAAGCAAAAACTGTTTCCAACACTGAAAATAATAAGAATCATTATTAGTAATTGAACACCGATAATAATGATTTCTGAAGGATCATGTGACACTGAAGACTGGAGTAATGGCTTCTGAAAATTCAGCTTTGCTATTACAGAAATAAATTACATTTTAAAAATATTTGATTATAAAACAGACAATTTTTTTTAAAGATTTCTTTATTTTTTATCTTTTATTATGATAGGACAGATCAGAACTGACAGGAAGCGAAGTGGGAGAAAGATAGGGGGTGGGATCGGGAAAGGTCCTCAAGTCTGGATTCGAAATCGGGACGCCCGTAGCGCAATGGCGCTAAATGTCAGCGCATTGCCCACAATGCTGTCAGCGCTGACATAAAACAGACAAATTTTATTAGAATAGTATTTCACAATAGTGCTGATTTTACTGTATTTTTGATTAAATAAATGCAGGCTTGGTGAGCATAAGAGATCTCTTTCAAATACAAAAAAATTCTTAATTATTTTTAACCTTTGAACAGTACTGTATGTTGCCTGCATAAAATTTTTACTCAGTGTTTAATGTTTAGTTCACTTTTGAATAGTCACTAATGGAGAAAGAGCTATTTTCTTTGCCCACATTTAGCTACCAGCAGGAGATATCAGGGTCATACTCACTAGCCAAACCTTGACCTCTTATTTCTTATAGGTAATATTCAGCTGTGGTTATTCAATACACGGTAGAAGCTAATGGATTTTGATGCCATTGATTTCCTCTGACTTGAAATTAGAGGAGTATTTACATTCCTGATTTTATTTATTTTTTTTAATTAATTAATTTATTTTTTTTATAGCTGGGAACATTTGGAAGTGGTTCTCTGACCAAAGGGTCAACCTTTACCCTACTGGAATAGAGAAGAGAGAATGCATTAAAACACATCAGGGCTGATCTTCCCTCTCTCACTCCCTCTCTCTCTCTTCCTGCCGGCAGGAACTGCAGCTGAGAAGCATTAATACCCTCAGAACCCTGGAGCATGGCAGGGAAACCAGCTCGACACAGAGATGAGGTGGAGCTCTCTGTGAGGTAATGTGATTTGAGAAAATCAGTGCTGCTCTTGGCACTCTGAATGACACACAGTCAGCCTGTGGGGATGAGTTTCACAGAGGCACTGATGTGTTTTGTGCTGTGCTGAGTGGACTGTCACAGGATTGTATCAGCTCATATTGAGGAGACCAGAAGACAACATGTATAAAAGGTACCCAAGAGAGTTTACTGTTCTGCTTGTTTGGAGTTTGATATTTAGTTGATATTTTTTAACTATATGTGCTTAGGCATTACATTTTAGATCAGTGATTCTCTACTGGTTTTGTTTCAGGACTTTTTATGTGGAAAACCTGTATTTATAATGCAGTTGGGTTGTATTTTCTTTTCAAAGATTAGCACATATCACTCAAGCTGTCCATGTTGGCATCTGACTAAGTTTGGCTAGCTTTCTACCAAGTGACAGATTAATTGACAAAACATCTTGGAGTTTGATGCACAACCTTTGAAGTGATCAGCAGATATCCAAAATGCATGATTAAATGTATATTTGCATTCTGTTATTTGCATTGTATTATTCCCCCTCAGTACTCAGTGTTTTTCCCTTATTTTTTGCAACCCACCATTTGAGAACAACTGATTTTCTAAGGAGAATGATTTTAATGTTTTCTACAGGCATGAGGTGTATTTTTAGCTGTGATTCAGGATGCATTCAAGTATTTGTCATATTTTTGTATTTGTCAGTTTTTTTTTAATCTCTTTGAATTGCCTTCAGTTGCATGATATTAGCACTATTTTAACAGAAGAAGCATAGAATAAAGTTTTTTCTTCTCAGAAATGAATACAAAACAGCTTTCTTTAGACTTGAACATCTGGAAGCACTTAAGAATAAGCTTCAATTTGTTATTTTTAGTTAATGCATAAGGTATCATAAACTAACAATGAATCATACGTTTACAGCAGCTAGTATGCTAATCTGTACATATGCTAACAGAACATTTCTTGTTGTATAAATTAACATAAATGTATTTTGAAAAAAACAAACATTATATTTAAAAATGAATATTAACTTATATTAATAAATTTTGATAAAATTGTTGCAAACAATGGAGCCTTATTGTAAAGTGTTGTTATTTTTTTGCATTCCCTTTCATCTCAGTGGCAGTTGCTTGGTTGCCACAACATTATTTGAAAGTTTTCAAATTTGGTCATTGTGGCTCTTTTTTTTTGTGAGCCAGTCATATCAACTGCGGAAAAATTCCATGACTTCAAGATTTTTTGGCACAACTTTATCTATGACTTGGTAGCAGCTAGACAAACTGGCAAAAATGGACAGTTTGTGTGCTATGCACTCATTCTAAAAAACTAACTAAAGTACAAGACTAGGGTAAAGAAATTTCTTCTCAGAGATGAAAATATGTTTAGTATATTTGGAAATAGGCTACACCTTCTCTTACTCAAGTCTAGAGTGAATGGATTAGTGAAACAACAAACTCTCCAAAAAAACCTTTCCTTTTTTAGTACCTTTTCAAAGAGCATGTCCAAGTACAAAAATAACCTGTATGTATGTTTACAGTTTGATCTCATTTGATAAACCTGTTTGTGTCTAGTGTTCCTGATCAGTTGGAAGCTTGAGCTGCAGTGAAATGAGTCTGTTGCTCTGGTTTGGTGGAGGCAGATCGTTTCTGCTGCTTTTGATCCTGCTGTGCTCTGGGACCCTGTCAATCTGGACCAAGACCAGCAGACACCAAGGGTCCCGCAGACCCGTGCACAACCACACCGATGACATCATACTGGCTGTCATACTCCCTCAGCACAATACATCCTACCCCTGGGCATGGCCTCGTGTGGGACCCGCACTGGACCGCGCCATTGCTCGCATCAATGCCAACCCCACCCTACTGCCCCGGCACCACGTTCGGCACATTTTCGCGAACAGCGAGGATGGGGACGGTATCTGCTCAGAGTCCATCGCCCCCCTCATGGCCGTAGACCTGAAGTTCGAACACAACCCTTGGGCCTTCATAGGGCCCGGCTGTGACTATACCTCCTCCCCCGTTGGGCTGTTCACCACTCATTGGGGTCTCCCCATGATCACGGCAGGGGCCCCTGCCGTAGCTTTCATGCAGATGGACATGTACACCTCCATCACCAACACGGGCCCAACACATAAGAAACTAGGCGAGTACGCCCTCCACCTCTACAAGCATTTTGGGTGGCACCAACACACCATGCTGATGTTTAGTGATACCAAAATGGGAGAAAGGGCCTGCTACTTTGCCCTGGAGGGGCTTTACACGGAAATGCATGAGGACAACATCACCACTATGCACCTGGTGTTCGAGGAGAACAAAGGGCCTGTTAACTACTCCGAACTCCTGCACAAGATCCAGGATGATGGAAGAGGTGAGTGTTTTGTTTTTTTTGTTTTGCTAGAACAGTCTGCATCTAATTGGGCATCTGTCCTCGTGTTAATGCATGTCCAGTGCTTCTGAAATGGCGTTTTAAAATCTACTTAGCCTCACTTGACACGTTGTTTCCATACCAACTGACTCCTAGATATGACATTGAGGTTAGAGGTCAAATTTGTGACGCACTAAAGAGGAAAACCTTTTATCATGAGGTGACCATTATAATAGCCGTACCACAGTGCTGAGTTTCAAGAGTACATGAAGAGGGTCCCGTCTTGCTAGAGCAGAAAATAATTGCAAAATAGCAAAGAAAAGAGACATTTTCTAGTAAAAGGTGTGGGTATTTATTGTAATTGCATGGCCCAGACAGTATCTGCGAACATACATTTTCTGTGCTGGTTTTGGGGAAAATCTGTAGAAGCTGAATGACATTGTCTTTTTCTTTCATAGAAGAAAAAGTCAAAAACTGTATGACTTCATCTTCTAAAGAATACAAAAGAAGATATTTTAAAGGATGTCTCAGTGGTTTTTGGTCCAAATAATGAAAGTGTTCATTCTTTTCTCTAGTCATATGGGTTTAAACGACATGAGGGTCAAGAAATGCCAGAATTTTCATTTTTTGGGTGAACTATGCCTTTAAGTGCTTACAGAAAAGCTATGTATATATTGTTTATTGAAAGTCATGATGGTCTCAGTATATCGAATATATGCTAGAAGCTTCTTTTACTACAAGGAACTGTAAAAGTGAGTGCGAAGGTCTTATTGAGTGACCCTGTACCTGTCTCTGACAGCATATTTTTCCCCTGATCTTGATTTGTGCTGCACTCCATCATTCAGACTGAAATGCTGCAAGAGGTGCTTCTCAAGGCATATAGGTTTAAATGTGTGTGGACTAACATTATACTAATTCAGTATAATATCATGCAAATCACGACTGACAATGAGTGAAGGAGAAGGTTAGAGAGATAGGAAATGTTTAGAGTATGAAGTCGCTGATTTCTGTTGCTTTCCTCAGCCATGATTGAACTACACCAATGATGTACCTACTATATATAATTTTTATATAGGTTTTTATATTATAATATGCATGATTCAGGCCAGACTCAAATGTGAGTCTTTTATGAGTGCCACATTTCAGTATGTCAGAGCACTTGCACTGAACAACAGCAGGAGATTCAGTTTTATAGTAACTATGTAGTGCATCACAAAATGTAGCTTGTTATTGTCTCTGCAGTTAAATATTCCTCGGTGCTCTGACCTCGGCATCAGATTAATGCTTCTTCCGCAAAGGGTAACTCAGGAAACCTGTATCTGAAAGTTTTTAATGGGTAAAATGTGCTTTAAACATTTTTTCAAGTCCCAAAGGGACATAAAAATGTCAACCAAACAACATTTATTAACAGAGGTCATAACCCCTGTGAGCATGCAAGAAATTTTAGCACACATTATCTGATCTGTCGGCATTTCCTGCAAATACAGAGTTTGTATTCATTCAGTGAGTTTATTCAGTCTTTCCAACTGGTAGATTTGAATGGTTCATCATTAGTCACTAGGTGCTCTGTTGAGTCACTGAACGAACAGTTAGTAAGAAATGTAATGTTGTACTAACACATAAAAAGTCAAATGAATGAAGCAGCAGGATGATGTCTCAAGTGGAGGACACGTGTATGCCATAAAACCCTTTGAAGACAAAATCCTGTAAGCACATCCGGATGTGTTTTCAGGAGATGGTATCAGCAATATCCCATTTTTACGATTATCCATAAAGTGAAAAATACAACCAACCTCATGATGCAGGGCTCTAGACTGCGACCGCTTTTTGAGAATGTGCGAGTTAAAATTTGACGTGGTCGCATTTGTGCGAGTGCATGGTCTGTGCTGCTCCAAAGTGTCTGCTCCATACAGCGCGAACTGCAGAGCCGCAGCACACTGTAGCAGGAGTCAGTTTTCACTGATAATGTGAAGAGAAGCGCTTTCAGCGCGAGCGCTTCAGGCGTAGAGTCTGGTTTATACTCCCTGCGTCAGCATGAGCGCAAGGTGCGCGCAGCGGACGGAGAGCAACAGAGGATTTGGTTTGTTTTCAAGCTAAAGTAAAAGACTGCTTCTTGATGATGATGAAAAAGAATGAATGAATGAATGATGCATTTATATAGCCCTTTTATGTGTATTGCTGTACACCCAAAGCACTTTACAATCATGTGGGGGGTCTCTCCTCAACCACCACCAGTTTGCAGCATCCACCTGGATGAATGAACGCGCTGAATGTTGAACACTTTCGTTACCATATAACTATAAACTATGATAAAAGTTCATCAGCATGCATTTATTAATCCCATGTTGTTGGGAAAAAAAAAAAAATTGTGACCAAATGATGTGCTCGTGCGACCAACTGAGAAAGTTAGTCGCAAAAGAGCGACCAGTGGGAAGAATGAGTCTAGAGCCCTGTGATGTAAAACATTGTGCTCATAAAACATCAGCAATAAAGTCCAACCAAATTTCTTTGCTCTCTCTGGAGGACAGACAAAAGCTTGGGCGATCGTATTAGGGTCAGATTAGGGTCTGTGTCATAAGAATAAGTATTACATTTCAGTTAGTTCTAAGTACACTTAACAGCATCGTCCACTGGTACAATCTGTTATCAGCCAGTATGTTTATTAATTTATGGCATTGGTTGATGTTATTGTTTTTCCACTATTTATGTTTTGTTTCCTTACGATTTTGCCTTTTTGGATTTGGTTTTTTACATTTAAGTTGTAATTTTGCAGTCATCTGATGCTCAAAGTTAATCTTTTTAAAAAAAACTAATAGTTTAATAATACTTGTTAAATGTTATCTTTAGCAAAATCATTAAAAAATGAGTTGATAGTTTTAATTTTTCATACTGTACATTATAATGTTGTGATGCCTAAATTTACAAATGATTTAGACAAAATGGTATAGAATTGGCCAGCAGTTATCTACAGTGGCCCAGTAGTGCACAACGAGCCCGGTCTATGAAATCGCCACAACACAAGGCATAGGACTAATTTCATTGTGTTGCGACTTGTTTCCCTTGTGTTGTGCTAATTTTGTTGTGTTGTGGCTTGTTTGCATGTGTTACGACTTGTCTCCATTGTGTTTTGCTAATTTTGTTGTGTTGCGGCTTGTTTCTGTTGTGTTAATTTTGTTGTGTTGTGGCTTGTTTCCATTGTGTTGCGACTGGTTTTCATTGTGTTGTGGAGATTTCGTTGTGTTGTGCAATACTGGGCCACCGTACTTATCGGCCACAACATGAAAATAATTAATTTTTTTTTTTTAATATTAGTGTAATATTAATATTAATATTCTAATATTGCCTAATATTAGTGTGTCCTTAAATGAACTGTTGGGGACAGGTGATAAATGGAATGTTTTTTCAGAAATGTTTTGGGGTCTTTCTGACTGATTAACGTGTGGGGATTACCTGTGGAGCCGTAACCTTTTCCGGAGATCTCGGAAGAGCGGAAATGCCCTTCCTCACCTCCTGCCTCTTTCCCCTCAACCCTGTAAAAACATCCTCACATCATCAGCAGCAGGAAGACAACACATGGAGACACACCACCTGCCATGAGAGTGGAATCTCAAATGTATTCCTGCTCTTCTGCTGGAGCTGTCCATATGAGTGCTCTCTCATTTGGAGATTCAGAATGCTTGTCTCTTCTAGATTTATGTAACTGAGAACAAGTGCATTTTATTTGAACAAATCTATATTATCAGGACAGGGCAGTTTGGAAAACACATCAACAGCTTGTAAATGTCGGTGAAGTGAACTTTGTGCATTTAGAGAGCTTTAGCTGGAGATCTCGAAGCTGGATGTGCAACTAATTACATAATTACAACCATCTGAATGTCCATTCGGTACTCTGAACATTAATTTTTTGTATTGTTATCTGCTCACATCATTACACAAACCCAGCAACAAATGCACACTTATTTATAACCTTATAGACTTCTCGTTCTCTTGCTGTAGTGCTGAAGTGATGTGCACTTAGCTGCTGCTTTGCTTCTGGATAAAATCTCCAGCACAGCAAGTTTGTTAACGGCCAGAAGTCAGCAGGTGCTTCAACATCAATCTCTCTCTCTCGTATACACACACATGCACACACACTTCAAAGCTGCTCTGCTGATGAGGACTGTGCTCCTCTGGTTTAATTTTTCCATGTGCCCAATCACTTCAATCACACCTGATTCTGCACATAGTGTAAACCAGCATCAAAGAGGACCTCAACTCCAGAGTGCCAACAAGAAGATCTGGTTTTCAGACCCTTGAGTCAGGACAAACAGAACTGCATGATATTTTCATAACGAGTTGAGCTCATATTGTGGAATTGTTTGTAATAATCCATCTCCTGACAGAGTGGTAGCATCTCTAAATTGCCAATCTTTGTGACTAGCTTCTTGCCCTCTTGTCGTCATGGTTATAGAGCGCAAGAGCGGCCATGCTGAACTAAACTACCCACAAGTCTGTGCTCCGCTTCTCCCTGCTTTTCCATCCATCTGGATCAGCTTAAAAATTAATCAGGACTGAGGGGTAGAGAAGGATGGGAAGAAAACTACACAAATTTGTACAATCATTACACACACTTTTTTGTAAACCCAGCACTGCTTCTCTGCTTACTGAAGGAATGTGCTGTATTTTGATATTTCAAGTCGATATCTCCCATCGTTTCTGACCTTTGGATGTAATGCAGAGTAACTGAACACCTCCAGACTTAAACCCATACATTTCAAAAGCATCATTCACGGAGGTGAAAGCTTGTCTTTATATCGGCCTTGAATCTACCCCCTCGTGAACAGAATATTCAAGTCATAATGTCCTCTTCGTGACAGCAGAACATAAGGTTCGTTTTAATGAAACAATGACCTCACATTCTCTAGAATGAGATAATGTTAGGCAGACCTCCCTTACATCACACAGATTCCTGCACTAATAGAATTTGTAACATTACACTGGCTTGTGTTAAACAGCATTAGAAGAGAGACGTGACAGACTTGACTCGATGAACAGAAATTGAAGTTTATTTTTACAGTCAATGCCAGAATGTTGGTTTTTCAGTTCCCTCTAAATGTGCTCAGTTTTTTTTTTTCAAAGGCATTTTTTTTTTTCTTGAGCAAATTTCATTACGCTGGTCTATTGCTGATGAGCATTATTAGAAATCTCAATTTTTGTGCAAAACCACCATTTAAAGACCTGTAAAACTTGACAAGCAATTTTCTTTTCTGTCTTAGTGTAGTTGCAGGTGGTATTGTGGGGCGGGACTCTCATTCTAGAGAACATTTGATTGGACAACAATCCGTGTAGTACAACATGAGTCATCAGTATTTTAATTTGTTTCAAGAGAGAAATATTGCAAATTTTAAATGTGTTTATATTGTAAATAGGGTTGGTCGATATACCGGTAGAGACGATTAACCGGTAGAAATTTGTATAGATTTTGGACTGTTGTCTGTTTTGCGGTTAAATGCTCACGTGACATTGCTGTGCTACGTGGTCACGAAAACGTATAGTTTGCATGCATTTTTAAGCTATGCGGTTTAAAAACAAGTGATTCGTCTCAATCAGCAGTGAAAGAGAGTACATTTCGCTATATGCGAAATGAATTATTGGATGCGGGCAACTCTTAGAGTGACAGCAGTCTAATATTTCTTCTGTCTGTCATTTATGTTAATCAGACAACAAAAGAGATAAAAATCTCTCACTGCTCTTGACTAAATTTCTTTTGTAACTTTAATAAGAAGAAATATATATTTCATTTACACAGTGAAGAATATGCAGTTTTTTGTGATATTGACATTGGTGACAAGAATTATGAAATTTCTATGGTATCAAAAATTTTGATAACATAAAGACCTTATTTAAAGCAAAAATAACTTATATGGTGATATAGGATTTTGGTCATATCGCCCACCCCTAATTCCAAAAGTGATTTTTGTCAATGTTTAGGATTATACTAGACTTCAAAAATTGAATAAAATCCACAAAATTCCAATTTTCACTTCCTGATTTCTGTGATATAATGTACAAGTGTCTGGGTCATAAGATGTACTGCTGGTGTGCCATTTCATGTGAATAAATAATACATTAACATTCATGTATATCCATAAATGTAAAATAAATGCTGATGCAGTCCCTTTAAACCCCATCAGGCCCTTCCATCTCATTTGTATTTTTGTGCGGAGCCAAGCAGAAAGCTCTTGTGAGAGTTGTGGTTTAAGCTTTCTTTTACTCTCTGCCCCGTTTGATGCTGTAGAATTGACATCATTGTGATAATCGACGTTTTCTTCTCTCTCACAGTGAGATTCCATCTGGATGCTTGTAGAGTGAATCTGAACACATCACTCCATTTCTTTCATCTTCTGTCAGATCACTCAGGCCTAGATGGATTATCTTTTCAACAAATAGCTGAATAAGTGGGCATGGATGAAACCCGTCCATGTCCCTGTCTGCCCCCTTCATGGTCAACAGATACATGAGAAAATAGGCTTCAAGGATTCCGTTCAGATCAATAGAACTGCTGCTATTTCCTGTTGTAATTGCTCTGATCGTTTTTATGGAGCCGCGGAGTGTTTTGTAAGTGCTGTGCAACTGTAGTGTTGATATTCTTTAGAAAAATGTACAGAAGCACTTTAATTATGGGTTAAAGGAAAGGATAGAACAGCTTGAACATAACAGTTCAAGTTTTGCAATTACACGGCATAGATCAGAGTCAGTGCAGGAGTGGAGCTGTAACAGTCTTCTATGACCAATATACAGTATATATTCTGACAGAATAGAGAAGAAATAGAGAAGACAGAATAAAAGAAACAGCAAAAGTAGAGCATACATTGATGTGCATGTGAACATGAAGTTATTTCTTAATGGTGTTATTTTCAGATAACACAACCAATCTGTGTTTCCTTAAATGCAACACACAGAAAAATGTGCACTTTTTCCCTGATTCTGGCTGTCAGTGTAATTGTAGCACGTTTGTATTAGAGAACGATGTCGCATTTTCTGAGCTGAGCCCATCATTATCGTTCGAGCTCAGTGTGCAGCCGTTTTTCTCGATTGCAATTACAACGTACCACCTCATCTGATTCCATGCAAGCAAGGCTGTGATTAGGTCTTGTTGGGAGGGCAGACTCACTCTTACTCACAGTCTAGTTGGTGTGCTGATATAATGGAGTTCAGAGTTTTGAATTGATAGACAATTCTTTTGTCTATATATACAATTTAGGATTTTCTCAGCCCGTTTTTTTTTTTTTCTTCATAAGAATGGGAATTAGAAAAATCAGAAAACGTAATATTCATATGGATAGTTAACAAGAAGCATATAGCATGTTTTTTTTTTTTTTAAGGTCAAGATTAAAGTTAAAATGTATATAAGTAATTGGTACAGGAGCATTTAAAATTAAAAAAAAATTGGACACATTTTATGACAAAATCAATCTATTTTGACACATAATCAGCAGGTAGCAAACACAAATTAATATAATTATATGCAAGTATGATAAAAAAATTCTAATAGCAGCCCATTTGAATTTAATTGTTATTGTTATTATTATTTATTTTTTAATTTTTATTTTTTATTTTTTGCTGCAGTAACTAGTCACAATTTTTGTAAGTGTTAAGTTTCTCCATTTTTAATCGCCATGTTTTTATTTTGTTTTTTGTTTTCAGTTCACATAATGGTGTAATAACGGATAATAAAGGAATGAATAATACTTTATAAAGTAATAAACAAGTATACACACAAGACAAATTATATCAGCCAAATAAAAGCTGATTTATGTCATCTTTTGGGGATGGACATAGTGTATTGAGATCACATGACAGCTGAAAATGCTGGGTGATGCTTTAAATAGTTGTGGTCTGACAAATGAATATTTAAAATGTCCCATCCTCAATTAATTTGAGGTCTGTTGTTCTTTTAAAAAGTGGTTTAGATTAAGCATAAGTTCTCATGCTGCTTCAGATGTCATGTCAACTACCAATTCACAATATATTTTTTTACTTTCTTACCAAAGCAACATACAAGTTCTATTTGTTCACTAAACTCTGCTGAATATATGTAGAAATTTGGCCTACAAAAACACCCACTCATGTTCTATCACTCCTGTCCAGGGAAAACATGTTCAGGAATGTTACGTGTGCGTCTGAGAAAAGTGAAGAACTCATTTGCTCCGTGCTAGTTAATGTTTAACGGCATTGAAAATAGCGTTTCCCTCCCTTAGGTTGGATATCTGCCAGCAGCCCTTCTCAAGGGCTTTATCTGATAATGATGTGCATTTGAGTGTGTAATGGACTGTTTTATCTCAGTGACAGGTTGCTTCTCACACCTGATGTACTCCATTCCCAAACAAAATTGCATTTATCCTATGGACATGCCTTGGTAATCATAGCAAAAATGAAGTCAATGCGGTCGCTCTTGTTGGTCCTGATCTGCCATGAAGCTTTTGGCATCAGCTGAGTGCACAAATTATGCAATTTGATATTTGATTGAGGCTGCGTTTTGCGCATCCTCGTTGTTGTTTCTTCGTTCTTTCTCTTTCTTTCATTCTTATAACAGTGATAGATGGCTGGGTTTTGTCATGGCAAAAGTCATGTGGGCAGATATAAAAATCTACTTCTGTGGTAGTTCAGTATTGATTTCAGACACAAATCACTGAACCTCTGACTCACTCACAGTAGGACTTTTATCCTCCTATACATTTCCCATTTTACTTCGCAGTTATGTGTTACTTTAGTAGCCTGCAGTCTGCTCTGTGTGTGTTTGTGTGTTTTCAGATCAAATCTCTGTCTGAATGTGTTTTATTCTGATGGGGTAAAACTGTGTGGCATCCAAGATGTGGTACTGTGTTTAACCTACGTTACTTACCCTACCCTGACAGAAAATCTACCTGGTATATGCTTTTTTAGCAATCTAGTCATTAGCTAGTCTAATAGCTTGTTAACCAGAAACCATGTTCCAAACAAAATTCTGTTGTTGATTCATGTTTTTCCAAACCTATATGACTATATGACTTTCTTCTGCGTGACACAATAGAAAATATTTTCAAGAAGAATGTGGAGAATCAAACATTAGAGCACACTGACTTCCATTGTATGGACAAAAATCCTGAGACATTCCTCAAAATATCATCTTTTATGTTCCACAGAAGAAAGAAAGGTCATACAGGTTTGGAACGACATGAGGGGGAGTAAATGATGACAGAATTGTCTTCTTGTGTGAACGATCTCTTTAATGTGGTATAGCTAGCTGGTAGCTGGTTTGTTGCTGATATAAAATTTCTAGCAGCTTGAACCAGCTAATGACCAGTTTAGACCAGTTAGAAGCCAGTGTTTGTGTACTAAATTGTATAGATGGTTAGGACTGAAAAGCTCTCACATTGTTGACATTTGTTTTTTCATTTGTGAATATATGCACATTTCCAGAACTGAAGAAGTTTTGCCTTTCATTGTCATTGGGCTCCCTCACTACTCAGATCTGCAAATACAAAGACAGAGTAAGAGACAGACAGACTGACTGCCTGTCTGGCTCCGTCTGGATCCTGTCCCCCTTTCTGACCTTCACAGGTTGATACTGACCTGTTTGCTCTCAGGGGACGTTTACTTTTGTTTCAGATTCCCACAAAGTTTTTAGTTTAAAACACTTAGTCGTTTTGTGATTGATTTGACTATTTAACCAGAGATTTTCTGTGTACATGTTGGCTTATATCTTCTCTGTTTATTTCTGTAGTCTTGCCTTTTTGTTTAAAGTCTCAGATGGATGGATGGATATTCCCCCAGTACTTCACTCATATTCCATTATATTGGCAGAGATGTTTATAGATAGATGTTCATTTACAGATCTCTTCTAAAATTCTAAATCCATCTCTCAGCTTGTTCATTATTATCCACATACTGGAATCACATTGTGTCACTGTGCAGCAGGCACACACACACACACACACACACACACACACACACACAAACACACACACATGTGACTGTTAGCATAGGTCTCCTGCAATTACCCTCACTCTGCAAATGACTGTCTGGTCTGGAGTCAAGTTCTATCGCTTTCTCTCGCTGTCTCTTTCTGTGATCACTTCACTCATTTGATCAGAGTCGATGAAGCATTTGGTTTTCTTGTCCAGATCTCGTTCTCTCCTTATTGCTTCTCTCGCCTGTATGTTTTTATTATCTGAAATGTTGAGGAGAAGCTTAACATCCGTTTCATATCAAACCTATTCCTTATCAATCTTATGAAACATCCTGTTTAGCTCAACAAAAATGAGAATGTGTCTGCTGGTTATATTTACACTGCAAAAATCATTTGCTTTATCAGTATTTCTGTCTCATTTTCGAATACAAATATCTAAATATCTTTTAAACAAGATAAGTTTACTTGAGAAGCAAAACTGCATCAGATATTAAGACCTGTTTTCAGAGAACATATTTTATTCTCTAAAAAAAAAAAAGAATTGTTGCCCAATCCCATTAGCTTTTTTCATTTTAAACTAAAAACTCACAAAAAAACAGGTCTTAGTATTTCATGCAATTTTGCATAAACATAAACATACATTTATCTTGCAAATAAATATATGTTTTAAGATGTTAATGTTGTTTTTAAGATATTTATATTACAGGAAAACAAGACAAAAATACTGTTTAGGAAAACAATATTATGCAGAGTGAATGAATCATGACAAACATATATCATATACAATATGACGTTTGAAGCTAAAAACATAGAACAGACAGTCCAGACACATTCAGGGCCATAAATGCATTAATGCACCATACGGACACATTTACACCCATGAATAAAATGCACACACGTGCTAATTCCTGTCTGGGTGTGTTAAATTGACACATTATAGTGAAGTAATGGCATTATGGTATTGATTACCAGTCAATACCTAGTCATTTCTGGTAAAAGTGCTAATGGGAGTGCAAAAATGCTATATTTGGGCTTCTATCTCATATAAAGGAAATACAGATATGAATGATGAAGAGGCTAAAGTTTTTCCAATGTGTTTTCTCATGTCTGTATCCTTTATTTTCTCTCTCTTTCTCGTTACAGTGGTGTTTGTATGCTGTTCTCCAGATATTTTCCGGCACTTGATGGTGCACTTCCACAGGGCAGGTCTCCCTAAGGAGGAGTATGTCTTCTTCTACATTGACATCTTTGGACGCAGTTTGGAGTCCAGGCCTTCTCAACCATGGGCCAGAGGAGACCCAGATGATGTTTTTGCAAAGGAGGCCTTCCAGGTGATTCATAAAACATGAGAGAGAATGATGGACAAATAGATATTAGAAGATACAATTTCAGGAGACAGTCATTTTCAGTTTCAGTAATTTTTTTGATAGGTTTTTAGGATTTTATGAATATTAGCAGTTCATCTGATTGTGATTTGTCTATGAATTGGATGCATATCAGCAGTTATTCATCAAATGATGGAGAAGAGCATAAAAACCAGGCATATATCCAAATGCACCATGTAGTCAAGCACTTTCAGCATTTTAAAGAGCTGATTCAGGTGTCTGAATCACTGTTTTGATGGAATGTTTTACAGTCCCAGTCAGATTATGGCACTCGCATTTTCCAAAACTTAACACTCAGAACTGACTAACAAGATGGGCATTAGAAAGTAGATATGCATACTCTATTTATATAATAGAAAAATATTTGATGTATTTTACTATATACACTACCAATCAAAAGTTCAAGGGCCAGTAAGAGCCACAAGGATGTTTTAAACTGGCCAAAAGTGACAAGCTGAAGCTGAAGTTTAAGACATTTAAATTGTTACAAAAAATCCCATTTTAAATAGATGCTGTTCTTTTTATTTATTCATTTTTTTAGTCATGAAATAATGCTGAAAAAAGTATGGTTTACACGAACATATTAAGTAGCACAAAAAAGTTCCTTGAGCACCAAATTAGCATCTTAGAATGATTTCTGAAGGATCATGTGACACTGAAGACTGGAATAATGACTGTTAAAAATTCAATTACATTTTGAAAATATTAAAACCGTTTCCTCTTAGGACAAATTGTATATTTTTGTATATTTTTCAGAGTGTGAAGATTCTGACCTTCCTAGAGCCACAGAATCAGGAGTACAAGGAGTTTGTCAATGATCTAAAATCTGATGCCAAACGAATGTTCAACTTCACAGTGGAGGATTCTTTGGTAAGAGAGATCATTGTGAAGTGATTTATCATTTTCATTTCATTTTTGGTTGTTGTATTATTATGCCTTTCTACCAAGACTCTACTGTGCTCTCCATCTTTTTTTATCTTCCCTTGAAATTACTATTTATGTTTATCTTGTTAGAAACTCTATGTGCCTGCATTACAGCCAGGGTTCTCTTATAAAGAGCTTAAAGGGACACAAAATGATTAAATGAATGTTTTTTTTTTTCAGCCAAAATGCATTGTTTACAGCTTTTTCTGAAATAGTCCTCTATTCACTTAATAATGCACAAAGAAACAGGCTGCAATACACTTTTGCTCTCTTTCTTCAAAAATCATGCCACATTGGTAAAGGTTGAATGTAATTATATATCTCTATGTATCTGTGAGGCCCAGAAAATGAAATTAGTGTGACATACACATGGAAATTTCTGGTCAAACAGTTTTAAACTGCACAGCATCCATCAGGAGACTAAAGTTCATGTATTTTTATATAAGAAAAATGTCACGTTTCAAGTGTGTGATGCATTTGTCTGTTAATGTGTGTCCTGCTTATTGAATTTAAGAGAGTATGGCACATATAATATGCATGTAGAGAGGTAATTTAGTTCAATTCAGGATCTTTATCTTTATTTCACAGTGCATCTCAAAACAACGTGCACAAAAAAACATTCACACAGACACGTGAGAGAAATCAGGGCTTGTTGAGCCATTTCATGGGGTGTTTAACATCAGGTGTGCTTCTGAGCGGATCTCTGTATGTTTATCACTGTTCTTTACCAGACAAACAAGCCATATGAGCACATCTGTCTTAATTTGTATGAGGCTTTGTGGATTTTCCCCTCAGCGTGGATTCTAATTGAGAGGCCAGAGTCTCAGATCATCTTTAAGTGTTTTCCTGGGTCCCATTTCACATTTAGAAACTGACAGGGGGCTTGAGCGAAGCAAAATATGAAAAGAAAAACTCTTTTCCAGTGACTGTGCCTTAAAAAAAGCAAGTCCCTCATCAGTTCTGTTCATTTGCATGTAAATGGATCTCTGCGGGGGTTAAACGGTCAGAATGGATTGGGACATAATATTAAGAGAAGAAGCACTTTACCCTGTGCCTCACACAGTCTGACTTTCATTTTTCATTTATGACAAATGTTTGATGAAGGATTCAGATCAGATCAGGTATATTTAAAAAACCAACAGAGTAATATCATGTTCTAAGTAGGATTTGCGTCGGGAAAATCAATTTAACACATCCATCAGTACCAGCCTATGATTATGAATTTGTTCATCATTGTATTCATTTGTGTATTTGGTTCTTTCAGATGAACATCATCTCAGGTGGTTTCTATGACGGTCTGATGTTGTACTGCAATGCTCTGAATGAAAGTCTTGGAGAAGGACAAGGTCGACCTTCAGGAGAGTCTGTCACAAAGAGAATGTGGAACCGGACTTATTATGGTGAGCACATGATCTAACTGAAACCCAAAATCCAGGACCTGAGCTAAGAACAATCTTTGATATAAATTAAATTAAATAAAATAAATAATATATAATATAATAATAATATTTTTAAATTAAATTGGGAATTAAGATATATCTTTTTTGACCTTGATGAAGTGCTGTTTAAATAAGAAGTAATAACATGATGATGATGATCTTTTATCACTTGGAAGACCACGTCTCTTTCGATTTCTATATTTTTCAGTCCAGTGCTGATAACGTGCTATGTGATGCTAATTCATTTTAATAAGGTTTAAGAAGCTCTTAAAAGCAACATGGGACTGTCTCGATTAATGGCCACCAAAGATGAAGTGTATCTGTGGCCTTTTCTGCTCTCTTCTGTAGAGGTCACATGCTGCACAAATGTCTCTCTGGTCTAATATTCTGGTCTATAGGGATTACTGAGAAAAGAGTTATGTTAATGTTCTTGGCTGAAGGTCAGGCGTTGTAAAAAGATAATTGTTCAGTTCATCATAAACAGATTATTTTTATGTTCTCATGGTGGTCAGGTTGTGTTATGTGTGGATTTGGTTAAGGTTGGTTAAGATTTTTTTATCTGTTAGTAATATTTTGTGTATCCAGCTCAGTGATATAAAACAAAGAAACGTCATTGCGGAAACTCTGAAGAGCAAAGTGATTTCATGAGTTTATTTGCTACATTATTAAGATTTTCTATGTGTAAGAAAGAAAAAAAAAATCTTATTTGCAAATGTTTTTCCTCTTGTTTCCTCTTTAACTTGGATTTGTCACTTTTTTGTGCATAGTTTTTGTACAGTGCAGTTTTTCCCCATGTGTTGCCTTTCAAGGGCACCTCAAGAGAGAGTAAAAATGTGCTGGATTTTTTTTTTTTTTTTGCATGCTAATTTTAAATTGTTTCTTTCCCAATATGTTTTAATCATGCCTTTTATATATATGTTTTACTTATATGTTTTCTATATATATATATATATCTTTTGTTTTTCAGTTTTTTGTTATTATAATAGGAAAAAAGTACGAAATTATTTCTGGGAGGCACTTAAAAACCCTTAACCTTCAGGTCTTGTGTAAATCACAGCTTAATTAGTCATTAAGAGAAAGAAAAACAGGCCTCTGTCTATGCCAGGTCCAGTTTGGTTTCTATAAATTAAACAGAATATGTAATAATATGCCCTGCAGCAGAAAGTCTGGCATTACAGAGCCTCTACAAACAGCTCTGTGCAGAGACGGATCTGGTGACGCACTTTCCAGAATTATGATGTGACTTCCATAAGCAAAAATACATATCAATTAATTACAACCTTACGATAGTTCGTGCAAAGCCTTCATGTGATATCCTACAGCTAGTTTGCATACTGTAGGCTGACTATGCCTTGCATTGATTTATTGTGTATACAGAAAGTGTTGCCTTTATACAGTATGTGCAGTCCTTTTGTAATTGTAGGCTCTTATATAAGTGGACATCCAAAGATGTCCATCTGCATGTGTAGAGATTAATGAGATCAATTATGAAAGAAAAATAACTGAAAAAACTGCAGTTAATCATCTGTGTGAATGGCCCTCAATTGACAAATTCTGTTGAAGGATTGCCATGGACTATAGACCTGTAATAATCTGATGTTTAATGATATGATAATTTCAATTCAATTTGCATTAGAGACAACATGCTAATCTGTTTTCTGCCACATGATTCACATAATGTCTTCTCTCTCACGAAACATTACCCAGACGCATTTGTTCATGAATTTACTGATTTATTCCTTAATTCATAGTTCATACGGCTTTTGGCAGCTTTATTGTTAACTCTAACCGACTCAGTACAGACGTTCTTTCTCTCTCTCTCTGTCTCTCTCTCTGTCTCCATATTGTGCCTTTCATTCCTGCATCTGTCGTATCTCTGTCCTTCCACCTGTTCCTCTCCCCCTCCCTGCCTCTTATAACTCATTCTCTCTTCTTGAGCTGTTTCACTGTGAATGGCGATGAAGCGTCTAAATGATAATGGAGCCCCAAGGTTCCTCTTTCATAATTCTTTAAGTTTTCATTAGTCATAGTGTTCATTGTTCCTTGTCATATCACATCCTTCATCAGCACCTTGCCTGTCAACAAATTGTCAACACGCAGTGCTTTTTTTATAATTTCACAGAATTCAATGCATAATTGTGCTCATGTACAGCTAGTCCATGAAATATTGTGCAATGAGATACTGTACTTCAACTGTACATCAACCAGCAATTTTACCCATCTATTTTGACTCACAAACATTGTCCATTAAACATGTCTTTGCACAGTAGGGACCAAATCAAACTTGGGCACACAAGGGTTTTACAGCGATATGAAGTCACTTAATAGACGGGAAGCACAGAATGTTCTACATACTTTTTCTGCCTTTTATATGACATTTGAAAGGGGAAGTAGGCTTTCTTTAGTTCACTTCTAAAATCAATCATTCTCTTTATTGTAAAGATAATGAAATCCTTTTCAGATCTACTGACTGAGGGCATATTTCAGTTACATTGTGCCAGTTTGCACAGCTGACTCAGAAAGGGACTGACTCAATGGGTCAAATCAGTAATATCTTCCAACTGCCCATTATTTTATGCACCTTTAACAATTTCTTAGAACTTAGTATCTTTTCTCGTTTTGCTATTTTTTATTATTACTATTTTTTTTATTAACCTGTTAAAAACATTTTGCTAATTGTTTTCTGATTCTAATTCTTGCATGCAGCTTTTATGACCTCATATTAATTTATTTAAAAAAATTTATTACCACAGGACTGTTAAAAATTAACTAATAAAAGCAAAAAGTTAAAATAACAGAAAATATGCTGTTTTCTATAGATATTCATCTTGATCAAGGTTTATCGTTTAATGAAATATATGTTTTTATATTAACATCAACATTTTAGGTTAAGTTAAAAATATTATATATATATATATATATATATATATATATATATATATATATATATATATATATATATATATATATATATACACATAGATATAAATATAAACTAACTTCAAAAAGATAATAAAGACACATAAAATATTCTGTTTTCCATAGGTTTATGTAAAAGATATTTATGTTCCATTAAATGTTAAGTTAAAAATGTTTTATATAGCTATAAAATAACTCCAAGTCAAATACATTCAGAAATACACTTTTGCTGGAAAATGATGGTATCAGACGCAAAAGATTACTGATTGGTTAGTAATTTTCAGTGTGTTTTTACTGCTGCCTCCAGTTCTGTCAGAAGTCATTCTCACAATTTAGACAACCTCATCTATATTATTCAGGTAGATAATGAAGTTTACAAAGCATAAATGCAGACGTCAACATCATAGGAGATAGGAAATATGTTTCCGCTTACTTTATTCTAATGTTTTTAGATTAATATTTTCCTGCTTTCAGCGTCAATCTGCCATTTACATTTTCTTTCTGGTATGCCGTACTCAAGTAGTTTCCTGTACTTCCTGCTGAGGTAGTCATAACACTACAGTAAATAACGTGTCTTCAATTCAGATGACTCAAAATAACATTACAGTTACATTCATTATATTATTTTGATTGCATGGTGCAAACACATACTCTCTCTATCCATGATGTTCTCAGTCTTTCTGTGTGTAATGTAAAATTTATGAGCTGAACTGAATATCCTCCAGAATAGCCTGTATGTCTTCTGAGAAAATGTTGGCTGGAAATGTTAAGTGTCAATGTTCAGAGATATTTCCCTTTGTCCTCCAAAGGGAAATATGTGCCAAAACATTCCTCACATTCTGAATACAATTTGCACAAGATGGGCAGTCATGGTTCAATAACTGATTATGTGTGTGTCCATTCCTTTTATAACTCATGTAGGCTTATTAAAGCTATCCTTATCATCAGCCAATCTTCCTTTCTCCCTCTCTCTCCAATGGCTTTGACATTTCCAGTCTGATAAAGCTTAAGCTTTTCATATCAGTCTAAATGTCACTGTGTGTTTCCTCTGCGCTGGACTCGGCCTCTATCTGTAGCCCATTTAAAGAGGTGAGTGGCCTCCACAGGAAATTACAGCCCTCACTGGCAGTTGGGCACAACCGGAAGCTTTTCAAGAGACTCAATCAGATTTGATTGAACACTTGTATACACATTCACTGTGTGTGGATTGATTTATGTGCGATTATAATCATTTTGATTACTCATAATGTGACAAAGCGCTGGTACGTGATGTTAATATCTTTGTAGAATTATAGCTCACTTACTGGGATAGTCCACCCAAAAATTAAAATTGTCAATTTTCTCACCCTTACGTCATTCTAAAATCTGTATTTTTTTCTGTTGAATATAAAAAAGATATTTTGAAGAATGTTGATACAGCCAAACAGTTTAGGTTCTTGTAGACTTCCACTGAAGTCAATGGTCAGTGGGAAATAGAAATATTTGATTATCAACATTCTTCAAAATATCTTTTTTATATTCAACAGAAGAAAGTAAGTCATACAGCCTTGAAATGACATTAAGCTGTGTAAATGATGACAGAATTTTCATTTTTGGGGTGAACTATCCCTATAAGGATTTGATGATTTTAGCTATGGGACTCATGCTTTATGTGGTTTAACTTTTATATTCATATTTAAATGACGGCCAGGCTGGTCATGAACTTTAAGTAGGTCTAAGTTTACTCTTCTCTTTATCAAAGCTAATTTTTTTTGTGTGTGTGTGTTCTGGT
The DNA here is from genome assembly GCA_039654775.1 of Spinibarbus caldwelli. Classification (NCBI taxonomy): domain Eukaryota; kingdom Metazoa; phylum Chordata; class Actinopteri; order Cypriniformes; family Cyprinidae; genus Spinibarbus; species Spinibarbus caldwelli. Next base: position 20,888,153 of record CM077227.1, read on the forward strand.
GTGAATTTGTTGCAATGAGCTCTATAACACACTTTTTGTCGCTTGGTTTTCCCAGGTGTCACTGGTCTGGTGCAGATTGATGAGAATGGAGACAGAGAGACTGATTTCACCCTGTGGGACATGACTGACACGAACAGTGGCAACTTTCAGGTCAGTGATAATCACATACTTACTTTGTCTCACAGGTTTGTCATTTTGTTATTGTTATTCTCAAATTAGGTATATTAGTAGGGGTAATTTGCATTAATTTTTTTTATTAACCACTGGGCCACCATATTTTTTATTTAAAAATATTAATTTATTATTATTTCTTCTTCTTCTTCTTCTTCTTCTTCTTCTTAATTTATTTTTATTTATGTATTTTAGACAAACTCTTCGTGCCACCTTACTTTGAATAGCAATGATGCTTCTGTTGTTAGTAACAGACAGATGAAATGCAATCTCATTTTTCTTGCAGCAGTTATGTGTGTGTGTCATCCAAACAGTTTAGCCCTGGTTACAGGCTAATGAATTAAAATTTAACACCTGAATCTCAAAACCAAGTGGCAGATTGGTGGCATAAATGTAAAACCAAAGCCCCCCATACAAACCCTGCTTTCTGAAAGACATTTGATTGGTAATTGGGAGGCCAGGCTGTAGGAAGGTTAATTATAGGATACATATTCAGTCAGGGGAATGTTTTTTGTTTGTGTGTATGAGCAAATACAGGATAGATGATGAATAGATATTAAAGATCTCAGCTGCTCTCTGAATGAAGCTTGTCTTTGTAATTTTTTCTAAAATTGTACCATTTAAAATTGTTTAACATTTCTGATTGATGTTGCCACCATTAACATGCTATTTGTTCACTTTCTTTTGCTTTCTGTAAGTTTAAAGAAATCACGTGACAAGCAGATTTTTTTCTCCCGTGTTGACGTCAAGGGGTCAAGGTTAATTTAGCCCTGACTGGTAGATGCCATAACTGCAACATCTGGACGCACACACAAAAAAAGACATCTTTCACCACTGACAAGCACTGGAAATTAGCTATGTATTCTCATGGAATAATTATTTTATGCAAGCATTTTTTAAAATGCATTATAAATTATATTATACTTTGAATTAATTAAAATTAAATTTTATCAGCATTTAGCTGTACGTTTACAAGTCTCTTAAGCTTGCCAATGCTGCCTTTATTTGATCAAAAATACAGTAAAAACAGTAATATTGCAAAATATCATTACTTTTTTTTATTATATTTTAAAATGTAATTTATTCTTGTGAATAAAATTCAGCAGCCATTACTTCAGTCTTCAGTGTCACAAGAAACATTTCTTTTTTTTTGCAACATTATACATGTCTTTATTGTCATATTTGATGAATTTAATGCATCCTTGCTGAATAAAATTAATTTCTTTCAAAAAAAGGAAAAAAATAATAATTACTCATCCTAATCTTTTGAACGATACTATAAATGTCATTCAACTAATAGACTCGAACTAAAAGCCACAATTTCGATTTTTTTTTTTTTTTTGTTATAAATGTATTGCAGCAAGTCTAACATTGAACACTGCTGTTTCTTTCCATTTACATTTAGAATTTCATTTATTATATAAATAAAACAACAGATTTCCATTGCGTTTGTTTTCTTTTTGCTTACATGTGTGCTGCAGATCGTGGCAGTGTATAATGGCACACAGAAGCAGATGAAGATTCTTCCTGGGATGTCCATCCAGTGGCCAGGCGGCAACATTCCCTGGGATGTGCCCCTCTGCGGCTTTAAGAACGATAACCCTGCCTGTCATGCACGTGGGTATCATACACTAGTTCTGCAGTCCAACTGCTTACCCACCTCTCACTAACTGTCACATTTCCTCTTTCTTTTTAGGAACTATCACAATGCACCAGATGATTTCCATTGTGCTTTTCCTCATCCTCGTCATCATCTTCACTGTGACTGTGTTTATATACAGGTGAGAGCTAGCTAGATGATTCTGATAACTGACCAGTAATTTATAAATGTGATTCTGTTCTGCAAATATGGCTGCATCTAAAACACATATTGTATGCACACAGAAAGCTGAAGCTGGAGAAGGAGTTGGTCGCTCAGTTATGGAGGATCGCTTGGGAGGACATTCAGATGAGCAATCTGGAAAAGGCCATGAGGAGCACCGGCAGCAAACTCACACTTTCTCTAGTAAAACACAAATACAGTACATACTATATAGTGCACACTCATATTTTTAAATGCCTTCTCCAGTTCTCTGGTTTTCATTTAAATACCAATTTGATTTATTGTTTATTTAATTATCATCACTAAGTCATTAGATTTCTCTCATTCTCTACAGAGGGGTTCAAACTATGGATCACTGCTGACAGCTGACGGTAATTTCCAGGTGTTTGCTAAGACTGGCTACTTTAAGGTATCATTCTGTCAAGCTGGTTTAAATGTTTACATGGTAAAATTTTACAATAAGTTTCAATTTGGTAACATATTTGGTACAATGAACTAACAATGAGCAACATTATTTCCAGAATTTATTCATTTATTAATAGGTTATGAGCATTTAAAAGTGTGTTCATTGCCAGTTCATGTTTGTTCATGATACATTCAATAATACATTCAGTAAAGTTGAAATGTTAAAATGAATTAGTATAACTAGTAATTAGCATTAACCTAGATTAAATGCTTTAACAATATTTTGTTAGTTTCATGATACCTAATGCATTAACTAACAATAACAACTAACTTTATTGTAAAGTGGTACTGTTTATATGCATCTCATTGTATACATAGCGTGTATGTATGTGGTTTAGGTATACCCTACATTATGGGGACAAATGTCCCACAAAGATGGCAATCTTTGTCCTTGTGGATACATTTTTGGTCCTCATGGAGAAACGAGCTTATAAATTATACAGAATGTTTTTTGAAAATCTAAAAATGCTGAAAGTTTTCTGTGAGGGTTAGAAAATACAGTTTGTACAGTATAAAAACCATTATGTCTATGGAATGTCCCCATATGGAAACTCAACATGTATGTGTATGTGTGTGCTTGCTTCTTCTCCAGGGAAACATTGTAGCCATTAAATACATCAACAGAAAGCGCATCGAGTTAACGAGGAAAGTGTTGTTTGAACTGAAGCATGTGAGTGTGTCATGCTGTTATTTTGCTCTACTGAAGAATTATTCTGCAAATCCGATTATAATCATTACAATAGGTTCGCAAACAACTGACTACACTGTAAAAAATATATTTTTAGAAGTTGTAAATAAAATAGAAAATAGAAAATGCTTTTCAATTTTCAAGTTTAAATATTTCAAGTGTTACTTGCCATTACTTTGTAATTAATTGTAAAATTTACTAGCAATTTCTGAGAGAAAAGAACTGTTTCTACACCAGTTTTTTCAGTATAGATGTAGTGCTTTATTTTTAAATATTTGTAAGGATATACTGTGAATTAAAAATAATATTGTGTGTTTGTTCTCCAGATGAGAGATGTGCAGAATGAGCATTTGACCCGTTTTATCGGCGCCTGCATCGATCCACCCAACATCTGCATCGTCACAGAATACTGCCCTCGAGGCAGCCTGCAGGTACAGACATTCTTGATTCATGATGTGTTCTCTCCTCCAACCCTAAACTAAAACAATATTCTAAAACTATCCATTTGATGATGTGCTGAGCCACACTCATGCATCAATATGAAAATGTGCATGTACCTAGTAGCTGTGGAAGACCTCAGGTTGTCTGAATTATGAGTGAAAAAATGTGGAATGTGGAAATGTCCTGAATGTGGAATTACCAGCCTAAAAGGTGCTGTCACAAATTTCACAGTCAAAAAGGTCTATTATCGGTTGTCAGTAGTGCTGTGATACATGAAGCACATCTCACACAGAATTCGCTGTCAAACGAAACTTATTGCAAAATCTGCATGGGGAAATCTTTCTCTCTCACATGTAATTCCCAATCATGAGGATTTCTTTAGAAATGAGAAATTGTAAATAAGTGAATAGTGTTAAATACGAGCACATCTAACATACAAAAAAATACACAAAAATATGTGGACACTTTAAAAAAAAAGTATAATGTTCAAAATATCAATCTAAATGGCATCTGCAAACAGGATAGATTTCTACTGTCAAAACAATACTTTTTTCTTGCCCATTTTGGTGGATTTAATACGTTAGTTTCTCTCAAGCACTTTGTTTTAATGTTTTGTTATCTAATGCATTTGTACATTAAATTCAAATACTTTTTGGGCCGTATATGCATGCATATGCACTTATCTCAAATTTTTCTGCATCTGTGTACAGGACATTTTGGAGAATGAAAGCATCACACTAGACTGGATGTTCAAATATTCACTAGTCAGTGACATAGTAAAGGTAGAGACCCCACTCTGTCCTTTCAACGTGCATTTATTTTCCATGATATCTTTCCAAAAGTGATTAAATTCATTTTTCTGATTGTGCTCTTTCCCTTCCCTTTTGCTTTCTTTTATACTTTCCAATCTTTCTCTTCCCTCAGGGCATGGCTTTCCTTCACAACAGTGTGATTGTATCCCATGGCAACCTGAAATCATCCAACTGTGTGGTTGACAATCGTTTTGTGCTAAAGATCACTGACTATGGGCTGTCCAGCATCAGGACAGAGTCAGACACGGAAGACGCCCACTCTTATTATGCATGTCAGTCATGTGACCTTTCAGCTTTGTCATTTCGTGTCAATTTGACTCACGTGGTTCCACAACACGCATACATGCAAACCTCAGTCACGGACTCTGTTGTTCACCATCAGTCCCCTGTCTGTCTCTGTGTGCATCTGCATACGCCTGTGTGTAGGTAAGCTGTGGATGGCTCCAGAGCTGTTGAGAATGGAGTGCTTTCCTCCAGGAGGCACACAGAAGGGCGACGTCTACAGCTTTGGCATTATCCTTCAAGAGGTGGCTTTGCGAAGAGGAGTCTTTTACCTGGAGGGAGACTCACTGAGCCCCAAAGGTCAGAGATCCTATCTTGCCAATACGTCTGTCATAAATTATACCTTTAGCCTAAATCTGCCCGTCTCCATCCTGTATTTGACCTTAAATCCTAAACCTTAAACATTTACGCACCCTAATGTTGCTTAAAACCTGTATGATTTTCAGTAAAGCAAAAAAATTGTCCATTGGGTTCCAGTGTTGTTTTGGACCTCAGTGACTCTTATGTATAGACAAAAACAACTGAAACGTTCTTCAAAATATCTTCTTTTTTTCCACAAAAGAAAGAACATCATACAGGTTTGAGACTGTGCAGTTTTTTCAGATTTCTTAAAGATGCAATCCATATGACTCATTCCAAGTCTTCTGAAGTTGTTTGATAGTTTTATGTGAAGAACAGTCTGAAATTTAAGTTGCTATTCACTGATAGTCCTTTCCTCCTGTGAACTGTTAACCAGATCTTTGAGTCAGTAAACAAGATCAGTCCGATTCGTGAATGAATCATTCAGTTTTGTGATTCTTTGAAAAGATCTCACTCAAAAGAACTTGGTTTGTTCATGAATCTGACATGTTACTTCTCTCATGAACATCTAGAGCCAATGTCGAGATTTTTTTAGTGAATAACAACAACTAGTGGAATACACTACATGACTTTTGCCCAGATTTCTGCTTCGTTTATCAGACTGGAGGAGCTGACACTAGTCGCTGAAAGTCAGAGTCAGTTTTAGATAATGGGCAGACAGAGTTGTCAGATTTCACAGAAAATTGCATGGTGTATGATGGGCATAGACTTGGCTTCAGACTGTGATTTCGTCCAGTCGGAGGATATCAAACATATTTGATATTTTGGAATACATATTGTTTTTATTTGTCATGCATCTCCTAACAGCAAGGTGTATGTTCCTGCATCAGTTTTTTGTGTTCAGAATGTCTTGAATGTCTGATAGTGTGTCTCAGTGGTTGTAGTGTATGAGTTTTCCTCTGTATCCGTGTGCATGATGCCTAGTATTTTAAAATCTGTTCAGATTTGATATCGTGTATTGTATTCCAGCTTTTAAATTTAGTTTCTGTTTCATCTGTTTCTCACACAAAGCTATCATATGGCTTTAGAACATCTGAAATATTACACACAAGTCAAACTGAAATGATTCTTTCATTATACTTTCATGTTGTTTTTTAAAGCTTAAAAGCCTTAGTTCCCATTACATTGGCAGAAAAAGGCAGTGGTAAATCAATTTTTTTTGTGTTTTCCATTTAATTAATAAATTAATATAATTAATTGTTTTTGCTTCTCTGTGAGATTTGGGGTCTGAAATACTTAATTGTCTGAGAACAATTTGAGGAGGATGAAAAACTTGGTTTTCCACCTCTTTCCAAAACGCTTTAAAATATTGATGCACGGCTCTGCATTCAGAACACTCATGCAAATTACCCTCGAGAGCCTCCACAGTGACAGGAATCAAAGACGCTAATGAACCAGGTTTTTCAGAGAGGTCAACATATACACAACCAGATGCCATTCACAGCTGTGCTCACACACATACACATGCATATTTTCACATCCTCTCTTTACCACAAACACATCAAAGATGATACAGTATGTATGCATAAGAACACCCTGACACACTCTTAATTTGCGAGTCCAAGTCAAGTCACTATTATTTGTATGGCGCTTTTAACAATACAAATTGTGTCAAAGCAGCTTTACATCAGCTTGATATAAAGCTGGGTGGCTTTACATCAGCTTTACAGTATTTAGATGGGGAAATAGTATGTCGAAATAGTGTCATTCTCCTCTGGCCAGACAAAATCAGCAGTTTAAATCTAGGCTGCAGCAGAGTCAGATTGTGCAAAGGACTCATCTGGCTCCTGTGGTCTTGTCCCGATGGCCGTCTAGGACTTCACTGGGGATCAGTCTCTGGGGCTCATCTAGTTGTCCTGGTCTCCGCTGACGTTCAGGGCTGTAGAGGTCATCTCTAGGTGCTGAACCACCATCTGATCTGGATACGGACTGGATCCGGGTGGCTGCAGTGACCATCTGATCTGGATACAGTCTGGATCTGGGTGGCTATGGTGACCTCGGAATAAGAAAGAAACAGACAAATATTAGCGTAGATGCCATTCTTCTAACGATGTGACAAGTACATTGGGTGTTTTGGGAAGTGTTCCCGGTTCCGGTTGACCTAATTAATGCAGCCTAACAATCCTTTAACGGATATGAATTATAGAAATGCAATAGTTTGTTATGTGTAAGCCAGGATAAAGAGATGAGTCTTTAATCTAGATTTAAACTGACAGAGTGTGTCTGCTTCCCGAACAGTGTTAGGTAGATTGTTCCAGAGTTTGGGCGCTAAATAGGAAAATGATCTCCCGCCCGCAGTTGATTTTGATATTCAAGGTTATTATCAAATGGCCAGAGTTTTGAGATCGCAGCAGACGTGAAGGAGTATAATGTGATAAGAGCTCACTCAAATACTGAGGTGCCAAACCATTCAGGGCCTTATAGGTAATTAGCAAGATCTTAAAATGTATACGATGTTTAATAGGGAGCCAGTGCAGTGTTGACAGAACCGGGCTAATGTGGTCATACTTCCTGGTTCTATTAAGAACTCTAGCTGCTGCATTTTGAACCAGAGCAGAGCAACCACCCAATAAAGCATTACAATAATATAGCCTCGAGGTCATGAACGCATGAATTAATGTTTCTGCATTTGACATTGAGAGCATAGGTCGTAATTTAGATATATTTTTAAGATGAAAAAATTCAGTTTTACAAATGCTAGAAACATGTTTTTCGAAGGGAAGATTGCTATTAAAAAGTACGCCTAGGTTCCTAACTGATGACGAAGAATTTACAGAGCAGCTATCAAGTATTAGACAGTGATCTAGGTTATTACATGCAAAAGCTTTTGGTCCAAAATTAACACCTCTGTTTGTTTTCAGAATTTAGCAGTAAGAAATTGCTAGTCATCCAGTTTTTGATATCAATTATACAGTCCATTAGTTTTGCAAATTGATATGTTTCATCGGGTCGCGAAGAAATATAGAGCTGAGTATCATCAGCATAACAGTGAAAGCTAACACCATGTTTCCTAATGATATCTCCCAAGGGTAACATGTAAAGCGTGAAAAGTAAGGGGCCTAGTACTGAGCCTTGAGGTACTCCATACTGATAATCAGATAAGTACGATTTGAACCATGCCAGTGCACTTCGTCTAATGCCAACATAATTTTCTAGTTTATTTAAAAGAATGTTGTGGTCAACAGTGTCAAATTCGGTGCTAAGATCCAGTAGCACTAATAGAGAGAGACAACCACAATCAGATGATAAGAGCAGGTTGTTTGTAACTCTAATGAGAGCAGTACTATCTGATGCGATACTGAGGCTGACAGCTGCATGGTTACAATTTTATCTCTAATGGTTTCGATCTTGGAAGTAAAGTAGTTCATAAAGTCATTACTACTGTGCTGCTGGGTAATGTCTGCACCTGCTGATGTTATATTTTTTTGTTAATTTAATAATAAATACATGGGGTTGTGTTTGTTTTCTTCTAAAAGAGATGTAAAGTAAGCAGATCTAGCATTTTTTAAGGCTTTCCTGTAGGAGAGAGTATTTTCCTGCCAAGCAATACGAAATACCTCTAATTTTGTTTTTCTCCAGCTGCGCTCCATTTTCCGGGCTGCTCTCTTTAGGGCCTGAGTGTGCTCATTATACCACGGTGTTGGACTCTTTTCCTTAATCTTCCTTAAGCGTAAAGGCGCAACTGTATCTAAAGTGCCAGAAAAGAGAGAGTCCATAGTTTCTGTTACATCATCAAGTTGTTCTGAGCTATTGGATATGCTGAGGAACTGAGATAAGTCAGGAAGATTATTTATAAAGCAGTCTTTTGTGGTCGAGGTGATGGTTCTACCATATTTGTAACAAGGAGTTGGCTTTACAGCTTTAGCTATATGGAATATACATGAAACTAGATAATGATCTGAGATATCTTCGCTCTGCTGCAAAATTTCAATGCCACTGACATCAATTCCATGCGAAAGTATTAAATCTAGAGTGTGATTTCGACAATGAGTAGGTCCTGACACATGTTGTTTAACACCAATAGAGTTTAGAATGTCTATAAATACTGATCCCAACAAATCTTTTTCATTATCAACATGGATATTAAAATCACCAACAATTAGAACTTTATCTGCAGCCAGCACTAACTCAGATAGAAAATCAGCAAATTCTTTAATAAAGTCTGTATGGTGCCCTGGTGGCCTGTATACAATAGCCAGTACAAACATCACAGGGGATTTATCAGTAACACTTGTTTCTTTGGATAATGTTATATGAAGCACCATTACTTCAAACGAATTATACTTGAAACCCGACCTCTGAGAAATACTGAAAATATTGCTATAAATTGTAGCAACACCTCCCCCTTTGCCTTTTGGACGCGGCTTATGTTTGTAACACCAATCTTGGGGGGGGGTGGGGGGGGGGTAGACTCGTTTAAAGTAGTGTAATCATCTGGTTTTAGCCAGCTTTCTGTCAAACAAAGCACATCTAGTTTATGGTCAGTGAACATATCATTTACAAAAAGTGCTTTGTAGAAAGGGATCTAATATTCAATAAGCCAAGCTTTATCATTTGTTTATCTGTATTTAATCTGTTTTTTATTTGTTGAATATCAATTAAATTGTTACTCTTACTTTGGTTTGGACGTTTTCTGTATTTTCTAGTTCGGGGAACAGACACAGTCTCTATAGTGTGATATCTAGGTGAAAGAGTCTCTATGTGCTGAGAATTAACTGACTTCTGTGACGTTAGGCGGCTATCAGATGTCGGTTTAGCCAGTCTGTCTGCTTCCTGACCTGGGCCCCAGTTAGTCAAGTATGAACTCTAAGACTATGTGCCATATTTCTAGAGAGAAGAGCGGCGCCACCCCAGGAGGGATGAAGACCATCTCTTTTCAACAGGTCAGGTGTGCCCCAAAAACTCTTCCAATTGTCAATGAAACCTATGTTATTCTGCGGGCACCACTTAGACATCCAGCCATTGAGTGACGACAGTCTGCTATGAATCTCATCATCCCGGTAAGCAGGGAGGGGACCAGAGCATATTACAGTGTCTGACATCGTACTTGCAAGTTCACACACCTCTTTAACATTGTTTTTAGTGATCTCTGACTGGCGAAGTCGAACATCATTTGCACCGATGTGGATAACAATCTTACTGAATTTACGTCTAGCATTAGCCAGCACTTTTAAATTTGCCAAGATGTCAGGCGCTCTGGCTCCCGGTAAACATTGGACTAGTCCACTACCCTTTTCACTAGGCCGCCAGTGAGTTTGTCTGAAGAGGAAGACACTTGACATTTTCTTGTCATCCTGCCAACATCCTCACACACATTACATCCCCCGCTTATGGTTTTCTTGTTTACAGAGAACAACCCTTAGAGGGTGAAGAGCACTCATTCATACAAGTTATTTTGTAACAACCTTTTGTATTTTGATTCCATATGATTATACAGAGTTGCTAATTGCCATAAAATATGAAAAACATGACATACTAAAACGTCTCTGAAGTAACGTTCTAAAATGTCTTCACTGCATCTTTAATTTCCATTCGAATGAAATGAAAGCAAAGCTGTATAAATCACTGTCACTTTATATCATTTTCAGAGACACTAAAAGGTTCATTTGCTTTTTATCTCTCTCTCTCTCTCTCTCTCTCTCTCTCTCTCTCTCTCACTCACACACACACACATACACACACATACATATATATCCATCCATGCTTGTCTCTTTCACTCTTTTTCCCTCTCTAATCTAATTCATGGATTTAATCATGATTCAGAATACAGACCAAAGAGCGATGAGTGTGTGCTTTTATGTCAAGAAAAGACTTCTGCTACACCCACAAACACAGATCATGTGCTGTCAGCATCCCTGGAGCTTGTGATCTAAGCACTATAATCAGAACTGACATAGAAGAAGAGATCATATCAATCTTCACACATGCATTTGGGCACCTTGGTAATAAGATTACTGTTGGTGAAGATTACGGTTCTGGACTGGTGAACCAGACAGTCTAGTGTATTCCTGGTCAACCAATCAACCTGGCACCACCAGCACACATATAAATACAAAACACAAACACAAAGAAATTGTGTAGCCGTAAAGATGTCCTGAGCTTTGAAGGGCTGTTTCTTATCAGGCCAGATTGTCTGTGAAAAGCCTCAGATGGAGCTGAGAAATGGTGTTTTTAGAGTGCTACAACCCACAGCCATTTCTTCCAGGCTTTCAGTGCTGTAAGAGCCTGATGAATAGAGCTGAGAGAGATCAGGAAGAGGATGAAAAACAGAGATAAAACATTGTGGGAGTTTGTGGGAATAAGACTGATGGAAAATGCCCAGATGCAATTGATAGTAGAGAGAAAAGGAAGGAAAGAACTTTGACAGGCAAAATGTCTTCAGACTGCTGATACTGTTGAAATTAAAGGAGCAGTTCACCCGAAAATGACTTATTTTCTTTAATGTACACCCTGATATTCAAAGTTGTGACGTAATGGAAGAAGCGACCAATCTTTTTACCTGTATTGTGACATTTAAATGAAACAGATTACTGAAAAGAAGAAAATTCATGGCTGGATCTTAGTTTAATCCATCAATTGTTGATTGGAAGGAGGCAGATCTGAATGCATGTTATGATATTTTGATGATTACAAGGTCAAAAAAAAAAGAAAAAGAAAAAAGAATCAATCATGGATGAATCATTCACAATCGGATCAATAACATGCATTTGGAACATGAACTAACAGTGAAAATGCTTCTATAGCATTAACAAATCTCAGTTAAAGTTAATTTCAATATTTACTATTACATTATTAAAATCGGAAGTTGTATCTGTTTTTAAATGGATCTGAGCTAACATGAACAAACAATGAACAGTTGTATTTCTGTTTGTAAAGACTAACAATGATTTTTAAAAAATATATTGCTCAATGTTGGTTAATGTTAGTTAATGTATTAACTAATGGAACCTTATTGTAAAGTGCTACCAAAAGTAGATGCAGTGAATCTACATTTTATGCTGATTTTAAAATCATGACTGATAACCTGATAATAAATGGCCTAATATTAAAATTCAGATCTATATTGTGTTAATAAATTAAAAAATAAAATTCTAAAAACTAAAATCACTCATTTTAATTGCTACTTGTGAACATTACAGCACTACAATGTACAGTATGAATAATGTATATTAATGTGGATATTCAATAAAGGTTACATTTATCAGTGTTGTTATTAGTGTTTTTAAAGATGAATTATAAATGAGCATTAGATGCTGGAATAGGTTATCTACATGTAAAAATAGGATTTTGAGGGTGAGTAAATGATGACAGAACTTTCATTTTTGGGGCGATCTGTTCCTTTAAGCTCAAAATTTCTCTTTTTCTCTTACTTTTCCTCTCTCTTCCTTGTGTATAGAGATTGTGGACCGTGTAGCTCTGGGTGAATGGCCGTATCTACGGCCATCCGTGAACCCTCAGGCCCACAGTGAAGAGCTGGGTCAGCTGATGCAGCGCTGTTGGGCTGAAGAACCATCAGACAGACCAGAGTTCAACCATATTAGTGTGTTACTCCGCAAACAGAACAGGTCTGTCCCATTTTGCACTCTAGTTCTTGCTGTATTGGCTCACTTGTCTGTTTAAATCATTTAACAAACATTTTTATGCATCTTCTAGTTCATATATTAGTGGTGCTTGCAACCATTAATCCTAGCAACCATTTTGTTGAAAATGTATGTATCATCTTATTATTATTCGCCTTATCCTGTTTCTTTATCTGTCCCTCATTCTCTTTCTCAGGGAGCACAGAAGTAATATCTTGGATAATCTCTTGTCTCGCATGGAACAGTATGCTAATAATCTGGAGGAGCTGGTGGAGGAAAGGACTCAAGCCTATCTGGAGGAGAAACGCAAGGCAGAAGCTTTATTGTACCAGATCCTCCCTCAGTCAGTTGACTCACATAATGCACAGCAAATAAATAAACTATGAAATAATCATATACACACTTGGCTAAGGCTTATAGGGCTTCATTTCTGTTGTGTTAGTTCGGTGGCAGAGCAGCTGAAGAGGGGTGAGACGGTGCAGGCCGAAGCTTTTGACTCTGTTACCATCTACTTCAGTGACATTGTGGGCTTCACAGCTCTGTCAGCAGAGAGCACACCTATGCAGGTATCTTACTCTTAAGCCTGAGAATATTTCTGATTTTTTTTACTATTTCACTCTGAAAAGATTTTAAGTGGATGTGTCTCTCCTGTAGGTTGTCACCCTCCTCAATGATCTCTACACCTGCTTTGATGCCATTATAGATAATTTTGACGTTTACAAGGTATTGCCACCTCATAACTGACAACATGTCTGCCCTAGACAGCTATATACAGTGTGTATTTTGCAAACAAATAATGTTTTCACTTCATTTATTCCTCTTTTTTTCTTTTTTTTTTTTTCTTGGATTTGACAGTTAGCAGTTTTATATATGAATATATAATGCCCATTTTCTTAAGAAGAGGTTTGGCCATATAGCAAATTCATTATGTCTGATTTATAATAGTTCCCTACCAATATTATTTACTACTTAATATTTCTATTAAGATGATTTTATTCAGTTCAGTTGCATTAAAATTATATGGGTCATTTTAATGTAAAAAGGAAGAATCTATGAGGGATTGATTTAAAAAAAATAATCAATATACATAGTTAAAATACATTTTGAATGGATACTAATAGAAAAAATTTCATATCACATAATGTGTATTTTTGCTTCTAGTTTGGTGTATTTTCATATTACAAAATTGTCATTAAATAAATAAAAATAAGGCCTATTCACCTGTAGTACCTCCCCTTAAAACATTTACTGTATTTAATAAGAAATGAATAATATGAATCTCCACCTTGTGCTGTGGTGGTTTTGTTTCCAGGTGGAGACAATAGGTGATGCCTACATGGTGGTTTCAGGATTGCCGGTACGGAACGGGAAACTGCACGGTCATGAGATCGCACGCATGTCCCTTGCTCTATTGGAGGCTGTCAAAACATTTAAGATTCGCCACCGACCTGATGAGCAGCTGAAATTACGAATCGGCATTCACAGTGGTAAGAATGAGGGCTTCAAAGCTTACTTAAAGAAATAGTTCACCCAAAAATGAAAATTTTGTCATCATTTACTCACTCTCATGTCGTTCCAAATCTGTATGAGTTTCTTTCTAATGTCAACAATTCCTTTAGATTGAACTAGACTTTAACATACTGAAGGACTCCTAATTAGCAGAAAACTGCCAGGGATTCTTCTGGTTGTAACGAGCTTTCTATTCATTACAGACATACTTGTCAAATTCTCTCATAGAATAGAGCAGTTTTTCGATAAGCATGCATAGTTGCCACAGCATTTCCCATGTCTATGTGTGTTTCAGGTCCTGTGTGTGCAGGTGTAGTCGGGCTGAAGATGCCTCGGTACTGTCTTTTTGGAGATACAGTGAACACATCTTCTCGTATGGAGTCGAATGGAGAACGTAAGTACTTACTGTTCCCAATCTCACCAATTTGTGCTCATAACCATAGCAAATGTAAAGGTCAAGAGTTCAGGTTGGGTAGTAAAAAGTTAGTGGTCTGAGCCATGACTCTATACTAAGGGTATGAGACAAGAACTGAAGAAATATTGAGTGTGTTTAATTTATACATTAGATTGGTATAGAAAAGTCACTTTTTTTAATTTTTTTTTTTTTTAATTTTGTTCCTAAATTATCAGGGCTGCGTTTCCCAAAAGCATCGTAAGCTTAAGTACATTGTAGACCCATTGAAACCAATGGAGCTACGATCAACTCAGGCTTACGATGCTTTTGGGAAATGCAGCCCTGGTCGTTTTTGAACATCTGCTTCAATATTTCAACAGTGATGCTTCTTCAGATGTTGTATTATCAACACCAGTTTTCCATAATGAAATTTACAATCATTCGAAAAGCCCAAACACAAAAGTTGATGAAAAGATTCCATTGTAATTCAAATTTAATTATTTCCCCCACCGCCTATTTCCCCATATAAACGTTGGCAGATAAATGAGAACTATCAGCATTAGATAACACTTGACAAAAGCAAAACAAATTGAAATCAGGAAAGAGATTAATTTTAAGTGTTGCTAATTTATTTCTCAGGGGAGAAGATTAGCATATATGCCTGCCTTGACCATCACAATCCTGACTGAAACATTGTACTGTGGGAGTTTTACTGCACACTGCGGCCTTTATGTGCATTTCCAATATTTTTAACCCTGTTAATTAAATGAAAAACTGATTAGCTAACATAAGTTTAAGTTGAAGTACTAAAATTGAAATTAAACTAAAGATAAAAAAAAATAAAATAAACCACATAAAAACTTCAATTAAAAGCTGAACAATATAATAAAAGCTTATTCAAAACATTAATAAATAGAACATAGAACACTGAACAGAACAGCATTGTATAAATAATGCTAAAATAACACTGTGTGTGCCAATAAAAATGATTGGCTCCTTTAATATACCTGCAGGTGGAAAGTACATGTAAATTATGTTTGCCAACACACATAGGTCAACCCGGTGATGTGAGCTGTGCGAATGCAACTAATCAGGATTTATACAGTAACACTGTAATCATTCACACGCTGTTATCCTGCAGCTCTGAAGATTCATGTGTCGTCAGCCACTCGAGATGTGCTGCAGGAGTTCAACTGCTTCCAGCTGGAGCTGAGAGGAGATGTGGAGATGAAGGGAAAAGGGAAGATGAGGACCTACTGGCTTCTGGGGGAAATAAAAAACAGTGATTGAGACAGTGGGGAGTGAGAGAGAAAAAAACTCCATGGGATGAACAGAGACACACTGACTCTATTTAAACACATCCACAGGGAAACCAAGCAAAGACTATTTTGTTGGCCAAATGCACACGCACATAATCTTGTACAGCACTAGATGATGTCTGACCTTGTATATATATACTTTAAGATGTTTCTTTTGTAAGAACACCAGCTGCAGCTGTAAATGGAGTGAAGGTTGAGTGTGATTGAATATCGTCCCCTGGTGGATAAGTAGCAGCACTGCTGGCTTAAAATATATTAGGCTAAATAAACAAGATCACTCCCAGGGTGTGTGTGAGAAAAGACTTGTAAATATTAAAGATGATGACATATAGATTTTAGCTCACCAAAAAAATCACTTGGCTTTCATAATTCAAATGTTTTGAAGACAAACATTGATCACTTATCATTTACTATTTTGCCATTTATTTCACTTGAGTAATATTTATAGATTCTTATATTACATTTTTTTTTTTCACCCAGTCAGACTCTTGCACACATATTCTACATATTCTTCCTCAAGCAATCTAGACACATTAATCTCTGGTTCATCTCCCAGTTGTTTCTGCTGAATGAGAGGAGCTCCAGTTTCAACAGACAGTTGTAATTTTTTATATTGGTAATTTTTGGTGTGACTGAAGAAGCAATTAACAAAGCTTAAATAATCCATAAAAATAAAACCAAACTCCTTACAGATTAATAACATTGCTCAGTCTGATTTTAAATCTTTTATCCATTACACTTGCAAAGTCTACAGGTACGTTTCATGGGAGATTAATGACACTTTTTGTTTTGACATATTAGAAGCATTTTGCCTTTGTATTATTTATATGCTTGCATGTTTCCATGTGTTTCTGTTCTTGCAGAACAGTTTTACTTGATTTCTATGCCTTCGTCAGTAAGTAAGTCAGTGTAAAGGTTATTTGCATATTGTTTAGGAGTGATAATAAAACATCTGGCAACAGTCATAGGTGCCAGCGTACTATTTGCTGCATACAGCCTATCTCTAAATTACCCACATAAGGTCATGACTATAATGCAGCACATTCATACAGACCCTGACATTAGTTACTGACTGCAATCAAGATCTGAATCTACTTATAGTCATATTTAATTTCTTACTTATCTGTTCTCTTGAGAGCCTGCACAAGTACCTGCATGACACTTCAATTACTTTCAACCATCTTGAGTGCATTTTCTCACTGATTTCAGATTGTCATTCCCATGAGCACTTAAAGGAGACAGATTCGCGAGTGCAGGTTAAGTATTACTCTGAGAGAGACTATTAAAAACTGCTCCTTTGTGTTTGATCTTTGCATTAGGGACACCCATAACATAATATTGTTGTGTCATATCATTTGAAACCCTATTTAATACTCATTGCCTCCATTATAGTGTTAGAAGCACAGATGACATTTAAACGTCATTGTTATATTATGAGGCACAGTTATAAAAGGAAAGGTTCAAGTTCAATTTCTGCTCAAGGTTTTTCTTTGATTACCAGTGTTGTTATATTCAGCATTCCATGGTTAGTCCACTTTTTTGTAATTTAGCATTAATTTTAGCACATTTGGAAACTCATGTGCAGACTTAGAAGAAGAAATAATGTGGCTTTATCTTTTAATTAATAATTTCTTTCAATTTCTCGCTAAAACAATATTTGTTCCTTAATACATAACTGTAAAAAATGAATCATGTTTTATTTACATGATCAATATATGGTATTCATTTATGTATTTGAATATATATGTTTATTATCAGACAGCATTATAAGTGTAGCATTCGTTTGCATACTATAAACAACACAATTATGACCAGACTAGACCAACACTCTTAAAAATAAAGATCCCGGAAAGTTTCAAATGCACAAAAAAGTTCTTTCTATTCGAAAAGTGTTCTTTAGATTATTAGAATGCTCTTCTCAAAAAATGGTTCTTTTAAGAACTGTTCACTGAAAGATTGTTCTACAGTATGACAGCTGCGTTATTCCTTTTGTAACCTTTATTTTTAAAAAAAAAAAAAAAAACAGTTCTGTTTTTATAATCACAATGTCTCTTTCAGTTTTTACATTTATTGGAAAATGCTACTAGTGCATTTATACAAAGTCAAAATCACACAAGATATGGTGGATGTCCAATCTATGTCACATTTGTTGGTTCTGAGATAAACATATTTAATATCCAGTTTCTTTGGAGAATGCCTTCACCGAGACCAGGGAGCCTTACGTAAACATTTTATCCATCCTTTCTGTAGGAATCCATAGTTGAGGTGAGCAGGTCTCACTAGTTCTGAATGGCCACATGAATCTTGCAGGTGCAGAGGAGCTGAGGCCAGAGAGCGCAAAGTTTTCACGTTTCCAGCCTGTGAGAAAGAATAGTAAGACTGGTTCTTTGATTTCACAGGAACATGCGTCGTTAAACATGGTGCACGTTTTGCATTTCTGAGGAATTCCTGCAATACATTTTCCTCAAAAAACAACGATTCCCTTCTGCAAACGCACGGACTTTCACCAAGTGTCAGAAAGCCATAAGGAGTGGTGATTTTGCTGAGATGAGGTAATGACATTGCAGCTCTGGTGGTCGGGTCTGACAAAATATAAGTCTGAAGATCATCCATGAAGCTCGAGTCGTGCTCCTCTGAGAACGGGCAGCACGGTGATGGGTGCGCGGTCCGGGGAAGAGTGTGCCGCCGTGCGCTCTCCCTGCCGCATCCCTCGAGTCTCGCCGGGCACAGTGAGGGGATGGTGAACTCGGGTACAGTGTCGGGTGTCACCACCATGTTCCAAAGACCCAAGTGCTTCGTTGCTGCCGGCTGAATCTGCCGAGCGCTTGATGGACAAGATTTTTCTCGCTTGGAAGGTGCAAAATCACGAGCTGGTAGATTTCTGCCCATTGTTTACACCTGGCATATAACTTTCAGGTGAAGTTAAATGTTGGTAAAGGTTTTCCGTTGAGCCAATTAATGTTTGCGGTGGTTATTGAGGGCATTTTCTGTGCAGTCCATTTATTTGAAGATTGTTTACAGGTTATTCTGCTCCACTTCGGGACAAGAGTTGGAAATGGCATATGGAGATAAATATACTACAGTCCCGACATGAATAGACTCCTCCTCCCTTTATGATAACACAATTAAAATGAGGCGTTATCTTATAAATCGTTAAATTTCACATACATAAATGTAAAAATTTCTGTGTAACTTTCCAAAGAAATAGAAAACTATGTATCTGTTAATTTTAGTAGCCTACGATTTGGAAAGCTAAATACCATTTAGTAGCCTAGCCTACTGTATGGTCTCTAACTAAAAGAAAAAGTAGGATTTTAAGAATATAGACCTATAAACCTTTTCCTTTACCTCTTTTAAAGGCAGGGTAGGGGATTTGGTTCAAAAACATTTTTATTATACTGATTGAAAGTCTTCACAACAATCTGTAAAGTTAAAAAAGAATAGACTCACAGTCTGACCAGTATGGTCCACATGGAGTCATAATATAATTCTGCCTAGAATAAAATATGAGGATATATCAGATGTTACAGGTAATAAAAATATAAAGGTTCATTATTGTTATTTTGAGGGGCTTTTTCCCTCGGGGAAAAAAAAGTATTTATTTTTGCTGCCGTCGAAGAAGCGCCATATTTTCATCGTTTTTCTCGCAAAACGCTATTTAGATTATTAAAACTAGTAAAGTATATTAGTGAAACATGTCGAGGGGGACAGGCAGTCGGTGTGATGGATCTAGTGAGGTGTGGGAACGGTCTGTCGTTGTCTGTGTTTGTCAGGGAAAGAAATGAACGCAACACCCGCCGTTTGTTATGAAGCGGCGGGCTAATGTGTATTAGAAATCTTCCGATGGCTACAAAAACTTGTTCGTGGGTAAGAGTATTTTTTTTTTTACATTATAAAATGTGAACACCGCAAATAACATCAATTCGTGTCACAAATATAAACTGTTTCCAAGTGTATGTATCATTTAGAGGCGCAATGCTAACTTCAGTTAGCCAATAAGCTAACATCTGAAGAAACAAACATACAGATTCACCGTCTCTCTACACTTGTTTCACAGAGAATTAGAAATAAAACACATATATGTTTTACGGTGTAAATTGTTCTGGTATACCAGAATCTTTTTTACTGAATATAAACAAAACACTGCTGTATTTATAATGTATTACTTTTAATAATGAGCTCTGTTCCATATTAGTGAGCTGTCTAGGTAGGTGGCTTGCTGGGTTTTTAGACATAACCAGAAAAAATGTTGTACTGTTAGTTTTGTTTATTTGACTGTTAATTGTTTTATTTATTTTATAATTTCTTGAATACATACAATTCATTCAATTTCAATTTCAAATTCATTCAATTTCAATTTGCACATAATATACCTGTACATACAATTGTCAATTTGTATATTGTTATTCCTTATTTACTTGTTCTATTTTTTAATTCTTCTTTTTATTATCTGTGTTTTTTGTTCTGTCACTGTCATTCTGTTGCGCTGCGGTTGCTTCTGTCATGAAAACAAATTCCTCGTATGTGTAAACATACCTGGCAATAAAGCTTATTCTGATTCTGATTTACCTGTCCTTTCAGGCTCAGAGACAGATTGAACATGGGGTGGAAACGCAAGTCTTCTTCTCCAGAACCACAACCGAATCCTGCCAAAGCGCTTAAGAGAGAATCTATCAGCAGATCTCCTTTCTCTCTCAAACTGTCTCCTAGTTCCTGGAGAAGAAAGGTCTCTACCCCCACTAAGAACAAGAGCTGGACCTCAATCCAGACACTGTCTCCAGACAGAAATGTTCATCAGTCCGATTGCCATGAGCAGAACTCCAGCGCAGGTAGTGTAGAAACAAGCAGTATTACTTGAGTCAAGTTTAGACCAGAGCTTGATATTTGGTTATTTTCCTGTGTGTGTGTAGGCCATGGTGAGGATGACAGTGACAGTGTCCAGTCCTCCTCTCCAATTTCATCCCCACTGCAGTCAGAGGAGGATGCAGAACTGGGTCTGGTCATCACTGTGGGTGAGTCAGACCATTTAGCCTTGCCATTAACCACACTTCACTTAGTCATGTTACTTTCTAACTAAGATAAACATCACTATTGAATTTAGGGGTTTTCCAAGGTCTGATTGAAGTCTCATTGCTTGTCAACCTTTAGATGAGGACAGGTGTGAAGGGGAGGAGTGGCTAAAGAAACGGAATGGAGTGAATGTAAAGAAGAGTGGAATGACTCGAGTGGAAGGAGAGATCCCTGAGAAGAATGGAGAGATGGAGAAGGCTTCAGAAGAGCTTGAGGATGAGAGTGAGGAAGAGCTGAGGAAGCTGGATAGAGATTTAACACTCAAATCAAAAAAGCTCAAGCTCTCCTCTGTCAACGTTCGTAACATCATCCACGTGAGTCTGATTTCAGTGAGATGGAAGTCTGTTTAGATTTCATGTATGTGATTTCAAATGCTCTTGTAGTAATGAATCAATCTGTGTACCTTCAAGAAAAATGCTACCATCAAATGCAGTTTGAAAATAAATGACAAAATACAAACTTTAACACATGTTTTTTTTATGTTTAACCTCAGGAGGTGGTAACCAATGAGCATGTTGTGGCTATGATGAAAGCTGCTATAAGAGAGACACAAGATATGCCCATGTTTGTAAGTTCCTCCTTTATTTAACTCTTATAGTGGAAGTCTGTTCAGAAATTGTAATTTTATTTGATTTATTATGTTTGTTTTCTGTTTAATGTAGGAGCCTAAAATGACCCGTTCTAAGCTCAAAGAAGTTGTCGAGAAAGGGGTGGTGAGTATTTTTTTTTCTGCTCATGAGCAGGTTTTGAGCATTTTAAGGGTGTTGATTTTGTTTTTGTTTTTTCCCAGGGGATGGGCAATTGGAATATCTCTCCAATAAAGAAGCCAAGTGAGATTAAGGTATCAGATAGTTACCTTGTGTATCTGTGAGAGTTTGTATTGTTTTAATTTTTTTTTTGGTTGATGTTCACTGCTAATTGGTAAATGGGACTCTCTCCTTAGCCACCCCAGTTTGTCGACATTCCCCTGCAAGAAGAGGAGGACTCCTCTGATGAAGAGTATTGTCCTGATGAAGACGAGGAAGATGAAACCGCTGAGGAGGTGCATGTCACACATAATATCATAAGTTATAAAAGTACATTTTACAAGATTATCAGTTCTACATTAACAGCCTTTTGACTGATTAATAAACGAACATATTTGAATTTTCTCTCAGACTTTTTTGGAGAGTGATGTGGAGAGCACGGCCTCCTCGCCACGTGGCAGCAGACGTTCATCCTCTCATACACCTCCCCAATGTGATGATGCCAGCAACAGCCCCAGACTGGTACTTTACACAGTATTACCATCACACACACACTTACATTTCATTCTTTTTGTACATTATTCAAGGTTTAAGTTTTTAAATTTTGCTTCCTCCTCCATCCCTGTCACAGAAGCCCAAGCTCTCCAGGCACTTGAGAGTTGAAGCAGTCCCTATGGGTCCCCCTGCCCCACCTCCTCAATCCTGTGGCCCCTCACGGTCCCTTAGGGCCCCTGACCCCTTCATTGAGAAACTACATGCTGTAGATAAAGAACTTGAACTCAGTCCTCTCTGCATGGAGCCTTACCAGGTACCAAATCACATACACACAAAAAAAATCTCTCTGCCTTGTATATATGGTTTTCTCTCTAAAATCAATGTGCCTGTCTGCCTGCTAAAGACTTTGAGCAATGGTGGTGGAGGTGAACCAGATGACAGTCTGGTGGCTTGTCGTACTCGATCAAAACGTCCGCTGAGGGACGTTCCTTTGGATCAGCTGGAGGCAGAGCTCTGTGCGCCGGACATCACGCCAGATATGTACGATAACGTCTCCACACCAGAGGACCGTGAATGGACACAATGGCTGCAGGGACTCATGATCTCTAACCTGGACAATGAAGGTCAGCATGTGTAGCATCTACTGCACTTGTTCACAAAAAGATTAGATTTCCCTTCTAATTTTAATTTCGGTTAATATTGATGTCATGATTTATTAATAAATACGTTAATTAATTTGAATAGTATTTACGTTAAATCTGTATAATTTTTTAAATTGTGAAGTGTTAGGTGTTTATTTACATGGAGACCAAAGTTTTTAGACAAGCTCTTACAAGAAGAAATTCTACTTCTAAAACTATTTTAAACATTACTCAAAATAACAAATAATAAATATTTAGCAAGAATGCATTAAATTGATCAAAAGTGAAAGTTAATCATTTTGCATTCTTATAAAAATTGTTACAAAAATTTTAAATAATTGCTATTCTTTTGAGCATTCTATTCATTAAAGAATCCTGAAAAAAATGATTTTGGTTTTCACAAAAATATCAAGCTGTACAACTGTTTTCAACATTGATTATGTTTCTTGAGCAACAAATCAGCATATTAGAATGATTTTTGAAGGATCATGTGACACTAAAGACTGGAGTAATGGCTGCTGAAAATTCAGCTTTGTCATCACAGGAATAAATAGCTTTTTAAAATGAAATCAGTTGTTTTAAATTGTAATAATGTTTCACATATTACTATTTTTACTGTATTTTTGATCAAATTAATGCAACCTTTGTGAGCATAAAATACTTCTTTCCCCTAACTTTTGAATGGTAGTGTATATAATATTATTTGGGGCCGTTTTTGACACCTCTCATTTGTTGTTTACTGGCCTGGGCTGAACCAGTGAACCTGTGCGATCATGTCCTTTAAACAAATCACTATCATGCCTGTTGCACTCAGACAGATGCTGTCAAAGCACTTTTCTTAAATGTCTTAATGGCTTCCTCTGAGTGTGAGACTAGTTTAATGTGTGTGTGTGTGTGTGTGTGTGTGTGTCTGTCAGTGGCTATGTACTACCTCTGTTTTTTCCACTCATGTTTTTCTTCCCCTGACCTTTTCCCCAGTTTCCTCTCAGCGTCACTGCTCTACGTGTGTGTTCTCACACATGAAAGATACAATTCTTCTGACAATTCTTTCTCTGTATTTTAGAAGAGGCTGATGAAGATGATGACCCTGAATATAACTTTCTAGATGATTTAGATGAGCCAGATTTGGAGGATTATCGAAATGATCGTGCTGTTCGTATCACAAGTGAGTTTTTCTACAGGTTGTAGATTGGATAAAATATTCAGTTTGAAGTATTTGCTTTTAGTAATGATTTAATCTCTCTTTTACAGAGAAGGAAGTCAATGAGCTCATGGAAGAGCTGTTTGAGACGGTAAGAGGACTGAACACTAACAGGAACAAACTAAGTCCAGTCACTCCTCACTCATTTTTCCTCCTATTTTATAGTTCCATGATGAGTTGGCTGCCAATGAACAAGATGAAGAAGGTCATGAAGAAGATGAGGAACGTGATGAGGAGGCCAGTGACGCGCCACAATTCAATGTCCCTCAAGCCATTAGGTAATTTATATTTATTTATTTAATAATTTATTTATTAATTTATTTACTTGATTTTTTTGTTTTTCTAATATTTTTATATTTTATATTATATATTATATTATATTATATATATATATATATATATATATATATATATATATATATATATATATATATAAAATATAAAAATATTAGAAAAACAAAAAAATCAAGTAAATAAATATATATATAATTTTTGTTTTTCTAATATTTTTATATTTTGTTTAACCTGTATTTCTTTCTTCCATCTGCATTTGCTTTCTGATAAAAACCGCATTTTGCCATATACAAGGTACAAAGCAAGGAGAAATATTAATACACTCTCAAGATGAGTCCTCCCTTTGGGACGGAGTAGCAGAGGAGTGCTGTGTCTGTTTGGGTGGGGAGGCAGAGTAATGCTCTAATGTGTCCAGTTCTTTCACTATAGACCCAGGACATTGAATGGACACTGCAGAGCTACATGTACACATTCACTATAGACTGAACACACAAACATCCCCCTCCCCACTGCTGAGTACTGTACAGGTGCAGGTGTGTACATCACTGTGGATGTGCTGAAAAGATTTCACCATATGCCTGTGCTACGTGCAGAATCCCGGCACAGAGGCTTTAAATAGAGCTCATTTACTGGAAAACATAACAGCTTAATGCACGTATGCACACACACACAAAGAAACCTCTGACACCTATTGAAAGGGCATCCCTTAAACTGTATGCCTCTTTTTCTGATGTTATGATCATCAACAGTACCTGTCTGAGCCCTTATTTAAAACCCGTCACATCAGGCTTGTCACCTCTGTATTCTTTAAGTATATATGTAATTAACATTGTTACGGAAATAGCACAGTGTCAATCAGCACAAAACTGTCATGAGATGGACATGTCACACACTGTTCCAGCTTATTATTTACCCTGAGAAGGGGTCATTACAGCTTGTAGTGTGTGTGTTATCCATGTGCGTCACTGTGTTCTGGGTACAGACAGAGATGTGGTTGATGGGGTTTTTCTAAATGTTAACGAGGTACATTGACGTCTGTGCTGCCTTTTCCACACTGAGAGTGAGTGTGTGCACTGTGTGTCCCTGTAATGGTCATTCACTAGGGTACGGAGAGACTTGGCCTGTTTAATTTCCCAGTCATATTTGATGACTGTGACGTAACAATGATTTGATTTTTAATGAATGTCGGCATATATTTAGAGGAAAATATAAAAATCAATGAGTCATAATTCTGTTGTCTGTTGATAGTTCTACTATTATACAATTAGTATATATATGCAGCTGTCAAATTACTCGCTTGCATTTAGGGTTGGCTCCATTTTTCTATGGAATGCCCACTTTTCAGGATTCTGTAATTCTTACTCTTGATAAAATCAACTCCTACTTCATTTTTCTCCTGGAAATGCTTCACAATATGAAATTAAATTTTGCATAGTGATTTATTTATTTTTTTATTTTTATATATTTATTAATACTTTTTAAATTCTGGTATGTTCTACTGATCTTATGGCCGATAATCGATAAATATTATATATTTTATATATATTTTGTGTATTATATATATTTTATACTATTTTGTCTAAATGAATTTAAAATAAAATTGTATTAAATGATACAAGTGAATTAAGGCATCACAACATAATATGAAAAAATGGCTGTTTATTTTTAGATTAAATAAAGATTACATTTACAAATAAATTTTTTTAAAGTATTTTTTAAAGATAATTTTAAGTTTAAGTTTTCAGTGATTACAAAGGTAATCTGAATGAAAAAACTGAGGAAAGAGCATGTGCAATTCAATAACAATAATAATAACAGCTGATAAAGTAAATCAGAAAATCTTACATATTGGCCAGTAACCGTTATGGTACTGATATATTATGCATCCTTAGTTAAGAATACTATTTAAAAATAATTGAAATGCTATGAATCATCAGAATGGCAGTTCAACAGATTTTCTTTGCAGTAGTTATCAATGCTTCTTTTGCAAACATAAAAACATCCGATTCACCATGTTTCTATTTGTCATCAGGTTTGAGGAGCCGCTGGCTCACATGTTGACAGCATGCAGGCGGACAGTCAGAGGGCAGCTGTATGCTTTGCAGCAGCGACGGGAGAACCAGGTTCGGACCACCCAGCATGCATCTGGGCCTGGCATGGTTCTTGTGCAGCCCAGCTGTCCTCTGGTGGTCACATCTCCTCAGAGAATACAACTGCAGCAGCAAATTCAGCAAGTAAGAGAGTTTTAAATACCACCATACACAATGAACATGCTTAATTTGGTCACAAGGATCAATCACGAGGATTGCCAAAAGACTGTTGCTCTTTGTCTGATAGGTGTGAATCATGCTCTTGTATGACCTTGATATGATTTAATTTTGCTCTAAAGTATTTTTTTTTTCTTTTTCTTCCTCCTCTGCAGCATGTCCAGTTACTGACACAGGTCAATATGCTGTGCAACCCAGTGGAAGCACTACAGAGTGAAGCTCAAACAACCAAACATTTTCTGGTAAGAAAATTGGGGATTAAACACACAAGACTTGGGAAGTAAAACAAAAAAGCTTTATGCCATGTTTAAAATGTCAGTTATCAATGATATAAGTTTAAATTATTTTTTAAATGATTTTTATATTAATTTATTTTTATATATTATATAATTAAATTTTATGTCAAAATCAAATTTGACTACTTCCTCAAAAGTTGTTGAGAGTTTGTTATACAAGTTGTTGTAATTTTACTTTTAATTGTTTCCTTTCCTGTGTTGACAGGGGGAGTTGCTGTCATTTGCGGAGCGGGCAGAGGAGGAGAGATCAGCGGTTAATCCAGGTTTTAGAAGCATGTTTAGGGTGTGTAACTTGCAGTCCTCCCTCAACTTGTTGGAAGAGTTAAAGCAATGTCCTTCTCCTCTGTATCTTCCTCCCAAACCCATTCGCCCAAACTCAGGTTAGGCACCTCATATGTATTTCATATGACCCAATTAATCAAATCAATCGCACATGCATATATATATGTGTGTGTGTGTGTGTATATGATGGTAGTATTTTTTTTCTTTGTTTCTGTAGCTCGTTCGTACCCGTTGCTTCCTGCTGGTCTTGCATGGTTGTTCGCCACACGCTCTGTGTTTCTGTATCCAGAGCTTCTACCACACTGTAGGCTGGATCCAGTCCTGCATCCCCCACGCAGCAAACATTATTACACCAAAGGAGAAGACGGGTACAAATGGCTTTGACTCTCTACCCCATTTAGGTTCAATCACAGGAGTAAATTTTTAATGTCTTAATATATAAATATTTGCATTATTGATATAGTATCTAGTGTTTCATATATTTCACCTTTTAAAAACATGTACAAGTCCCCATTAATGTGGAAAATATTGAAAAAAAAGGTGTATGTTCTCTGAAATGTGCACAAATTTCACAGGGTTTCTTCAGTAGTGCAAATGTAAAAAAACAAAAAAAAAACCTTAGACAGATTTTTCTGATGTATGGCAATTAGTAATTTGAGAAATTAAAATTCACCCTTTGCTTGCAAATGTCACACCAATAATACTGGAATTGGTCAGTGAAGGAAGAAATGTTAATATGGGCTTTTTGCTCAGTCTTGTTTCAAAACAAGCACTTTGTCGAGCTTGGACAACTGACGCCACCTAGCAAACTTAATGAAGCAGTGAGCCATACCTTAACCCAGTTTACCCTCTGCCTCTCTCTTGTCCCTTGCTCTCACCTCTCTACAGTCTATTAGTCTTGGGGTTAAAGCACTTCGGTCAAACAGAGTTCCCATATCACCTGATGAGCCGCTATCTGATCCGGCCCAAGCGTCAGGAGCAGCTGCGTGTACGTGTGAAGGACATGGTGGCCCCCAGAGCCCCAAACAACATCATCAAGGTGATCTATCTGTTCATCTGCCTGTCTTCATATACATTAGTATATGAATTGAGCCCTGATTGCCGGTGGACATTTGCTCCTCAGTTTCTTAAGTTTCTGTAGTTTGCTATGATTTCAAAACCTTCTGAAACCACAAATTAAAATAATAATACTTAATCACGATGAATGGAGGTTCAAAGTTATTATGACAACGTAATATTGTTGTTTTTCTTAGTTTTACTGCCAGAATCGTGTAGTTCCTCCTTTCCCGGTAATGTGCAGACCTGTGGTGCCTGGAGAGGAGCGCCCTCCTGTGGAGAGAGAGCAAGACGTCATGCCCAACTGGCTGAAGGTATCAAAACTTCCTAGACCAGTGGTTCTCAACCTACAAGGCCCCATAGGAGGACCTTTGAAGACAATATCTGAAGGCGCTCCTATCTAAACTGATATGTACCACTGGTACTTCTGTTGTAATAAAAATAAACTGAACAATTGTATATCTTTTTAGTTTTCTTTTTTTTTTTAAGTATTAACATTGTTAATATAACAAAATTCAAATAATTAAGACTTATTGGGCCAATCAGAATGTGGTTAAGAATCACTGCCTTAGACTCTTTCACTAAAACAGTTTTTATCCATCTGATTTTAAGTACACTCCTGATGGTTTCAAAATTTTTTACAGAAAAGCTTGCCATACATCCATAGAACAGTTTGTCAGAAGGTGACCTCCACCACCAGATCTCCTACTCCTGTCTTCCCGAAAGGAACACGCTACCCACAGTTCCTCCCTAAAGGCGTCACTCTGCGTCTGCACCCTTCACAGAGACCAATTCGCCCTTCACAGCCCAAATCTCGACCTCTACGTGGTTTTGCCCGTCCTACCCTTGCACCACTGGCTAAAGCACCTCCATGTCCCACAAGTTCAGGAAATGTATTGACCAACGTCTCCACTTCACTTCCAGCACATGGTGTAATATTACTAACCCAAGCGGCTAGCACTCCTATAAATGGGGTGTTCCCATTGGTTCAGCCCCCTTTGACCCCTGCCCATGGGACTGTCCCACTGAGCACCTCTTGTCCTGTGAACTTCCAGTATGTTACTCCAGAATTGGGGGTTGGTAATCCAGCACATCCTCCTGCCAACTTGCCCCCTACTGTAGTTCAGATACCCCCATGTGACATCCCTCAACTTAGTACTGGGACAGTAAAGACGCATGGCATGCAGCAGACGTCCAATAAACACAAGAAACGGACCATGCCTAGAAAACTTGCTCCTTTGAAACTAGCCCCCCGGCTGCCCCAGCTGTTGCCCCTGTCCTCTGGGAGTATGGGAAACGTAAGCAACCCTGCTGTCATTATGGATCAGCCAATATCCTTGAATGTCACACAGAATTTTCCATCAGATAACGTCATCGTTATCAAAGCCTATGAAAATGCCGCCACACATAGATTGGTCACATCTCCCTCTCAGGATGTTGTCATACAGTTAGTCCCTGGGACACAGGCCTTGGAAAACACCTCAAATCCCTACATTGGAAAAACGACACAGAGGTCCGAATGTGACTCTTTGCAAACCATGAAGGACGTCACTCCCATACAGTATAGTGTGGAAAATGGCCAAAGGACTGTCTTCTCTCCTCTGACAGCAGCACCAGCAGCAGACAGTTCTCAGTTTGTACTGGTTCAAACGGTTTCATCTGCAGGTGTTCCTCAGTTTGTACTTCTGCCCCAAGACTCTGTTGTTCTGAAACAACCTGCTCCACTTCCTACTGAAGGCGCACCAGGAAGTGTATCCCAGCAAACTAACTGTTCTGACATTCCTACTAGCTCCATAGTCCTAAATGACAAAGGTAGGACTGAGGTGCCTTTAAACACCATAACATCAGCCACGTCATTGCCAGTTAGAGGAGAAGATACTGGGGAAGGAAAGGAGGAGGTTGAGGAAATGGTTGGTGACAGATGGGAAGAGGAAATGGCAGGTGCTTTGTTTGGTAGTCCTCTCCTGGCACTCTCCGAGTCCTCTTGCAGCCCTGATTCCAGTTTGACCAGCACGGACGGAGGTGCTGAAGCTTCCGTGAAGGTGGAGACAGATACTGTAGAGTGTCCTCCTGTCCAATCTGCCTCTAGCAGACAGGAAACACCAGGAGTGCGCAAACACAGCACTGGAGATGGGAAGGAGCAACAGTCCAGCGGGGGAGAGAAACAAAGCAGTGGGAACGAGGAGAGGGAAAGTGGGGGAAATGGAGAACGTGATGAAGATGAAGGCGAGAAGAGCGGTGATGGAGAAGGTGGCAGGAAAACAGATGGGGATGGAAGTGGTGACAAAGGAAGGGAAGAGAAGGATGGAGATGGAGAAAAAGATGGAGATGGAGAGAGGGATGAAGAAGAGGAGGATTTTGATGACCTCACACAGGATGAAGATGAAGAGGAAGTGATGTCATCAGCATCGGAGGAATCTGTGTTGTCTGTTCCAGAGCTTCAGGTTTGTCTAAATAAATTAAATCTAAAATACTAAATATTAAAATTAGTCATTTTAAATGCTACAAGTGAATTTAGGCATCACAATATGCTGGATGAAAAAAATACTCATTTTGAGATTTGCGAGATTACATTTAAAAGTGTTATTAAATTTTTGGTGTTTTTAAAGATTAGGTGAGTGATGACTGCAAGAACTCTTAAAAATAGATTAAATGAGCATGCACAGTTAAATAGGCAGTATATAGCAGATACCAAGAAATCGATCTATAACCAATTTGGCACTGATATATTGTACTTTCCTAAATATAATGTGAAGTATTATGCTTAAAAGCTTGAAATTAATTTTGAAGACAAATATAAATTGAGTCATTGCATTCCATGTCTTTCTACAGTTGTATTAATTTGTTTCCTCTGTGTTCCCTCGGTAGGAGACAATGGAGAAGTTGACCTGGTTGGCCTCAGAGAGGAGGTTGTGCAGAGAGGGAGACTCTGAAGAGGACAATTCGCCCACGTCTCCAACATCCCCCACCTCCCCAAACTCTCAAAACTCCCCTGCATCCCAAAATTCCCAGGAGGAGAACTCAGAGGATGAGGATGATGGTGCGATGAAGGGTGATGAGATGGAAGCAGGGGAGGGAGAAGGTGAAAAGCTTCCTGAAGGAGAAGCGCTGCCCGGTGATGACCCTCCACAGATCAGCGGGAGAGGAGGGGGACGTGGAAGAGGTCAGCACAATTTTAACACCTAATTGTGTTGTTTTCAGTGATGTTGAGTTGAGCTCTGGTTGTTTAATTTTTTAATATGAAATGTTCAGTTGATTCAGTTTATTTATTCTTACAGGCCGTGGTCGCCCACCCCCTCGTAGTCTGAAGCGTGGTCGACGTCAGGAACGAGGAAGTAAAGATGCCTCAAAGCTGCTTCTCTTATACGATGACCACATCTTGGACAATGATCCAATGAGAGAGAGCAAAGACATGGCATTTGCCCAGGCTTATCTCAACAGGGTCAGACTACTTGTATCTTTGACTCACTAGCATCTCCTTTACATCCATTAGAGAAACACTAATCGTCCTTCTCTCTTATCTTCCTTCCATTTCTTCTGCTGTTGTAGGTGCGTGAGGCCTTGCAAGACATTCCTGGTAAGGTGGAGGAGTTTTTAGGGCTGCTTTATGAGTTTGACCAGGCAGGTGAAGGTCGCAGTGTTGTAGAGTTGTTCTCCCAGCTGAAACTTCTGCTCAAAGACTGGCCTGATCTCCTCAAGGAGTTTGCTGCTTTCCTTTTACCTGAGCAAGCTCTGGAGTGTGGACTGGTAATTATAATCATTTTATAGACAGAAAAGAGAATTGTGCAAATAACAGTCATTTGAGTAATGTCATCATCGCTAAAAAAGAAAACAAAACTGTATCTATATGTTCTCTCTTCCATCCCCAGTTTGAGG
Source organism: Spinibarbus caldwelli (assembly GCA_039654775.1). Taxonomy (NCBI): domain Eukaryota; kingdom Metazoa; phylum Chordata; class Actinopteri; order Cypriniformes; family Cyprinidae; genus Spinibarbus; species Spinibarbus caldwelli. The sequence goes on from CM077227.1 coordinate 20,920,220, forward strand.
AGCAGCAAGCCTTTGAGAGGAGTCGTCGGTTCCTACGTCAGTTGGAGATCAGTTTTGGGGAGAATCCGTCTCATTACCAGAAGATAGTGAGAGCCCTGCAGAGTGGAAGTCCTCTCAGTCCTGCTGGGATTGAAGAGGTATGATTATAGGAAATGTTTATTGCGCACCAAATCAGCATATTAGAATTATTTCTGAAGGATCATGTGACACTGAAGAATGGAGTAATGATGCTGAAAATTCAGCTTTGCCATCACAGGAATAAATTGCATTTTAAAATATGTTCAAATACAAAACAGTTATTTTAAATTGTAGTGTTTTGCAATTTTACTGTTTTCACTTTTCACAATATTTTTTGATTAAATAAATGCAGCCTTGGTGAGCATAAGAGTAACACTAGAAGAATCGTACCAACCTCAAACATTACATCGTAATGTACATGAAATAGCATTACTTGATACTAGGGGTGTAACGGTACACAAACATGACGATTCGGTACGTACCTCGGATTTGAGGTCACGGTTCAGTATGGTTCTGGTGCAGCAGAGGGAAAAACTAAACACACAATTATTTTTTTTATTAAACAGTGGTTTACTGAACAAATTGCTCATTCTTTAAATAAATTCAGTTATAATTAAACATTTCTTAGGGATAAAAATCTACCTCATATTATGTTCTAAAATGTGTTTTTACATTACTTTAAGGTTACAATTAACAACAGAGCCTAAACTTAAATTTAATTACTGTTTATTTTTAAATATAATGATCAACACTCGACTTAAAAAATTGAATGCAAACATGTATACTGCACATAATGCAGTTTTTAAATAAACTTCTATATTATAAAATTTCTATTTATTGTTGAAATATATTCATTTACACATGACTGGCTGTCATAAATAGTTTCATAACAGATTTATTTATAAACATACATGAAATAATTACGGGTAAAGCAAAATATAATTAGGATATAGTCTAGGCTAATTTTTAGTGAAATGCTGTTCTCTAGACTTCATTTCTCTAGCAAACTAACGAGCTGTGGACACTGATGACTTGCCTGAGGTAAATGAAATGCTGTGACATTTTGTTTAGAAGCTGTTTTATTGACGTATTTCTGTGGTTGAAACACTGATTGAGCAATTACGTGAGGCATGAGATGTTTATTTCGTGTTAAAACTAGTAGTAAAGCGGAAGGAATGATCACGCTCATTTGTGCTCCATGCTGCCATTTGAACCGAGGCGTTCATACAGTGATCTGTCGTGCCACATCAAAGAGCGTCAAAACAGCTTTTAATGTTTGAATTTCCTTAAAGAAATGGACATTATCTGAAAGATGAGACTTTGTTTCTTATCAAAAGTAACAATATATAAAACTGGAAGTTTCTAATGACGTTCCACTCATGCAGTGGTTAAAACAATGCTGTATTTGTTCGGTACACATGCGTACCAAACTGAAAGACCCTTACCGAAAATTTTCCGTACAGATACGTGCACCGTTACACCCCTGCTTGATACTGTCTGTTTGTCTTTTCCTAAATCCCATTATTTCTGCTTTTGTAACTCAGCTCAAAGCACAGATGGCCACCCTTCTTAAGGGCCACACGCACCTACAGGGAGAATTTTGGATGTTTTTTGATGAGATGCGTCCACCCCCAGCGCGTCCTGGCCAGTTTGAAGAGGCGGTTTGGCCGGAGGACGTGGGCACTGGGACAGATGGAGAGGCAGGGATGAGTATAGGCTCTAGAGGTGGTGTATGGGGAGGATTCGAGGAAGTCACTCTGCCTGATCTAGAGGAGGATGAAGAGTCTCACAAGATTCGACAGATCAGCAGCAGGAGCAGGAGAAGGAAAGAAATGCGCACGCATGTCAACTACAAGGTATCATCATTTTGCTCATCCCAGTGAATTCAGTTGTTTTCTCCATTCTTGTTTAGTTGTTAATCTTGTTCTTTTCTTCAGGACTGTGATTGGCCTGAGAAAGATTGCTCATGTCCCTGTCATGACTCCAGTCATGATGCCAAACATCGCAGGCACAAGAGGAAGGGATGCTTGCGTTGTCATAGCAACAAGGTGCTCGCTGTGCTTGTTTTGTGGTTTGACGTAACTCGTCTTGAAATATGTTTTAATGGAGGCCATGTTTCCTCATTTAGTGTTTATTTATTTATTTTTTTTGTTTTGTTTTTTTGTCATCAGGCCTCTAATGGCTCTAAGGTACTGAAAAGTCGCGATTCTGTGTTTCCATCTGCCGATGCACAGTCTGAAAGGGGAGGAGAAGAAAAGGAAGAGGAAAGAGGACAAGGGGAGGATGGAGAGGCAGAGAAAGAGGTTAAAGATGAGACTGGCAGTGGAGCAAACAGTCCACATCATGGTAAAGCCTAATTTCTTTAATTTATCTTTTTTTTTTTTTTTTATTTAGTTAGTTTTTTTTTAATGATTACAGTCAGCATTTACAGGCATTCTTACAGAGTCCTTAAAGGTTTTTTTTTTTAATTTTTTTTAGTTCTTAATTTTTAAGAACAATTTACTTGAATTTATATATACTACTGTTCAAAAGTTTGGGGTCAGAATTTTTTATTTTTTTTTTTCGAAGAAATTAATGCTTTTATTCGGCAAAGATGCATTAAATTGATCAAAAGTGACAGTAAAGACATTTATAAACTTACAAAAGATTACTATTTCAAATAAATAAACTGTCTATTCATTTAAAGAATCCTGAAAATCAAGGTTTTAAAGTTTTCACACAAAAAGCTGCACAATTGTTTTCAACATGGATGATAATAATAAATGTTTCTTGAGCACCAGACCAGCATATCAGAATGATTTCTGAAGGATCATGTGACACTGAAGACTGGAATAATGGCTGCTGAAAATTCTACTTTGCCATCAGAAATAAATTAAAATTTTAAAATATATTTAAAACAAAAAATCTATTTAAAAGGGTAATAATATTTTGCAATATTGTTTTTACTTAAAAGAAAATCCTGCCATACCCCCAAAATTTTGAATTGTAGTGTACATTGAGAAAATACTTTTATATTTGCTAATATTTATAATAATATATAGTATATTTTTATGTATTATACATAGTATTATATTTATTTGTTTTAAAATGTAGGTGTGTTCATTATCATATCTACAGTGTACTGACAGTTTACTGGAAACTCCAAACATTAAAAAAATTCTTTACCTGATCTGCAGATGGTGATGGGCCTGTATGGGAGGGAGGTGAAAGACCACCTTCCCCCGTCCCAGAAGAGCAGAAAATACAGAACAAAGACAACGACAAGAAAAACGAAGAGGAGAGGCTTCATACGACTGCACAGAAGCACAGTAGGGATGAAGATGATTCAGCTGAATCAGGAGAGAGAGATGCCACTCAGCAGAGCACACTGAGCCCAGCCTTAGACACACCTGTGTGTGCCAAAAACATCTCCCTCACTCCCAGTGGAGAGAGGGTCATTCTCTGGACAAGGTGAGCACAGCCACAGATCGTCATGGGTTTTTGAGCATCATCTGATGGTGCTTGTGTTTTACATGGCCTTCTTTCATCATCTCATTCATAGGGAGGCCGATCGAGTGATCCTTACTGCCTGTCAGCAGCAAGGAGCCAGTCAGAGCACCTTTCAGGCTGTGTCAGAGCAGCTCGGCAACAAAACAGCCAGTGAGGTAACAGAATTATAACGTTACAGATCTTCTTTGCTTTACAGCATTCCTTTCTTTGCCTTTTTTTTTAACATCCATGTCTCTGCAGGTTTCAAGGAGATTTCGGGACCTGATGCGTCTGTTCCATACATCAGCATGTCAGGCCAGCTCAGACGACGAGGCTACTGAGCAGCATTCGGCCACTGATGAGGAACAGGACTGAGCCCTGCAGTCATAAAGGATCAGACTTTTCTCCATCCAAACGAACTGTTAACTTTGTGCATTAAAACACGGATGCAGTTCTTCTAGTTGTAGACTAGTCATGCACATACACCCCATGTCTTGCACTAACACCTGACAAAGACGTAGTTTAAGGTGACAAAGGGTTGGAAAGTCTCTCTGTAACATATGAAGTTTAAATCCAATAAATATGAAGGTGTTATCAAATACATGCTAAACACACAAATCCAACATACACAAAAGTTATTACTGAAGAATTGTAGCACAAAAACGGCTCAGGTTCTGGCAGGGCCTGGTTATTGTATTACCATTGGTGGGCAAGTTTTATAGCCCTTTACTGAGCACAAAATGAAATGTTTGATTAGTCAAAAGATGCACATAGATTTTTTTTCATTGTAAAGCACTAACCAGCAGATTCACACCAACATTGTTTCTAACAGATTGATTGTAAATTCTGTGAAAATATGAACATATGGGAGGGCATGTACAGTATTTTTATATCAGGGTGATTTTGTTTTTATTTGGCTTCAGATGTTAGTTTTGTGAATGATGCACAAGTTGTAGGTAATCTGGAGAGACAATTAATAAAATGGCTATTTATACTGAGTTTTGTGCAAGACTTAATATTACAAAAATGTGTCTGTCTGTGTGTGTATATATGTATGCACATATTATATATACTTGTTCACTGATCATTTTTATTTAAAAAATCTATTATGGGACTGTTTTAATCTATTGCATCTGATTATCTGTTTGTAATATTATTTGCTATTTTACATGAATATATACGGTAATATTTTTGTGTATATATATATATATGAAATATGGCAGCCAAAGGAAAACGCGTTTCGTTAATCAAGAGTTCTGACCCTTTTCGCTTTCCATAGTCGTGCCGGTGTCATGTCTACTCTCTTGCTGAACACGTGTTAGCGATTATTGCCCATATTCTTATTTTTTTTTGCGTTACGAGCTTATAATTATGTATAGTGTGTTATCGGATTTACAGTTCTTTGACAGATTAAGAAATTATTTTGTATTAACGCATATTTAAAACAGCTATACGTGAAGTTGTCTGATTCGAGTTTAACTAACACGTGCAGATTCCGATTCTGAGAAGTTATTATGGAAATGGCAGAAATGGTCCAAGAAAAGAGTACAGGACTAAAATTCGCAGAGGAGCAGCTTCTGCGACACGGATGGGAAAAAGGTAAAATCGGAACAGATTTTAGGACATGTGCAGGGTGTTTTATACATCACAAACCCTGTGCATGTTACTGTATAACTCAGCTTCTTAACTTTCATATAGATATAAATAATTATCTTGTATAATCGTTGACATATCCATGTTAACAATAGGCTGACGCATGCCAAGTCTGTGTGGTGATGCTAATATTTGGACTGTTGTGTTGTAGGTAAAGGTCTGGGCAGATCAGGGAATGGCATCTCAGAAGCTATTAAAGTCAAAATGAAATGTGATAAAGGAGGGGTGAGTAGAGAACATCTTTTTGTTTTTAGGTAATTGCATTGAATGCATTACGTATAAAGGATAGCTATAGGGCTCTTAACTGGTTTACAGTCGCTTAATGTCAGTTTCTTCATGACAGATCATAAAACCAGTATGCATCATAATTATACATGAATTACAAATGCTGTTGAAAACAGTTTTTGCATATCTAGCTTTTGAGATTTTCAGTTACCAGCTGTTATAGCTTTTATGCACATTATGTTTGTATTTATTATGTACTGTTTGTATTCAGATAGGCTATAAGGAAGGTGAGCAGTTCAGTTTCCACTGGTGGGAGCATGTTTTTAACAAGGCCTCGTCTGGTCTGGTTGTGGAAACAGGGCAGGTGAGTAATATGAAGAGGATTTAAATAGATTACTATGAAATCATCTCTTCACAGTAGGTGTCTTTTTTTTTTGTTAAACATTACAAATCGCATTTTGCAACAATATTCATCACAGTTCGGTTTTGTCTAACATTTATTTCATTGACATTTATTAATTTAGCAGATGCTTATCCAAAGTCACTTACAAAGAACATAAGCAATTTGTTATAGAGCCAACAATATTCACAAGTTTATTAGAAAGCTAGATTAGGAAATGCAGAAAAGAAGACTTTTTTTCATAGTTTGTCTCTGATTTGAAGAAAATCTGATAAAAAAGAAAATTAAAAACAAATTATAGCAAACTGGGTTTTGTATGTTGTCATTGTGGTTTAGAATGGTGTGGTGATGAAGTCGTCAAATGACAGCAATGATGGTTTGATCTCCAACAAGAGGCCATGCAAGGCTCAGCAAGCCAAGTCCATGCTTTATGGATGCTTTGTCAAGGTACAAATAATCAATGAAAAAAAATCCAGCAGTGATTTAATATTTGGATTGTGCAGTTGTTGTAAAGTCGTCTTTCTTCGTTCTTAGTCCGCTACGCTGTTGTCAGGTGAGGAGAAGCCAGAAAAGATGTCTGATTCAGATGACAGCAGCAGCAGTTCTGAAGATGAGGACCAGAAACTGGACCTTTCCAGCACGACCAAGTATGAGCTGCCAAAATTACAAAATTCTGACACATTCCTTTTTAGAAAATAATTATTTATTATTAATTTACATTTTTTGTTATATACTATCATTGTAGAATATTCTGCACTAAACGCACACTTTCAAATGTTCCTGTAAGTGGCACGCAGAGGCAGTAAAGATCCTTTTAAAATGTGTTAGATTTGAAAATCAGCTCTCTGTATTTCTGTCTGTCTCTTTTAGGCTATCAGATGCAGATCTACTGAAAGCTTGCGGAGGACGAACAGCACACAAGTAAGCTCTGAATTCTTCAGGTTTGCACTATGATGCATCCCAATCTGCAGTATCCTTACATTAATGAATTTTAGTCAAACTGGTTTAAATTATAATACTAGAACTTCTAGCATTTACCCATTTCCATCCATCACATTAGAGCAGGATATGAATTGTAGATAGAGTAATATTATCAAATCAGTGTTATTTTAGTATAAGCTATATGTTATTGTAGTATTAATAACTTAAATTAGCATTTCATATTTTTGGTTTTCATTTTAATTTAGTAATTTTTTGTTGTTATTTTTTTTAAACTTGATTTTTATTTTAATTATTTATTGTAATTTTAGCATTTAAACTATTTACAAGGCAACATTTCTACTTTTATAAAAAGTTATAATTAATTTAAATAACTAAATAATGAATCTAAATTGAAATAATTGTAGTTTTTAAACTGTTAACAAGGCAACATTTCTAATTATTTATATATATATGTATGTATGTATGTATGTATGTATGTATGTGTATTTGTGTGTGTGTGTGTGTGTGTGTGTGTGTGTCAGATATGTTGGTTACTTATATACATGTTTGTTTGTTAGAGGAGCCAGACATGGACTCACTATGAGCGCCAAACTGGCCCGGCTTGAGCAGCAGGAGCAGGAGTTCATGAACAAGTATGGTAAGAAGAACCACACTGCTGAAACAACCACAAGCAACACAGATTGTCTAAACCCTGAGGGATGTTCAGATATTTAAGAGGAAACAAATTGCAAGAAATCAAAAAGGCAGAAGGAACCATCAGAGAATAACATCCATGATGATAAGATGCCAACACAGGTCCTTTCAAGTAATGATACTGAGGAGGGCAAACCCAAAAAGAGGAAAGACTTTAATGGTGCTTCTGTGAGCGACTGTTTGATTGCAGATACAGAGCCAAAGAAGAAGAAAAAGAGAAATCGCAAAGAAAAAGCAGCACCTGAGGACTGTGTTGATGGAGATGGGAATGAGGCGTTCACACACACATCAGAGGAGCAAGACACACACCTGCCAATGGATGACAGCATGCACAAGAAGAAGAAAAAGAAAAAAAGGTCCAAGGTGGATGCTGAGATCGTATAGACGCAGATGAGATCAGTGAGGATTCCACAGATGCACACAGCAAACAACCACAGCAGGGCAGTACTGAGTATCAACAAACATCTGACAATGCCTCCAAGAGGAAAAAGAACTCCTTCATGGAGAACAAAGAAGATGTGGATAACTCAACTACCGTGATGACAGTAACAGACAACACTAGCAATGAAGCACAGATAATGGACACATAAACAGAAGGACAGGAGAACGACAGGAAGATAAGCAAAAAAAAAAAAGAAAGTCAAAAGGAGGAGCAGGAGGTGGTAGAAAATGTGCAGTTTGACGAGTCAGTGCCAAAGAAAAAGAAAAAAAAGAGCAAAGAGTGAACTCACATGCTGCCAAACTTATTACAAACACAATGAGATGATCAGAATCTGGGCTTATTTTTGTGATACATTTGTGTAATGCCTATTAAATAGCATATCCACAATGAACTGTAAACAGCTTGGAGTGATTTGTGTGGATGAAGTATTCATTCAGTCACATTAAAGTGGGATGTTGTTTGACAATGGTGAAAGTTAAGTCATTTACCTATAGTATATGTGCCTCTTTTCAAGCTGTAACTTGAAACATTGCTAAGAAATCAAACTGCAACTTAATTGGAAAAATGAAGTTATTCTCGAGATGGTTGTCTTCTATGTTGAGGGGTCACTTTGGTTTCGTTGGGCTTGAAGGAAAGTTGGCCATGTTAAAACATCCACTTCGCAGATCCATCTATTGTACATGAAGCAGCTTGCTGACTTCCAGCTTTTCAGTGGGTCTTTGCTAGGCATTGACAGAACACAGTCCCGGTATCCTGAGGGGCCACTGACCCAGAACCTGAAAGGAAAATATGGAAAATATCAGATAATTGCTTTTTAAATGTAACTGATTCATTGATTGATTTTTTTCATGGTTTATCAAAAGGAAAATTATTTTCAGTTTAAAATACAACTAACACTTTTTTTTTAAATTAATTCTGCCTGTTACTTCAATAATAATTATAAAAATGAAATTAATAGTTTGGTTAATGGTTTTTCATTTTATATATTAAATTACTCTTCTGATGCCATTTTTTAGACTTACCCTCCCTCAAGTTTGGCGCCAGTGGTCCAGACCCAAGTGTTTTCTGTCTTTTCAGAGAGTCCGATCCAGTACCCATGATATTCGTCATAATAAAATTTGGCGTGCTGATTGATGAATTCCTGAATTTCCATAATATGATTAGAACAGTTTAATAATCACGTGGAAATTAGTAGATTTACTGTTTGCAATCCTTTGTATTTTACACAGTGCTTGCCATCTGTTGATCGCAATGTGATGTTAAAACAAGCTTCTGTAAGTCACTTTTGTGACAACTTTTCCAAAATGCTGAAAGTAAATACAGTTTTGTGAACTCATCAGAAAATACATTGTTTACAGTTCTTCTTTGGGGCTAGTGGAAATGGCTTAGAAAACTGACAAAATATTTTCATTTCATAGATTGTCTTTTGGTAAGAGAAAAAAATAAGGACATTCTTATATATTTTTTATATTTCATTTTATATACCTGTTCTGCCATACTATCTATTATGGCCAGCTCCGCTCCATATGCCTTGCAGTATTCTTGACTCACTGCCCACCCTTTCCAGGACACGTTTTCTTTAGTGAAATAGTAACAGCTGGAACCATTCTGAATCCACTTTTGAGGACAAGGTGTACACTGGACCCCTGTGATGGAGAATAGCTCAAGTTAACTGCAGGAAAAACACATTAGACATCACTCCAGATCCAGTAAATCAGCTTACGATTTCCAGTGAACTGACAGTAGTCATCCAATAAAAAGCGTCTTTTTTTCAGTATGAAGTCCATCAGTGTGGTGTTCATCTGTTCACCCTGTGTCGTCAGCCTTGCTCTCACTCGCTCCAGCACTTCCTTATCTGCCAGTAATTGCAGATTGGTAGCTTTCTCTTTAGTGTGCTGATCCTGTTTAAAGTAATTTCCTGTGGTTAATATGTGATAAGTCCTTTTTGTTTAGACAGGAAACTTATAATTATTTAAAGGGATAGTTCCACCAAAAATGAAAACTCTGGGTTGCACTTTATTTTACAGTTCTTGTAAGCACTTAGTGTACTTACCTAAGAAAGTACTGGTAATATAAGGTAACTACATGGGGTAGGTTCAGGGTTTGTACCTAGTTATTACCTAGTTATAGTAATTAATAAGTACATACATGAGGAACAGGAATAATATAAAGTGCTACCAAACTCTGTCATCATTTACTCACCATCAAGTTGTTTTTCCATATACTGTGGAAGCCAATGGGCACCAGCAGCTATTTGGTTACCCACATTCTTCAAAATATTTTGTTTTATCTTCTTTTATGAAATTCATACAGGCTTGGAACAACTTGAGGGTAAATGATGACAGAATTTTCAAATTGAAACTTGAACTTGAAACTTACCAGAATATTGTTGTATTTAGACATGTGAATGTAGACTGCAAGGCAGAGAAACAAACAAAAGGCAAATTGTTATGTACTTGTAGACTATTTTTAACTACAATGCAGTGGGTCTGTGATATTTTAGTATTTAGGAGTTTAGTTAGAGTTTAGTAGACATAGTCCATATTTACTCATAAATTACACCATTGGCTTATATTGCACCTAACAGCTTTCAAGAAAATGTGAAATTTCTGACGTAAGACAACAGGACACATAAGAAAGTTTCCAATGTTGTTACACAACAACATTTCACATTTCTTGACACATTTGTACACTTCTATGTTGTAATTTTTTGAGGTTAGTACTCAATCACTTCTTCTTCTTTTTTACATTTTTTATTTTTATTTTTACTTTAGTTCTAGCTCTGATTGAATATACTTAAACCAGTTAATCAAAAGAATGGTCTTTCAGTTTCCTTGCACAGGTCTAGAATGCAACTAAATGTGGATCCAAATGTTGGAATGAATGATTTTTCAGTATTTGTATATATGAATGAGTGCTTATCCTTACTGAGAACGCTGACAGCTGTTAACGCAGCAAACAGGAGGAAGCAGAGCAGCCCCAGAAACACTGTAGCTCGTCTATACGCTGGAGAGATGGGGGTGGTGGCTTCTTTTTCTGAATGAGAATAACATTAGTTTGTCCAATAGTGCGAACATATGATAGCACACGGCCACATTTAACAAATTAAGACCTAAAGATGTTCTGTTTTGTTAAGATTAAATGACAGGTATAGTTCTTTCTGTACCTTCAGTCAGAGAATCATGTGCTGGCAAAACTGATTTATTTAATGAACGCTCTGCAGCTGCACAGGAAAGAGGAAAAGGAAAAAATAGCAAGTAACTCTTAACTTATTTTAAAATTTGAAAGAAGTAAAATAATTTGTATGTCAGTCAGATTTGTTTAAAAAAATCCCCCAAATTAAACAAAAAAAGCTTAAAGATATCAATAATAGAATAGAATAGAATAGAATAGTCATGTTTTTTTTTTTTTTTTTTGTCTACCTGAGGTCTCAGGAGATGCCTGTGAAGTTGATTGCTTTCCTTTCACCTCAGCATACAATACAGACTCCTCTAACTGTTGCACTTTAACATTAATAAGAAAAACATTCATTCATTTATATTTTGATCATTAAAAAAATAATATTAAAAAAATAAAAATAAACTACTCGTACAATATTCCAAGCAAACTGAGTAAATTTTCTATTAACAACAACAACAACAAAAAAGTACCTGTACCTGTAGATTTGTCATTGTCAGATGGCTTGAAGAAGACTGTTGAATAGCACAGCTCGTCTTCCATACCTGCTCACCTTCACAATCCACAAACACTGCTGAGCAGATGGAAAACAACAGTATGATTAAATCCAGTCAGTTGAAATGTGCAGAGACGTTTGTGGCATTTAGAATTTGGTAATAAGAGAATTTGGTCAGAAAGAGGAACATGCTGCCTCATTTGCAACATTAATACTTTCTATCATATTCATTCACAAGGAGGCATTTGAAGTCTCATGCACTGTTAATTCTACATTTAGAGAAGCTTAACAACAGTCAAATAGAAAATTGCCAATTTTTATTGAAAGAGGAAATGATATCTGTTCTTTCCTGTCAGGTGTTAATTAAACTGTTACATGTCCTGTGGTTTGAGTTGTCAGAGGAAGTTTGAAGTGTTGTCCTGTAACTCACTGGGAAGAACATCTGATCATATGATTTTCATGGTATTCCGCATTTAGGTTGGCTGTTGTTTCTCTTTGTAACTCAATAATTAATTTAACAGAAAATATAAAGCACATAGCTGTGTAGTATAAAGCAATTTATTCAAATAATTTCAGGAGGGTTGACTCTCTAAAAGGATTTCTTCTGTCAGTAATTTTAGAGATTCCAAACATCTTTTGAGGTTCATCTCAAATAACTGATAAAAAAAAGAGATAATTGCTTTAAAAAACTATTGGCCAGATCATGTTGAGGCTTTGAAAATTAAATTTAAAGGTGTAATAGCGCACTAAATGCTAAATAATCTTTAGCTGCCTTGATAAGATTTATTTATTTATTTATTTATTTTTTAAATTCAATAGACTGCCTGTTACTTTGTAGATGAACAAAAGTATTTAAATTGTCATATGTTAGTTAAGTTTAATTATAGGTTGCCTTTTTTAAGTCAACTTTTTTTCTTTTTTACAGTGTATTAAAACAATTTTTGGTGATAAACTTATAAATGTGTAATAAAGTCATAAATAATGGCAGTAGGGCTCTACACAATAATGAGAGTAGTTACCTCCTCGCTATGGATAATTTTCACAGAAAGATCATTTTCATTCCGGCATTCATCCAAATGAATGCCGGAATGTCAGGAAACCATTCTTTCTAATGTATTGTCACTATCTTGCCACAAGAGGGGGCAGTAAATTCAAGTGACAAAATTTAGAGAACATCAAGAATTAAAGGGATTGTTCAGCCAAAAATGCAAATTCTGTCATTATTTACCTTCATGTTGTTCCAAACAGACAGTCTCCGTCATCATTCTTTTTTTACTATATAGAAAAAAAGATGCACTGAAAGTGAATGGTGACTGAGGATATCAGTTCCTAACATCCTGCCTAATATCTCCACACGAGAAAGAAATATTACAGGTTTGGAAGTAATCCAGCAGTGGTAGAGTTAACTCTCCAAATTACATCACTCTCACATTCTGTCCATCCACCCCTCCTCCTTAAATCCTTTGCCCTCCCCCTTCTCATTGTCTATGAAAAGGAGGGTCTTTCACTCCCCTGTCCATTCAGCGCTGGGCACTGGGACTGTGGTCCAGACCTCACCCTCAAGCCTGTCATTATAATCACTTAGCAGCCACAAAGACCTCCAGCCCTTCACAGCCACTGTGCACAGTTCTAGTGAGACTGAACACTTCTCACCACTTTGAGATGGAGCTTCTCGGTGCCCGACTGCCCTTCACCCAGTTTCAGGAGGAAAAGTACCAGATGCTGGAGCTGAACCAGCGTCTCGAATCGTACTTAGGCCGCGTGAAGCTTCTGGAGGAGGAAAACAAGCTTCTGCGAGAGGAGATCCACACTCTCAATAGCAGCAGGGAACCACCAGGCCAGCGCAAAACTCAAGAGGAGGCTCTCAGCCAAGCCAGGAGGATGCTGGAGGAGGTCTGGAGGAAGAAAGACCATGTGGAACTGGAAGTGGAGAACTTGATGGAGGATATAGAGGTGGTGAGTATTCAAAGGCAGAAGGTGAAGAATGTACAAGCTGAAGCACAGAGAAAACTCATGGAGAGCAGGAAGGAGCTGGAAGAGGAGCGTAGAGCTCAGATTTGGCTTAGGGAGAAGGTTGGCCAACTTGAGAAAGACCTCTTGCTACAGATGCAAGTCCACCAGGAGAACAGGGAAACCATGCAGGCCTCTCTGAAACAGACAAAGCAAGTCTTGATGGCCCCACAGCCCACTCAAACTACCAGCATCCCAGACCTGGGACAGGAGTACAGCCACAGAGCAGCTCAAGCCTGGCAGGAGGCAACCAGCAACTATCAGAGACTGGTTGGACGTCTGGAGGAAAGTCTGAACCAGGCCAAAGCCAACATGGCAAAGATTCATCAGGAGAAGAGAGAAAACCAGCATCAAGTCCAACATCTGGCAAAGGAGCTTGAGAGCACTAAGACTAAGAGGCTGATGTTGGAGAAAAATTTAGTGCAGCAGAGAGAAGAGCATAAACGGGAGCTTCAACATTTTCAGGTAAGAATTTAAACTTGTGGACTTTGTTGCTCAAACAGTTCAATTTCTGTCATCATTTACTCACCCTCATGTTGTTCCAACCTGTATCATTTTCTTTCTTCTGTGAAACACAAAATAAGATATTTTGAAGAATGTTTCATCTGTTTTTGTCCATATGATGGAAATCATTGGGGTCCAAAACAACATTGCACCTGCTTTCATTTCAGGGACATTTTTCAAAATATCTTCTTTTGTGTTCCACAGAAGACAGAAGGTCATACAGTTTTGGAACAGGACACAATTATTTAACTGGGTTCTTTATTTCTAATATTGTATTATAAATGGTGCAATTTTCCACATTCTCTTTACTTTAATATATAATTTTGAAGAAAACATGTTTCATATCTTTGCACAGGCTCAAGAAGATGCTCTGGAGTTGGAGAAAGACAGCCTGGGGCAGCAGATAGACAGCCTGATGGTGGACAGACAAAACCTGCTGCAGGTCAAGATGTCTCTTGGACTGGAGGTGGCCACATACAGGTACCTGTGCTCAGCATCATTACCAACACCAGCAAAATATAACCTCCCTTTATTATAATATTCAGAACCATCTTTATATGAAGTAAAATATACATGTAGCTCTCTCCGTTTCCTCCCTAATGGGATTCCCCTGCACTGTGGGATTTGTAGTTTATGGAGGCCTAACTAATATTATCATGCATCAGTGGTTCTAAAAAGCATTTCAGGCACCCTGAGAGGGGTAACTTTAGATCAGTCAATCAGAATGGACCCTCTCCATTTCCCACCCAGCACTGACCCTGATCCATCTGCTTGGAGGAGGGGCAGCGAAACAGGGGGGTGGGCAATTCATTCAATAACATCCTTCAGATCTGACCGATTTATGTGTGTTGAGGGCAGAGCATTTTAGCTGTTGCTCATTTCATGGTCCTCCATATCATGATGGTGCATTGCATTACATGCACAGATACTTAAGAAGGGAGAGGAAAGGGAATGTGTATATCAGATTTTAATTTTACATTATTACAATATGATGTGCATATCTTTCATAAGATTTTAATGAAACATTTTCTTTAGGTTTTTTTTTTGTTTTGTTTTTTGTTTTTGAATACATTTTTATGTAATAATAAATACAAGATCTACATTTGTTGTAAAAAAAATAATAATTGTGTATTGTTTTTGTTAACTACAATACATGCATTTGGCAGGATATCTGTTACACTAACAGTGTGTGTGTGTGTGTACGTTTGTAAATTCCAACCCTTGCAGTTGTTCAATGCTGTATGCAGGAGGTAAATGAATCGACACCAGAATGAATCCAGCAGATGGGCTGACAATGACAAATCTGACATGCTATTTGCATAACAACAGAACTAAGCACAGGACTGCAGCTCAAGAATCTGACTCCATCTCATTTAACCCACCCCTCACATTAAAGAAAGTACTGTGATGCTGACAGATGTTCTGTTGCTTCTTTCCAGAGCTTTGCTGGACAGCGAGGGCCTGAGAATTGACAGACCAACAAAAAACACCAGCTCTGCTTTCTTTTTAGGTAACATTCTTCTTTTTTTAAAAAATTTATTTCCTGATTATTTTTTATAGAGGGTATTGTTTGGGGTTTTTTTTTCAGAAAAAACGTTGATAATACAAAATATTTGTTTTTTAATAAATATGAAAAATAATAATCAGTTACACTATACTACAGCAAACAAAACTGAGCCTATACAAATTTTGGTTACACTTTATTTAAGGTGTCCTTGTTACAGTGTAATTATACATTTAAGAACTGAGTAATATTAATTAACTACATGTACTTATTATATGGTTAGGGTTGGGATTAGGATTTGGTTTAGGGTTATTTGCATGTAATTATGCATAATTTATTGTTATTATAATAGTAAGTACATGCAACGTGTAGCAAGGACACCTTAAAATCAAGTGTTACCCAATTTTTCATCTGAACACAGATTTTGTTTCCCTACATACTGCTGTGCCCTGTGCTTGTTAAATGATTAGTACTTTGTGACAATGTGTGCTTATTGCATGGTGAGGTATCTGTCTAAGCCTGTAAAACTAGCTTCCTATGCTAGTCCCATAGGTCACTGTAGCAGATGGCTCCACTTTCCAGTAATGCAGGCCTGGAAAAGCATAATGAAGATCAATACATCTCCATTACAGCTCACTCACAGTTCACGACTAGTGTGTATTTTGATAACTCCCCTGGGAGGCAGATCAAGGGTCTGTCTGTTTCATACAATCTCCATCTATCTCTTCAGCCTGGGGCTTTATCCGTTCTAGTAAACCACATTTGTTCCAAATAGCATCATAGTTATCAGGGCATGGGACATCAGCCACTCTGCTGTTTTTCAGCTATAAACGAACTTCCTCATATTTTGATGCATTATGAGCCGGTTCTTTTTATTTAAGTGAATTAAAAACTTACAGCACAACCAGTGTAGTCAGAAATCCCAAAAACTCTGAAGAGTCGATTCTTTTGAGTGAATCAAACATGTGCATCATACAACTAACTGTGAGACAAATAAATCTAGCTACATTTGAGGAACTGAAATAGTTAGACTTTTTATGATCCCCATCTCTACATATTTTCACCCCCTCTTTTAGATACCCATAATGCATAAGATGCAACATAATTATTTAAAACACTAAAAGTATTTGGGATTCAGAAAAAAGATCTGATGATCTGTTAAAGGTAGATTTGATCAAATAGGTCCCTGTCTGTGTGACAAAGCCTGCCTCACCATCTTCTTGTTTCTTGTTACAGATGTGCTCTCAAAGCCCACTGGGACCCACCCAGCCTCACAGACCACTGCTGCTTCCTGCCATGTCAGCAATACTGTGTCTACAAGTCACAGATCAATCACCTCCTCTCGTACTCTGCTGACCAGTGCGACTCCATCATGGACCCCGACTCGAGGGACTCCACAAAGAACACCAACCAGAGCCTCAGTGATGGAAAAGACAGAGGTTCATATCTCAGAGGAGACTGAGAAAGCTGCTGAGGAGTCTGTGGATCATTTGCAGCAAGACAAAGTCCATGAAGACATGGTCCTCACAACAACTCTCCCCAAAACAGCTGCAGAACCAGAACCACAGCTCGAATCAGAAGATACTGAGATTCAAGAGGAGGATGAACCAAAACAGTTCCAGACAGCTCCAATGGTTGAATCTAAAACTGATGCATCTGCATTGATAAGTGTGTCAGCTGACCAACCAAGTAACTTGTCCCAAACTCCAGAGACAGAAAGCTGGGGTGGTCCATTCACAGATCCTGCAGGAGTTTCAGAAGAAGGGAAGGATGAGGACACTGAAGTGTCTGTTGAAATGGCTCGGATCTCACATGCACCTAAGGTTGCTTGGGAAGAAAATAAAACCGTAGCAGAGGACGAAAAAGATGACGCCTCTGAGATGGATGTAAGATCAGAGAACATCAGTGAAAGCCACACAGATGCATATGGAGATGCAGAGAATGATAATGATACATTAAATGCTAGCCATATCAGTGCAAACACCAGTATACTGGGTTCATCGTTCCTTGAGCAAGGAACTTTAGATTTGGTGGGTGATTTTGGCTATTATGAAGATTTAATGAAGGTAGATGAACAGGACAATGCAAGCAATATTAGTGAGGAGGTAACAGAGCAAATTAACAGTGAAACTGAGGCAGCGATTGATTCAATCAATGAGTGGGACATACAGGAAGAAATTGAACCAGAGAATGAGATGAAAGTGATGAGCCCTGACTCTGAGGTGGAAGAAGAGGATGAAATGAACATTGACGCTGACACGAAGGGTAAAACAGAAGATGAAAATGTGACTGAAAGAGAAGAAGAAGAGATAGAAGTGATTAAGAGTGACATTTCTGTGCAGGATGAAGGTGTAGATCATCAGGATAGTTTAGAGAAGACCGTACCACCAACTGAACCCCATTCAGATCAGACAGTAAATGAAGAAGATCCTGAGGAATCTGAGGGAGAAGAGGAGAACCAAGGTGAAGACGATGACTCCCCAAAAATATCACCCTCATGGAGAACCGATCCTGGTGAGTGTGACAGCTACAGTCAGGAGAACACGCTAGCAGACACTCGGCCCTTGTTTCGTTATAAGAGTGATGAGGAAACAAACGGGAACGTACAAGCCTCGCACCTCATCGGTGAAACCAATGAAAGTGAGGATGAGAAAGAAAGAATGGAAAGAGGCCACTGGAATGAGAGTGCCTCCAAACACTTCAACACCATGGAGAATCTCACAGAAGAACGAGACATGGAGGTTATTGGAGAGATGATGACAGAAGATGTTGTTTCTGATGATAGGGCGTGCATGATGCTTCAAAGTGATTCTGAAGTCCATGAAAGTTTGGACATGGTGGAGAAAGAAAGTGCAAGAATTGAGCTCAAGGGAAACCTGGAAGAAGCTAGTAGTGATGTTATGACAGAGATGAGAAAAGATGAAGATCATGATGATTATGAGCAAAATGAGCAACCACAACTGAATGAAAATGAGCATATACACACCGAACAGCCTGAGGATGAAACAGTCCAGTCATATGAAAGTCAAGAACATGTCGACATCGACCATCCAGTCTCATTCCCTGAAACATCCCAGCAGCTTAGAAGTTCCTTTGAAACTCCATCAACTCTGACCATGTTCCAAGATACAGCTGCAACTAAAGAACCAGAAGATCTTCTGGAAGTTTCCATGCACACCAACATGGATCTCACAGACAATCGCTCTTTGGAGAGTGAAATAAACAGTCAGCCAGACAACATGACATCAGACATTCCCAACTCAGACCAGGAAGAGGGCAATAGCTCAGAAGATGAGTCTCCAAATGCCAGCCAGTGCTTTCAGAACACAAGCCTTTTAGCAGCGGCTGCTCTTAATGAGCAGCCATTAACCTTTACTAATGGAGTCTCCAAGGCTGATTCTGTGTCTGACATCAACAGTTTGCCTGAAGAAGTGCTCAGTAAAGAGAAGAACACTGAAGAACCTAAAGCCCCTCAGACTGATGACTGGGAGAATTCTAACATCTGGGGCAAAAGCATGAATGCTCCAGATGCAGCTGAGATCACTCACACATCAAGTATGGATGAAAACACAGGCGTTTTCCCAGTAAATGAGACTCAGAATTTAGAAAATCCAAATGAAACGCTGAGTTTACCGGAAAACATTTTTGGAAAATTTGAAGAACATCTTGAAAGGACAGTGAAGAGCTTTTCAGAACAAGAACTGACTGTGATGGACTTTGAGAGCAACAATTCAGGACAGGAGGAGGAATTTCAGTCAAAGGAAAAGAAAAGTGAGATTCATAGCTTTTTTAGCACTAGTGTGAAGGAGGATTTCTGGAGTGAGGGAAAAATGGAGATGGCAGCTACTTATGACCCTGCCAAGACTGAAGACTTAAACCAGGCCATGGTCTTTGGAGAGGAGTGGAGAGATATGGAGGGAATGCCAACAGCATTTGGAAGTCCTAAAGAAAAGAGGGACATCCTCAAAGGCCAGGATGAGAGGCATAAAGATGAACAGCCAACGCAAGGCAAGATGGTCCTATCTGATGACTCTGTTGATGAGGCGGATTCCTGGTCCTCTGGTGATGAGTAACAGCTTAGTCCAAAGACGTTTTAGACCATTTAAGACTAAACCAAAAACATAAAATGTAGTGATGTCATTTAAATAGATGGACAGCTATATTACTGAGCCAAAAGGAAAATTCATGGTGGAAGACAACAAAAACACCTTGATACATTCACAGAAATTAAACTAGACAAGATTGCTCAGCACAGTGTGTAATTGTACAATGTGATCTCTGTAATGTGAGTTAACAGCCTGGCATAATGTGCCAGCTGTCGTCTCGGGATAAGAAAGCATGTACTCCACGACAGCCACAGGCAGAAAGGATTCTTAAAGATTTATTACGAAGCTTTTCTTCATGCTTGTTGTTTCTGTACTAATTAGACCAGCTTTTCAATGACCTTCATCTGTCAGTGTTAAAAATAAAATACTTTTGTGTATTTGCACTGACGTATGTTACAATGGAAAAACAATATGGATTAAAATTTTACAATTCTGAAAAAAGGAAAAGGTTAATAAAAAGTAAAATAGCAAATAAGTTGAATTGGTGTTTTCTTTTATTATTATTTTTAATTGTACAATTTTGACCAATAATTCTATGAACACAACATTTTTTCCTATTTTTAGATGTTCCGTAGACATTTAACACTCTTTGTATTTTAAACATAAGTTTAAAGATAGATTTAAAGTTCTAGGTTTTAATTATTAAAGTTGTAAGTTTTATTCCTCCAACCATTTCAGTTTCAGTGAATCAGAACTCCAGTTGAACAGGGTACATTCTCTTACTGTGACAGCAAATCACACTGGGATTTGGAGCCGAGTGCTGGTAACCACACAATACTGGTCTAAGAGAAAGAGGCCACACTAGAAGAATGAAAGAATAAGGAACAGTGAATAATAGATGACGTCACCTCCTCATTTCCCTCTGTATGCACACTGGCTCTCTGGTGCCGCTGATTGGGGGTGTAATGGGACAACGGCAGCTATATTGGATGAACACATCAGCACTTTAACCAACACCACTTTAACCAGAACACATAGTCAGATAGAAACTAACACCACTTTAACCAGAGCATGTAGTCAGATAGAAACTGGTGGCATAAATTAAAATTAAAATAAAATAAAATAAAATAAAATAAAATAAAATAAAATAAAATAAAATAAAATAAAATAAAATAAAATAAAATAAAATATAAAATAAAATAAAATAAAATAAAATAAATAAAATAAAAGCTCTTACTCTTTGAAAGGTTAAACCTTCTATTCTTAGTCCAATCAAACAGCTAGTCAGATGACCCACAAATACAAGCAGGATTTACAGGGTCTTTTGAGAGCTAAAACAAAAGTGAGTCAGGGCAGCAGCTGGGAGGTCAGATGCTTCAACACCTGTTTCATGTGGAAGAGGACGCCACACAATCACCCCTGATGCAACAGCGTGCAACTCCATAACCAGCTTATTGAAGTGAAGATCTGATCCTGTTGAAATGACAGAGGTTGTTATTTAAATCTGATCTTGATGGCATTCACAAGTGTGAATGCAAGAGCTATTCGAGTGGAATGACCACAGAATCCCGAGACCACGGCACTACAAATAAATCTCAATAAGCTTGAAATGTGTTCAGAGGCTGAGTGACATTCAGCTCTCTCTGCTTCCTTTACCATCTGTCTGTTATTGATTGCTATTGATTATCAATGTCAGATAGTGAGTGACGGAGTGTTTTAAAGATTAGACAAGACCCCACATTCATCATCATTCGTTTAGCTTCCACATTCTAATGCAAATGCGTGACAAATCATTATTAATACTTGTTCGTGCTGTTGTATCCTCTACCAAACATTATGTCCCTTCCTGGAGAATGACGTCATTAATGAACTTTGGTTAGTTCAAGGAATATTACAAAACAGGATGTAAAGTAACAAGTGAAATTGAGTACACAGGAAAACCTATATGAAATGATTACCAGTTATTAGGAAAAGAAAAAAAATGGAAATGTTCTTAATAAACTGCTATTTTTAATGTTGCAAGTAAAACACTGAAATAAATTTGCTAAAGAAACCATTTTCAAAAATCAGTAAATTTTACTAGAAACTAGTAATTACACTGAGTAAAACTTTAAATTTTGAAGAAGAAAGACTGAAATGGTATTTTTGGTAACACTTTAGCATAGAGACCAATTCTTACTATTAACTAGTTGCTTATTAGCATGCCTATTATTAGGATATTGGCTGTTATAAAGCATATATTCTGCATGACCCTATTCTATATCCCTATCCCTACCCAATACCTAAACTTAACTACCTTACTAACTATTAATAAGCAGCAAATTAGGAGTTTATTGTGGCAAAAGTCATAGTTAATTGGTGGTTAATAGTGAGAATTGAACCTTAAAATAAAGTGTGACCGTAGAGCAGGCAAAATGATTAAAAATTGTGATGTTGCAAAAAAACAAACCTTAATAATGTAATTGTAATGTGTCAAAATTGTGTTTAATATTTTTTATCCATATAATAAATGTATAAAGACAAATGAATGCCCCCTATAAACATACAATTTAAAAAAAAAAATGTAAAAATACATTAAAAAAACAAGTAGAAATGAAACAATAAGCTGGTAATATTTTTTTTTTATATTTAAATCTAGAAAACATACACCAGATTGAAATTTAACCCACTGCCTGAGGGAAGAGAATACCAGCTGATTATAATGACAAAGATATTGATCAAACATCTGAGGAATGATTTTGGATATTTTACAATGACATCTCATTGCATTGATAGATTTCATATTGATTTGCCAAGCTGTGCTATATGATTCCAAATATGTCTCTTTGGTGACTAATTCTAATTGGGTCTGTTTAAGCAATGTGCTTTTGTTTGCTTGTTTCATACTCTCGGTCCTCAGACAAAACAGCAGCCCGCTGGATCAATCAATCAATCTTACCACAACTGTTAGAGAAATAATACAATGAAACTATTTTAGAGCATAATTACTCTCATAAATTGACATTTACATTGTTATGGATGACGGGGTGTTGTGTAGGATGAAATGGTTCATGTGTCCGAGTGCATTAGGAAAAATAGGTTGATTTTGTCATCCAATAAGTAGGGACCTGTTACAAACAGAAGCTCAATGGTTGCACCAGATGCCACAACTGACAAACTCAGCTGACGCTGTGCTCAGATGAACAGAATGTCATTGAGGAATGGTCTGAATTCAATACCCGCTCCTCCAAAAGACACATGCACAAGACACACTCACACTTAAGGTCAAGTCATTGTGCCTGAATCACCATGATCTGTTGATGAACTATTTGTGGCTTTTATTTCCAACAACAAACGCAGTGTCTCTATAAGGGCAAATACATTCTTACATAATTAGATCACACCCAGAGTTTTATCTCAAAGCTGTATTTCTATCTAAATTTGGGTTGAAATGAACCTGGAGACCTGGATCTTCTTTGAACAAGCATGTGTGTATACTATAGAAGATAATATAAAACTGATTCAGTGAAGGGGGAAAAATGATTTAAAATGTAGAATTTTAGCAGCAGTGTTGATGTGAAGTGAAAGGCTGACATCTAGTTGCGAGATATGAAAACGCAACAGCAGTTTCAATGACAAGATACTATTACAAAAGAAAAGGCCTTAACTGCCCTCTAGAGTGTGTGGAAAGTATATAAATGACATTTATAATGTTGCAGAAAAATTCAACTTTAAATAATTTCTTAGAAGTTTGTATTCATTAAAGAATCATGAGCAAAATGTTTAAATATTAAGCAGCTCAACTGTTGTCAACTTGTGAAGACTGGAGTAATTGCTGATGAAAATTCAGGAAGAAATTACATTTTGCAAAATATTAAAATTAAAAATTTGTTTCAAAATTGTAACAATATTTCACAATATTACTGTTTTTACTGTATTTTTGATCAGTTAAATGTAGCCTTGGTGAGCATAAGAGACGTCTTAAAAACATTTAAATAATCTTACCAAAGTCAAACTTTATTTACTTTTAGTATTTTATAAGGTTTTTTATTGTTTGAAAGACATCTCTGCTTGCTTTCTTGCTACTTTATGATTAAAATGATTACTTGTTTTTTTTTCCACATTTGCAAGTCACTTTAGACAATAATATGTAAATATAAATGTAATGAGTGAACAGACAAGAAGACAAACCACAGAGAAACTTGTAAAAGACAGACACACTTCTGTGTAGGTCAACTTGTCTATTTAATATATAAAATACAATAAAACATACGCAAAAGGGGAGGGTCATAAAGGACAATGGATACTTTGGTACAATAACAAACACTCTTTTGTAAAAGCAGTATAGAATTTGTAATAACATATCAGTGCATACTTTGTTTATGAAAATATACACAAATTGTATATCATTCTCCGAAAACAACAGAATTTTTTTTATTTTTTGTCTTTTTTATTTTTTACAACAAAACTCAAAGCAGACTAGCCGAACACAATATATTAGCTATAATTTTTCTTTTTTAAACTTTTTTTCTTCAATTTCTATTCTAGTTTTGTGTTGTATATTCTTATCGAAATTACATTTCAGTTTATTTATAATATGACTCATTCTTTGCTTGTCTGACGCCCATGCATTGTGTCTGATCAGAATAAATTAAATGTGGATGTCCCACCTTAACTATGTGTAGATACTATTGTACAATTGACTAAAAATTGCAGCATTGAACTGGTCACTCTATCGAACCTGTTTTTTCGCTTCCCTCAATTAGCAACAAGTACTAATATTACTACAACGGTTTTGTTTTACTTAATAAATCGTGCAATATTAGTAACACCCCTTTGAAGAAAAAAAAAAAAAAAAACAAGAAAAAACCGGCAAAAAATTAAAACGAAAATATATTTATATAATATTCATATATAATAAAACAAAATAAAATTGAAATAGGATGCCTAACCTACACAAAAAAAAAGAAAAAAGAAAAAAAAACAGATGCAGAAAATAAAAACCGTCTCTCAAAATTTATCATTATTATTACCATCTGTGATGATAACCATAATGGTAACGATAATCATCATAACAATTAGAATAAAAACAGACACTAAAACTGTCACCAGCACAAATTAACACGAGAAAAAGTATGTGAGAATCTCTAGACATCATACAAAGGGAATACGGGGGCCAAAGTGAACTATTCACCAGACGATTGTCTTTTCTTTGATTACTCAGATTCTTAATCTTATCACGAGGTCCTTGCGAGAGCTTTTCGAATGATGTCTTAGCCTTAAAATCAACCCAGCCAGCGCTTCGAGGCATCGGACCATCTCAGGCGCATCGCTTTACAGTCTCCAGCCTTCTCATCTTATAAACGTACATAGAAATCACTGCATTTGTTCAAAGCTCAGGACACAACAGTCTTTAAGTCAACAGGTGCGCTGCAGAGGCCTCGCTCTGCTGTGATTTCAGTTCTAGAAAACATCCGCCCAGTAGCTCTAGAACCTCAGTCGATGGGATACGAACGCAGGTCTGTGATGAGTCCCAACAAACGCTTACTCTCCCGGTACTGCATCCATCATGTGTGTGTGTGTGTGTGTGCGTGTGTGCGTGCGTGTGTGTGTGTGGAATCTGGTTTAACAAAAGGTGGGTCACCTGTTGAGGTGAAATGAAATGGCTTCTGTCTTCCTCTGTGAGTGAAGGAGTGGGAAAAAAGGAGAGAAAGAGAAGATACGAGAGGATGAAGGGAGAGGTAGTGAAGCCGATGACGGACAGGTGAGTCTCACCTTGAATATAAATATACTAACACTTAAAACTCATCTTTTTAGAAGGGAATATGCGATATTTGAAATAATTTTGAACCCCATTTCCCTTTAGCAGTATCTTCTAACTGTTGTAATTTTTCAAAATCGTCACAGAAACATCCTTCATCTTTGTCACTTAGAGAATACACTAATGCACAGAAAATGATTTGTGTACATATTGTCACATCTGCAACACGTGTAAAGCCTAATCTAGATTTCAATACAACATTCTTTTTTCTTTGTTGTCTTTTTTTTTCTTTTTTACAAAACGTGACATATTTCTTCTATTATTGTTTACGTTTAAACGTGAAGTGCAATAAGCCATGATCTCACAAAAAAATAATAAACGAAACATCCTTCCCTGAATGCTTTAAACGTCTTATACGTGAAAGGAGGCTTTATTCCCTTCAAAGCTGTCAGGGAAATCGCTGTTCCTGTTAGAGGGATAAAAATGATGGGTAATCAGTCAAAGTGGACTGATTGTGTAAATGGTAATGCGAGGAAGCATAAATTCCTCACGTGTGTGTCTGAAGGTGTGCGAGGGGACGAGGGGGAAAGATTTTAAAGTGCGTGCCATCAGGATAAAAACGACAGAAAAGAGTCACGCTTAAAAACAGTCAAATTCTCCTTCATCTGCCTCTCCACCTTGCTAACTTACAACACGGTACAGTTTATTTACAGGTAGAGGTTGACAGAGACGGTTCCACTGAGATTACAGCGCTGTTTCAGAAAGACCCAGCAGAATATATGTGAACATACATCGCTATGTACAATCTCAACGCTTCTCGCACACACACACAGCGCTACACGACCTCTTTCTTAGCTAAAATGAGCTAGCTGAGATGTGTTTGCCACCAACTCTTTCTCTATACACCTGTTCTGAAACACTGAGAAATTTTGTATATACATGATCTCAAAACTCGCTATCCTGAGTTAAACTACTCAGATTTTTTTTTTGACCGCTTTTGACTTATTCCCAGAATCTTACAAACAATAATTAAGCATACTCGTCCCATAAAGTTAACTAATTAATCTCTGAATTACACAGCCAGACGAAAACAATAAATATAGCATAATGTGGCAGACCGCTGCTCACAGTCACACACTGCAGGCTGATATGTTTCCTGCACGCCTGGATCTCATTAGTACAGATAGATCTACGTTTCCATCAACGACACCACATTTACGATCCACGCGTACGTGGAAAACTGAGGACGCAGAGTGGCGTTTGTGCTTCGAGCTCCGCCGATAGACACACGCATACAAGTGTGCAAGCGAGGGGACTGGTGCAAGATTACGATACCACGAAAGATGGAAAACGAACATGATCGAGTGGAGCTTTTTGGCTGAATTGTGTTATCGATCGAATGAATGAGCACCTCCGTCTCACAGCTGACACACGCACGCACACTATGCGTAGTTTCTGCACAGTTAGAAAAACAAAGATAAAGATCCTACTTTAAAGTTGTTACAAAAGGAACGGGGGCGATTCTAAAGGCAGCTGCTCAAGCAGATAGACAAAAAAAAAACATAAGAGGAAAGAGGAAAAGCAAGAGAGAATCCAGAAGATAAATGGCAAATGCAACCATTCATACAAAAACAAAACAAAAGAGAAATCAATACAAAAAGAGATTGACAGGCTTGTCTATGCAACATAAGCTGTTTGGACAGAGCGGTGCCGCTGAACTCTGATCGGGTCGACAGTAAGGCCTGTAAAGGTTGATCTGAGATCCAGACAGCCTCTCTGAGCAGGGGCTGGGATATCAGAGATGTGACCAAAAGCCCTTCCGGCTCGGTACATCTCCTCAGTCTCGTATACGTGAACATGTTTACACCTGGATTGGCAACTGTGTGTGTGAGGATCTAGTGCGTGTGTCATATATGCATATTTTATATAAATACTTACACACCAGTAAATATGAGTGTGTCTGAAAGTGAGAGAGACAGGAAGAGAGAGACAGGCGCATGCATGTGTCTAAGTGCAGACTGAGATTGGCTGCTGAAAGCAGGTGCCACTAGGGGTGTGTTTATGTCGGTGTGTGTGTGTATGTGTGGGTGAGAGAGCAGCTCTCTCGTTCTCTCCTTCAGCGTTTATGTGACCCAGGTGTCCAGTCTCATGCGTTTCACGTTGGCTGACTCCTGCTGCTCTGCTTGGGCCTGCTGCTCTCCGGAAGCTCGGAGGAGACCCAGGCTGGCGGAGTTGAAATCGGGAGGGCGCGGCTGCCCTCCGTCGTCTCGGTCGCTTCCTTCGTAAGAGCTGCCGTTACTGCTGATGCTGTCGACCGGAGAGCGGCCGGTGGGCTCCAAACGCAGCGTCGCTGGATAGTGGGTCACAGTTAGGCCTGATATGCCACCCGCTGCCCCTGCGGTGGAACTAGGGGTGCTGCGATCCCGGTTAGGAGACACTGGCTCGGATTTGATGCTGACGTTGGGGTTAGTGTTAACCGTCAGTGTAGCTCCGTGAGGGATCGTTCCCACGGGCCTATGGTAGAATGAGAAAGAAGAATAATTAACATCATGGATATCACTATTAATAAGATGACACCTGATGCATTACAATAACAATTTGACAAACATACAGCAACGTTACCCACTTTACCATTTAGCTTTACCATGTGTTGCACAACCTCTGAACAGCCACATTTCAGTGTACAAAAAATAATAGTACAACAAAGCAGCTATAAAATGCACAGAAGACGGACAAATAATCTCTGTCATTTAACTCCTGTTAGCCATGCAGTCACAACTTGGTCAGCGTCCTTTCATACAACACAACATGCCACATACCCTTAACTGCAGTGAGTGTTTGTTTGTGTGTCAGTGTTATTAGACAGCAGCCTAACACACAGTATTTAGTGTATTATTTATGTTAGGATTAGACAAAACTATTCCAGGGGGTTTCTGGAAAGAAAGGGAAGGAAAAAGGAAGGCGAGGGAAGGAGAAATTGGAGAAGAGAAAAGAAAAGAAAAGAAAAGAAAAGAAAAAAAAAACAGGCATGGAAAGAAAAAAATGGAAATTGAAACTAACAGAAGAACAGAATAAATGGTAAAAGAAAAAAATGAAAAGTAAAAAAGGAAAGGGAAGAGAAAAGGAAGGAATATTGAAAAAGAAAACGGAAAAGGAGAGAATAGGAAGTGGAAGAGGAAAGGAAATGTAAGGAGAAGGAAAAGGAAAAGGAGAAGAAATCAAAAAGAAAATGGAAAAGGAACAGGGGTTTGAAGATGAAAAGAGAGTAAAAGAACAAAGAAAAGGAATAGGAAAATAGAAAATGAAATGAAAGAAGAGAAGTGGAGAAGAGAAAAGGAAAGAGAAAAAGGGAAACAACAGGAAAAAGGAACAGAGCTTTTAAAAGATGAAAAAGGAATATGGAAGAGGAAAGAAAATTAAAGAAAAAAGGGAAAGGATATAGCAGAGGACATAAAAAGAAAAATGGAAAATGAAACAAAAAGAAAAAGAACAGGAAGACAACAAAGGAAAAAAAATAAATGAAAGAATATGAGTGAACTAAAGGAAAGAGAGATAAGACAGCAAGAGGGTGAGTGGGTAGTGAAACATGGAGAGAGTTTGGTCTTGTGGGCCTGGACAGGCTGATTGATGATGGTGCAGGTGCTGTTTCAGTATGTTCTAATGCAAAACAGAAAGAAAGGCCAACTCAGCAAATCACTGACAAAGACAAAGCCCAGCTTCCTACAGCCAAGCAGCCAGAGACTGATAGAGAGAGAAAACCAAAGACAGAGCGGGAGAGTTAGCGCCATTAGCGCATAGAAAACGGCCACAAGACAGACAACAAACAGAGACGGACGGAGAGAGGAAAAGCCAGATACAGTACCAGCTGATCCCATCCTCCCTGCCCAAGAGTAAGCTGCCCTGAGAGGTCACACTGCAGAGAGAGAGACAGGCGAAACCCACTCTAGCATCTATAAGAATCAACGTCATGTCACAAACACACATGTACATCACAGCATTTAGTCATCTACAACAGCTGAGGACAGACAGATTTCTACACACAATTAACATGGACTGCTCAGCAGGAGAAAGAAACCCAACTGATTGCTTACTTCCAAAAACAGAAATACATATCCCACCCTCATGCAAAGCAGAAAGAGTGAGTCTTCAGCCCAGTCTGGTCAGAAAAAGGCCTGGCCGCCGAGGTCATGGCGCTCAGAGAAGGACGGTGCAAGGGAAACTGATTTGATGACATGAGAACAGAAGACAGGGTGGTGGAGCGGCGGGGAGCTCTCATAACTCCATTAGCATTTATATTAGAAGGAACAGGGAGTCAGGGCCACAGTAGGATGTAATGACAGGTTCCTCAGGCATAACGAGAGAGAAATTCATTTGGAATCCACTGTATATTTGCTGAGAACGCAGCAGCTGCTGCCAGGAGAGTGGGAAGTTCTGATGAAGTGGTGTAAGGTTACTGCATTACTGATCAATGAAATCAGCTCATGGCTGTACCGAAGACGCGAAAATACTGTCTCAGTCCTGCTAAACCTAATATCCACAGCGTATTTGGAATAATACTTTCTTCTTTGAACTGAGAGAGGAGAGGCCACATAATATGGGTTGATATTAAAACTACTCTTACGCCCCCTTGAGGTCAGTGACAGAAATTCACAGAAATTTACAGTTGAATTCACAGAAAAATGCAAGTTGACTTATAGAGGGAAAAGGCAGGGCAAAACAAAATATTTTCATTATATGATAAGAATGATAACATTATATAATATATAATAAGGAAACAGCTAGTTACAGAAAAGCTACATAGGCTAACCGAGACTTGTCATTGCACTTGCATATTATTGCTCTTTTGTTTGTTTTGATTACTTCTATTGTCCTCTTTTGTAAGTCGCTTTGGACAACAGCATCTGCTAAATGATTAAATGTAAATGCAAATGTACATTGACCTTGGTTACAGCTGCTCACTTAGACAAGCTTTAGAGAACGTCCCATAAGAATGAATTGTGCAGTGAAATGTTCATTGCTTGTACTATAACCTAAATCAACACTTAAATTAATTAACAATAAGCTATGTATTCATGTTCATTTGGAAATTAATCACATTTAATTTAATGCACTACCCGCCATTTCTTTGTAACTGTGTGAAATTTATTAGCAATTTTTGGGTAAAACTTGCAACTATTTATTTGATTTTATTTATTTATTTATTTTTTTGTAGTAATATGGTGAAATGCAGCATCTGATAATGTAGAAATGGCAAAATATTCAATGCAGGGCTTAGTGAAGGATCAATTGCTTATGAAAATCTCAATAGTAAAACCACAAATCAAATTATATTAAATACATTAAATTCAGGTTCTTCAGCAGACACTTTCTTACCAAAGTGACTGCAAATAATGTGCACATATCATATTAAATGGCAGCTACTAGCAGAGACTAAAGCATTAATGTGTGAAATTTTTAAAGGGATAGTTCACCCAAAAATGAAAATTCTGCCAATAATTACTCACCCTCATGTCGTTCCAAACTCGCAAGACCTTTGTTCATCTTTGGAACACAAATTAAGATATTTTTGATGAAATCTGAGAGCTTTCTGACTGTCCACAGACAGCAAGGGAACTACCATGTTCAAGGCCCAGAAAGGTAGTAGAGACATCATTAAAATCATCCATGTGGTGACATCAGTGGTTCAACCTTAATTTTATGAAGCTGCGAGAATACTTTTTGTGCGCAAAGAAAACAAAAATAACGACTTCATTCAACAACTTCTCTTCCATGTCTTCGATGCACGTTCACAACAGTACCCCGCGTGGTACGAAACGAGGCAGTTGTGTTGCTGTCTACGCAGGGTCAGAAAGCTCTCGGATTTCATCAAAAATATCTTAATTTGTGTTACAAAGATGAACGAAAATCTTACGGGTTTGAAACAACATGAGTGTGAGTAATTAATGACAGATTTTTCATTTTGGGTGAACTACCCATTTAACTATACTCCAAATAGTGTACATATAACGTTCATTATTTAGCATTTCTGTCGATCAAATGAAAATCATACAGAAGTTGCAGATAAACTTTTTACGCCTCAACCTGCTGCTGTGCTGAACAGCCTGGTTTATATAATGTGTGGTGCTTGAGGTGATTCAGAGCAGGATATGCTGGCGTGATGAACGTGTGGCCATGCGGCAAGTTACAAACGGACGGACGAATGAACCCCAGAGAGTCCTGACCCACTTGGGAGGACATGATGGAGATGTCTGTCCTACTTTCCAACACTAATCTCTACCTGCTCAGTTATCAGGACATTAAGAGCTACGTTTATTAGAAAAGCACTGAACGCTTATGTAAATCTGTTTATGTCAAGCACAGGACACTGGACAGCAAACAATGAACAAGGAAAAATATAAAAAGACACATAAAATGCTAAATTTGGATTCAACGAAGAGAGACTCTGAAGATGAGATGGTCATCAGCGAGACGACAAAAACGCGAACATTCTTCAGCACGGTCCGAGACGGTAACCATGACAACAAGGCCATGGAAGGTGACAGACAGGACAGCGGCGTGTAATAGGCTGACAAACTGCACCCACAGAATATGACTTGCTGACACAGAGAGCCCACGGTTTGACTGGCTGACACAGAGCGCCCATAGGGCCACATTCACCTGAGATTAGCAGCCAGACCAGAGATGCAGTGAGCCATCTCTCCGTTCTGTTTGTCTGAGCCCCACATGCTGTAAACAAATGAGAGAGAGCACACACACACACGGCAGGTTAGACCTGCTCCAGAAATCAGCAAATCCGTACTCAGCATTAACAGAAGTGCCCCCTCCCTCGAAGCGAACAGTCACGCTAATGAGAGCGTAGCACAGCACTAACCCCGCTGTTAGCAGGCATTAAAGCCAGACTAGAACACCTCCATGTTCGCCCCCCATGGGGAGCAATGGGGAGGAGAGAACCAGGAAGAAAAAGAGAAAAACGTCTGTGTGGGAGACTGAAAGACAGTTATTTAGGTCAATCTCTGAGGGAAAATATGCGGGCTTTAGGTTGTGCAATCTACCGATGATCGTTAGCCTCTGCTGTCTTTACTTCTTGTTCATGTGATCGCTAATATGAGATCATGCCCCACTGAATACAATTGAAAAAAAACAAAACAAAACAAACAAAAAAAAACACAAATGAGCAAAATCACACAAATTAGATGTATGTGTCGTGTTAATAATGTAGCATACAGCTGCCCTTGACCTGAGCCCCAGGCTATTATGTGATGCATAAAGAGAAAATAGGTAGCACAGGCTTTCAGCTGTTCTGCCCTGTACATTAAATTCACATCCTGAACATGAAACATCATATTCAGATCATCTAGATGCCCAGTTTTGAGTCACAGAGTAATTGGGATGTTCCCTCTATAGCTGATGAAGCAGAGAAACACAAAATGCAACTAGATTGTGTTACAGTTATGTGTAGTGGGAAAATTGCAGATTAATAACATAACAGCGTATGAGCTTCTTACTTAGACAATAACATCAAAAAATTTTGTCTAGGAAGGACTCTAGTTAGTGCTAATGCACCTTTTAAGATATTAACGTTAGCTTAACGTTAAATGGTAACATTTAGGTGCAACAAGGATAATGCATTAGTAGGGCCCTATGATTTCCGCGATGCAGAAAACGCGGATGGAATCGCAGAATCCAGTCATAAAAATGTCATTTTCTGTACAACGCGGAATGTCACGGAATAAATCAAAAACAGGTCAGTACACTTAAAGCAAAATGTGATTTGGACTACTGTCTGTTAATATTAAGCTGCAAAAACACCATTTAAATATGAATCTTACATGTTCTGCGTGTTTCTGTGTGAATGAATGGCACAGACGCACGATTTCCTTTACTGCACACATATTGAAGTGTGTGTAACGCTCGCAGTGTTTTCAGCCTCTGCTGTCTCAACATGTAAGTACATGAACACATCAACAATCTCTAGAACTGCTCTGAGAGTCACTTCATGAGCATTTTATCGTTTCTTTTGGGAAAAACTATTGTCATATCGTATACAAACAGAAACTTAAAGGTCTTCACAGAAACCCGTCAAAATAAAAGTTTGGTTTAACTTGAAGAAACTGTGACAGAAATATTACTTAATG
Organism: Spinibarbus caldwelli; assembly: GCA_039654775.1. NCBI lineage: Eukaryota > Metazoa > Chordata > Actinopteri > Cypriniformes > Cyprinidae > Spinibarbus > Spinibarbus caldwelli. Next base: position 20,953,673 of record CM077227.1, read on the forward strand.
TAATGATAGCAGTACTACTACAACTAATAAAATTATTATTAAAACATTATTTTTAAGGAATATTTACCAGAAAAATTATTTACCAGAATTTATTTACCAGAAAAATGTAAATACACAACACAGTATTTCTGATAATAAATGATATAATAATAAACTAAATAATAATGTAGTTTTTTTTTTTTTATAAATAAACTATTTAGAGATACTTTTGATAATTAAAATTTAACGAAACCATTCAAATGGAATCCAGAAAATGAATGGAAAACACAGTATTTGGTATAAAAAAAAAAAAAAAAAAAAAAAAAAAAAATTATAAATAAATAAATTTGAGAAAAAAAAAAGTATTTCATAGGGCCTTAAAAATGTAATTTTTGTTAAACTTTTAATACATTGTCGTTAACTTGTGTAAGTTTGAAGATTTCAATTAATTAGACACGGTCCTTGATTAATAAAATTTAATTTAACCATTAAAATAGAGTCTAGAAAAAAATAAAATAGATAAAAACAGAATCCAGAAAAATCCAATTTCATAGGGCCCCACATTAGGTATCATGAACTGACAATGAACATTTTTTTTTACACTTTAATTTTTTTACACTTTTATACATTAATTATTAAATGCTGTAAGCAAAAAGTTTGGGGGCGGTAAGATTTTAACTTTTTTTTTCTTTTGAAAATCTCTTATTCTCACCAAAGCTGCATTTATTCAATCAGAAATACGTAAAAAGAGAAATATTGTGAAATATAATTGCAATTTAAAATAACTGTTTTCTATTTAATACATTTTTTAATTAATTCATGATCCTTCAGAAATCATTTAGCTAATTTGATACTCAAAACATTTCTTATTATCAACGTTAAAAACAGTGCTGTTTAATATTTTTGTGGAAACTGATACTTTATTTTCATAACAGAACAGCATTCATATCTTTTGTAAAATTATAAATGTCTTTAATGTGATCAATTAATGTGCATCCTTGCTGAATAATAATATTTAAAACATAAATAAATATTACTGACCCCAAACTTCTTAACTGCATTTTAAATATTATTTCATGTAATCTTCTGCATTAAATCTATTAAAATATATAACCTTATTGTAAAGGGTTGCCCGCTAAACTTTACAGTATCTAGCTAGATGTAGCTACAGGTACACTCAGACTAGAGAGGCGTATATCAGCGCAACACTCATTTCTACACTGTAGACAGGAAGTAGATGTGGTGCATGTGGGCTAACACTATGGACGTGGTTAGAGAAGAACCAGGTGCATGTGTGAGTAGGTGCGAGCAAGAGACAGAGAGTCTGTAAAAGGCATAAGACGTACACAAGATTACTGAGAGAGGCCAGAGTTAGCTGCTGTGGTTGTTGCTGCTGCTGCTGCTGAGGCTGTTGCTGGGATACGGATGGCTGCTGCTGGGGTTGCTGGGATACAGATGGCTGCTGCTGCTGTTGCCAAGTGGTCATGTTGCTTGGCAACAGTGCACCCGACGGCGTAAAGGCCTGGAGGGCTGTGAGATCTGCGCTTGTTAGCTGGTACTCTGCATGAAAACAGAGACGAAACTTTTAATGCATATTTATTTACAAAAACACATTTTTCTATTTAAAGCCTCTGCTTCCTATAGTTGTGATAACGTGTGCAGGCCCGCAGAGTGACGGATGTCTTGGCTTCTCACTATGATGTCACTCTCACCTGTGTTGTAGGCGGTTGGCATGGAGAATGGAGTCAGGAGGCTCGGCGTTGCCACGGAAACCACTGGTGTGGTAAGAGGCTGGGTCACTTGAGAGGACACTAACCGCTGAGCGTTCTGGAAAGCCAGAGGGAGAGAAAAGAGAGAGATAACATGAGATGAGTGAGAAGTGCATGAGCTCACTTTCCACGCAAGGAAAGAATGGACATGAACACCTCTGGAAGACTTGTACATGTATGCTTATGAAATGGGGTGTAACGGTACACAAACATGACAGTTCGGTACGTACCTCGGTTTTGACGTCACGGTTCGGTATGGTTTTGGTACAGGAGGGGGAAAAATTAACCATAAAATTTTTTTTTTTTTTTTTTTTTTTTTTTATTAAACAGTGGTTTACCTCAGCTTACGCACTAAACTATAGGAAGCCCTTTTACATTAGTCTGCTATAAGGTTACAATTAACAACAGAGTCTAATACTATTTATTAATTACTTAATTACTATTTATTTTTAAATATAAAAATCAACAATCAACTGAAAAATATTATGACGTAAATTGAAAGATGAGACCTTGTTTCTTATCGAAAGTAACAATACAATGAAGTTCCACTCGTGCAGTGGTTAAATCAATGCTGTATTTGTTCGGTAGGCTACATATGCATACCAAACCGAGAGACCCAAGTACTTGTACCGTTACACCCCTAGTATAAACGCAATCTTCAAATTTCAGACACTTCTGAAGATGAAACATTTTAGACCATTATTGAATGCAGTTCTAATAATAGTAATAATCAATCATTATAACAAACAAAGTCCATATAAACAACATCCACAGATCCACAGGTTCAAGCTGTCACTCTAAACATCTCTTTAGAATCTAAACTGAGTGTAAAACATTGAGATAAATGTCCTGAAACACTGTAGGGCTCAACAATAAGGATGGTCGAAGGCCAGTCTGAAAGCGTTTTGGGTCAGGTAAACTGATACTTGTACTTTTGGTTTATATGAAGTACTGAATATTGTTTTGATTAAAATATGCCAACAAGGTAATATTATTTAGTTGACTAACACTGGAGTATTAAACAAATATCATGTTTTAAATCATATGCCATTATTTGTAGGTTTTTAAAAGAAAAAAATTAAAAGAAAAAATATTAAATATATAATTTGTAAAATAAAATATATAAATATATTTTCCAAAAGATATAACAGCATAATTTAAAATAACATACAAAAACATAATATAAGATGCTGCTAAAAATAAAATGAATTTATAAATAAAATAACTCTGTGGTGGGGCTGTTGAAAATGTTGGCAAGGTCAATTAAAAATTGACTAACTCACCACAAATCCTCATTGTTGAGCCCAGCTCTCAATCATGCAAAAAAAAAAAAAAATAAAAAAAATAAAAAAAATAAAAAACCCTAAACACTTCACTACAAAACACACGATGACAAAATAGAGTGTAGAGTGTGTCTGCAGGGCAAACCAGTGTCAAACATTTGCATTTAAACCCCTCGGGCGCTTTGAGAGTCCTCTGGGTTCTACAAGGGCACTGAGATAGAGGCCACTTTTTCAGTCAACAGATTCTCATGATTCAGCAGTCATTGGACATTGGTTTTCCCTGCTCATGCACGCACTCACAAATCAAGATGCTGAGATGGCTGAAACACCCTCCCTTCCCACCCCAAACTCAGATGTGCATGCACTACACTTAATGTGTCATTGGACAACAATCATTAGCAGAAAAGACATCAAGAAGTGAAAGAAGGTGGGAGAGAGACAGACAGACAAATTGATCTCTGGAGTGAGGGCTTTTGCTCCGCTACGCTCCACATTTGATCTAGTGTGTCTGACTCATGTGAGATCAACCCATGCATATGTGCATTTCGCCTTGAGTGTGTGCATTCATTTAAAGCCGTACACAATAATCAGGCAGTCAGCCTGCAACTGAAAAAACAGCACGCATTTAACTCCAATTCACTGACCACCAATTAGATCATATATGAAAAACACTGTACACACAGAATTCTTCAACACAAATAAGTAAATATAAATAACTTTTTTAACCAATCAAACTGTTTAATCAATAAAACTTGATCAGTGAATAATGGCGTGTATAAAAAAAGTGAAGAAAAAAAAAAGTTCAATACACAACATCCATTAAACATTCGTCAAATGTTGTGAAACCGTTCACAGCACAACAGTCAAAAGAATTGAGCTGTATTCACCTCACTCACCAACTCCAGCTCTTCATCTGTCTGCGAGGCCAGAAACAAATAGAAAACAGAGATTACAACTCCAACAAACACAAGCTCTGTTTTACACCTGGTTTCTTTCCAGGTTGATACAAACACTGCTGGCAGTAACGTGTGTCTCCAGTGACCACTTCTGAACAGATTTCAAGGAAGAGTCTCAGATTTTATGTCTGCATATATTACTTACTACATCAGTATGATACTACATGCTGATAGCGCAAGAAGTAAAAATGAAATTAGGGGCACATTGTTACCACCAAAATGACTTTAAATTCTAAACTAACTGCAAATTTTTCTTTTACATTCCTCTTTACATAAAAGTGTTTTCCTATTGCTTTTATTTTAAAATTTTATTTTTCATTTTTATGATTTAATTAAGTATTAGCTTTTCATTAACTCTGCAGTTCCATCACAAATCCCAGTTTGGCAAAACTTGACCTGATGTGATGTTTAATGCACTTCTTGTTGTTGATATTAATTTGAATTTTTTTTTTATTTAAATTTAATTTTAATAAATAAATAGTATTATAATTTATTTTCCTTTCCTTTTAAAGCTGCTTGATACCAGCAAAGTTTAAAACTTCAAATCCACAAACAGGTAATATATTGTGGTGACAAAATGTTTCTGACTCGTTTACACCTATATTTAGTACTGGCCACTTGTGATCGGATCAATCTGGATGGATCTTAACACCAGGTGTAAATGAGGTCACACATACACACACACACACACACACACTCATACTGAGAGCAGTCAAGACAGGCGTGTATGAATCAGCTCAGTATATCTGACACCTTTACTTCTCCCTCTCATGGTCGTCGTGAGAAATTCCTGTGTAGCATCACATTGAGAGCATAGACCTGTTCCCATCTCTAACATTAGCCCTCTTATGTTGTAACATGGAACAGATTTGAGATTTGGCCCACTGAGGCTCCTGTAGAGTAATGTGGAAGCGCTCACCAGCTGCATGAGACCCTTGCTGCTCTGGGAGGTGATGACCCGAAGGTCCGGTTTGCGACTGTTCGCCATCTGAGAGCTGGGTGGAGGGGGAGATTTAGCCGGCACTACTTTCCCCATGCTGTTTCCGTTGGAGACTGAGAGGAGTCCTGGGGAGGCCCTGGCACTGACGTAACCATTGGCTATAGAAAGAGAACCAGGAAAAGACAGAAAGATGTCAACAGAAAGCTGGTATTTGGTTGGTTTCTTTCTCATCAACCCTAAGAAACACTTTTGCATTTTTGAACACAAAATTCAGATACATGACCGTGATCATATTTTCTGTTTTCTGTAATTTGTATTGATGGGAAAAACACAATAATTACCCACCAGGGAAAATAATCCTATTAGGGTCTCCCTCACCACGGCAGATGTGTTTTCTAACACTTCCTGGTGCAAACCAAATCCTCTGTTTTTCTGGGATTACAACTCTATTATGTTGTAATTGGAGGATTAATAGTTACTGGTTTTTAGGTTGGAGAACCGCATTCCTTTCAGGGAGGAAACGTACGCAAAAGCAGACACACACAGGGTATCTAACTGACACCAGTTCATCCTGTTCCTCGACTTTATTCCCAGCTTGGTTATTGAAATATTTTTGCTCTATTTTGTTTATGATGTTGTAGCACATGTAATGTTTGATCTAATCTGATAAGTAGCCAAATTCAAGGGCAGTGTTTCCAGAGGAAAGCAGAGTATGTTATGATCTGTGTTTCAGAGCATGGCCGAGAGACAGATAGAGAGAGAGAGGGAGAGAGAGACTGGGGACTTTCCCAATCTTTTCCCACATTCTGAAACTGAATAACACTATTCTCTCAGCACAACATGAACGTCACTTGCTTGTGCTATGGCAACGCACTGATGTCTCAACTGAACAGAAATATCCAAAATGTTTATACTACAAATATTTTTAGCAATGCTATTTTAACATGCTGCTGTAGGGGAGACGGGGTTGGTTGGCTACAAGAGTTGGATGGCACTGGGTATATTTCTGGGTCATAACAGGGTGCTGTCACAATGTAACATACAGCAACATAGTGTAACATCATATCAAGATATCTTATCATGACTAAAACCTGTGACAAAACAAAAACTAATAAAAATTATTTACATTTAAAAAATATTAAAATCTGTTAGTGAAAATGGGAACCAATTATATTTTGATGTAAGACTTGTAAGAAATCAACTTTTGTCAAATTTAGGCTGAATTTATGAAAGGGTATTATATGTTTGTGTTTTATTATTATAACAATCATACTATATATTATATTTATGAAAAGAGACAGGTTGGTTTTATGGTAACACTTTAGTATAGGGACCAATTCTCACTATTAACTAGTTGCTTGTTAGCATAACTATTAATAACATACTGGCTGTTTATTAGTACTTAAAAAGCACATATTCTGCATAACTATATTCTACATCCCTAATCTTACCCAATACCTAAACTTGACAAATACCTTACTAACTATTAATAAGCAGCAAATTAGTAGTTTATTGAGGCAAAAGTCATAGTTAATGGTTTCTTAATAGCGAGAATTGGACCTTAAAACAAAGTGTGACCGGTTTTATATATGAGTATATATATGATTCTTAGCCAGAAGACATAATTTATATATACGTTTTTCACAAAAAAATAAAATAAATAAAATAAATAAAAAATAAAATAAAATAAAAAATTCTTTTCATTCCAACTAATCCTGTGCTGGTCTTAGTCATGAATGATCAAAACTTTTTTTCTTTAAGTATTTTTAGACAGTAAAACATTTTTTTTTTACTCAAGACTGTACACTTTAATTTGTACCTTGCTTGGTCATCTTAAAATTTTTAACACCAAAGATATTGAATAAAGTTATGAAAGCTCTGCCAACCAACCTCAGTCTCCCCTGCTGCTTCTAAAATGTGCTGTAAGCTGACGCTTTAAAAACCAACCTAAATTAATACACTAAATTAAAAAAGTGGAGGTGTTCAGTTTATGAATCATTTAAGAGCTTCAGACTGGAGAGATTTTTGCAGTTTGATATTTTATCCTATCTGGGCTCTGGTTACAGGGCAACAACAACTGTGTGTTGCTCCGCTAGACGTGTGTGTGAGAGCAACAACCGCGTCAGCAGCTCTGAATGGAAAGAGATTGTAAAGGGAGCTGCAATTCCTTGGCAGCAGAGAAGAGACGTGCTCAGCTGTTCTCTGCCCCAGGAAACACAACTTTAAGTTCAGTCTGGTTTTTAGAGGGGGGCTGGGACAGAAACATGTGTATAAACACACTTGTTTATGCACATGTTTGAACTCGGGTCAGAAAGTATGCTGGTAAATATAGTGTAAATGTGAGTGTGCTGTTTGTGAATAAGTGTGAGTGTTGATTGTAAGCCCTGGCCTCTACTAATCTCCACTTCAAAAAGTCTGACTGCTTTTTTTCCTTTTCGTCTCTGTCCATTCTCTCTTGCTCTCTGTCCCTCTCTCTCATGGGAATGGTAGGAATGCTACATGACGTCAATGCTGACATTCCCAGAGCAACAGCTGAGAATGGAGGGAAGGGAGGGGCAACGGACAGAGAGAGAGAATGAGACACAAGGAGTGGTAATGGACAGAGAAAAGCAGTTTGACAAGAGCTGAGAAAGTTTCTTAAGAAAAAAATAATTCACTCCACATATACAGAAAAGACTTTCCATGAATAGGGTACAAAATAGTAAATTATTAAAATTGTTTTCTTTCTCAATAAATGGACAGTGGAAGGAGGTGCTTTACCTTCAGGAAAGCAAGAAAAGTACATAATGTCAAGTTAATTCATATAGTCAAAATAACACACACACACACACACACACACACACACACACACACACACACACACACACACACACACATATATATATATATATATATATATATACACACACATACACACGTGTACACACACACACACACACATATATATATATATGTATATGTATATAGCATAGTATATATAGTATAGCATATATACAGTAAAAGGTAAAATATAGTATATATAGCATATATAGTATGTATAGTAATATAGTAATAATAATATATAGTAAATATAGCATATATAGTCAAATATATATACACATACACAAACTAAGCTAATGATTTAATATCCATTCAATAGATAGTGTCACAATTACGCCATTTTTGTATGATTTTTGCCATTTAATTCTTGGTTAAATTTAGATTTACGTTTAATACTAACAAAATAAAATAATAACAAAAAACCCAGAGACTGGGCTCTAACTCTTTAAAAAAAACAACAAAAAAGGCACTGAACACCAAAATAAGGCATATTCATGGAATGTGCCAAAGAATACACACACAATCCCAAGAAACCATGGGAGGTGTTTTTCCAATGACTCCTCAAGTCTTCAGCCTCTTCACTGTTTAAATGTTCACATTTTAAATGCCCACTTAAAATGTCCATGAGACTTATGTGCTAACCCTAACCCTTTGAAGATCAGAGGCAGGAGAACCTACAGCTGTCAGGGACTGTCAAGACTGGCTGGGAGGAGAGAAGGGAGTGTGACAGAGGGGGAGGGGAGCGGACGGGACGGAGCGTGCTGGTTTAAGCTGGGTATTCAGAATGTCATGAGTGAGATATGAAGAACAGCTGAGAGGGGAAGACGATGAGAAGACAATTATGCAAGGGCACAGAAACCGAAAGGAAAACAGAAAAAAGCAAACAATAATGGAAGAAAATGAAAGGACGGAGTAGGAAAAATGACATGTGTGGTGTTGACCCATAACATTTATGTCACTCGTGCCTCATGGTCCCATGAGGGTGTTTACAGGCATGCTTGAAGAACACAGTGTGAGCTTCAGCTGTCACGAGCAAACAGGTGTGTGAGCATACAGTGGATGTCCTGATCACTCGCTTTCAGATTTTTGTGTCCGGACAACCTTCATAGAGCTGCTGTCATTCTCATAATCACAGTCAGATCAGATCAGATCTTATCGGATGAGATTGAAAACTCTCACTCCACTCTGAAGGTCTTGAGCGTGCCCTTCGATTTTAAGCAGTTTGACTCAGATTTATGCATTATTCAGGTGAAAATGAAGAGGTATTATCGGGGCCGTCTGGCTGGTAGGAGGAAAGACTTACCCACAGGGCTTGGGCACGCTCCATTTGAATTGTTGAGGTCACCTCCCAGAAGAGCACCTGGAAAAAGGACAGAATAGCTTAGAGGAAGGCTGAAATTTTGAGTCTGGACTACAGAGTGTAAATCTAGATCTAAAGTCAAACAATCTAGAACTAAACATTAAGTTTTTGGACCAAATATAAGGAAATAACATTAGTCTCGGGTGATTTGATCACAAAAGGTCAACCAAGACAGACTGCTGTTTACACCTGTCTGAACATGTGTCTTTTGGGCGATGGGTCCAGAATTTTAAGAGAGGGTGGCTTATTTCATGACTATATAGATTCATGAGTGTGTCATACTGAAGTACGTAATATATATACTATTACACAATTGCTCACATACACTTTTAAATACTGTCTCATGTATGTTGCATAGCTGTGCCTACAACATTATTCACCAACCCTGCCTTGTGCCAGTAAAGCTTCTGTTCCATTCTAAAATGATTTGATCAAGCAATTATTTTTGTTCAAAGCTTTTCCTAGCAGAGATTTCATGTTATGCGAGTCGGTAGTCCTTCGAGTTTTCAAGGATGCATCAGGACACATTAGTGTTTACACTACAAATGCGATATGTGTCCCTGACCACCTCCAAAGGAGCTTTGAATGATCAAATCACAATGAGATCCAATGAACCTTGTTTACAAGATCTTTTCTCAAGATGTTGATACCAGGTGTAAAAAAGATGCTACAACTCAGCTGAATGGGCTGAAGAATACATGCTGTAGGGATGCATTAAAATTTTAGTCAAAACAAAGGTGATAATTATTTTCATGTTATGGCAGATAACTGATAAATGGCCTTTACTACAATTTTGTGGTAACATTTTACAATAAGCTTCCATTAGTTGACATTGGTTAATGCATTAAAGGGATAGTTCACCCAAAAATTAAAATTCTTACTCACATGAACTATTTTAATGATGTCCTTACTAAGCTTCTGGGCCTGGAAACATTTCAGTTACATTGCTGTCTATGGTCAGAAAGCTCTCGGATTTCATCAAAAATATCTTAATTTGTTTTCCGAAGATGAACGAAGGTCTTACAGGTTTGGAACGACATGAGGGTGAGTAATTAATGACAGAATTTTCATTTTTTAGTGAACTATCCCTTTAACCATCAATTATCAATACTATATTTTTTAAAGTATTTTTTAATGACAGATTAAACAAAATTGTCAGATCATGTTCAACTCAGGTCCATTATATAACATTAACAATATTTTTTTTGATTTTAATAATAAATTATTAAATTAACACAAAGTATTTCTCATTGTTAGTTCATATTAACTAATTACTAATGTTAACAAATAGAACCTCATTGTAAAGTGTTACCAATTCTATAATATTTTGTCTAATTCAAAACAAAAACACTAAAAACAGTTTTTTAAAAGGCATCGCAAATGCATAGTGTACAGTATGATTGGATATGCGTCTTTAGATGTCATTTAACCGTGTTATTCAATAATTAGTTTTTAAAGATTAACTTAAATGAGCTTTAGATGATGACAAAGGTATACAGAGAAAATTAGCAGCACAATTATAAATTTATAAATTGTAAAATCAGCTAGAAATAATAATAAAAAAGATCAGTACACTATGCAACCAGTCCAGAGCAGAGAAGATGAAGGTTTGACAGTCATTTTTATGCATAAATCAGTGGTATGTCTCTGAAACAGCTGCTCTGGGTAATCTGACACCCACAGGGCAACATTATAAGCGCGTGTACACAACATGAGTTACTATTTCCTCCTTCCTGCTTTGCTTATTGGCACCCAGCACCATTGATCTGCTCAGGATTTTACCTGCGCTGGCAGGTCTCTGTGGCAGGCCTGGAGACACTGTGTTCCTCTGCAGCTGCGGTTGCTGTGGTGACAGCAGGCGCGGGTCTGTGAGAGTGGAGGTGACGAAGGAAGTGGTGACAAGGCTGCTGGGATTGCTGAATGGCAGAGGGCTCTGACTGGACACCGGCACTGTGACTGGCATGGAGAAAGTGGGCGGTGGCACTGTGGACTGAGAAGCACAGATAGAGACGGAAACGGTTAGCGGCTAAAACTCGCCCGCCTGCATGTACATCCGGACATGGCCACACACCGGTATTTAATAGCATGCAGTGACTTGTGCAAACATCTCCAAAGCAGAGCACGTGAAGCTACGAAGTGCAGAGTTAATTTTGTAAGACTTAAAAACTGTTGACGTTTTAGTGTGAATTATCCAGACTGGAAATGAAAGGAACAGGAAGTCTTCGCTTCATTTGCATCTAGATTTCACTGAATCATCCAGTGTTTGCAGTTTTATTTTAACACTTGTTTTGTAGCCCAGGATTATACTCAATTTTAGTCTGCAACAGTTGTCCTTAAACTGGTAATATGGCTCTAGGGAATAACCCACCACGCACAGTAGGCTCAGGTGTTTCAAACAAGGGGCATGTGGCCGTGACAACTCCTGAGTCAGCCAATCCTCGTTCTCGCGCTTTGCGCAGCGCAATTAGCCAGCTTCGGCAATCAGTGTGGACTCAAACTGTCCAGATGCTCTGATGGAGACCCATTTTCCCATGATCCTTCAGCAAAACCAGGGCCTCTAAATTTAGAATGTGGGCCGCACTAGGCCTCCTGTGTTCTGAGTGGGACCCAGTTTGATAGAGTTAGTCTGGCTCTTCCTCCGTCCTTCTCCCATTCTCCTCTAGCCTCTCTGTCTGAGCTTCAACAGAAAAATGTAGTTTGCAGTACGCAGATTACAGTCACTCCATTCTTAAAAATAAAAGTTCCAAAAGCGGGTTTACATAGTGATGCTATTAGAAGAGGGTTTTTGGGTTTCCCAAAGAACCTTTCAAAGAGCCTTTTTTTCTTAGTGTGAACATTTTAAAATTCTAAAGAACTCTTTTTCACTATAAAGACCCTTTTGTGGAATGGAAAGGTTCCATGGATGTTAAACATTCTACACGGAAAGTCTCGTTTTAAAAGAATATTCCAGATTAAACATATTCAAGCTACGGTTCTGGAGGGAGTAACCTGGGCTAAGCCTGTGGACGAAACAGCAACTAAGTTCGAGCACTTCACGCAGGCCAGGCAGGGTGAAGGGAGGGGAGGGCGGAGGACAGGGAAGGGTCATTAGTGTGAGACGAGCAGCTGGTTTAAAATATGGAGCACCAAACACACCTCAGCTGAACACATACACCAAGACGGAAAAAAATCTAGTTTGCTAGTCTCCAATTTCTCAGCCAGAAAGCGCAATCTTACACTTCTGAAGTGCCTTCAACAACTGAAGATAAATTCAACAGACTCAAGATTATATCAGTCTAGACACAAAGACAAGCGATAGACAACTGTGATAAGAACAACACTTGGTACTGAAAGAGCGACTGTGTGACGCTGAGGAAGAGCGTGACCAGTGAAGTGAGAAAGACTGACTGGTTTGGGAAACAAGTTGGCAAAGCATATTCACATGAAGTCCCTTTGGATTGGAGCTCACGGTGCACATGAGGAATGATCTTTCAGGTCAATTTACTCAATAGACTTAAATGTAATTCAACACAATGTGATCACAAATTTTATATAATATAATATTATAAAATTTAATTAGCCAAACGGAGTGCTGAGTGGATTCTGAACAAAAGTCAGAGCCTGTTTTCACTTGCTACTCGCAACAATGTAAACAAAAATATGGAAGGAAAATGTATTTGAGATCTGCTAAAAAGTGTTATTAAATTTTTAACGTTATTAAAGATTACATTTAAGTGAGTGTAAGATATTGCAAATGTAATCTAAATATAAAACAGACAGAAATGAGTGAATTAAATATCTAATATAAAATGATAAACACTACAATTCAAAAGTTTTTTTTTTAAATGTTATTGAAAGAACGCTCACCAAGGCTGAATTTATTTGATCAAAAATACAGGAAAAAAAAAAAAAAAAAAAAAAAAACAGTAATATTGTGAAATAGTATTATTATTTAAAAAAACTTTTTCTATTTGAGTATATTTTAAAATCTAATTTATTCCTGTGATGATAAACCTGGATTTTCAGCAAATGGTGTTAAATAATATTTTTGTGGTGATTCATTTTTAATGCATCCTTGAATAAAAGTATTAATTTCTTTTAAAAATATCCTGCTGACCTCAAACGTTTGAATGGTAGTGTATATCCAAATTCAACCGATATACAAAATTATTAAAATAACAATCACTGATATTGCACCGATGTATACTGCATTCCTGTTTGATGCACAAAACAGAAATATTATGTTTTTGTTTTTTTTTACTTCAAATTGAAATTGAAAACAATTCCAGAATAAAAAGCTAATTTAAATTAGCATGTTTTGTAATATTTTTTTTCTATAAAAATTTCCTCACAATCCAGCTTTATCCACTGAAATTGCTATGACAGCCAAGTCAGACAGTTAGTGGTGAATATCTAAAAACTCATTACAAACTGATCATTTTCCGGCCTGTTAAGTAGAGCTCGTAGTACACATGCTGCTGGGTGTCCCCAGTGAGAGGGATTAAGGTTTTAGCTTTGCTTCCTCGGGCACTCATGCTGGGATTATGTGGCAGAGAAAGAGAGAGGTGCTGGATGACTCTCTTTGTGCTCCGGCCCGTGAACGGTGCATAGGCGGAGAACGGGAGGGGGGCGAGAGAGAGGAAAACTGGCCCTTCGTCAGGTGATGAAACGTTTTTTGGATGCAGCTACCGAGCAATGTCTAATTTCCAGTCCCATTAGCATTACAGAGGAAAGAGAATGCAACTTACTACACTAATCAGTCTTTGCTGCCCACATCCTGTTGAATCACGTTCACCATGTAAATCATATCAAACCCCGGCCCACGATACACTGAGATAACGAGCAGCACTTTCTTGTTTCTGTACCTCTTGAGAGGAGATTCCTCATGCAGGGCTCATGCATAAAGCATTCTTGACAGTGCCTTAATGAAAATTATCTTCACCAACGCCTGAATCGGGACCCAGATTAGTCAGAAGCCTATTCCTGGCAAACGCGATACAAGCATCAGTCATCGCAGAAAACAAGAAACAACAGCGCACAGAATCAAGACAGCTATAAATCACGTTTGAAAAAGTGGATTGTAAGGATCAAAGGGATGCGGCCCACACTCGCCCTCTCGCCCCCGACTGCCCTCTCCTTGCCCAAGCATACACATTCAGAGGGGATTGAGGGGTGGTGGGAGGGGAATGGGGTGAGAGATGGCTGCTAGGTGCTCTGTGAGTTGATTGCTGGGCCGACAGCAGGCTGTGTGAGTTGGTTGGCGGGCCAAAAGCAGGCCTCTTCATACGGGTACTCACTGAAAGCCTATAGCTCTGCATCATTTTATCAAACTCCTCGTCTATCTTTTTGTACTTCTCCTCTGTGCGAGGCGTGAGGGAGAACGGCTCCTCAGGGTCTGGGCTCTCCGAATCCCGGTGCTCTTTCTTGTTCAGAGCCTTGGTTTATTTCCCACCGAGGACAGGAGAGAGAGACAGAGGGGAAGAAAGAGAAGGAGGGAGGTTAGAATGACAAGATAAAGAGGAATACTCACTCCGTAGCGTTTGAAGAGGATGTCCAGCTCCTGGCTCTTCCGGTATTTGTCCTCCTGTAATGGACTTTGGTCGATTGAATCGTCCCCGTCTGGCTCTGGACTGTTGCAACCGTTAAAGCCTTTCTTTCTCAACGTCTTAAAGCATTTGGAATGGGAGAAGAAAAGGAGAGGAGCATATTTCACATTTAGAAACACAAATGTCAAATCACAGAGAAGCAGCACTGATTTATTAACCCTACAGAGTAACGTGTGACACACAAACCAAGACCACTGTACAACAACAAAATGTTTCATGAGGGATTGAAGCATCTAAATTCGATTTTACACCATGACTTGGAAAACGATGAAACTGCACAGCCCATAGACAACCGTGGGCTGGAAATAAGTTAGACGAGGCTGAAAAAGAGAGAAGCTCAGTTTATCGGTTTCAGCCTGAAAACAGCTCGAGTCTTTTTTTTTTTTTTGAGAAGATTTTCCAAACAAGATTTTCTCTAAGTAGCTTTGATGGGGGTATCGAGGCTGAATGGAAAACCATTTTCAGCACTGCCTTCTTTCTTCTCACAGAGGTCATAGTGACATAAAAAGTGTGCAAAGAAAATACAGCATAAATCAATGTAATACAGATCAACAATGTTAATTGGACAATTAACACTTTAAATGCATTATTTTTTCATATTTTCGTTCTAAAGTTTGGGGTCAGTAAGATTTAATGTTTTTGAAAGAAGTATCTTATGATAAAATACAATAAAAGAGTAATACTGTAAAAAATTATTACAATTTAAAACAATTGAATTCTATTTTAATATTTTTTAAATGCAATTTATTCTTCTGATGGCTAGGCTGAATTTTTAGCAGATATTACTCACATGATTCTTCAGAAATCGATGTTGATTTGGTTCTCAAGTTTTTTTCACAATACTTTGAATAATAGACAAATAACAGCATTTATTGAAATCTTTTGTAACATCACAAATGCCTTTACTGTCACTTTTAATCGATTTAATGCATCCTTACAGAATCAAAGTATTGTTTTATTTTAAAAAACCTTACTGAATCTTACTAATCACAAACTTTTGAACTGTAATTATATTATATTATATCATATTATTAAATGAATTAAAATTAACTAAAATGCAAGTGGTGAAGCCTAGGGTGTTGTCACACCTCAACAAACACCTCTCCACAAAACGGTGTACAACGGGAGGCTTTTTTTGAGGCCACAAATTAAGCAATGAAATGAAATTTAAAAATACGGGCTGTTGAAATCCCTAACCTCAAGAGCATTAGCAATTAGCCTTAACAACCAATGCTAATAATTTATAGATATAAAGGATGATTTGATGAATGATGAAAAAAAAAAAGCTAAAAAAAAAAAGACATATCAAGCATTTGATCTAGCTCGATCGTTCATACACAACACTCTCTTTCGCACATACACATACACACACACACAGTGAGGAGTGGGTCAGCTGATCAGCTTGTCTCTGAGTCGGCTCCATCTGTTCACCTGTCCCTGTATTTCTCTGCCTGCTGTCTCTCCTTTATGGGGCGGGTGCTTGTTTGTGTTGCCAAGGGAAGATTCCCCTGCAGAGCTCCGCTGCCTCTGACTGGCTAACCTCGTTAGTAGCGCCCCTCCTCCTGCAACCGCCTTCCTTCCCTCCCCCCGTACGGTCCCTCTCTCTAGCTTCCCCATCCTGTCTTTACATTATTTCAACTGTTACCCCTCGACCTTCACTCTCTTTCTTCTAATGCTTCTGGATGGTTTTTTACACGGACTCTTTTCTAATTCAAGTAATGCTCTTGTTCTTCCACGACTTAGCGAGCTGACTCATTTCTGTCCTCTATTCCCCTCCTCTCTCCATCCCATATCGTCTTTTCAAACTCCCACTTCCTATGTGGGATGTTAGCAAACATTTGAGAGGGACCAAAGTAAAAGTTTAAGAATCTGCAATTGAAAAAAAGACACAGTGATCTAAAAATGAGGGGTCTATGGTGGTCGTAAAACGTACAAATAACTCTCTCTCGAGTGTGTGCTGATGTCCAACGAAGGCAGACTGTAATGTCAACTTCCATTTGCAGCGTGTAAAGCGGAGAAGGCTGCAATCCCCCCGGCCATCCCTTGAGAACGCGCTTAAAGCCTCGGCTTCGCCGCAGCCTGCCGGCTTAACACAGACGATAGCGTCCAGATACACCCATCTGACAGATTAGCGGCCCCTCTGAACCCTCCACTCCTCCTCCATCTCAATTCCTCCTTTAAAGGCAACGTGTCTGCCATTATCAGGCGAGCCTGACTATAACTCATACATGAGGCTAATGGAGTCATTTTAGCAGCTGATCTGGGCTGATAGCCCACGGCTCAGCCCACTGTGGAGGCGGATCTGAAAGTATAAGCTGGATCTCGATATCGAAGAGGGCTTAGCCGATGTCCAGCACACACAGATTTCTCATCTCTTACAGACAGAGGTTAAGAGTTCACAGTCATTTCATCTCGACAATCTAACGCCAGTGGTCACACTTGAAAAGAACTGCTGCTATCAGGCACGTCAAAAGTGCTGGTGGTGTCGAATTTGATGTCAAGTCGATACTCAAATTAAATTCAGTTCCTTCTGTAGTATTGGTACTCAATTCAGTACTTAAAAGCTGTCTGGTGACAGGTGGTTACTCCTGAACGCTCATAAATGTGCACTTCCTGGTCAAAATGCCAGCTTGGCATGGCATCAATGTAAACACAGCAGGTTTCTGCCACTGTCTGTTATGTCATTTATAATAATTAAACTGTAATGCTGATAATAAAAAGAGAAAACCACTCATTGTGCTTACTTTGTTTATTTGTTCTTCATTACTGTTTGTTTGAATAATTATTTAATTTTAAAACTTTAATTCAAACTTTTTAATTTAATTTACTTAATCGACTAATATGTAAATGCTAAATTTCATTTTTTAATTGAATTTGTTAGTATATATTATAATAATAGTATTAACTTTTTTTAAATAAAGCACTGTTAAATAGCATATTAGTTTTTGTTTTTTTTGCTGTGGTTTCAAAATTAACACTGAAAGTTGTGAAATTTCACTGGTATTTGTATTATTATTATTATTATTATATTAAAACTAGCCAATATTAATAACACTTAACTTTCCATAGCAATATCAACATTCAATCAACATTCATCAGAGATGCTAGGCCTTCTGCCATGTAGATTGGGCCCTATAAAACTCAATAAATTATGCCACCTGACCTGATTGAATCTTAATTTGAGGCTTTTCTTAGGAAATATAGATATATGCTATTACTAGTGATTCAATGGATTAGTACTGTATAATATGTAATTATATGAATACTGTTTTTAGTAATTGTCAGCCCTGGTTTCTGTGTAAGTGCTCTCCTAAACAGCAGTATAAATATAATAAATTAATTGTTTAACAACAACATGAAACAAAATTTGCAACACTGTGAAGTTAAATGTTCACCAAAAATGAAAACGGTCATTGTTTCCTCTCAAGTCATTTCAGATCTATATGCTTTTATATTTTCAGAGACACACAGCTCTTTTTCAAAAGACAGTCTGGACCTTGTCTGTCAAGCTACAATAAGGGCAAAAGAAAAACTCAGTATTGTGTAATGATGTGACACTGAAATAAATTATGTATTCGCTAAAAATCTTTGTCTTCTTCTAAATGTTATTCTCTACTCTGCATTCATAAGACTTCTATATTCATAAGACTTACAAGTAGTTGTATGGACTACTTTAATAGTGCTTTATTTGAGGCTGATGCACATCATCACTATTGACTGTCAGTGCTGTGAAAAGCAATGACATGAAGAATCTTCAAAATTTCTTTTTATGCTGCAAAAAATGTCATATAGGTTAAAAACAACAAAAGGGAGCGTAAATGATGACAGATTTTAAATTTTTGAGTAAACCGTCCCTTTAAGTGTAAATAAAGACCAAACAGAACATTCAGTAAAGCGGCATTTGATTGGATCGTGAAAAATGGATTATGAAAATATTAATACTATTATATTCTCTACCCACATGACCTTGGTTATGTCAGCAAAATAAACATTGTTTCAGTAGCAGAGAAAGTTATTACATTTTGATGAAAGGTTATCATTTTTTCATTAGAAAGCTGAGAATAGATGAATCACACCAACCATTTATTAAGGAAATGTAAAAATAAATAAATAAATAAATAAATAAATAAATAAATGAATTATATATATATATTAGGGGTGGGACAATAAATCGATATGGCGATATATCGTGATCCTTCTCCATGCGATACGATAATCGATATCTGGCGCCAAATATCGATATTTTAATTAATACAATAAGGTGCTCTAAATACATTTTCCTGCTCTCAGCGTCTAAAAATGCGTGGAAATCGCGGCCGCGTCATTTCCACATTCTTTCCAAGAGCGCTCTGAGCAACTATGAAGCGCGTTCTCTATGAAGATGGGGAAGCACGAGGAACCGAATGATAAACAGATTTTCAGCCACTGTATTAGCTCTACTGTTATATATATAGGTTTATGGAGATGAAAACTAAAAAACTGCCCCGGAACAGTTATCAGCGTGCACCATAGGCACCGATCACGTTATTATTGCAGAGCGCATATTCAGTTCATGAGTAGCCGAACCTCTCCGCTCGGATCGCAGGTGGATTTCCCTCACTATATGAGAGAGAGAGAGCGCCGCCGGTGCGTCCAGTTTTATGTGAACAACACTGGATGCTCTCCCTCGCTCTCAGATATTACAAGTGCGCGTTATGCAGTGTGAACAGTGGGCACCGACCAGCAGAAACATAAATCTGCACCTATGGCATGGAGGACGAGACAAAACACTGTCAGAGCCGTAATGCGGCGCAGAAGTGTGCAGTGTGTGTGTGCTTGCCGCGCGTCTACATTTGAAACAACCAACCTGAGCGCGCAAAAGACGCGATGTGAACGGCTATTTTTCCGTGCGGGGCTCCGTTTTTATGATGAGAGGAGTAGAAAGGTTGAGAAAGCACTCCAGGTAAATTTTGAAATGTACCAGGTTTATTTATATATACATGGAGAGAGAGAGAGAGAGAGGCTATATAAGTTAAGCAGTTAAATGTGTTTGTTTACACACAGAGAAAAAGAAAAGTGTAAGCTTTTAATAAGTCCAAGAATAAAATTATTAATTTACTCAACATGTTAAAATTGATTTACAGAACTTTTTTTTGCTGTTTTCTAACAGTTTGGACTTGAATAAAGAAAGAAAACTTGCACTTAACCTTTTCACAGGCATTTTGTTTAGACCGATATCGCGATATATCATTATAGGATTTTCTAGAAATATATCGATTATCGCAGAATCGCTGTATCATGATATTATCGTTATCGTGAGCCATGTATCGTGATTATATCGTATCGTGAGGTACCCTGCGATTCCCACCCCTAATATATATATATATATATATATATATATATATATATATATATATATATACATACATATATATACACACACACACACACACACACACAGTCATGGCCAAAAATATCAGCACCCTTGGTACATTTGGTCAAAGAATGCTCTGAAAATAAACCTGCATTATTAATCCTTTTTTTTAAATTCACAAAAATTTAAACTTTCATTGGATAATAATAATTTAAAATGGGGGGAAATATTATTATGAAATAAATGTTTTTCTCTAATACACGTTGGACACAATTATTGGTACCCCTAGAAATTCTTATGAGTAAAACATCTCTGAAGTATATTCCCATTCATATTCACAATTTTGAGCACTCCAGGGTGATTATGAACATGAAATTATCCAGCCATGGCTTCCTGTTTCACAGAAATATAAATAGGAGGGAAAACAAAGCCCAAATTCCCTTAATCATCCATCACAATGAGAAAAACCAAAGAATATATTTCTGATGTGCAGCAAAAGATAATTGAGCTTCACAAATTAGTGAAGTGGCTTTAAGAAAAGAGCTAGAGCAGTGAAAATTCCCATTTCCACCATCAGGGCAATAATTAAGAATTTCCAATCAACATAAAATGTTACGAAACTGCGTGGAAGAGGACGTGTGTCTATATCGTTCTAATACACGGTGAGAAGGAGAGTTTGAGTGGCCAAAGACTCTTCAAGGACCACAGCTGGAGAATTGCAGAAAATAGTTGAGTCTCGGGGTCAGAAAACATTAAAAAAAAAATTGTCAAACAGTACCTACATCACCACATGTTGTTTGGGAGGGTTTCAAGAAAAATTCTCCTAGCTCATCCAAAAACAAAAGCAGGCATATTCAGTTATCAGACACGACTGGAACTTCAAATGGGACTGGCTTCTATGGTCAGATGAAACTAAAAAAATGAGCTTTTTAGCAGCAAACACTCAAGATGGGTTTGGTGAACAAAAGGATAAAAAGTACCCCATGTGTACAATGAAATATACTGCTGTATTTTTGATGTTGTGGGCCTATATTTCTGCTGGAGGTCCTGGACATCTTGTTTAGACACATGGCATCATGGATTCTATCAAATACCAACAGATAAAAAAATCAATAAGTGACTGACTCTGTTAGAAATCTTATAATGGGCCATGTTTGGATCTTCCAACCGTACAATAATCCAAACACAAACCTCAAAAACAACACAAATCTAAAGGGTCTGGAGTGATTCTGGATGAAGGAATGGTCTCTGATCTCTTGTCAGGTGTTCTCTAACCTCATCAGGCATTATAGGAGAAAATTTAGATCTGTTAAACTGGCAAATGGAGGTTTCAAAAAGTATTGAATAAAAGGGTGCCGTTAATTGTGGCCAATGTGTATTATTGAAAAACATTTATTTCATAATGATATTTCCCCCCATTTTAAATTCTTATTATCCAATTAAAGGTTAGATTTTTGTGAATTTTTTTAAATAAATAATCAAAAGGATTAACAATGCAGATTAATTTTCACAGCCTTCTTTGATCATATTTACCAAGGGTGCCAATATATATATATATATATTTATTTATTTATTTTTTTTCATGTTGTTTTTAAGTCCCCACGGCCTCTTCATCTGAGCTGCTTATGATAAAGGGCAAAGCCTTGTGTTTCTCTTCTTACCACCTCCTTTCAGTCCCAACTGATATCTACAGGATCTTCATCCTTAAAACACCCACTCTTCATCTCTCTGTCTATTTCATTCTCCCCCTCCCGCTCTCTGTCTCTTTCTCCCTCTCTCTGTCTCTCCCCTGATTGGGATCTGCAGTCAAGCAGATTAACAAGCTCTGGCAGAAGAAGCAGG
Organism: Spinibarbus caldwelli; assembly: GCA_039654775.1. Taxonomy (NCBI): domain Eukaryota; kingdom Metazoa; phylum Chordata; class Actinopteri; order Cypriniformes; family Cyprinidae; genus Spinibarbus; species Spinibarbus caldwelli. Next base: position 20,975,560 of record CM077227.1, read on the forward strand.
CAGCCCCCATACAATCACACTCACACACACACACACACACACACACTCACAAGGCACGTGCAACACGAGGCGAGCGAGGAGATGAGAGCAAAGAGGGAGAGATGTAGCAAGAGAGAAGAAGAGAGGCTGTGTGCGTACATATGCGTCTGTTCAGCCATGCATGAGTGTGAAAGCATGCCTGCCTGAATATGTGTGTGTGTACAGTGAGCTGTAGGGTGAATGAGGGTTTTTCTCTGGGTGATTGTAAGCCACTTTATTATTTATAAACAGCAAATCTCCCTTACTTCACTGAATTGTCTTTTTTTGCCTGCCTGTCTCTCTCGTTTTGGTCTCTAAAAGTCAAAACATCAGGTAAAGCAGAGAAGACATGGACATGAGCCACAGGAAGGGCTTTCTGAACAGTACTGCCCCCAAAAACATCAAGCCGAACTCTGCACCAGGTCTGCCTCTACTATCACTCTGCCTCTCAATATTACATGAGACAGCCTTCAGCCTTTACACACACAAAGCAGCCCAGTCAGGCTTGAGCTGATGTGGCCCACAGCGGCCTAACACCCTCACCACAGTGCATGCACGCACACACACACACACACACACACACACACACACACACACACACACACACACACACTCTCTCTCTTAAGAGATTTCTGCAGCTGCACCCAACAGGAAACATGCACCTGTATCACTGGGGGCTTCTGCAAAAGAATCATCAGTTTCTCAACATCACACACTCTACATATGTATTCGCCCTCTGATGACTGCATTTTAAACTGCACAGAATGACCACAGTGTTGAAATAAATGCTGCACTTTCTTTTGTACACACACATTTCAAGTTCAAGTTCACATTTCAAAGAAACAGTTCACCCAAAAATTACAATTCTGTCATTATCTACCAACTATCATGTAGTTCCAATAGTATCGTATTTGTTCATAGCTCACTTAGTTCAACAAGTTCATAGCAATGACAAATTGGACAAAAAAGCACCACAAAACTGGTTCATACGACTTGTGCACTACATCCTGGATCTTCAAAATAGTTTTGAGTGAGTGAGTAAAAGACCCAAATTTAAGTTGTTATTCACTGATAATCTTTCCCTCTAGTAAGCCCAAGAATCAAAGCAAACAAATCATTGAACCAGTGAGCTGAACTTGAGTACCACCAATTTGAAAACAAATCATTCTTTTGAGCTGGTTCTTTTCAATTAAACGCATGATCAAGTTGCACTGAATGATTCATTATGGAAAACAGTTGCATCAAGACAAGAAAAAAAAAAAAAAACATGATTTCGGAACACTATGAGGGTGAATAAATAATGACAGAATTTTTGAACTCTCTTTTGAAACTGCGCAGCATTCCAACTATACTATTTGAGACACTCTTTAACTCTTCTGCTGAGATTATATGATAGTTTTGAGTCAGTAAAAGACCTGAATTTAAGTTATTTATTCACTAATAATCTTCCTTTCTAGTGAGCTGTTAACTTGAGAACCAAAATATTCAAATCATTGAGTCAGTGAGTTGAACTTAAGAAACAAACCAGTTCAATTTGCATGTGGATGATTCTTTTGAGCTGGTTCTTTTCAATTAAATGCTTGATCTGGTTCATAAGTTGCACTGAATGATTCATTATGGAAAACAGGTGCATCAAGACAGACACCTGTTCTACACCTGTACTATCTGAGACACTCTTCCTCTGCTGCTGTTCTTTCCATGTTAACGTTACGCGCCCCAGAACAACATGCCACACACACGCAGTCGCCATCTTGTGTTGGATGGGACAGACACCGGATGGGCACCGTGTGTGTGTTTGTGTGTAAGCCACTTTTTCCTCTCTGGCCAAAGGCAGGAGGTGGTAGAGGGTGCAGCTGTCCCAACCTCTCCGGTCCCACCATCGTCCAGGCAGTTAGCCAGCAGCGTATAGAGATCCACGAGCCTCTGAACCACCCTTCATGCTCTCTTGACATGCACACAAACTCTTTCTCTCACACATGCGCTTGGCCTCCCTACACTCTAAAAAATGCTGGGTTGTTTTAAAATAAATGAATTTGACCCAAAGTTGGGTTAAAACAACCCAGCATTTTTTAGAGTGTATGGATGAGTGTTTAGCTATGCAAAAGCCTTGCCATTTCTTGAAGAACTTGCAATGTTGTGGATTTACACTGTCACTATGGTATAACCAAGGTATTTTGGACATGGTAACATGGTAATACTACTGTATAATATTCTTAGAAGTACCATGTAAATTAAGTCAAATTAGCATGGTATTATCATGGTCTAAATCCATAATGAATGTTCACTATGTAATGAAGTGACAAATTTAGCTTTGGTTACAGTATTCGATAAAGGTCAAAATAAACGAGGAGAAGCGTCATGAAAAAAAGTCATCGCAATTACAGACATTCCTATTTGGACGGGATCTTTCTCAGAGGACTTGTGTGTTAGCCGGAAAACAGTAGGTAATTTGTTCTGTGATTTTAACAAGGTTTCTGTGAGGAAAAACACACAGATTTACCTGGCCTCCTCAGGGGAAACTAGTCCCGACCAAATAGGGCTATTGACTGAACTACTGCAACCAAATTAACACGGTTCACCAGACAGGAAGGAAGGAATGAGGAGAAGGAGCAAACAAATAAAGGACGAATGAGACCAACAAACAAACAATAAATTTCCTGCAATCTGAAATTGGGAGGATTCATGGTGGGCTTGTATGTATGTGTTACCTCGATGATGTCTGCGTTGGTCCTGCTTTCGTGTGGCTCATTGTACTCTGTGTATTTGAGGAGCACTTTGTCCATGTCGGTGCTGGCATACTGGAAGAGCTTGTTTGAGTGATTGAAAATAATGAGGGCAATCTCGCAGTCACACAACACACTGAGCTCGTAGGCTTTCTTCATCAGACCAAACTTCCGTTTGGTGAAGGTCACCTGTGGATAGAGAGAGAAAGATTAGTTTAGACGGGGAGAAAAAGATGATGATTGAGATGAAGGATTAGAATTATATCTTTGTTTACAGTGAAACAAAATGAAGATAGTAAAGTTATAGTCCTATATAGTTATAGTTATAGTAGTTATAGTATAGTTATAGACTATACTAAAGTTATAGTCCACCCAAAACAACTGATTACGCACTTTCCTGTTGTTCCAAACCCATATGACTTTCTTTCCTCTGTGAAGTTCAAAGGAAGATATTTTGAAGAATCTATTTTCATTTTTAATTTGAATAAAATTACCACAAATGATAATTGGAGCTTTCAAGATTCAAAAAGGATGCAAAAGCACCATTATTGTATCATAAACATGGTCTTCAAAAGTAATATGATATACTGAAATTTAAGACATTATTCACTAACAATCTTCTTGACATGCTCTAGCTAAGAGAAGTATTGATGTATGATTTAATCAGTTTTTTGATTTAGATCTTTAAAATTAGTCAGCTGAGCCATATCCACTATTCAGACTCATGTAAACTAGAGTTCACTTAATAGTTAGCATTTCACTCTCTGGGAAGGTATACATGAAAATTTGGCCATTAAAAATGACTTTTAACATTAAGAAAAATGTCATTAAACATTAAGAAAAAGAGAAAGACACGGTTAGAATGGGATGAGTGAAGAGAACTGAGAGCTTTAGCTAATGCAATTTTGCATCTCAGGTAAATTTTGTCTTATTTTATGGATGCCAGATAACTTTGGTCAAAATATGCACTGACTACTTGTATGATATTTCTATGGTGCTTTTGTGTTGTTTAAATCTTGAAAGCTCCAGTCTCTATTCATTGTGATATCAAGGTGAAGATGAACCAACAACATTCTTCAAAACATCTTTTGTAATTCAACAGAAGACAAGAAAGTCAGGTCTGGAAGGTCTGGAACCACGAGGCTGAAAAAATAATGACAGGATTTTTAAAGTTTCTTGTGAATTACTCCTATAGGAATTTTTGCAGTGCACAGAGGTTGACTCGGGATTAGCCACCGAAGAACCGATTCTTCTCTTTCAGAACTGACCAGGCAGCTTTCTACTACTTTATTGCTCTCTGCTAGCAAAAGTGCCACCTCAAGATAGAAAGTTTTTCTGCTCAAACCCAGGACTCCTTAACCTTAAGAGCTCGACAGTGTTAGCAGACAGTGATTGCATCTCTGTAAATAAAAGCCCTTTTCCATTAGGTGAAAGAATCTCCTCCACCTTGACAATCAGAGAGCTGATGTTCCTTCTCTCCACACCAGCACCAGGATAAACACCAGCAACATAATTGCCATCGAAAATAGAAATCGCAGGTAACCAGTGGCAACAGGAGAACACAACTTTATCATTGTGAAGAATGTTGAGAGGCAGCGACCTGACTTCTTTCCGCTCCTCTCTCGATCCAATTAACCTCAGGGCCGAATGCTTACCTACTGACCTTTACCGCACACGCGGACTCGAGCTCGCTCTCTCACCTGCTGCCGTCTGTCAGTTCTGGATACCTCTGCTCTTCTACACCTCTCCTATATACTTGCCTCGACGCTGGAGTTTGGTAATTAAAAGGCACATTTTATTGCAGCAAAGACTGCAGTTCATGTCCTCTTCTCACACTCTTTAATTCTTTAATTGCCCAAATACCTGTTACACCACAGGAAGGTTAGAAGGACAAGATGTGCAGAGCAGAATTATTTTCCGGAAGAAATCTCAATTAAAAGTGATATTTAGTACAAAATGAAGCCTAATCTGGGTCAGACAAACTACAAGACTTTTTTTTTGTAACTTTGTTAAAAATATGATTAGTCAGGCACACCTGAGGGAGACAGAGAGCGCTGACACAGCGAAACAGGCTAAGGTTGAGTATGCACACCTGCTCCGGTCAGAGTGACTACACCTATCAGCACAACTGTGACCAGAAAAACATTTCCCACACATTCTCAGCCATCTTTCTAATATCTTCAACGAGGAGGAAGAGATTACAAAACAGTGAGTAGAACTTCTAACTCTAAACTAAACACAATGAATTTCTTTTAATTGGATACCGTTATGAAGTTTGTGATTTAACGGGTTTTAAATGACAGATTTACCTACTGGAACATGGGAAGCAGAGAGAACAGAAATGAAGCTTAGGTGAACACCACTTAGGTGAATATAACAAAACAGCAAAAATGAACACTCATCTAAACAAAACTCAAACATTGCAGTGTTTGTATAGTTAACGCAAAGTACAAGAAAATAATTGCAAAACTGAAACTAAACTAAACTTAACTTAAATTTTCATGACTCTATATGAAGAATTTCATAATTAAATACCACAAAAATACCACGTATTTATTTTAAGTTATGATAAATTAAATAGCATTTTATTTAAATTACATTTCAAAAACATGAAATGCCACAGGATGACACTAGACCGCCTGAGAAATTTAATGCAGTTAAGCATATTAAAATTATATTAGGTATTAACAAATTACCTTTGGCAGCCATAAAATACTACAACTAAAACAAGTAAATCTAAATGTTTCCATAGACTAAAACAAACTAGTGATGCACAACACGAACATTTTTGCAGATAAGATGATAATTATTTTCATGTTATGGCTGAAAACTGATATCATTGACTGCTATTACATTTCTATTTTTGTATAAAAAAAAAAAAAAAAAAAAAAAAAGATTAAAATCAGTTACAAGTGAATTTAGGTATCACAACATTATAATGTACTGTATAAAAATAGATATTTGATATTCTAAATCAAATAATTATGAATTCAATACAGTCTGATATATATTGATAAATTAAAAAAAATGATCCAATAACCAATATTGTACCATTATATTGCACATTTCTGAATAAATACTAAACTCAAAGAAACTAAAAGTACAGTTATATGTAAAAAATGAATGAAAACGAAACAAAATCCTGCTGAATCAGTTGAGCCAGAAAAATTGAAAAACCGCACCACTGAAACAAACGTTAATGCTTTGAAAGCACCGGTGTTTAAACCCTAAGGGAAGACAACCTACGAGTAGTTAACTTGTAGTTGTCTCTGCTACAAAAAAATCCACACTTCAACTATAAATCAACAGAAACCTTGCACTGGAGGAGTAAGATTTGATTTTGCCTCACGCTGTTTGTCTTGTACAAGATGTCTAAATTACAGATGCAACTTAAGGCAACTCACAAGAGTCAGAACTAATAAGAAAGAATTCTGTTAAAACACCAATAATATCTTTCAGGCTCTCCTGTGTATATTCGGTACGTTTTATTCAGACAAAGCTGCCAAAATGAATTATTTTCAGATACGTATTAAAAGCTGAAAAGAATTCTCTTATGTTGAACTAAAAACACTGCTACTGCAGACAGTCAGGCTTTGCACTCACCTGTCTGTTACGCTCGTCTGTGATTCGCTGAATCTGGATCTTTTTCCTCCCCATGGCTGCTATGATTAGCCGAGCAGGGGTGGGGGCAAGGTTGGGGGTGTGGTGAGGTCAGAGGTCAAAATTTCTCGAGGCAGTTACAGGAGCACAAACAGCGACTAGTCGCTTCTGTGTATGAAGATGTGTGTGTGAGAGAGTCTCTCTCTCTCCGTATGCCACCTGTCTGAGGCAGCTGGGCTCACCCGTCTTCCTCCACTGATAAAAAAAGGAAGGAGGGAAGGAAGAAAGAAAGTATGTGGCCTCCTGGTAGGGCCTTCAGATCATTGTCTGCTCAGGGTGCATGTCATCCGACAGGTGTCTTTTCTGATATCCAAACCCCCCTGGAAAAATCTGGTGATGAAGATGAAGATGGTCTTGTGATGAATTCTGTGAAAGAAAAGAGAGACGGAACTTAAAAAAAAAAAACTGGTGTGATAGCAAAGTATTAGGATAGTCAACCGATTGAAACATTATTAATTGGGAGGTGGATCACAATTAAATTACATATTGCATGTATCAGATCAAAGTAATTTCATACAAAAGAGAAAAACAGACAAATGGGCTTACAATATTACAGTGAAAACTTTTGATATTTGCTAAATATACTAAAAAAAAAAAAAAAAATTTCCATATGTTGGTTAACTCTGGTTAATTAACTGCAATGAAAAACATATACACAACCGTTTAACAGTTTAGGGTTGGTAAGATTATTTTTGAAAGAAGTATATTATGCCCACCAAGGCTGCATTTATTTTTATTCAATGTTGCAGTAAAACAGTAATATTGTGAAATATTATTACAGTTTAAAACAGACGTTTTCTATTCTAATATATTTTAAAATGTAATTTATTTCTGTGATGACAAAGCTGAATTTTCATCAGTCATTACTCCAGTCTTGAGTGTCACATGATCTTTCAGAAATCATTCTAATATGCTGATTTGGTGTTCAAAAATTAAACTTATTATCTATGTTGAAAACATTGTTTTCATTTTGTGTAAACTTTTTTTGCTTTTAATGAATAGAAAGTTCAAAAGAACAGCATTTACTTAAAACAGATTTCTTTCGCAACACTGTAAATATCTTAACTGTCATTTTTGATCAGGTCAATGTATCCTTGCTGAATAAAAATATTAATTTCTTTCAAAAATTTTAAAAATCTTACTGACCCCAAATTGTGAACAGTAGTTTACATTAATATTTACAATATTTTATATAATTAATTGTACCAATTTAACAGCCCAACAAACTACAACAGAATTTCAATTACATGCTCTGCTACCTGCTGTAATTTTATGAGGGGGAAAAAATCTTGATTAAAGATTATTATTCTTAATAATTTTTCTCAATAATTTCGAACACAAAGCTTTTACCGTTGAGCCTGTCAAATAATTTGTGGTCTGTGATTATTGTGTCACCTACTCACTCACCCCTGTATTTAAGCAAATGAAGGGTGAATTTCAAGCCTCCAGACTTTAGGGTTCCCACACTTTCTTGTCAGTAAATTTCCATTATTTTTCCAGGATTTTTACAAATCCATTATTAAGATTGGACTCACAACGAGTAATTTCTAGCTTATCAAATAATTTAAAACTAATCAAACTAGAATAACAATTTCCATGACTTCCATGAAATCACACTTTCAAATTCCCTGATATTGTTAGGTTTCAGGACCATGATGGGAACCCTGAAGCTTTTAAATCTGGGTTTCCCCTAAACAACACAGCATGACAGCCACATATATGGCTGGGCAGAGCCCATTTCTGCAGCCTGACAGGGCCTTATTATGTGTTCTCATTCACAAACCGATGACGCTGATGTCGATTACAGACCTAAAGCATCTTCACCTGCAGGGAAACACCTGCTGAAGTGTCTCTGTGCTTGAGTGTGTCATCCAGCAGCACTCACAGTGTTCTCTCACTAATAAGTCTCCCTTTTAGCTGTTTAGTCAACATGGATATTTAGCTACGTTTGAAGGTTAAGTGAATTTTTCACTTTATAATAATAAAAAGCGATGTTGAAACAAACAGTGAGAACAGATGCCTGGGAGCGAGATGGCACAAGTTTGTGTGTGTGTGTGTGTGTGTGTGTGTGTTTGAATGAACGGTTGCATGAATGGATTTACTGCAGCCTAAGAATTGTCATATGGGCCAGGATAATTTTAAAACATGCTATTATTATCTCTGCCTTCAATTAAAAAACAACCAGGGGCTTAAAACAGAATTCTATATATACATCCAGACTGTACACACTCACGCTCACACATCCCCACATGACTGCTGACACAAGCTGACTCCCTGATCAGGGAAGCCTGCAAACTTCCTCATTTCCTCTTTTCAGGTCAAAGTGCATGCTCAGAGACAACCTTATGTGAGTCTGACCAACTCGAATCGCAAGTTTTTACTTCCTTGCCACTTTCCTTGCAATAAAAAGCAACAAATAGCCCAATTTTTTCCTTCCAGTCGAGACTCTAGTCAAATTCTAGGCCTCCTGGAGAAAGCACACAATTAATAAGTGTACTTCAGAGTTATTGTTGAGTAGAAGCAAGGCATTATTCAAGGCATTAATGTTTGCCTACAAAACCACCTTTGGCTCTGCACCCCTTTACCTAAATTCAGTACTTCAGACCTATGTGCCCTCTAGAACAGTGGTTCTCAACCACGTTCCTGGAGGCCCCCCAACACTGCACATTTTGCATCTCTCCTTTGTCTGACACACCCAATTCAGGTCTTGGAGTCTGTACTAATGAGCTGATGATCTGAATCAGGTGTGTTTGATTAAGGTGACATGGAAAACATGCAGTGTTGGGAGGCCTCCAGGAACGTGGTTGGGAACCACTGCTCTAGAAACTTGCATTCTGCAAGTGAACGCCGCATTATTGTGCCATCCCAAAGAGGCACAAAATCACTTTCACTGACTTTTTCATTAACTGTTCCCATCTGGTGGAATGACCTGCCCAACTCAATCCGAGCAGCTGAATCCTTAGCCATCTTCAAGAAACGGCTTAAAACCCATCTCTTCCATCTTTATTTGACCCTCTAACTCTAGCATTCTCTTTTCTAATTCTATTTTATCTATCTGCCTTCTTTTTATTTAAAACTGCGTTAGGCTAACCGAGACTTGTCATAGCGCTTGCATGTTGTTGCTCTTTTGTTGGTTTTGATTGATTCTATTGTCCTCATTTGTAAGTCGCTTTGGATAAAAGCGTCTGCTAAAAGATTAAATGTAATGTAATGTAAATGTAATGTAGAAGCATATTAACGACCGCAAAAAGAGTGACTGGAAAAGCTCTTCCACCTTGTTCCTGCAAAACAAATTCCTTCTGGTAAAGTAAACAGTTTCAAAGAGTTGCGGTTTGTTCGAGCCAACCGACATGTCAAAATTACATCATAACAATCCTGATAGGCCGATGGCACCGTGAGAACGCAAAAGTATCAACTCTGTTTTTTTCCTTCTGAGAAGCAGACAATATATTTCCCCATTACAGGCTTTTAAGCTTAAGAAAACGGAATAAAACAACGACAAACACATCGGTTATAGAAAATGAGATTTTTGCCAAATAATATAAAAACAAAAGCCACATAATTGTGTAGTTAAAGCATCTGAATAATGGCAAGGTGGATGGTTGTATGGAAAAGGCAGAAGTAATGTTTAGAAACAGGCAGGGCTGCTTTTCTCAAAAGCATCGTAAGCCTAAGCTGATCGTAGCTCCATTGGTGACAATGGGTCTACGATCTACTTAGGCTTACGATGCTTTTGGGAACCGTAGCCCAGATCTGTAAAGGAATTACACAGTTTGCCGTTAAAGCTGACTTTTCGCTATTTCCAACATTCGTGTACGATTTGTGTGCATTTCTCCACTTAGTGGCGGTTGTGTAGAAGATTCAAATTGCTTGTAAAGCAGTTGTTACACTCTACTTGTTCACTAGGTTAAACTGAAAGAATGATAAATGTATGAATATATCCACAGAAAATAAATGACGGCCAATATGTTGGAAAGAAAAGCATAGTATGTTTTCTATGGCTAATCAGCCTAAATAATTATGTAATATTCGTAAAACTATTATTTTGGTTATTCATACCCACCCATTTTACAGAAATAGTGTTTAAAGAATAATGTTTATGGGAAAAATATTGGTAATTCTCACCTTGCGATAACAGTTTTGATTGAAATACATGACATCTAGTCTGGTGGTCACATAAAATCTAGCGAAAAGTTTAAAAGTTCAAGTCAAAGCTCAAATCGGGCCTAAAAATTCTGCATATGCATATGATCGGAACTCTACACAGTTCCTGCACTACTCTCCATTGGAAATGAATGACTTCCGGTTTGTCATTAATTAAAGACAATTAATGATTTAACAAATTAATTAATTAACAAAAGCCATTCACTTTGTCAACTTCAGTGTTCTGCTTTCATAACAAAACAACTAAGAAAGACATCTAGGACTAGAAACTCACCATCACTTTTTGTTTGTTCTAACATCTAGAGTGACAGAAAAGGTCAGAATGCAGTAGCTCACGTACTCAATCCAAGCTGCTGGGCATGACAAAACAATCCCTGTCACAAGCTTCATCACTTCTTTCACAGTAAAACATTGAGTGGTGTATGTGTGTGTGCATGTGTATATGTTTATGTGAGTTTTCCGACTCCAAATGGAGAGGATGTGTCGACAGGAAAGGTTTCCTCAGCCGGCCGTCAGCAGCGCAGGCTTGAGTTCAAAGTGACTCGGAGTGCGTTTGTGTGTTTTGGTCTGTGGGGCCAATACATGAAAAGACTTCTTTATCTGCAATGAGAGTCAGAATTTGACCTTTCACCCTGTGAGCGCTGAGAGGGGCTAATTCCCAGCTCTGATCTCAGTCGCTTCACAAGGGACCTGGAAAGTGTCCTCATACTGCGGTTCCTCACAATCAGACTCTCTAACCACAGAGAACTCATCAAGTATTTGCTTGATATTGCTGAAACTTGATAATGTTATTCAAACTGGGGTCCAGGGACCCCTGGGGGCTGCAAGAGGATGTTAGAGGGTCCACAAAAAAATACAAATAAATTATATTTAATATGACTGAATATTATTTTCAACTTATCAACTTTTTTTTTGTTTTTTTTTTAGAAATGATAAGCTTTATATTATTTTTATTTTTTATATTATTGTATAAAACAATAAAGTATTTATTAAAAATAAATTGAATATTTATTATATTGACAGCATTATGTTTGAAAAATCAAATATACACATAATTTGGTGAAGAAAGAAAGAATGATGGCGATTGTACGGCCGACTACAATGATTATTAAATTTTTTCAGAAAAATAAGAGTAAGAGTGTTTGCCCATGCAACACTTGCACCACAAATACCAGGGTGTTAGGGTGTACTGTATGGTTTTTAGCACATTTTATGCGGTTGCTAAAATGTGCTTGAAGTTAAAAGAGTCCAGATACTGCAAGGGTTCCTCCGTCAATGTGAGAAGTTTTTTATGCAGTTTATCATCTGGCAGGTGAAAATTGCAAGTCTTATTGCTGAGAAAAATAACAGTACACTTCCAACAAGCTGCATGATTTTAGGTATTATGTAAGTTTGTAGAACAAACGGTGCGGGACCGGTTACATGGCGAAGTTGGGGAACTCTGGGGTTTGTTTAGATCTCTAACCTTAAGGGTACCACAATTAAACAAAGAAAAAACAAAGAAGGTTACTGATAAAACACTGGTTCCTTTCCGTTTTCTCTACTAGGGGAACCCCACAAAAACAAAAACCTTCTTATCTTGAAAATTAGTCATGCTCATGAAAACTAATACACAATAAATAAACAAACATTTATGTACATGAGCGCACAAACACACACACACACACACACACACACGTGTCAGCACAAGGCATTTCTCACTGCTCTCAGAGCGAAAAGGTGAGCCGTTGTATGATGCAGCTGTCACACACACACATACAGGGGAAGGTGTTATAATTTTGAGTTGTGGCTTGCTTATACCACTGAGGAAATCCTGCGGAACCAAGCTTCAGCGTGCAACACAAGCAAAACAACATTTACACAGGCTTGCAAACAAGTGAAAAAAACACCTTGGTGTAAACACGTCCAAAGACACGCTGCTAGTGAAGAAGAACCCAAGAGAAAAAAAAAAAGTCACAAGTTTGTGACCTTTCATTATATCAAGTAATTCTTCATCTTCAAGTAGCTCGGACCCACACGTTTGGACAGCAATGCTTCTCGCAAGGACTCTGAAGTACCAGAGCTCCGCTGGGATAAGAGCACGCTGCCCTCGTCCATGTGTGGGCATATGGTATTCTGCGCGAGCGCGTATGCGTGTGTAAGCATATCTCCTCCGTGGGGTGTGTGTGAGAGAGTCCAGTTTTGTTATCCCTGCCTGTAACTAGAGGCAGAGTGGCCTGGGGCTTGGAGATAAGGGACTGCGCCAGAACTGGGCTTGGACCAGGTCCAAAGCTGTGCTGAGAAATCCATCACCTTCCCAGCTCAGAGCGGGAGGTCACCGACTGGGAAGGAGAGTTGTTTAATTCGGCCGTTTACAGTTTCCGTACATTGGTGCTATACAAAACGCCCCATGACCACAGCTCTGTCACCGCCAGCAATATCTCAGCACTCCCAGAGCCAATAAAAGCTATTTTGTACTGAGGAAGAAAACTAAGCGTGCTGATTGAGATATTGTGACACTAGAATGTAAAATATAATGAATGTGAATGGAGACTAGTGCCCCAAAGAATGCATATATACATGTGTATATATATATATATATATATATATATATATATATATATATATATATATATATATATACACATACTTACTGAAAATGTACTTTACACATTTACTCAAAAAATTAATAATAAACAAAAAATTGTTTCCAATCCACTGACAAAGATGGAAAAAAATTGGATGAAGCAGATCATCTCATAATATCAGCAATAAATCAGTTTTTATTACTACAAAACTCAGACGTTAATGACTAAATCAAAATGAACGCAATTTACTTTTCTTAATACATATTGCTGGTCTTACAGTGCATAATTCACGTGTGATTGCAAATTTTAAAATTTGTCTTCAAAAAGCAATCCCTTTGAACTACCTGTCATATAGAGGCCGCTTTTCATCAAAGCAATTCCTAATGGATAAAGTCAATCTGAAGTCTTGTTGAATATCCCTTTTAACTCAGAAATAAGTAAACTATGGATAGGGATGAACAACATTTTGGTACCATATCAGTTATCGGCCGTTATTAACGATTTTTAATGTATAGGTTTTGGTCAGTGCTCACTATTTTATAACTCATTATTTTAGTCAGTTTCCACTATTAACACGGTTAAATTCGATCTTTAGCAATTCCCTTCAATTTTTTAAACACTTGTAGCATTTACAATTCCTTTTAGTGTTTTATTTTTTATTTATTTAGATAAAATAGCATAACATTTTAATACCAGCCATTTATCAGCCATAATTCTTACCATCTGACCAATCATAAATGTATCAGTATCAGCCAGAAGGGTAATATCTCTCATTATGAAAGGGTTACAATTGTTGTTTCATGTTGATTTTAAGCTCAATTCCCAAACTATACTAGAGTAGAAGGAAATCAAAGCAAGCTTATCTGCTATATGACTTACGAAGATGACAAAAAAAAAACAAGCTTGGCTGGTCCAACATGAACCCACTGTGGTGGAGGAAAGAGGTTTTGAGGAGACACCCTCATGCTCTTTTTTTTTTTTTTGAGCTGAGTACTGTTCAAAACATTAGCAGCAGCTAAACTGGGGCAAAAATGGAGCCCTGTGAGACCCTCCAGTGATTTACTCCAACCTTGGGGTTGTACTGCCAGCACCAACTGCAGGATATTTCCAGCCTGTTGACTCAACCTCCCCGCACGGCAGGAACTCACCCTGTCCAATATGGCTACTCGGCTGCTGACCGCAGCGCATGATTTCTGTTTTTCAACACAGCCGTTTGTCCAGTACACAACATATACTGATGATACGGCGGTGTTCGATGCCGAGTGCCATCACTGGACTTCCTCCAGGAGCGGGGAGATAGGTGGCGTAACGTCTGCCAAACCACAAGCGTAACCCAATCTCTTGAGAGGGGGGAGGTTGGTGGATACAGCACTGCAAGGACAGCATTTTCAGGGGGAGGGGTGTAATGGATCTGTGGTCTTCAGCTTGTGAATCACACCATTGCTGTCTGTCTTGTCAACTCTGAAAGCAAACTACGATGCTAGGTTACCACTTTCATCCCTAAACAAAGTGTTTTTGACTGGTGTCATGCTGTAGGATTCAATGAGTTTTTTCTTTTATACTCATTTGACAAACAAAACACTCGTGAGCAGATGAAACACAGTTGTACAGCACTATAGGCTGTTGTTTACACCAGCTTATCATTTCCAGCATCAGTGTGGACAATGTGGTCAAACTAGTCAGTTTACAGCACTGCCGCACGGCTGAACAAACCTAAAGTGACAAAACTCTCAGGCTACTGCATGAGGCTGCAAATACCGACATGCAGGCTAACATGCTGTTCTGGGGTCAGGTAAATCTTTTTCCCTCTCACCCACCATGACCCTGATCCACCACTAAAGGTCTTGGAGACACACACACCTTCCCTTGCAGCATAACGTCGGTGACATCGAAGTGACAATTGGAAAGGAG
The DNA here is from genome assembly GCA_039654775.1 of Spinibarbus caldwelli. Classification (NCBI taxonomy): domain Eukaryota; kingdom Metazoa; phylum Chordata; class Actinopteri; order Cypriniformes; family Cyprinidae; genus Spinibarbus; species Spinibarbus caldwelli. The sequence continues at coordinate 20,990,603 of CM077227.1, forward strand.
GGTGTGTTGCCAGAGGTTCGTCATGACCATGTCATGAGCGGTTGGTTACACAACAAAACAAAAGATTTTTTGGTTCGAACAAAAGATAGGCTTGTCGGTTCAGTAATATATCAAAATCACAATCAGAAGACAAGCTAGACAAGGAAAAAGATGTCATTCGTGTTTCTGTAGAAAAGCTCAAGGGTGAAAGAGAAGCGCAAGTTATGCTTGATAATGAGACACAATAATCTGATACGCCACAAGACCGGCAGCTATAAACATACTGATCTTTCTTTCCTGATAATATTGACATACTTTTTAAAAATGCAGTCTCAAGTGAAAAACACTTTAAAAAAGAACATCTTTTCTCTGCTATGTCTACACCATTCTCACCAGAAAATGAATTACTGTTTTAAAAGTTCAATTATTATCCAAACAAAACTTTAAATCTGTTACTTTGAGTAGGTACTGACTTTATGGACTATTGTTTAACATATATATTAGCCAATTTGAGTCAATATGCACTACAATTCAAAATTTTGGGGTTAAATTTCTTTATATTTTTGAAAAAAGTCTCTTATGCTCACCTAGGCTGCATTTATTTTATCCAAACAGTAATATTGTAAAATATATTTACAATTTAAAATAATTTGATTTTGTATTTGTTGTATATTTTGTATGTTATATATTTTGTAATGTCTTGATTATATGTATTTTATTTCTGTGATGGCATGTCTTCAGTGTCACAAGATCCTTCAGATATCATTCAAATATGCTGATTTGGTGATCAAGAAACATCTCTTATCATTATCAATGTTGAAAACAGTTGTGCCGATTAATATTTTTGTGGAAACTGTGACACTTTAAAATGTTAGAGTAGAATGTTCAAAAGAAGTATTTATATGGAATAGAAATCTTTTACAACATTATAAAATGTCTTTACTGTCACTTTTAATTAATTTAATATGTCCTTGCTGACTAAAACGATTAATTTCTTTGAAAAAACCCAAAACTTTTGAAAGGTAATGTACGTGTTTCATACTGAACTTAGACTGAAACTGCTGGTAAAATCATCAGACAGTATAAAAAAAAACGCAAGTGAATTCCTATTCAAACACACTGAAAAGAAAGAGTATTGTGACAAAGGTGCACTAAAAGCAAAAGAAAGAGACTGAGAGAGGCAGACAGAGATGTGAACTGCTCTGCGTGTAGAGTGAAGCTGTCATGCATTACAGCACATGGTCCTGTCACACCACACCACTCTTCAACGCTTGGAAATACCCTGAAGGCAACACATTGTTCATGTCAACCTGATCTCTTAGTGACGTTTACGGAATATACAAATCTAAAAAAACAAACTACTAAACTATTTTAGGTTGTTATGGCTCTATTTTTGTGTCACATTCAGTTATTTTTACGGAAACCAAAGCGTTCAAGTATGAAACTACATAAAAAGAAACTTGAAGTTACACAATCTTAAAATAGCGTTACTGGTTTCAAATTAAGCTCATTCTTACCCCTTATAAGTAAACATGAACAAAAAGCCTCCGATTCGATCCTCACGGTTCCTCTCCAGTGACCCAATCAAGCAACAAATAAAATCCAAGCGGACTACAGCATAGCTCGTCCCATGACCTATGCCTGGCTGACAGTGGAGACCGGTTCAGCAATGAGCTTGTAATGCAGAGCGCTCAGACCCCCAGCCCTCCTCTCAGAGACCCCCACCCTCACCCTTTGCCCTAATATGCCTTTAGCAACTGCCTTCAATCCATCAGTGTCTTTGGATGTAACTGAGAGGGTGGATGGGTGTCAGGATTGGGACGCTTGTCAGTATGTCAGATCCTCTGTTCTCCTGCCTGTACATGTGTGTGTTAAATGTAGTGGCAGCTGCCTACACACCTTTTGTTCCGACACCCCCTTGCGACATCTCTGCTGTCACAGCTGTAGCAAATTCAACTTTTCGGGTCCAAAGCTGCTGCAGGCGACACCCCACGCTGGATCTTTTTCCAAAGAAATTTCTGCACACTAGCGCTACATTTAGTATGGAAACCTTTTTATACGTAAAAAAGTAGCAGCAACCTGTTGTTTTCAGTCTTTCCAGAAGAACGGTTTCACCAAGAACATATCTCAAGATTTGCCCTTTCCTGACCTCAAAATCTCAGAAGGGCTTTTGGGGGGTGTGGGAATACAAAGGCCATGGGTCTGTAAAACGGCAATGTCAATGAGCTTCCAATGGGAGGGACAAATACATTTTGGGCACAAATCACGCTCTGACACTGAGAACGTTACAGGGTGAGGAGGAGGTCTGGACACTGCAGTTTCTCACAAAGAGTAACTTATATGGATAAATGTTGTGGATAAGAGAACGGGAGGAAAATGAAACCCTCCCTATGCTAAAATCAAGCTGGAAATCTGCCATTGGTGAGAAAAAAAAAAATATACAAACATCTTTAATGTAACACACGAGGGCCAAAATCAAGAGGACACAATTGCTAGAACAACAAAAATCATTGACTGGTCATCAGTCTGCTAAGATCCTGTTTCCTTGTTAACTCTCTTTCACTTGTTAACTCTCTTTCACTTGCGATTCTTTCTCTTTGTAGAGAAAGAATCGCATATACAGGTTTGGGGAGGTGGAACCAAATGTAATATCATTGAACAACATATATCACAACCATGTAGAAACAGTTTAATGTGCATATTGGCCAAGTCCCCATCAATGGTATGGAAGTTACAGTGTACATGGCATCAGCTAACGTTGGCTAAGGTCGTCAAAATTACAAAAAGAAAGAAAAAAAAAATAGATTTTGTAAACCAGTAAAAAGGTTGGCAGAACAGAAACAAATCTAAATTACTGACAAGAAAAAAATCCTTACTGTTGTTGATGTTCTACATTTAATTACTTGCTTACTATTTGTAATAAAATAGTGTAAATGATATCTGACTTTCATTCATTCTCTTATGGTAGGACTCCAGTGCAAACTCCTTTTAAATTCTTCAAAAAATGAACAAAAGAAGATTTTACACAGGATATGAGCAAAGATTGTTTCGCTTCCCTATTTGTGTGTTGTCATACAAATACAACACAGCATTACCATAACTCCAGTAAGAAGTTTGATTTTCAGGGATTTTTTAGTTCCACGTATGAGGTGTGGGCAGAAAAATCGTCAGTTACTCCATCACGTCTTTCCATATCCCCTTTCCCAGAAAACGCGCTGTCATAAAAGGATTCCCATACCAGGAACAGCTGCGTGCATGTGGCCTTTTAACCAACCAGACCAAATAACAGAACAAGCACTGTCCTATTTAAATTACTTGAACTGAGGACTGCAGACAAATATCACTGTTAAAAGCTTCTTCCAGAAGTGCTTTAACATTTCAGATGTCCATCAGTGAAAAATCACCCAACAGATCCAGCTGAAGAATAAACATGCTGTTCTCATGCACTGATGTAAAAGAAATGTGCTGAAAAGAATCAGAGTCAAAACTTCCATCCTGATGTCATCACTAAAACGCTCTGTAATTCAGAGAAACATTGTATCTCCCGTCCTAGACAGACGGTCACAGCTAAAGGGTAAAGGTCAAGATGAGCTAGATGAGTCCTAACAGACAACACAACCTGTTTGTCTTTGCCTGAGCCCCTTCAGCTGCCACTCGAGAAGACAGTGTCGCAATCTGAAATCATTTCCTCTGACCCTTCAAACAGCTCTTGAACAGGCACAAGCCAGAGTTTCTGTTCTGAAACAAGACTTCTTCCAAATCTGTCAGGATTTACTCTAAACATTCACAGAAAATAAAACACAAAAATGTAAAGCAATACAGACAATACTTTGGACTAAAACTTGCCAAATTGTCTGAAGAAAAATTGAGCAGTCAGTGCTAAGGGTTTTTAGCAAGTTACTATGGGGTTCTAAGGGTTTATTTACTGGCTCTCGTCAAAAGAGCCCACACTCAATTCTCTATGGCCCCATTTACACCTGGTATTAACATGCGTTATCTGTTATCTGATCACTGAAATTTGAAGGTGGCCTGGGAACGATTCTAACCACATTTAATGAAGGTGTTAATGTAAATGTGGTTGCAAATGCAAACGCACAAGCCCCATTAACATCCTTAAAGTGTAACCATTTTTATTTTTTCCATTTTACTGTCTATATATCTATATTTATTCATATTACCAATACACACTTTTAAAATTGCCAACTTTGTATCAACATACAAACCTGTCAAATAATATCTTTATATATTGCAATATTATCATTATATTGTAATCAATAGGAACACAAGTTGTAATCGCTGCCTTACATGTTTGATGTGTCTGTTGAACTGAATAAATTATGTTAACTAACTATTTAAAATGTATTATATTACATCTGTAGTACATTACTGCCATATGGACATTACTTCAACACTTATGTCTGGCTGATAACAGAATACTTGATCATTTTAACATTGAAACAAGCATTTTCTGTAAAGCTGCTTTGAAATAACACATATTGTGAAAAGCGCTATACAAATAAACTTGAACAAAAACAGTGAAACCTAAAATCACTCTCTACAAATTAATTTACTGTAGTAAAAAATTAATATATTTTAGCATAATCAAATAAACTTTAGTTGGACTTCAGCACTACTTCTGCGCAATTAAAGTGCTTTAAGTACAAAATTAGCTGTTCCAGTTTAGCAGACTTTAAGTATACCAGTTTAGTATGCTAAAAGTACAATTGTAGGGTATTTTATTATTTTAAGCACATAAATATGTAAATGTATTTGTAGTATACTTAGCATGAAATAAATGTATTTCAAATACATTTAAGTATTTTTATTTTTCACTAGGGTAGGCAACACAAAATTGTAATGTGCAGCATGAAAACGGATATTCATTGAGATTTGCTAAATATTACATTTAATAGTATTTAAATTAAATTATTAGTGCTTTAAAAATGAACTTTAAGCAAGCATTAGATGACAGCAAAGGTAATCTAAATGTAAAAACAGAGGAAATGGGCAAGAACAATTAAATTACTACAACACTGCATGATATTGAAAAATGTACAAATTGTCTGATATTGGCTGATAACTCATATAGTACCAATCTATCATGCATGCCTAGATGATTTCACTGCAGCTTCCCACGTGCCAGGTTGATCATAGTGTAAACCAGTCAAGGACATGAGTAAACATCAGGGCCTTTACTATGACAAAGAGCCATCAGCTGTCAGTAAGAGGTGATGTCTTCTCTCTCCAATGTTTAGGAGGGTGAGAAGTGATGGGTCTCTGTTGTTAAAAAAACGAATTCTCAAAAGGTATTTAATATGAGAGAAGCAGCCCACACACACACAGCTTCTACCATTCTACTGAACACTCAAAGAAACTCACTCTCTCTCAAACGCACACACACACGTTTCTCAGAAACAGCTGACGTTTCAACAGGCAACAGCTGACAGGCTGCAGGTGGGAAGGGCACAACCTCTTTAACCCCCAACACACAGTCCTTGTCCTCATCCTGAAGTTTTTACACTCTGAATCACACACACACACATACATAGGCACACCTGTTAGTACCGGAGAGGAACTGTGATAAACCCTTCCTCCACCGCAGGTTATTTATTTCTGATGGCGGCCTCCCCGTCTCCCTCGCTCTTCCTCTCGGTTTCCTCAGCGCAGCGAGTCTCCTTGTTCTGTCTGCATCTTTGATAACCTCAGCAAATGTTTCTATTCACTGTGTGTGCAGCAAGCAAAATGTTCAGATGGCAACAGAGTCACGTGGGTTTGACATGCCAGCCTTGTGAAGGACTTTATTTTTTTTACTCAGTAACTGAAAACTGGTTTTGTTTCTTTAATAAAGTGTAATTTGATCCTTGTAACTAAGCAAGAAAATAAAAGGTAAAAATGTGCCAGAGCAGAGTCAAACAGGCTGTGTTTTGCTAGGGATGCAACAATATGGAATATGTGGCTGATATCAAAAATAATTTGTCTGAATTAAATTAAATTTAAACACACACACACACACTAAAAACTACCGTTGCTACATGCACACAGCAACTCACATGACAAGCGCTTTTAAAGGGAAAATGCTCAAGTGCTCTTTTATATTAATGCAAGATGAAATGTTGAGATTTAAATTATCAAAATGACATAAAAACATTTCAAATGTTACAAAAAAAAATATTTCAAATAAATGCTGTTCTTCTGAAGTTTCTGTTCATCAAATAATTCTGAAAAAAATTTGTATCACACTTTCCACAAAAGTATTCAACATTGATAATAATAAATTGTTTCTTGAGTACCAAATCAGCGCATTAGAATGATTTCTGAAGGATCATGTGGCACTGAAGACTAGAGTAATGGTTGATGACAATTTGGCTTTGCCATCATAGGAAAAAACTACATTCTATAATACATAAAAATAAAAACGAGTTATTTTAAATTGTAATATTATTTCACAATATTGCTGTTTTTACTTGTATTTTTGAACAAATAAATGCAGCCTGAGTGAGCATAAGCAATTTCATAAGCGATTTCATTTCAACAATCTTACCAACCCCATACTTTCTAAAGGCAGTGTTTTGTGCATACCATTTTTTTTAGGACAAGCACCTAAACTTAATGTGTCAGGCATGTATGTTAATCAACAGAACACAGCTCTGACTAAGTCAAATGTCCTAAAATGTCTATATTTAAATAATGTAAAGAGTAAACGAATACCATAAGACAAACATCAATGATATCTAGCCGTTTTAAAAGCTCTGTAACACATTCTGGTAAAGCACTTGATAAAGACTTGCAAAGTAGAAGACAAGAAAAAGAAGAAAAAAGAAAGAAAAGTGCTGCCTGCTGCCCTCAAGATGGACTGTAGGAGTACTTATGTAGCATTTGAATAATATAAACATTGGCTGTAATCCCCAGAAGAAAACATGTAGTGGTTAAGATTCACAAAATCCTTGCTGAAGGCAGATCATGGAAAAGATGCGTAAACATTCACATGCAAGCAAGTGTGCGGGATAAAAAGAGTCCTCTCTGAGAGAGACAGCAAAGAAAAACACATATTTCATTAATCAATTAAATCCAACTCACAAAAATAAAACATTAACATGAGGTAATATTTTATAGACCTCTACAAACAAATATCCCATAGCTGGATCTGATTGGCCGACCGGGCCTTGTTGTTTCAAGTGCACAATTGTTTCAGAGCTCCATCTGAGAGAAGCGTGCATATTCACGAGTAAACACTCATAAACACTGATACACATGCGCACCAAGTGTGTCACATTGGAAGTAGAAAGAGGGGATTTTTTTCTCCCGGTCCCTCCTCCCTCTCTGGCATATTTCCCGGCTCTCCATACTGCTGCCTGCATCTCCTGTGATGAGAAGAGGCCAGCCAGCAATCTTCCATTAAAACATGGCGGAGATCGGCCATACTGAGCCTCAAAAGCGAAGGAGACAATGTGTGCAGATGGCCCTAGACAAGAACCACAGCTGTACTGCCATAGAACTGTAGTGCCCCATGAGAGAAAGAGACAGCAGCAAGTAAAATAGCAGAATAACGAGAAATACAGCTGCACGCAGCAATTACTGAGGCCAAGCACCATAGGCACACCATCTATATTGAATTGTACTCAAATGTAAATGAAATTACAAAGTTATAAGCATAAATAAATATTTTATGTTTTGACCAATAGGTGGCACTGCAGGCAAACGGTTTCGTTAGCTTTATGGCAAAGCGGCAATAAAATACGGACTACAATTTTTGTTCAATAAATGTATTCGTGCTGGACGAAGTTGAGCTACATTTGTATTAAAAAGTCAAGTCTGGTCTGGTCTAGATCCAGTAGTACGACTTCAAAAAAAAAAAAAACAGCTGGTACAATTTCAGTCAAATACAAAACAATTACAGTACACTTTCACAAAATGTTTACCAAGCATTTCAAAACAAATTATGGGTTTAGTTAGTCTGTTAGTTAGTTGGTTGGCTGACTGTTTTATCACTTTTCCAGCTTCCTTGGCTATTTTCATGATGAAGGTTTTTAAAGTTTTCATTAAAATGCTCATAAGAGAACTTACACCAATACAATTTAATATGTTTAAGAGATACCAGACTCTGGCATATCGATGGATCTTCATTTGATATTAAGAACTTGTTTGATTCTGGAATATTCTATTCGGCATTGTGTATAAGTGATCTGATTCCAGCTATTGACAGTTCGCAAAACCCGCCCACCCTTAGTTACTGTTGCCATGACCGACAAACAATACTGCTCTCACACTACACACGTTCTCACGCAGTGAAAAATACATTGCAGAGCAAAGAGGAAACTGACAACACACCAACAGAGCAGGTTACTTCTGATATGAAACAAGGTCTCAGGACCCTCAGCTTTTAAATTTTGTCATTTTAAAAAAATTCAAACATTAAATACCGTTTTGTGGCTCTTCAATGTGTCATGACAGATCACTGTATTGCATCAGTGCAAACACATGAACCGATCATCTTTTCATATTTAAAGCACGAAATGAACATGAAAAAACATCAGAAAGTGTTTTATTTCAACCCGCGGAACACACCATTTTTCAAGTGTAAGCTCACCGAAGTTAAATCTACTCTCCTGTTTGATTTGTGGTTAAGGCTGGAAGAGATACAGCTGCGGCTACTGGGCATGCGCATTTGCATATTTTCCAACCCGACAATATCATGTGAAACCTATGAAAATGGTTTTAAAAAAGTACATAGCACTATAGTTTCATCACTTTAGAGTGTCGCAGTGACCGTCTTTTTGCAGTAAAGGACCTGTCATAGTTTAATGAGTGGAAGATGACAAGAAGCGACGCGGTTAACCTGCACTGAAAACAGATGAGCGCACGTGCATATAAAGCTCCCATTCGGGGCGAAGTTCACAGGATTTTGTCCACAGAATAATAAGAGCACACGTTTTAACATATTATTTTATTATTTAACACTCAGTATTTAACTTAAGAGCTGCAAGCCATGCATACAGCACCGGACATGACAGATTTTCTGGTACGCAAAACAAGTATTTAAAGGAATACCTTAGCTTATTGCAGTTACCGTGGCAGCCAACAACAGCACAGCTTAACAGTTCAATTTGTTGTTCGTACACTGATCCCATTCATTTTGCCATTTGTTGATGACATGGATACTATGGTAGTTTTAAGATCTGAGAGTGGTACGAAACACTTTTCTAATAGTCTGTCTGATATCAAAGTTTTAAAGTTAATGTAAATGCTCCTAGCGTTAGTGACAAAGTTTCATTTCAGTTGCCAACAGCACTGCGAAAAAGACAGTCAGTTTAACTTCATGTTGACTTCATGTCAAATTTGTTAGTATCTCCTTACAAAGCAAACAATTCTGAATATAAAATATATACTCAATCATTTTTGCCAGACATGGTCTTTAGACTATCTGACCCAAATTGGATGAAGACTGGACAAATTTTGAGTAGCAGAAAAACTGTTTTCACTAAAATTTAAAAAAAACCAACAAGTAACATGGCTGTCATGGCTTCTAATGACAAATGAGTCTCATGAGTTATAGGACTCTGCATCACCTAAGACATACGAAGAGGGTATGAAGTGAAATGTTGACATAATTAAACTTTTTTTTTTGACCCCTGGGTGGTGCTGTCTTCAGTAGGGTGCCAAGAATTTTTTCTAGACCAAAAAAGGTGCAAAAACAAAAGCAGAAGAAAATTCTAAAATGTAGCTGACCGTTTGAATATGAGACCCTAAAGTTGCTCTGAGGACAATTCAGTCCCACCCCAATCAGCATGCCAAATTTCTTAACTTTCCTTCAAACAGTTCCAGGGACCACCACAGAGCCCTAGCCAGAGTAATAGTAAGAATACTAATGAACACAATAGGGCCTACATACCTGCAGTGCTTGGCCCCAAACTACAATAATGGAGCATGAGAGAAAGACCTGGAAAGAAATCAGATCAAAAGTCTGAAGTAAGAGAGAGAACAGGAGCGAAATGAGAGATGCAGGAGTGTACGGTTTCAGCACTTGGCTTCAATGCTTGCTGTTTCAGCTGTGTGGAAGTAATGGCCAACCCTTGCTCTCACGCCACTGTAACACGGTTAGCCGTCCGCTATCCAACACACGCAACACTAGGTTGTACGATTGTGCCGTCCGGTCACTGTTTATGTGTTGCGTTTTTTTTAATTCAAAGACATTACAGGTTAAAGTCAGTGTTTACCAAGTGCTGCACAATACAGACCATTAATGCTGATGCAAAAGACCTATGAATAATATAAAAAAGGTCCAAAATCCTTCAGTAATGATTGAACCCATATTTTAAATGATCAGGATGGTAATTCCTTGGTTTCCAACAGCACTGCTTTAGATAGGACTTTTAATTAGATTTGTTAGAACTAGGGATGTGCGGGACTAGTTGACTAAACGGTACAGCTCCTGCTAGTCGACACTGAAATCAATAGTCGATTACACGAGAGAGAAAAAAAACATGATTTTATCATTCAAATTACCATCATTTTAACATTTCATTTAAAACATTTTAAAATTAAATTCAAACACATCAAAATATTTAAATATATAAATATTTTTAATGCGTATCTGGGCGGAAACTACATTTTTACCTCAGACCTCGCATGCGTTTTCTTCATGTCAGTTGAGGTGAGCTCAAAATGATCACGCGAAAGACCAGCAAGGTGTGGAATTATTTTGAATTAGAAGGAAACGGAAATGTTTTGTGTAAACTGTAATGTCAAATTGGCTTACAATAACTCTACTGGAGCGATGCGTAATCATATTCAATACAGGCACGTATGCGTTAGCTTGGAGGCTAGCTAAAGCCAGCAAATGTCAATCATGTCATACACTACAATACGTCGCTGTGGTCTGCGATTTCCAGGCTCTTTTCGAAACTGTCTACTTGCTTGTAGTTATCTCTCTACGTGCCTGTGACTTCAGTTCCTATTGAGCGCGTTTTTTTTTTTTTTTCAAGTGCAGAATCGCCTCTAGTCCCGTCTTTTGCCAGACCACGTTAACATGTTAAATTCACTGAACAAATGAGCATGGTCTAAGTAAAACGAGCATTGTTTTGTTTTTAGACAATATAGCCAACATGAAGTACATTTATAAAAGCTGTTTTAATGCTATTCCTTGATAAACTTTCCTGTTGTTTTTGACTTGTGTTTTAATATGTTGGCTAACATTATATGAAGATGAAAAATTCTGTCAGTCTATTCATTGATTTTCCATTTCTGCATTGCTCCAGCCGATCTGAATAAATGCACTGGTTTATGCTGAGTGTATGCTCTTCCTTTTTTTCTGTTTAACGACTGCCTAAAATTAAATGATAATAACGTGAGGCAAGCATACGGCATAATCGTGACCTATTTTTAGCAGAATTAATTGAGGGATTTGACAGTGTGATTCAAAGATTAAGTATTTCAAGTGTAGGCTGTTATATAGACATGCGCAGTTTTTTTCTTTTGCCATTTTTTGGGGGTTCCGTTTAACTTCCATTTAAACGACAGTCAAATTAGTCGTAGCGCACATCCCTAGTTAGAACTGTACAAAAATTGCAACAATTTATCTCGATTTACACTTTTACTGAATGCGTCATGAGTGTAAGTTAAAGTGATACACCACCCCAAAAAAAAAAACAAAAAAAAAAAACAAAAATAGAATTCTGTCATTGTTTACTCTCCCTCATTTTGTTCCAAACTTGTATGATGTTCTTTCTTCATAATAACACAAAGGAAGATATTTTGAGAAAAATCTCAGTGTTTTTTTGTCCATACAATGGAAGTCAACCAAAACTGTTTGGTTATCAACATTCTTCAAAACATCATCTTTTGTGCAGCACATAAGAAAGGAAGCCATACAGGTTTTGAATGATGTGAGGGGGAGTAAATGATGACAGAATTTTAATTTTTGGGCAAACTATCCCTTTAAGCCTTTTTAACTCAAGCATCCTGAATAACCCTGAACGTGAAACAGAGCTAATCTCCGTGTTAGGTCATATATCATTAGTAAGCCAGTTACTGACAGGAAGAACAGAGGAAGAGTTGCCCTTATCTCTGTCTTTATAAGAACATGGGATTGAAATCATTAAGATCTTATTCTATCGTCTCCTACATCATGCTGCAGAACCAGGAACAAGGTTGCAGTAAATGACTTTGTGTGTGTTCCCAAGGGAAATATCTGTGTCGGGTATGCACAGGTTACACTAGACGAGACCTGACAAGATGACAGTGAGTTCTCTGCTTTGTTCTGAAAGGTAAAAGCACACCAAGTCAGACGGTGACAGAGAGCTGATGGGTAAAGAAGCTGCTATTTTGAAAAACATATAATTGTCTCAGAGTTTTTTCAAAGTCAAGAACGTTAGACCTTACTGTTTTTGAATGTATGGACAAAAAAAAAAAAAAAAAAGGCATTTCATGAAATATCCTCTTTTGTGTTCTACAGATGAAAGAAAGTCATATAGGTTTAGAATGACATGAGGGTGAGCAAATAATGACAGAATTTTAATTTTAAGGTGAACTATCCCTTTAAGGGCAGCAATGTATTCAATAAACAAAAGAAAAAACTGTTACTGGATCTTCATGAGATAAATATTTCGTATTTGAATATCAAAACAGCATTTAACTTATGTAGGTCATGGCTGTCGGTTTTATGCAGTTGAATATTTCATCCACTAACACTTACATTCAGCAGGAAATACAGAGGGAAAAAACCCATAATCTGGATAAATTGACGACTAAACACCACCGTCATACGAGAACCAAAATATCCACGCAGATGCAGAAAGGAGAAGCCATTCACCATATTTAGAAGCAAACTTCTAATGCTTTGCATAGATTAATCCCAAACTAAAAATAAACAGAATTTGATTTTTCAGGTTCTCATTTGTTTTCCTTTTAACCGCACGCCTGGAATGAGGTCACCACACATCATTTTAGCTCGAGGGGAATTTTAAGGAATTCAGTACTACTGATGATGACATATTTTGAGCTCAACCAAATACGCCTGATTCACGAAATGGAAACCAGTGTCGTGGGGACTACGTGAAAACGTCCAAGCATGACAGATGTCTGAGCTGCCTGCGTTCATTAATCAAGCATTCGCATGTTAACCAGCATAAAAGGCAGCAATTTCATCATTTACCTAATAATGCATTCAGTGTCTTGCATAATAAAATGATTAAAAGATGTTCACATGAGGACCAATTATTCATGCTTATGTCTTACTACAAAAATGAAAAACGGTTCTGTGGTGTGGATAAGAATACTGTGAAAGCATATGTGCTGCAATTACCTCTGATGCAGTGAAACGGAAACAGAAAATATGATGTAGAAATCGCATGATATGCACATAGACATTAAAGAGACACTTAAAGGTTAAACCTGGGGGCTCTTCAAGCAGCGAGAGCATGAATGGTGGTCTGTCTTTTTAACCCATGTGTTTGTGTGAATGCATGAGTGGTGGTCTTTATAAGGGATACAGCTGCTCTCTCCTCAGTAAGATGACACCAGTACTTCAGCATTGAGGTAACCACACTGTTCTCTAGACCTTGTTTGGACAGCAGAATCTAGTCCAGGAAACTTCTACCTTCCAAGTTAAGTCTAGCAAATTCATGTCGTCTGAAGAAAACAGGAACTTGGATGGGGTCTTGAAACAGCTAAAAGAATGGAATTTCATAGATAGCACTTTGTAATAACTGTCATTAATAATCATTATTACATTAAATAATGCTTAAGTCATCACGTGCATTTGAAGAGTTGTCATGAAATGTCAAGAAACTTTTATTTTGTGATATAAATTAAAATCAAATAATAAATTAAATTTAAAACAATCTTTTTTAAATGCTACACATGAATTTAGGCATCACAATACTATAATGCTAAGTATAAAAAATGGCGTTACTTAATTTTATTCATATAGATGTATATACATGTATATATGAATTTATATATAAATATATAAATATATTATATATGAATTTTGACAAAATATAAGATATCTAAACATATATAAATATAATAAAATTAAATGTGTGTGTGTGTGTGTATACATACACACATATACATATATACACTACTGACTTTTTAACCACAGAGTAATAAAACATTTTACGTTTAAATGTTTATTAATAATAAAAAAGGTGCACACATCAGCTTTCTCAAGTCTGAGATACCAACACACAATAAGAAAACAAAAGCATGCCTGCTAGTGCTAACATTTCAAAAGCTCATTTTAAAAACATGCAACTCTGATTGCTTGTCAAAACCCCTGCCAATCTCGTCTCATCTCCAGCGGAAAAGGGTTGCCCTCATCTTCAGTGGTATCTTTTCACACTGCTCATTACCTTAATTGATGTTTAACCCCTAGATCAGCTGATGACGGCTCAATTAAGAGCTTTCTGGAGGAGAGATTAACACAGGGAAGGAGGGCTGTGCTCTCTCGCAGGAGCTTCAGCCCTTCAGCGTGCCCTACTCCACCAACCGCACAGCCAGTAAGGACACTGAGGCCATTTTGAATTGGAAAGAGCAGGGAAGGCCCTCCCTCCTCTCCATAAAACTTAATTTAATCAGCTGCGCTATGACCTTAAAGTGGATTTGTTTCCAATCAGATGTTGGCCAATATCAGATGCCACTGATCAAGGACAAAATTGTAATAACTGTGTCTTCTGTTCCCATTTACACTCCCTCATGCCATTCCAAACCCGTATGACGTTCATAACACCATGGAAGATATTATGATGTTTTTCCATACAGTTAATGTTGTTTTGGACCCCACTGACTTTCATTATATTGACAAAACCAGTTGAAACATTCTTTAAAATATCTTTTTTTGTGTTGCACAAAAGAAAGAAAGTCATAAAGGTTTGGAACAACATGAGTGGGAGTAAATGACAGAAATTTTGTGTGAACTATTCCTTTAAACTCACCAGTATTTGACCAAAAAAAAAAAAAAAACTGTGGACCACAGCTGGATGTCTGAGTAAAGTCCACAGCAAGCATTGTGTCAAATGCTTTCAGGGAGACAATAAAGGCCAGAGACATTGTTTGAGTGGAAAAATGGATTAAAACATGTGACCAGAGGATATTTCAGAAATTTCACAATGAGAACAAAGTGATGACCTGCTTTACAGGCAGCAGAGGACCTTTGACACATGCGAGAGCACATGTAATAAAATCCACACATCAAATACAAGACAGACAGATAGACATCTAATAAAAACAGTGGCAGCACAGTCATAAATTTGTTTATGTGGAAAACCAGATAAGAGACTCAGGATGAATAGTCATTATTTTGACTTCATGGTGATGAAAATATCTCTATAGATGATCAGGATGAAGACATAACACTACTTTTGTTCTGTCATGTTTTGCATCATCCTGTCCTGCTTAAATGGGTTTCATGTTCCATCACAACAAAAACATTTTCTGAACTGCATCCGCTTAATCATTTCCATGCATCAAACTTCCCATTAGCAAGCAGCGCTTTTTCACAAAACGAACGTGATTGTTTGCAGGATGCTTGTTATATTCTGAAAACTTTTTTGAAGCATTTCAAAACAGCAGCGGTAGGTTTGTAATGTGTGAAAGAATCTTTTCTCTCTGACTGTTATTGGTACCCCAGGTGGGAGCACATAACAGCATTGAGACTCTGGAGGTACAGCTGACACCCTGCTGGGAATCAGGACAGCGCAGTACCTGTCTGCATGACCTAGACATTCAGCTCATTATGAGATTCAGCCTATAATGAGAGCTGGAATTCTGAAGCCACCAATCAAAAGCTTTGTACACACACACACACACACACACACACACACATTACACCACAGCAAAGCATCTAGGACAAACGCACTTCACACTTACAACTCAGTCTGTGGAAACTTCAAACTAACGTATTTTTATGAGAGACTCAAGTCACAGTTTTACAGCTTGTTAAAGTGACATTTCTTCTCTAAATGCCTTAGGACAGGAGTTTCCAAACTGGGCTCTGGGGACCTCCAAAAATGTTATTTTGAATGTACCAATTTACATTATATAATGAGATTAATAATGAATATTTCATTAAGGATTTCTATTAATGACCCAACTTCAATTTTAAGAAAAACACCTTAACACAAAATAAATATTTTTATAATAATACTGAATCATTTCTTTTGGCTTTACTACAATGCTAAAGTTATTTAATTTAACAATTGTATTTACAACATCACAATAACCTTTTTCATGTTATTTTTATTTATATCTTAGGAAGAGGGTTTCTTTACAAAGGGGGACATCAAATTTGGGTGTCCTTGGCATCAAAAGTTTACTTTAGAGGCAGCAAACGTTCACAAAGAAAGTTTTTAAGAGTACGAATACACCAAAAACACATGTTGTTATTGCATAACAGAAAGAGAGAGGGTGGTGTCGCAGATCTGCGTAGGTTAAACCAAACTTTTGTTTGGAGTCCGCGTGCAGGATCAACCAAACATGATATGTAAGTGGCTTCAGTGCTAAAAAATTCAGTCTAGTCCACACAAACACCCCTCAAAATACCTAGAATTAGTTATTAACACATAATATGTTATACCTCACAACACATGGTATCCTGTAACGCACTACACATTGAGCCGAAATGTGTGCGACTGCATCAAAATCATGTTGACATTTCAGACAGCGACTAAATCTGACAGCTCGTCAGAAGCACCACAACAATGAACACCGTTCATATCGGCCTCGTAAGTCACGATTTATAATAATACACTAACTGTATGGTAGATTACTATTAAAAAAAGAAAAAGTGCTGTAGCTGTGATGGGTTATATCTTATGCCCTTGTCACCATTTGGTCATTAAAAGCCTAGTCTGAACCTCGTATCTCACTAGCATCGAGTTCAGTCGCGACTCTTTGATGCAATAAAAAGACGCATACAACAAATAACCAGAGTATGTTTGCGCGCTAACGCGAAAGAGCCTTAATTTAGATATTTTTTAAAATAAATTAAGAGAGGTGACGGCAATAATTGGGCACTGTGAGAGCTTCAGCTAACGTTAGACTGGACGAACGACTTACCCGGAGCGGCTACAAGATCCACATCTGTGCGATAAACACCAGGTTTCTCACGGACCGATACGTGGAAGAAGTGTAATATAGATCAAACCAGGCAGGAGTATAAAAAAAACACCGAGCAGATGTCAATAATAATATGTGGAATCCTTAACTCCTGTTCAGGGTTATTATTTAGCCCGTACAGTCAAAAAACCTCCATGTACAAAGTGTCCTATCCACCATGACTGGCAATGCATTATGATAGACAGATAATGTGGCCAATCAGAGATGAGCTTTGCGTGATTCGTCCAATCGGGTTAAAGTATGGTCGCTTCTGTGTGGAAGCAGAATTGTGGGCGGGGCAAATGTGCAGTAGGAAGAGATCACGCTGAAGCGGTTTATGTATTCATCCGCCTCCCCATCTTAGTGAAAAGATCCTGTAAAATTCCTCTCCGTGTTTACATTTGAGAACTAGAATGTAATAATTACACTTATTTGTATAGCTAATATATTTGAAATACTTTTAATATATAAATGTCCTAAAAAGCATGGTGTTGTACTGTACTGGTGCGCTATATTAAACACGTTTTATTATTTATAATATCAGATGTGCACGGTTCAGAAGGTTACATCAGGAAGTACATTTTTTCAAAGCACATAATACGTCAATCAATCACAAGTATAATTGCATTCGTGCATTTTATTCGGAACTCGCTTAACCACGAGGAAACATTAAGTATAAAAAAACAGCCTATTTTTGAACAAAATATTAAATACAGTATTCGACCAGACTGATTTAGTGGCTCCAGCAAAGAGACATTTCGGCTCAATCCAATAAAAGCATGGAAAGCCCTATTTTTCGTGGAGGAATATAGTGTTTACAGAGGGAATGGTGGTGATGCAGACAGAGAAAAATTAAAATGTCAGAGTGCAGTAAGTTTGAAGGCAGCTGAAACGGATACAGTTTCACTGATCAATCTGGAAATCAGCGCCACGGGTTTTGAAATAACACGAGAACAAAAAAACAAGGCTGAAATCTCATTTAAAGGATTGAATAATGAGAATGCACTTGCGACATTTACTCGGATCAGAGCTGCGTGCGTCACTGCGATGGAGGAACATTTAAAGTCACAGGACTCGAAACAAAACTCACCTTCAAGTAGTTCCAAACCTGTATGAATTTTATTTATTTATTTATTTATTTATTTATTTATTTTTTGTTCTGCCGAACACAAAAGAAGATATTTTGAAGAAAGTTTGTAACCAGGCTGTTTTGGGGCACCATTGACTTCCATAGCAGGAAAAAAAAAATACTATGGAAGTCAGTGGTGCCCCAGAACTGCTCTGTTTCCCACATTCTTCAGAATATCTTCCTTTGTGTTCAGTAGAACAAAGACATTCATACAGGTTTAGAACTATTTGAGAGTGAATAAATGATGACAGAATTTTCATTTTTGGGTGAACTATCCCTTTAAGTCTGCGTTTTATTTGAGATAGGCAATACATGCAAACAAAATACTCTTGAGGAGATTATCACATAAATTGTATTTATTTAAGTTTTATTTTAGTTTAGATTTTTAATTTAGTCAAAACCTGCTATTTCATATTTACCAAGTCGCTCGGATGAGTTGCAAACGTCTTCAATATATGAAAAAAAAAAAAAAAAATGGTGTGTTGCTTTTAACTAAATTATGAAGAAAACCCATCCATTTACTTAAAAGAAGCAACAGGAATGTAGCCCATTGCATATATAGGCCTACCTGTGGAGGAGAGAGATTACTCTGTTTTATTCCTTATGTAAGGAGCTTATGCACTGGGGTTTTGTGGAAGAGCATTTATACAAACAGATGGACACCCTGTTGCCCTCTCTCAGATCACTCGCTTCCTACACTCAGCCTGCGCACTCAACAGAATGCCATTCAGTCACGAAACCTTCACTGCAGGCAAAAACAATCATGAAAGTGGGGCTGAAATGACAGAGATGACTCAGACAAGCCCTCTGATCTGGGAGCAGTTATTGACCGACCACGGTGGGCAGTTATGAGTGAGAAAAAAATGGCAGATTACATCTTTGGTGTGCATAACAAAACGTTATGCTGTGCATTGTGGTTCAGGACTATCTTGGACTGTATAAAAGGTGTTAAACTTTAAAATTAGTTTAATCTCTTTGGAACAATTGCTTAATAGTTGTCACGGGGCTGTGGTACTTGCGTGCTTGAGCACGTGTTTGAAACCAGCTGCTTTCAGAGCTGAGAAGAGCTGGAAATGACACTTTACAGATGGATTCTCTTCTCATTTCCTTCTCTTCCCCCCCTCTCTCACTCTTTCTTTGACACACAGATGCACGTGCAGATGCACACTTGCTTCTTTCTCTCCATGCATCACTCTCTATCTGCTTCGTTCTCTCTTTTTCTCTTTTCCTTTATTTCTGAATGTATTAATCCAGATGAAAGGTGTGTGGGTGAAAATTTTCCTCTCTGCAGTGACCCGCTGATCTGCTGCACTTGGCTTCCGTAGCATCCTGTCTGCTGCCTAGCAACTCTCTGTATCTATGGCAACAAAGCCAACAAACCCTCCTGCCTCCATCAATCGTACCCCCACAATGAGCTGCTGTAAGTATGGCAATCAGGAACAGGCAAGAATTCAATAAGTGGAAATGCTTAGAAAAAGGCACTCAAATGATTATAAAAAGCTAATCATTTTTAAGTGTCTAGATGTCTCTTATGGCCAAATCACCACTGTAATGCACTGAAATGCAGCATCATGTGTGATAAGGCTGTGTTATGTAATGCAATGCATCTACCATATATTGTAAATCAACCAGTATTTACCCCATATATGGCTGCTGTTTTAGGTATGATTTGAAAGATATAATTTTGACAGCATTGCATTAATTTGATTACCAAAACACTCTGTTGCTCTTTAGACTTCACAGAAAATGAACACTGTCAGCATAGAGTAGCTATAATCTCTATAGGTTTTTATTTACAATATAGTTAGAATTTGTTTGTATAATGACTGTTAGTTTCGTGATATTCTGTGGCGCGGTGAAGCTTGCATTGAATCCAAAGTTTAACCTGAAAATTCGAATGATGCACGCGTTGTTTGTGAATGGTGATGTTGCGCCCTCTAGTGGCCACACTGGGACAAGAGCAGTGAAAGAGCCGGGACTAGATTTCCAAACGCATAGTAAAGTCGTAGTAAAAATCGTACGAATCATATAAATATTATGAGATGTTTTCCAATACAAAAAATTTAAAAGGCTATAAATAAAAATAAATAAAGGCTATAAAATTAATATTACTTGAAAATATTTTTTTTTATTATTATTTATTTTATTTTATTTTATTTTTTTTTACTTGAAAATAGTTGAAGATCTAAGTGTTCTAGAGTGAGTCATCGCAAGAAGAATGTAGTCACCTGCAGGGTAACCCCAAACTGCATTCACTGTGCAATGTGATAGTTACTGTATTTACTATTATTTATATTTCAAAATATAATATTAAGTAAATCATAAAATAAAAAATTTAAAAAAAATATTTATGAAGGGATAATATACTGGGCTTTGCAAGCTGATAAAATATAAATGAAGGCTGCATAAAAAAATTCCATATATTGCACTTTTTTTCTTTCTTTTTCACAGAAGTACCAGCACTCCATTCAAAATACAAAGAACATACGAGAAGAAGGGAGGGAAAAGATATATAGGAAGATAGATTTCAAATCTAGGCAAAATGTTAAGAAATACACACACACACACACACACACACACACACACACACAGTGGTGGCCAAAAATATTAGAACACTAGTATTTTCACCAGCCAAAAATGGTTTTAAGTCAGTTATGTCTATTTTTGCTGTAGTGTGTCAGTAGGAAATATCAGTTTACATTTCCAAACATTCATTTTGTCATTAAATTGTAATAATCCAGTGAGATTTTTGTTTGCACAAGGAGTCTGACAACAGACTGTGCTCCACACAGAGATCTGATCTGATCATCATCCAGTCTGTCTGGAATGACATGAAGAAACAGAGCAAACTGAGACAGACTAAATCCAGAAGAACTGTGGCAACGTCTCCAGAATGCTTCAAGAAACCTATCTATATATAAAGTTTAAATCACATTTTATAAAATGAGATGGATAACAAAGTCTCCTATGTGTATCAGATTACACTGATATATGGCAGGTTCTGGCTAGTCAAGGGCTTGTAGGCAGTTGCCATAATAATAATAATAATAATAAAAATAAAAATATAATAATAATATTAAACTCTTAAATTAAGAAATCCCTTGATAATAATTTGTTAGAGTTTTATTATCTTAGGTGGTTTGCTAATAACAATTTGTATTATCTTAGGTGGTTTGCTAAAAACAACAGTGTGCTTTTGAAATAACAATAATGATATTACAATAATGGGAACATGAAGCAAAAATGTTCATTTCAGTACATACTGCCCTCTATGGTTTTCTTTATCACAGTTCAATAAAATAAATAGAAGTTCAAGTTAACCATGTGACTGTATTTTAGAGCCACATTATTATTCATTTTATTATTACAAATATATTACCTTGAAAGAACCATTTAAGATACTGGAGAAAAAAAAAAATGTTAATTACCAATGTGAAGATCTGAAAAGTCATAGCATCAATGGAAAATCAGCTGTTTTTAAAAGAGTGCACGAACCCTAAATAACCACCAGATGGCATTCAAGGCTTAATCATTATGCTTTGGAAAGCGAACTGCAGGCCCCAGAGATTTAGCTTTACCCATTTTATGATTAATTTATTCATCATTACCTCTTCTTATTTCATCTCATTATTTAGCAATAGCCACCAATATAGAGTCATGATACTGATTCTTCTGCCACATCAACCTGTATGTGTTATGGATATATCTCAGTAAAAGATTTAGTGATAAATTAACCCACTGAGTTTGTTTAAATGTACTGTTTGGCAGTCAGTCTCTCTCTAAAAAATTATCAACAGGAGAGGAGAAGTGTCAGCAGCCTATGGTTAATTTTAATGAAATAATATAATGTCACCATAAATGTTATGTTCACTTGTCATACAGGCAAGTGAAAAGTTTATAACGAGTCTATTAAGTCACTGATGGGGGTGGAGGACCGGGGAAGTAATCTGCTGGTCTCTGTGAATAAAAGAAGAAACATCTCAAAGCTGTTTGACTAATCTCTGCTTCTCTTGCTCGGTTATTGTGTGGGCCCAGGCCAGCAGCGGCATGGGAAGGCGGGTTTGTTGCCCCCTCCTACTGAAATTTAGCGTGTGAACAGTCAGCTTGTTCCTGGGCCAACAGAGTCCCTTCTTTCTTCTTTAAGAGGACCGCCTGCGCCCGGAATCTAGAACCCTCTCTCAGTCTTAATTTATGTGCATATTAATTATGCTGCATTGTAATTTCCACCATGGGATAGAGCATGCAAATGAGCAGTTTATGTTTATGTAGGCTACAATCTCCCTCAGGAGGGTGAAATTTAAACCAGCACCCAGGCCTGTTCTCATGAAGCCTACCTAACATCTCATTTGAAATTGACCAGGAGCTTCATTTTGGAAAAGGTTTGCAAACAGCGCTCGTGTTTCCTGTGGGCCCTTAGTTTTTTGTTTTTTAAAAGAATGATTTATTTGTGCCTTCTAGCTTCTTTCTTAATTCATCCAAAATTTTAAGACATTAGATTTAGTTTAAGGTTACTTCATTTTATACCTGTCACTTAGAGTCATTTTGCCTCTTTTATCATGGTAGCAGGGAAAACGACTTTGCATAAACACATATATTTAAATAAGCTATTTCTTTTATGAATGAAGATGTTCCCAAAAGAAGGGTTTTATCAAGTTTATGTCAGGTCTACAAATTTGTCTCTACAATATGATTAAGTACCACACACACTTTGGAACAATATATTATCTATTCATGTGTTAATTGACTCAGTTTATTTTACATTTCTTCTTCAGAAACTTTATATAGACTGATTAGGCTAATTATAATATACTTGCACGTTAAATACGCCAGAGTAATGTTATTCATTTCAGAATTCATTAGTATTACTAAGATTTTAAATTCATAATTCTAAAATGTGTCGTTACTGTGTTATCTTTACATGAACAAATCTAATTTTTAAGAGATTATTCGTTAATATACATTTAATTAGAAAATCTTGGTCTCTATTTCCACACATATTAATTTTTATTAGCTTATTAACAAAAGTTAAATTGTATTGAAATGTATAAATTGGTACAGTGCTTTAAATCGGTTTCTTTGCAGGAAGACACCTGAACCAGGTTTAACTCGGTTAACTCTGTGTATAACTCCGCAGAAAACCAAATGCAGCAGGAGCTGTCGATGCCACAAGTGCTGAACGATAGCTGAATATTTCGTCAAAATCTCGAGGATTTTTTTTTCGCCAACATTTTGAGAAAAGACAAAGAAAAATGTCATGACAAATATAACATTACTAGAAATAAGTAATTATGGCTTTAAGAAAGCGCTTGCCAAGAACAATTTCATAGAGATTATGTGCACTAGGCTAAACTAAAATTCACAGTGTGTAACAACATTCTGAGTATATTTTATTCTTAAAGTTAATTTTAAGGTTATTGAGGTTAGAACTCACGTCAAGTTCAACTTTTGTTTAACGCAATGGCCTTATTACGCTTTTAATCTTTTAAAGTGGCTATTTTTTTAGTCCTCATCCTAGAGTATAAACTATAAAGAAGGCTTCAAAGAAGACCACTGTTTACTATGGTAAAGTGCGCCGTACAGGGAGCTGTATAAGACGTCTCAGATAGCCTACGTTCATCCGGATGATAGAGGCTTGCTGCATGTAAGAAGCCTACTGTGCAAAAGTAGTTGCCATGCTGCGCCACACTGCACTACATAGAGGCTGCTTTTGGAGAAAGAGGAAGGAGACGACAAGGAGAAAGACAGAGACGTTCATTTAATTATTTTTTGTTAACCTGCCAAATAAACAGCCTATAACTTTTATAAATTATACAATTACAGCATCATATGTTTTAACAAGACTTTTCCTGCCTATTTATTGTGTGTATTTTCTATACATGGTTCAAAGTGACATTATTTAGATTTAGTGGGTCTTCTCCAGTAATCTGAGATATAAACAGTGACATTATTTAGCTACGAAATAGTTCACGTGGTGAACGTCAGGCCGCACAGGACAGCACCACGTGTTACGTCTCACTGAACAAATACAGAGGAACAAAAAGAAATTCAAAAGCAAAGTCAGTGACGACTTGAAATTCCATTATGTTACGCCGACTGAGTTTAAAAGTTTGACTTGATGCTTATTTCTTCAAAAGACTATCTGTATCAGTGCACCGTAAAATTTAAAATGGACAGCTGTTATATTAAGGAGCTTTAACTGCCTTTATCCACCTGAACCTTAAAATGTTTTTCAGTAGTGTAACCTCAAGTTGATTCAGTTATATTAAATAATATGTTTGACTAAAACAATTTTACTTTGTTATTTGACAAAACATTTTACATTGGTATTAGACTAAATCGAATTCCTTGTTAGGACTGACTTCAGCACTGTTTCAAGGACAGCGCCAGAAAATGAGTGCGCGGGCAAGCTTAGTCATAGACTATTACAACAGAATAGAATAGAATAGAATAGAATAGAATAGAATAGAATAGAATAGAATAGAACAAATCACAGGTAATCATAGCGTAGGAGTTTCTTGTTTCAAGAAATAATTCAGCAGAATGATTTAGTCCTAACTGTCATCGGTGTAATGAACAACAAAACTATAACAAACAAATAATAACAAATTATTAAAGAGTGGAATCAGGTGAAGAGCACTGAACTCTCTAAACTCTAAATTCTTCATTACATGTATATATCTTTCTGTGGAGTGAAGCACGATTTGTTAAGGGTTGGGTGGGTTACTTTTTGTATAGTCTGACCCAGGTGCTCCTGATTCAATCTTCCACTTATTTTACGCAATACAAGAGAACCATGCTGATATTTCAGACGCCTGTAGTTATACTCAATGAGAAAGATAATCAGCCCTGTTGCCCCCTGCATCGAATGACATCTCTTTTTCCTCTTTCAGTGTTTTCCTTGATCCCATAAAAGAGAAGGATTAGTCAAACAAGTCAGCGAGTCAACTCTATTTCCTTTTTCCCTTTCTATTTTAAGTCAGAAAGGGAATGGTCAAGGTTGAAAGTTTTCCATCGACGTCTATCCATCCTCAGTCTGCTGTGGGAGGATAATTGCTCAAATAATTGTAAATATAATAGCTCTATAATAGATGGGAGACCAGCTCTCAAATTTGACCCTAAGTATTTAGTGTTCATCCTCCTTTAAACCTGTAGGATCTTTTTTTGAGCTGATTCACGGCACAGAAATTATTATCATAGAAATAATGATTGATTTATTAATTTTTTGCAATAATAAAAGTAACAATTTGTTGCGTATAAAAAGGTAGGATGTGGCAGAAAAATATACATTTTACTGAAACAAAAAGCGACACTTAATATAGCAAAGTCTCTTCCTTCTGTTTATTTATTTATTTTTTTGGGAATAATGACCTCGGTATAACAATCAGACACACATTCAACGACACCTACATAGACTACATAAGCACAGGCCAGCGAAGAGGCTTTAAAAGTTGGCACGGATTCAGATGATCCAATCTGGATTTACTTGAATAATTTCGTTAATTGCAAAATAAATTCGTTAACTCATAATCGAAATAAATCAAATTCTTACAGGTAAAACTGCCGTTTTTGATATGGTAGATTAATAATAATCTACAGTAATGGCAGAGGTCACACATAAAGACTGTTGGAATTTCATTCACACACGCCGCTCCTTTTCCACATTATAAAACGGGAATAATTAATTAATTTAATATGCGTTTAGGTACGTTTGATTAACATTTCGTCAAATGAACACGTCAAACACTGCATTTATTTAATTTATAGGCTACACTACATCAAATTTGAAATACATAATCTGTTCACACAATAAATGTAATGACTAATCTCTTAGAAAAGCCTGTAAAAAGCTAAAGTTAGTTAACAATAAATAAAAAATTGACTGTGCTTTATAATCTTTCTATTTATGTACGAAATGTATTAGGCTAAGCAATAATATTTAACTCAGATTTTAAGGGAAAACTGCAACTGGAAAAGTAAACAATTTCGTACAATGACTATTTGTCATATCAATAGCAGAAACTTCATAAACTCTCACAAAGCCATCAGTTAAGCAATTAGTTTAGCATTAGTTGATCTGCCCAGCGAATGAGCGAGATGCTTCAATTTCATTGTTTAAGCAATACGTGTTGAATTAAAGTCTCGGAATTTCTGAAATACTTTGGCAAGACAGCATAAGGTTCAATCACCGAAAGTAGTTCAGAAATAGTCACTATCCCATTGCAGACTGATCACCTTAAATGTGGTTGTGAGGACATAACCGGCGCCAGACGAAGCACAATGACTTTAATGAACGACAATGAGAAGACTAATGCAACTGAGACAAATCTCACGACAAACTCTGCCTTTCTGTTAATTACCAGCTTCAAATAAATATTCTCTCATCATTTCAAGCCTAAAGATTACAATATATGGCATAAAGTTGTGCATTTAATCTCCGAGTCGTCCGCTGCTTCACTCAACCCCATTTTGTAGTCAAAACGAATTTCCAGGTCATTTGCATATGCAAATTAGGGTTAATTGCAAACCCTGTCAGGCGGTGCGTGGGAGATGTCAGAACGCCATTTTTGTTTTTCAGTTAGACCAGGCTTAGGGATTTGTCATTGAGAAAACAGCTCTTACCGTTTCCAATAACCAGGAAATTGTATGGGTTAAACTTGCTTGTGTTTAAGTACAAGTAGTCTACAAGTATGAGATCAATATACCCTAACCAGTCAGTGCCTGTCTGAGGTGCACAGTAAAATAACAATACAACCTGCAAAGAAACAAAAGCTTATTGATTAAAAATGTGTAGATGATGGTACTGGTACAACGGAACATCTCCAAAATTTGCAAAGGTATGATAAATGGCATTTTTCTTCTTCTTCTTCTTCTTCTTCTTCTTTTTTTTTTTTTTTTTTTTTTTTGTGTGTGTAATTAACAAATACAAGAAGATGCACACGCTCCTCTACTGAGTAGTTATACTCAGTTGGATTTATGGGAACAAAAGATGACATTTGAGTTGCTAATCACGTATCGTGTTCTGAACCGACCAGCATTCCAATTCAAAACCAGACCTTACAAGTACAGCCTATAACACGTACAACAGCTCAAAGAAAGAAATATAGCAATTCTTTCTGCATTATATTCTCTACACACACACACAATCAAACATTCACGTATGTGGACTTACCTTACTTCCACTCTATCTTACCCCCGTGCAATAAAACGATTATATAATGTGTTTACATGTAAACAACATAGATATTAAGAATCAGCAGAACCAACCAAAGTCTATTGCATATAAAAAAGTGATGCATTGATGGATGGTTAATAAAATGTCATTTGGAGGGAAAAAAAGACCTGAACACCAGAAGAAAATTTAAAGGACGATGAGGTTTATGATGCTGCAGTTATGATGCTGTCAGTTCTGTGCGTATTTATTTCTTTATCATTTGATTAATTATTTTAGCATTAATATATATCATCTCATTCACTCTGTTGGCTTATTCAAATTGAAATCACTTAAAATAAAAACACAGATCTTTGTCTGTTTGAATGCATCGACACAATTTCAGAAGAAAACATCAGATTTACTCCTGAGTCATTATTGGCAGGATAGCGGGATACTCAGCTACTGTGCCAAGGTACGTTGCGTTCCCCTGAAACCCGAGCTCACGTTTTACTGTAAGAGGCCAAATGTGAAAAGACCAGAATAGGTCAGCCCATGCAATACAATCCTTGTCATGAGTTTCACTGCAAATAATCGTTTTGAGAGCCTTAGCACACTTTCGTGGCCAAAAATCGTGGTGCTGAGCTGGTCAAACGCCTTCTTGGAAACACGTGTTATTATTAGGAATAAATCTCAACAGCCTGACTTCTGGAGCGCGCGCTTGCGGTCTAAATCATACAAGTCATTTCGCCCTGGCAGAGTCTCAAGCACACACGCACACACGTGGGCACATAATACCGCAAATAACTCGTATTTAAAACGTAATAATAACACTGTTTTATATGTAGAAAGATACTTTAATGTATATATGCTGGTAGGCTATTTACTCACTGGGAGGAGAAAGAAAATCTAAGTTGGAGCTTTGGAACTTTCCAATTTTCTGTGTTCACCAGTGTGTGGTTTTTGTTA
The DNA here is from genome assembly GCA_039654775.1 of Spinibarbus caldwelli. Classification (NCBI taxonomy): domain Eukaryota; kingdom Metazoa; phylum Chordata; class Actinopteri; order Cypriniformes; family Cyprinidae; genus Spinibarbus; species Spinibarbus caldwelli. The sequence continues at coordinate 21,018,922 of CM077227.1, forward strand.
TCCACCATTATCCGAAGGCCTGAGGTCTAAAGTGGAAAAACATAAAACGCAAAGTGTTTATTTATTTTAGGAGATCCTCCTAGTGATAAAAACGTGTTGGAGAATCCCTCGGGAAATGACTGAGATGTGTTAAAGCAATGGACTAGTAGAAACGTGTTGTTGGTCGATAATTGATAATGACCCTGGGACGTGCCATCACGGAGCGGTGTCTGTTTGATTCTCACAGCATCTCTGGCGGACACGATGCCTTGGCGCATTATCTCTAACTCATTACTTCTCGACGGGTTGGCTTTCACGAAGGGTTCGAGGCCTGCACGCCCCCGGCGCCCTGGTAACTGCGGCTTTCGCGTGCTATCCAGATCTGGAGGAAGGACAACAAGCGATGGAAATCGATGGAATTTGAGACAGAGAATGCATTAAGAGTCTGAGCTTTTAGAAAAGGGTCTCAGACGAGTGATGGAAAAACCAAGACCAGCGGCCTCTGACAGAGTTGTCTATTTGGCAGTCGCGCCTCCTATTGAACCGGTAATATATTCAAAGGAGATTTTTATCCCCAGCGATCTGATTCTTATGATAATCAACCGACCGAGACCCCTTTCTGTCCCCTTGTCTGGGGTCTTCTCTCGGTCCTGACGGTTAAAGCAGATTTGCACGGTTTCACCCTGCCGATTCAGTGGTCACATTCCTAGACACTTACAGAGAAAAAGCCAAAGACAAAGGGTTGCTGGGAGCGAGTGCACTTGATTTAGACTGTGGGTTACAGTTAAAGGAGTCTCTAAGTCAAAGTGTTCTTGGTTCTTCTACAAAAGGCACTTATTTCACCACTGCACCACAACAATCAAGGCCTTCCTCATGCTCAGATATAGAAACTCCACATGATGCATAGTGAACGTATACATTTACACAGCAAATATTAAACTTAATAAAACCTAGCCATTGCATGTCAGTTATAATCGACATTATAGCCCCTATGCATTATAAATGTTATAATGTCTAGAGCAAGAAAACTTAGCCTACTATTCTAATTGTTAACAAAAGAGCGCAAATTAAAATGCTTCTCCTTACACTTAAAAAGCCTTGCATTGCTAATTCAAGAGGGTGGGGACAAACTGTACCCGCAACGTGTCATAAGGGGAGGGCTTAAAATATGCTATATGTTTTTTGGCTTGCATGTTGAGGCCCAGAAACGTTTAATACGCGGAATGATAAGAGGGGGGACAACGAGCAGCTCATTTCACTCTCCGTAGGGGAGGAGAGGAGCATCTCAATGGGAAATATGGGTGAAAAGACTGCGTGCAGCCCGATACGGAGTCGCTGAATGGATGGGGCCACTGCAACGTCACGCGGAGCCGCAGCCATGAAGCGGAGGACCGAAGCACTAGACAACATTCTGGAGTGCACGCAGCTGGCACGCGCACATTTATCATTGCGATCCGTCCTGAAGATCGTCGATGCTCGTGGATAGGAGTGAGTATACGCTAATATTTACGTCTGTACTGTAGAATGCATTCATAAAGCCACTGCACGAATTCTGTAATCGTGTTTTTAAGGGTGAAGCGAGAACTGATAGAAATAAGTCCCAGAACAGGTTGCGCGTGTAGCGTTCCTTGTAGGGTTTGGCGCTCGAGACACGCTGCTAGAGGAGATCAGGGCGCGTGCATCCTTCTTAGACGCAATTAACGGAAAATAGTCAATCGTCCTATCATATCGATAGTCATCTCATTTTTTCATAGAAAGAAGCAAGTAGATGCTTTGAAGGCTAGGAATTCGTTATACGGATTCTCTTTCGGAAGACTCAACTCATAAGTCTGTAGCCTATATGGATCCCCTACTCTAATTTGTAAATTACTAGCAATTAATAAATCAGTGCTTTTTGTAATTTATTTGTTTTATAGTATTCACATATCTTTGATCTGTAAACGACAGCGTCAAATGGATTTTTAAATGAGAAATTAGAGTTACAGCAGTGTGCTTTATATTTGAATTAAATGCCTTCATTTAGAATATTTATCAGTTTTGTGATAAACAGGTGGTGCGGGAAAGCTCGTGGTTTATTTTATGAGCTTTGACTGATCTTCTTTTAGCATTAAGCCACAGAATAAAACAAGAATAACAGAAATATTTCGTTCGTCTGATTCATTCAAACTACATGACGCTGGAAAGCTATAATGTGTATTTACAGAACAAGTACTTTGCAGCAAATGTACTCAAGAATTGTTTCTGAAAACGTTGGTATGAATGACTGTAATTTGTATTGTGTGGTGTTTATGAGAAAGAGGCCTGTGCGCGTGACATGTCTAATCCTGATGGCCAGTGTTCAGATTGATCACAAGGCCGAATATCTGCTCTCCACGTGCCTCTTTCATGCGCCTTTCGCTCTGTCGCCTTTATCTCACGTTATAATTTATTAAAAGTTTTGGTTTTACAGGTTTATAAAATATTACACAGACATGTAGACTATATAGGTAGGCTCTGTATAGCTACATGCCCCCACCACACAACATTACAAAATATTAATAACAATAAGATTGTGACAACTGACCGAAGGATGACCAGCGTCACTCATGGATTGAAACCTTATGGATTGTGCGACCATTGCGCCACAAATCTCATCCCCTCTCTTGTATTACAGGATGTTCTAGAATGCACTAAGATATCAGCAGTCTGAAGTATGTTAAGGAAATTGTAAATTTTGTGACACTTAAAAAAGTTATTGTTAGGTTAAAGGCTATCGGGTTCGTTTAAAAATCCCCATCGCGGACGTTAAGGTGTGGTCTAGCCTTCCTCAGATATCTCTGTTGCTCATGCGAGCTGTGTTACATATCATCCCAAAATGTACTATACACCGCTGTAACACTCTGTATTTCTAAAGTAAAAAAAAAAATAAATAAAAAAAGACAAGTTCTTTTTTCTCACGTTGTTCTCTCTTTGCCCCCCTCCCCTCCATGTAGGACGTCTGTTAGAGAAAGTGAGAGAGATTTTACACGAGGGACAAGTTACACAGGTAGCTACAAATACAAAAATATTCTTATTTTAATTTTTTACTGTTAATGTAATGTATGGTCTATACACACACATATAAGCTACACACTCACACGCAAACTCGGACCCATTCATTCATGGATAGTGTGTGAAGTAGAACATTAGATTGCGACTGAAAGAGCACGACACCAAACCCTTTGCTTGATTTTAGCCAAAGAACATTTAGATTTGTAGTTTTTTATTTTAATTTTTAAAAATAGTGAATAAAACGCACATGAAAATAATAACGACCAGCTTACTTGACAAAACTCGAATAACTCCAGTTATTTTAAAGCAATGTCCTCTATAAATGTAGGCCTATATGACTTATTATAAATAAGTTTCGTCAAAAAACTTTTTTTTTGTAGGCCTGTGGTATTTTTTACACAACAAAGTCTTTGTATTTGTCTTTGTATCGTATTTAATTCCTTCTTTTTTAATTCACATTCATATGGTTTTCAGTTACTCGTAAACAACTAATAAAATTAATTGGATTCTCCATGCTGTCTTGCACACCTTTCACACCGAGACAACTCTTAAAATAAATTCAAATATAGACTGCCATATTTAAAGACACAAATAGACACAGAGAAACAAACAGTCCACTGAGGTAAAATGAAGTTGCTTACATTCTTTTTATTCTCATTATTAACAATTTAATGCAAAATACGTTATTAATATTGTGAACCATTGTATCTTTTAATGAAAACCTAAGGTCAATCATTTGTATTTATTCTGGTAAAAGCCTAAATTAGAAATATACTGTGGATTTGTTTGTTTCGAATGATTAAGATTAAAAATAGAAAGAAAAAAACAAAACAAAGTAAATTATCATTTTTAGCCTACAGCTAATCGCTTCACTGAATCACACGAAAACAGCTAATCACGACTGTCTCTGCGGTGATAGGTGACTAGATTTAAAGATCAGTTTATGAAACCAACAAGTTAAGTCTAATAGATTATAGTTAATTAGTGTACTTTTCCGTTAATATTTTTGCAGTACAAAAAAAAAAAAAAAAACAGGAAACCTTAGAAGTGACGCAACATGTGAGGTGAATATAAGCAATATGATTATCTCACCGCCACCATCACAACAATAAAAATAAAAAAACAAACATGCATAAAACAACAAAAATAAAATATTATTATAACTTTGGTTTTATTACGGTTGTTGTGATGCTGGTGTGAGATAATAATAATAATAATATATGTATATATTCTTATTATTATTATCATGGTATTCAAATTTTAATATTTAGTTGTGAGGGTTTGTTTTTCTTTTGGCTCACAGCATGCATGTGTCTACCTGTGTATCACATAAGCATGTTTGTGTGTGCTAACTGTTCATTTACAGGGAAATATTCTAGCATTCTAATTTACAGTCAAAAAGTCTAGTTGGCTGAGGACATTTTGTCCTGTTAACAATGTGCTGGTGCTGTTAGTAAAATAATTAGATGATGAGCTGTGTGTAGAGTAAATATAAGTGTTTGAACTCGCCCCTGTGTCGCCATTTTCACTAGGCTTGAAAGGCTGTAATAAGTGATGACACTCTCTCTCTCTCTTCCTCTCTTCTCTTTGATTGCAACACCTCTGAGAGTGAATGGGGAGGGGCTCCTCTCACACAAAGGCTTTTAATTGGACCAGCTCCTCTTTTATTTGCATAAAATCAGATTGACTGAGAGTCGTGAGAAAGAGAGAGAGAGGCTGAGAGAAAGCGAGAGACCTCATGTTTCTGCCATTTAGCACTGAAAGACAGGCTTTTAAAACACAAACAACAGCGACTTGAGGGTAAATTTGTGGAAAACTAAAACAACCAGTGTTACTATTCTTTTTGCTTTTTTCCATCAGCACAGTCAGGGTCTTTTTTCCCATTTAAAAATAAATCCCAGCCTTTGCGGGATGCGTTTGAAGCCATCTCTCACCCAGGGAGAATGATCAGCCTGTAATGTAAGACAGAGACAACAAGCAGTGAATGAACCCCTTGCATCTCTAAAAACCAGTTCAAACTGGATTAACAGACTGGTGAACTCATAGCCGAGTTTATACTGGCAAGTTTTAACCAGTCAACTTTAAAAGGAGATGTCTGCATTTCGAACTGATGTCTGAGAAATAATTAGTAGTCTATAAGCAAGACACTCCTAGCACAGTCATGATCATTAATGAATGGCTTGTGTTAAACACATCAGGTTTAATTAACACTAGTGTTCAATACTAAATACAGTTGACTTCAATCTAGTCCTAATTACAAAATTAATTAAAAAAAAAAAAAAAATCTTCTCTTTCCAGGTCCCAGTTCAACCCCAGTTGGGTTTTTCACATGGTGGAAGAGGATGGGTGGCTGGAGGGGTTGGCTGTTATCTTTGGTTATCTAGCTGTATGAGTGTTATTCATTCTTCATAAAGCTAGATAACCGAAAGTAACAAGAATCCCATTACACACCTGAAAGGCATCACCCCACCTTGAGATCTGTACTCCTCTCCTTTTTCCTCCTAAGTCTCTCTCTCTCTCTCTCTCTCTCTCTCTCTCTCTCTCTCTCTCCTCCTCCTCCTCAATCTCTGCATCTTATTGCAAGAGCAAGTCACAAAATGGCCTCCATCAATGCTGAAAAAGAAGGTAAGCAGCATTTTTTCTTACATGGTTATTTTTTTTTTCAACAAACAAGCACTGATTGTACCCCCCTCTCATAAAAAGTATTATGCAGCATTATCTTTCATTACCCTCCTTATAATGCATGTAAAAATAGTGTTTCCACTCTGGGTTGGTGCTAAAGCAATTGTAAAAGGTGTGTTAACCTAGAACTAAAGGAATATTCAAGTACAAAACAGCTATCTATATATATATTTTTTTTTCTGAGAAGCCTGTTATGGAGCTTGTTCATATTTGTTATACTTATTCAGTCATACTTATGTGTATGAAAAAATTAAAGCAAACAAATCATAAGAGCAGATGTGAAATTTTCAAATTGAACTGCAATGTCTTTTGATGTAAAATGCATTACATAGGGACTAGACCTGGCTAGCATTAGACAAATAAATAGGATGTTCAATTCATAGACACATTGTAAACAAGGAAAAATGAAGAGGAACAGAAAAATGCACATTCACGTCAGTAGACAACCACTTTCATTACAAATAATGCATAGAATGTAAGTAATGCTGAACAAATATCAGCAGGATGCACTGATTAAATGTAGGTTCTTTTGTAGAACGAGAATCTTAAATTCTAATACGCAAAAACTGCGGATTTGTGTGGATAAAACATGGTTTATTCGAACATACAGGGCAGCTGTGTGTTGGTCAAACATGATCACGTTTAATCTGTAAGCTGCTAGGTCTCAAAGCACAAAGCAGCAGGCCGAGGCTTAACACTGGGGCCACATGACGATCACCCACGGGTGCCTGTCTAACACCCAGTCCGGTGCTATCCGCAGTATTAGTCTGCAGCGAACGCTCAAAGCTCATTCACTCGTTACCTTTGTTCAACAATGTTGTTGAGTTGAGACCCCATTGTCTTTTTCAATACAAACCCGGACTCACTCAATTCAACTCATGCGTTTAAATAATTAACGGGCTAAAGCGTTCCCACACAAATTTGGCTGCTATTCTAAGCTTCGGATGCATTCGGACCTTGAGCCAGTGCTGAGAAACAAACGACAATTGTCTGAACTCGAATTTGTTAAGTTTGTGCTGAGAGGTTCTTGATTGGATGTGACAGTTGGCTGTGTTATAAATGGGGCTGGGATGGAGCCAGCTCCAGGATGACCGCTTTCAAAGTGGCAAAGCTTGTTGGGATGGTCCTGAATACAGGTCTTTGGGTTCAGCAGCTGAACCTGAACAGTCTTTGGCCATTAGGAGGCCAATACCACAATTCCCCTTCACTATTATACTTGTGATCAGTGGATGGACATTGGCCATTAGATCATCGCACATTTGGACATGTTAAGTGAGATTTAAAGGATGTCATCTGGAATTAACAGATCACAGAGGATTCAAATGTCTGATTTAGCAATTCTATTTAGTAACAGGTGTATTTTAGATGTTGAAAATGGAATCTATGTGGTGAGGCGCTGCGTTACTGCTGTAGCCACAGACAGTGCTGCAGCATTGCAGGTGCAGGGATTAAACCGTACATCTCTCAGAGCAAAAGACAAATAGTGTTCGAATGCTGTCACTGAGATTAGATAACTGAGTTTGAGCCAGATTGATCAAGTGTGTGCTTACATGTGTTTAAAAACTCCACATGCACATTAGCATTGACTAGATCGTGTACTCCAATGTTTCAGACTGGTTTCTACTGGACAATTTCATTGAAATCACTGACAAAAGCTGCCATTTGTGTAGGATTGTTGCATTGCATTCACTAATGGCAGTCCCATAAAATGTTCAAAATGGTTGCGAAGCAGCCGTTATCTGCCGCTTATTCACTATGGTAAAACTAATAAATATATCCACACAAAACAATTGACATCAGTACATTTGAAAGAAAGCAATGGTAGGTTTTCTAGGGCTAATCAACATAATTAATTACTTAATAATTATAAAAGAACAATTTTGGACATAATTATTTCTAACTGCCAATTTTAGAGAAATAGTTTTTTAAAGAATAATATTTTAGTGCAAAAACTCGTAATTCTCACACTCACAGTTTTGAATAGAATACTGAAGGCGCACATCACATCCAGTCTGGTGGTTGAATTCGGTCTTGCCACAAAAGTTCAAATATTTCAGCACAACTGAAGCTCAAATCAGATCAGAAAATTCTGTATTTGCATATGGTCAGAACTTCACGCAGCTCCCATGCTACACTCCATTGGAAATGAATGACCTTTGGTCTATTGTTTGTCAGAGATAGAAAAAAGGCAGCTTTAGAGTTTGTTCTATAATTCTAAAACTATGTTAAAGTTTTGCAGTAACATGCAGCAAATTCTCAATTTGTTTCGTCCTGAGTTTGCCTGCTTTCATGGTATTAATGCATTTATTATCAAAAAGACCTAAACTGCGATTTATATACTGCCCTTACCTGTATGTAGCAGATCATATCAATCCTCATTGTCTTGCTTTGACTTGATTTGCATTACTTGGTCATTATCCGTTTCTCTTGTTGCCTCCTTTACACCAGCTTAGCAGTGAAACATCCATCCTGGCATAGTTACAATAAGCGCTAAAGCACAGTCATTTACAAAATGTCCTTAAAAGTGGAATAAAAGAAAAATCTCAGAGTACATTCTTCAGGTGTTTGTTAATAATACTGATGTGATGCTTCTTGGCAACATGGTTAGCATACCTTGACTGTTCAGCATGAAGGTAGCAGGTAGCATTCAAGTTGGACACGTCAAGGCGTGCGAAGAATAATGAATGCCATTGCTGCTGGCTTCTAATCAAACTCAGAATGGTCTCCTCTCAGTTTGTCTGGAGATCAGGGAACAGAGGAACAGAAAGGAAAAGCGCGAATGGCAGTTTTCTTGCACTTACCATTTCGAACTTCAAGTGTCAACTGGAAAACCAGGCTTTGTGCCCTTATCTTTACCACCCTCCTCCCCTCTCCCGTCAACTGTACTGTCAATAGAGCCAGTCCACTTGTCACAGAGACAATGAATTCCTTTACCAACCTTTTGACAGCGTCCCAGTCACATCAGCCAGGCCGCTTTTGGTGAGCGCCTCTCTGATTCCTGCCCCCGGCAATGCTTCTCTTTCTTTGGACGGAACTCACCAACCGAGCCCCAAAATGGCTGCACTGTTGGAGAGGAAACTGAGGAATAGACGCCGTTCTCTCTGACCCCCTCCCGCCCTGACGTCGCCCCAAAGAACTGTGAATTCCCTTTAGGCTGTTTGAGAAGTCAATGGGCCCACACACACAAAGGGGATTAAACACTCAGCAGTAACAGGTGTAGCCAAACGCTGTCCTGACTACATGAAAGGCTGATTCATCACACACGCTGTACGGCGACAAGACGACCACACCGTTCTCGTTTAGACATTTAAATTTAGTCTAAAGGAATGAATGGGTAATTGCACAAAGTGTCCGTGTTTAGACCGTGTCTGAAAATAGCTGAATAATAATACAGAACGTTGCTATATGAATTATTTACACTCATAGATTAAAGAAACGTGTTACTGGAGGAGCAGTTAAAGAAAACAAATATTCAGATGTTGTAAAATCGTACATCTGCTTCATTGTCCAATTTTAATGGGTCATTCTGTTGAAAGCTTGGCATGGCGAACTAGTACTCGCTCTGGTGAAATGACTTTTTTTTTCCCCACTGAAGCATCATTTGGATGGCTTTTCACATGCTGTCCACTCTCTGCCACATTGTCCTGCGTTCTCTTCAACACACCTACAAGTCCACTGAAAGCACACAGTCCTATTGTTACCTCAGCTGTTAATGTCAGAGGCCTGACAATGGTTCCTATTTGCAGTATTTGCATAAGGCACTTTTCCAGCAAGCGTTTGGAGTGGTCTTAAGAGAGGGTCCACTTTATTCAGCCACAGCAAAAAAAATGTCAAGTGCCAATTAGGGAAGGTTTGCTGCCTTTCAGCAGAACCCCACGCCTCCAGTCCCTCTTTATTTACCCCTCAGCCAACTCTCTCACACTTCGGCCTGGCTAACGGCACCTTAAAACAAAGACCGTCTCTACCTCAGCTACCTCAGAAACTTCTCTAAGTAAAGACTAGCCCACCATGCTGAGTTGTTTCCCCTTGTGGGACCGTCCACCAGACAATAAAGACTCCCTGAGCTTCCGAGATGATTAACAGGGATGCATAGTCCATCCCTCTAAAGATGAACCTGTCAGATTGGGTTTCAATTTGGGGCTGCTACTGGTATTTCTGGTACTTTCTGGGTAGTGGCTAGTATTTTTGCCTTATCTGCCAAAAATTTGGTGTACAAACAATTTTCAAATTTTACAAAGAAACGGCAAGTTTCAAAGTAAGCACATTGAAAAATAATAGAAAACAATACAATACAATCTTTACATACATTTTTTTCAATTAAACTTCAAATATATGTCATACAAGTGAAATTGGTAAAATTGTGTTTTTGTCTGGTGGGCAGGAAATTTAATTTTCCACCCTGAGTAGGTTATTTTAACATGGCGTTTAAGATGATTTCACGTTTCATCCTCCACCCTAATGAGTGTTTCAGTGTTGTCTACAACATTCCCTGTGGTGTATATGACTTCCATTGACATTATACTTCCAGAGATCCTACAGGAGAAGATGGTCAACATGCATACATTCAGACCAACTTTCAATGTTTCATTTAGAACTATGACATGGATCAGCAGCTACAGATATTGTGAGCTTTTTAATACTCAAATAAGGTTTGGGTTTTGTGTGCACACTAAAATGCCATGAAGAAAGAGTGTGTTCCAATCTTAAACGGCCATTTTTGTGCTCTCTGGGACACCGTTGTTCCTCCACACGGCATTTAGTTCTGTTAGCTGCCTCCTGCCACCCAAAGGATTTATCCTTCACTCTCTGTCTCTTTCATTCAATATCTCTGTGTAGATTTTTTCCCAGCCTTGATTCTCAGATGGTTGGGTCTGATTTGCATGCATTTGCATAATGAAAGTCATTTGCATGCTCAGGGCAGACTTTACCATGAGAACAGACAAGAAAAGGTGTGCGTGTGCGCGCGCATGCCCGCTCTTGCCTATGCCCTCAAATGCTGATGCATTTATATGCCCTTCTTCCTTCATCTTTCCGTTTTCACTCTCAAACAGACCGACCATCCTCGATGCCAGGGAAAGGAAAGAGTGAAGAAGCGGGGCAGGTCGGTTGTGTGGCTGTCGTCCTGCTGGTGTTGCTGCTCCCCTCCCCTTCGCTGCTCGCCTGCCCCCTTCCTCCCGTCACGAGATGCAGTTTGCACAAAGCCACCATCTTAGAGCATGCGGGCATTAAATGGAAGTGGAAAATAAGCAGGTATGACCCACCATCACTCTCCTGCGTCTCGCACCCTCCTCTCTCTCACCTCTTCGTTTTTACACATACTGTCCCCTCTCCCTCCCCCTGCTCGAAGGCACTGTTCATTACAGCAGATGTGTTTGTTAACTGTGAATATCACACGTCCTGGTTGTGATAGGCGCTGAAGGGGGCGGGGAGATGTTTTGTAGTCGTTTGCATTAAATCATCCCCGGCACAATGGCTGAGGCAGAGCTGCATCTGCGGGCATCAACGTTGAATAGATCGCCATCAGGGATTCTGCTGCCCCGTCGTCTTACCATGCCAGCCATGGAGATGGCGTGCTGCCATTATTGAGAAGAACAGCAAGACTTCCCTCCTGCTTTCAGCTATGGTCATCAAGATATTAGCTTTCCCATGAGTTTGAATGAGCGAAATGGATAGCTGTTTTTAGTCTTACATAACTATAAGCGAACATCTCTGATTATCTAGCATCTATTTAAAGACAAACTAATGGCCAAACATGCTAAGAGAGAGCAAGAGTAGGAGCAGAGAGCGTGATAGAGAGGTCTCAATGAGGACGGGCTCCTTTTGTACGTCTTGGTTTCTAAGAGTCGTGGGCCAGACAAGTCCAGTATTGTTCTCTGTGGCGAGCTTACTGTGCCACACTGTTATTAAGGCCAGGAAGCTATAAGTTTAAAAACGGCTTAACCAAAACACCAATTAAAGCCGGCTGTGCCTGATTAAGTGAGGTAGCAAAGTAAACAATACAGGCCATTGTCCTTCATTCTCTCAGAGGGCTGCCTTTGTTTAAGTCCCATCACTGAAAGTCCAGACAATACCCTGAGCGAGGGGATACAGTGGAGGACTAGCATGTCCAGAGCTTGGTAAGTCTGTTCAAGAGAAGAAGGTGCATGTTAACTGTATGCACTTACTAAAATGTACTGTGGGCCACAGAACCATGTGGTACTGTGATGGTGTTACATGGCAATACTATGGTATCATGGTATTTACTTGGAAATCATGGAACGTGTTTAAAAACACATTTTTAGTACTTTTTTAAGTGTAGCATTGTATTCTCATCAACTTTTACCAACATGGAAAAGTCTATAAAATATCAGAAACCATTTTACTGCTTGAAATACACTACTCTTGAAAAGTCTGGGGGCAGTAAGATTTGCTGCGTTTATTTGATCAAAACTGTAATATTGTGAAATATTATTACAATTTCAAATAACTGTTTTCTATTTAATGTATTTTAAAATATAATTTATTCGTGTGATGGCAAAGCTGAATTTTCAGCAGCCATTGCTCTGGTCTCAAGTGTCACATGATTATACAGAAATCATTCTAACATGCTAATTTTGTACTTTAAAAAAATCATTTTTATTATTATTAATGTTGAAAACAGTAGTGCTTCTTAATATTTCTTTGATGAGAAGAAATGTCATAAAAGCAGCATTGAGACAAATCTTTTGTAACGTTATAACTATCTTTACCGTCACTTTTGATCAATTTAATAAACTCTTGCTGAATAAAAGTATTAATTTCTTTAAAAAAAACATCTTTATGACCCCAAACTTTTGAACGGTAGTGCATAACTACTAGAAATGGATATCAATGTGAGCAAATCAAACTTGCGGAACAGCTACACAAACGGTTTTTGCAAACTGCAAATGTGACCATTCAAAAATTGCCACCTAGCATAAACGACAGCAACAATTTCCTTTTTTCCACTTTTTTTCACATTAAAAATATAATTTCAAATTATTATTATGTTTTAAACTCCAAAACAAGGATTAAATTGTTCAAGACTGATAAAACTCTTAATGCAGGTATAGCAGAGAATTACAGGATCGCAGTCACACTGGGTCTACAATCATGTTATTGTTTTCAGTAACCTAAGTGCGCCGCAGTAAACAGGTGGCAAACTGGGGGGAAGAGAGGCTGAGAGGGACGGCACAGTAAATTATGCACAGTAAAAACAAAGCCAAAGCACATCAGATAAAAAAGGAGCGAAGAATCTGCAGCAGCTTGCGTCTGGGAGCGTGCGAGGTGGCTGGGGCTTGGGCAAAGGGGCAGACACTATCCTGTCTGCGCACACACACACATACACACAAGGCTCCCCTTTTCTGAGCAGCTGCTCTCGCCTCTCTATGCAGGCACCAGCCTTGGGAACCACCACGACGAGGCTCCCCCAAAAAATGGGCACCGGGGCCCCCCAAAGTCTGAGTCTGTCTGCCTCCCCCCCTTCTCCGTCTCTCCCTCCCCCTCTTGACGATGATGCTGGGTGCCTGGGAAGGACTCGGAGTTCATGGTCAGACTGCCTATTGAGCTGACAGGCTGACTGTTTGCTCAATTCAGTCTTCTATTCAATCGGGACAGGAGGAGGGAGACAGAGACACAGTAACACTCCAATGAGTATTCATTTAGGGAAGAGAACCCGAGGGAGAGAGGGAAATTGCGAAAGAAAGAATGAAAGAAAAGCAGAGAAGGAGGTGCGACACGATATCGACGCCGACCATCATACACAAACTTCCACTTATCCAGTTTTCTGACAATGAAACAGAGGGATAGAGTCATTGCCACCTCATAAATACGAACGAATGTGGATGTTTGATCAGCTCTTGTGTTCTTAATCACTTGCATGCCTCGAGTTGCTTGTTTAAGCTGTGTGGAGCGACTAAACTCCGGAGTTCTCCGGGTTTAGGTTCTGTCACATGCCTCCTCTTTGCTTCAGTTCCACTTCGTACCAAGTGCACAGGCACCGTCAACTTCGGCCTCAATCTCTTGACCTGGCATTCGCTGCGGCCTGCATGAGTCACAGCCATCTGATTCGTTCGTTTGCTGCGACCTTCTTAAAGAACCCTACAAAACAGAAAAAAAATCATTAAAATTCCATTTAAAGTCAGTCCTGATGAGATAAACTGACAGTTTTCAATAATCAAATGTGTTTGATGTCAAATATCAAATAGTATTATTTCATTAAACACATTTCCTGTTTCTTTTGTGTCTTTTCAGAGTCAAGTCAAATAACGTGAAATCCATTAAATGGAGGATCGGAGCTGAAACGGGCTGACGGAGTCAAACGGGTCTTTACTATGCATGCGCCCCAACATCAGATAAAAAACAGCACTTTAATTGTTCTACATGACTTCAATCTTGGCATTTTGAAGCAGTTATAGCATCTAATGTTATAAGGGCTGTATGCTGCGAGCCAAGTGTGTATGTGTGTGTGTGTGGAGAAGATGAGAGAAACTCTTTGTACGGGTCTGGGTCAAAGTACTCAAATTGTGTATTTGTACAAACGCACTTGTTTGGAATTTTCCAAGTATAAAAAGAATTTATTCGGGTAGTTCTATAGTGAATTTAATGAGGGTTTTCTAGAAAATGTCATTTTTAAAGGCCAATCATTTAAGTACTTTTTGATAAAAAGAAAAGAAAGACATTTAAAAATGAGTTTAATGCAGTTTAACAGTATCAGATCTAGTTTGTCTTTGTACAATCTTTAGCATAATGCACCATAACACATAAACTGATTTTTTTTTTGCTCAGTAGTTTTCAATATTAAAGGAAAATGTAGTGGCCTGTGTACATTCCCTGAATTATTTCTCCAATAACCGATTACTAATTGAAATCTAACATGAATTATTAGAAATGGAGTGTGAGGCTCTGTAGATTCTGCATGTATGAGTGTGAGACCCACAGCAGCGGTGAACGATACTGCACTCTGATTGGACAGCTCAGTGTGTTGTGCATCACACACTTGTTGGACAGAGAGCTGTTGTCTTTAATTTCTATGCAATTGCGTTGGGCTTGCAATCACCTGGAAGAGAAGGCAGATCAGAGCAGCTATTTATGACAGCAGGTTAAATCTGTTTTAAGGTGCAAGGAATATTTAGCAGAATACATAAGAATATTTCATTCCTATTAAAACTGGTTTCAACAACAAACTGTGAAGTCATCGACCACTAAAAAGGATCTTCATCTAGCTTTTGCGTTTTTTAAATTTTTGTTTCAGCGCTCAAAATAGAAACAATTTTAAGGGGTATTAAATGCTCTCTAAATGTCTCTCTGTATTTTGTGTTACAATCAATCATGGCTGAAGAATTCAGTTGAATATGCAAATGTTTTATAAATTTATTACAATACAATTTGAAGAGAATTGTGCAATCTATTTTATAATATTTTTTCTTAAAATCATTTTTTTATTACAGCATCATCCTTTCAGTTAAACTGAGATAATGTGTTTTTTATTTCCCTGCAAAAATTGACAAATCAAGTGAATGTGAAGACAATGGATTGATGAAATGGGGCTTTTACTATGCAATTTTTAACTCCAATATTTTTCTGTGATTTTTTTAGAAAGTGATTTTCAGCTAGATATAGTCCTTTAATGATAACAGTAATATTTGAAACCATACTTTAACTTGTAATGCTATAGTTCTATTCATCATCTTACTGTATATTTGACTTTCATGTTGCAGCTGAATGCAAATGTGTACAATATTTTTGTTTCCACATTTATTTGTATTTCCACATGTGCCTTTTTAATGTCCTGGTATGGATATTAATAAAGTTTACTTTGAAAACAAACTTGTGCTGTTGTCGCAAATATTTTGGAGAAAAGATTTCATACATGTCAGATTTTGCATGAAACTCAATCTCACTCTAAGATGGTGGAAGCATTTATAAGACTGACTCATTTTCTTTAGAAGATTTTTTAATTTGTTCTGGGTTTATTCAAATAGCAATGAACCACATCCAGTCTAGAGTATTACAGTCCAACATTTCTTGGCCGCTCAGATCTGTGTGGCTGTGTGCCAGGAGACAAGGTGCATTAGTGTACTATAGGCCATAATGCTGCTGATCTGACACACACTTTGGTGAGACCCTGAGACTGTGCCTGAATTTTAATCAGTCAGTTGAACAACCAAAAATTAAGCTTATTCAGTCTCTGTGTATACGGCTAATACTACAGCAGTGGCCACATACCAATAATTTTTGGACTTTGAAAAAGGCATGTCAGTTACAGTATAAAGTGCAAAATATTACAAAATAATTTCAGCGAAAGGATCAACCACATTCAGTAGCATCACTTACAGAAGCGAATGAAACCACATGGTGGTCTTTGTGCCCTTTGGGCTGCAAAGAGAACAAAGCAGAACAGAAAAGAAAGAGTCATACATCCACCTACCAAAACATCTTATACAACACTGCTGGCATTTTAATATAAACCAGGGCAGTAAGTGAAAGACCAATGATTACTCCAATGATTACTTGCTTAGGCTGCGTCCATTCTGCTCAGCCAGTCAATGACTAAACTGTCAACAGTTTGTAAGGAAACTGACTTCAGACAGGCTTACAAGTGACCATAACTTAATACGTTTAACATACATTACATTTTTTTTAAAGGAAAATGTTATTAATATTGAATTCATTTAAGTATTTAATAATACGACATTTTCACACTCTCTCTATTTATATGCATTTCCATAGTAACACATGAACTTTTTAACAATGTCCTGTTAAAGGTACTTTGAAAACAAACAAGCCACTGTCACTAGGATTTTGGGACTGTTTTGGGACATTACATATAATGTTATATTGTAAAAATGGAATATTATTAAACATACAATTAATTATAAAATTACAATCACGTATATGGATTATTTACCGCTTTCAAATTACATCATTTTCTCCAACCAACTGTTGAACCGTATGCGTTGAGGATTGTGGAATAACATTGGCAAGAATGCACTGGTTGCCTTAAAAATAATGAAGGTATCTCAGTAGACTTGTTGTCTTCCTCCATATATGGTCTTTGAAGGCAGATTTTTTTAAGCTTTTGGACACAGCCTCGATTCCCAGCACACACTGATGACTGTCTTCAAATCTCCATCTTCGTAATCAAATGCTGAATTCCTGTCATCTGCTGACTGCAGAGTAAATCAACATTGATGTTACTTTGTTAAAAGAAAAAAAATATTGCTCTTTGATTTACTGGAGCCAATGAAAAAGGGGCCAAACAAAAATGTTTCATTCATCATTACACAGAATTTAGATTATAATATTAACAGCACTGTATTAAAATGATTGAGTGAATTCATATCTCAAAAACTATTAAGATACTGATGTAAAAGCATAATTGTAAGGCTCTTGTATTAAAGTATTATGTGAAAACCTAATATATATCCAAAGATTCCATATACTGGTGGGATATAAAAATATAGATGATAAATCCTGAAAGAAAAAAATAGGACATTGCATTAATGATTTATTGTCCACAATTTAACATAAAAAAGGCTTTTCAAATAACTACAAATAAGTAAAGTTTCAATAAGGCTGTAATGTGAAGCTTCAAAATGAAAACAAATGTGCACACAACCCCAAGATCAGACACATTGTATTTTAGTGGTATTTAAACAATTCGGTCATTGTGATGAAAGCTGGGAAAACAGAGTTCATGATTACTAGGATATCATTTATCAAGCAGCGCTTATATCCTCATGAATCACCATTTCATTGTGTCTTTGACAGCTCCACTCCAGTCCTGAGCTGCGTCTGACCCGTTGTCTGCCTGGTTTGCAAATCCTGTTCAAGCTGCTGAAGTCACTCGACTAAAACAACAGCAAGTAAATACAAGATGGAGGATGTGGGAAAGGAATTCGAACCTTGGATTTGCCTCATGGGAAAGTGAACAGCCCCAATGGGCGTGTGCGGCAGGGACGAGGTCACCACAGCCCGCCGTGCTGGTATGAATGACGAGGGACCGGAGAGAGGAGTCAATGCAGACAACACAACAATGAGAGTTTAAGGGTGAGAAGGAGGAGAGGAACAAGAGAATAGACCTGAGGTCAAGTTCAAGGCCATTCTCACTGTCTGGTGAAGTAACTGAGGTTTAACACACAGACACACAGACACACAGACACAGACACAGCCACACACAAACACACACACACACACACACACACACACACATAAACAAATTCACACTTTACCCAGCCCACACAGCATTCCCTTTGCAATGAGCTAATGTTTGTGCAACTATTATTTTGTAGATTTAATAGGCTGTTTACACGAGAGCCCATTTCCACCTCAAAGCTAAAAAAATAGTGACTTTATTTCCCAATTATGAATTGATACTGCACAATGCGACTTATTTTACAGTTATCTTTTTTATGTCTCACTCTGAGGTGGAAATGGGCTTCAGGAATTTTAGCAACTGTAACATAGTTAAAAAGAGGATTTTATTGGTGTTTTTATGATACTTTTTATCTGGATTTTTTAGATTCTAGACCTCCCATTATTAACACAATCAAAATGTTTAACACAATCAAAACTATATGTTGTTCAAAATTGAATGAAAATGAGATTTAAACTCCAGTGTCTGGAAATTTAGACCTACAACATTCCATAGGACAAGATGTTTTGCTCTCTCGGGAACATTTTTTACTGAAACATGTCTCTAAAACTCTTTTGTCTACCTTACACTCTCAAAAATAAAGGTTCTTTACTGGCATCAGTGGTTCCATGAAGAACCTTTAACATTCATGGAACCTTCCACTGCACAAAAGGTTCTTTATAGTGGAAAAAAAGCACCTCAAACTAAGAGAAAAAAAATAAAATGGTTCTTTTAGGAACTGTTCATTGAAGGTTCTTTTAGGAACCAAAATGGTTCTTCTATGGCATCACTGTGAAAACCTCCTTTTGGAACCTTTATATTTAAGAGTGTAATTTATGTGATTATTTGCATTGTTCGCACATCAGCTATAAATAATATCTCGAATGGTGAATTTCCAGAACATTCTGCACAAAGACGAACCACATCCTACATTAATGAGTCAAAACAGCTGTCACTTGCTGATAGACTGTCAGAAGGATGCCTGTTAATTTGTTGAAACAATAGAAAGCTGGCTGCACAGATTCACAAAGATTCGCTGATAAATATCAGTATTTATTTAAAGATACAACGTTGAATCTTAATTGCAGACGGATTTAAAAAAAAAAAAAAGACTTTTTTTCCTACAGTGTATGATTTGGTGTATTATTATGTGCTGATAGACAGGACCAAACACACACACACACACACACACACACACTCGTACAGTCTTCTCATCCACACCCAGAGAACGTGCACAGCGTCCCAGTGCTGTTCCACAGCTGCTGCGAGTCGGCTTTGTGCCATGCTCCACCTCACTCTCTCCCTCGGTCTTCTCTCGCTAGCTTTCATGCTGCCTCCTGGTTGCCGTAGCAACTGATGGCACTGACTCAGAGAGGAAAGAGGTCTGCAGCAGAGAACAACACTTGCAAGCACACACACACGCACAGAACATAAATATATGCCAACGCACAAACAAACAAACACTCACAGCAATGGGTACATACACTCGTGCCACTGCTCGCACACCTACAAAAAACATATTGCATGAATACTTTCTAAAATGTATAATGTGAAGTTCAATCTCTAAGTGACTGATACAATGCTGTTATATATGAAGGGACATAACCTGTATAGACTATAGATGATGTGTCTAGCTCTGGACTAATAATAACATTTAAACAATGAATCCAGATTTTAACATTTCAATCCACAACCACTAAATGAATAGAGTGTTTCATAAGCAGACCGCAGGTTAAGGTGCTGGTATGATTGACAGGAGCACCAATGCAAGCGGACGGAGGGTTTGTGCTCTGTATGGACCTTAAAAAGCTCATTTTAATCTAATGTACACTACCATTTAAAAACATCTACCATTTAAAAACATGGGGTCAGGAAGATGTTTTAATATTTTTCACAAAAGTCACTTACATTTATTTAAATTAAAAATACAATAAAAACACTAATGTTGTGAAATATTATTACAATTTTAAATAATTGTTTTCTATTTTAGTATATGTTGCATGTCATTTATTCCTGTGGTGGCAAAGCTGAATTTTCAGCAGTCAATTACTCCAGTCTTCAGTGTCACATGATCCTACAGAAATCATTCTAATATGCTGATTCAGTGCTCAATAAACATTTCTGGTTAATAATGCTGAAAACAGTTATGATACTTAATATTTTTCCAGAAACTGTGTCAATTTAATTTCAGGATTCTTGAAGGAAAGTATTATTCAAAATAGAAATCTTTTGTAAAATAAATGTCTTTAATGCCTTTTGGTCAATTTAATGCATACTTGCTGAATAAAAGTACTGATTTCTTTAAAATACACACACACACACACACACACACATTCATAATACACTATTGTGTATTCACAATTGCAATGTTTGTTTTGTTGTTGATATTTATTAATGTATTTATTTATTTATGTGAAGAAGAGTTTATTCTGCACACAGTCATCTATCAATTATCACCACTAAAGACTGAGTTTGAATCAATACAGTTCTAGCCACCAGAGAAAGCACGTGCTGTGGGTTACCATGGTGATGCGAGTTGTGTTTACCTCAGACGCTACTAAGCTGCGCCTGCGAAAAGACACTGAAGTTTGCGTGTGCTTTTGTTTCTCCTGATAATTCAGGTATGTTCTCATAAAAAAGGCGAAAATGTGTTATAATGACTGTAAAAACTTGCGAGTACACATTTCCTATGTGTTTGAAAGCGAACAGCTTGTTTACGGTGGTTAATTGAGTAGAGTCATCCAGATGAAAGTACCGGTAAAATGACAGTTGGTCTGTGTTGCATTTGTTACAATCGATTCTCCTGTAAATAATATCTCAGTATGTGATAATTAAACAGAAAACGACTCAGAAAATGTAAATGTAAATTTGTTTAGAGTAATGTGTATAGTTTATGAGAGTGACTGATAATTTGTGTCAAGTGTAACTGTTACAATTTGAGTGATACATTTGTAACGGCTGTGTGATGATTTGAAGGAGGTACAGAGTGACGTTTCATATGGTTTGAAACTGCTTCCACAGAAGACATAAGGGCTTATTAAAGGGATTTTAATATGTATTTTGCAGCATGCTGATGCTTATTAAAGGAGTTATGATATAATGTGTTTTATTAAACAAGTGTACATACAGGAAACGAATATTTGAAGATTTTATTGTTGTAAACAAATACAGAATGGTACAAAACTGTATTTTTGATTATATGAAACGTGATTTGTGATTACGACTAAATGGGCTAACTGTGAAAACATTGAAAAAGATTTCAGTATTATACTGTTACTATGATTGAGAAATGTTAATAAAGAGACGCTGCCAAGCTGCGCCTGCGGAAAGACACTGAAGTTTGCGTGTGCTTTTGTTTCTCCTGATAATTCAGGTACTTTTCCGCACCCGGGACCTGTAACAGATTCATGGAGGTTCCACCCAGATAAACATCCAGAGTGTGAGGCTAGTGCTGGGATCCCAGACTTCACGGCGACGAGACGATGACAAGGAGGGTTGCGTGCGACTTGTGACAGCTGCTGACATCCAGAGAGCTAAAAGGGACGGAGCTGAGGAAGGCAACGCATCGCCAAAGTGTCGTGAGAGGGTCTGAAGCTGGTCAAGATGGCCGACGAGAGGAAAAGACTCGTCTGGAACATAAAGAAGAGCATACACATGTTGACTGCACGAACTGGGGCGTATCGCTGACAGCATCACTTCAGTTGTAGGTTTGATTCCAACCACTATCTCCAAGGATGATGAGGAAAGCTGTTTGAATTTCATCATTTCTTATATGCAGAGTGACAATTTACTTAAACTGGAAGATGAAGGATTCGCACAATTACTAACTTTAAGAGACATGATTAATGAATTGATTGAGAGTCGTGTAAACAATGCTGTGAGTGATCCATCTGTCTCTACTGAAAATGAATTTGATGCACATACACACACACACACACACAGGCATGCCCTATACACAGACACAGATTCTACTGCCACACTCACACACACAGTTAAATAAGTATCAGAAACTGATTACTAGTTATGAGGAGTTAGGGAAAAAGCTGTCAGAGTACAAGATCACACAGGCAGATGATAAAACGATACCAACTACAAGACAGTCTTCTTACCCTGAATACTTACCACAACAGCAGAGAGAAAGCATGATGTGTCCAAAAGACTTTCCATACCTACCGCATAAAGAGTTCAAGATACATGGTGGCCAGATAGGCGATAGTGCTTCAGACATCGGCTATAATAACCTATGTAGACAAATTGATGAAGGCATCAAGATGAATTACTCGGAGTGAGATCATTCAGGCTGTCCTGCGTATAGTTAAACCATGACAGTTCAAGGAAATGCTCATCAATAAAGATGATCTGACTGTGCCAGAGCTCAAAAGTTTCCTACAGTCACATTTAAGTGAGAGAGGCAGTAGTGAGCTTTTCCAGGAATTAATGAGTACAAGACAATGGGAACATGAAACTCCACAACAGTTCACTTCCAAGCAGAGTAACACTAACATTGAATATGAGAAATGAACAGTTCAGAATGTGTTCCTGCGTACCATTTACCAAGGTTTCCTTCCCAAGTACAGCGACATCAGAAGTGAACTGAAACCTTTGCTCACAGATCACACAATAACTGATGAAGCACTGCTGAAACAAGTAACAAACATCTCAGTTGAGGAAAGTGAACGCCAACGAAGATTAGGCCAAGCCATACAGCGAAGACTCAAGCTCATAGTGCACAAATTGTGCTCCAAAATGCAGAAAAAGAGCAAGACAAAGACCATACAAGAACTAAGCGCTCAAGTAGAAGCTTTAAAAAATACAATTGACACTTTGAAACAAGCTAAAGAGCCTACATTGTGCTCTACACAGATGGGAGCTGATTCATATGTTGTACGAAGACCAACGTCAGTGAGAAGTGGAGGGCCATATGGGTGTCCAAGGTGTATAGAGGAGAATAACAGCTCATGCAACCATTGCTTTATCTGTGGAGAAGAAGGACACAGGGCCATTGGATGTGGTAAAAGAACAAGGGGTACAAGGAATACTCACCACACTGCTGAGCTGAGATCATCAACTGGAGGAAGCTCTCTGAAGAACAGCGCGTGTGAAGCCAATGCAAACAGTGCAGCCTGCTCTTCCATGTCTAGAAAGACAAACTCAAAACAGAACAGAGTAGCAGAGCTAATTGGAAGTAAATGTTTGTTGAAGTGTATCATCAATGGTTATGCTGTAACTGTCCTACTTGACACAGGTGCTCAGGTCAGTATTATTGATCAAGCCTTGAAAAGAGCAGGCTATTTATCTGATCAGCACTTGCGACCTGTGAGTGAATTGATGTCTCATCCAAACCTCATGGGTGGGTTCGATGGGTGGGTTGAGGCGACAGTGAACCTCCCTGGCAACAGTGATCCACAGCTAGCCATTCAAGTTCCTTTCCTGGTGGGTAAAATGGCCCTTGAGCGACCCCTCCTGGGATTTAACATCATTGAACAGTTGGTCAAAGGACAGACGAGTGGTCCAAGTGTTCTTGCAACAATCAATACGCTGCTAAAGGGAGCCATGGAAATTGGAGATGATCAGGCTGAAGTGATTGTAAACTTTATACAGACACAAAAGCCATCCTGTGACACTGAGACCATTGTCAAAGTTGGACGTCAGGATGTTGTTATTCCTTCGGGTCAACTGGCACACATCAAATGTTCAATACCTGTAGATTTCGACTTGTCAGAACCTGCCATCTTGTTCGAGTCTAATGTAAACAACCCACAGCTTGGACTTGACCTTGGAGATGGACTGCTGGAAGTCTGTGGGAGACAAAGGCCGTTCATTAGCATTCCAATAGGAAACCATACCAGCCATGACATTATCTTACCACGACGAACGACAATCGGGAGCATACAGTCCATTAAGAAAATTGTGGAGACAGATCAAATAACAGAACCAGTTCCTGTGGAAGTTAACAGTGCAGAGACACATGAAGGAGGCAACAGCAACAGGATTACAGTGACAGAGCATTGGGACCCACCTGTGGATCTAAGTCACTTGACTGAGGAACAACAAAGGATAGCAAAGAGAATGCTGTACAAAGAGTCTAGGGCATTTGCACGCAATGACGAAGACATGGGTTGTGTCCCAAGTTTGCAGATGTCCATTAACTTAATTGACAACACTCCTGTTCAGAGAGCATACTCCTCAGTTCCCAAGTCACTACATAAAGAAGTGAGAGAGTACATACAAGACCTCTTGGCCAAAGGTGGATCGTGAAGTCAAAGTCTCCTTACTCTGCACCAGTGGTATGTGTCAGAAAGAAGGATGGAACATTTCGACTCTGTGTTGACTACAGACTACTGAACAAGAAAACCGTCCCTGATAGGCATCCCCTGCCTCGTATTCAAGACCTCACTGACACGTTGGGAGGGTATAGCTGGTTCTCGGTTTTAGATCAAGGGAAAGCTTATCACCAAGGCTTTATTGCAGAGGGATCACAGCATCTGACTGCTTTCATTACTCCTTGGGGCCTTTATGAGTGGGTACGAATTTCATTTGGGTTAACTAATGCACCTGCTGCCTTTCAACAAAGTATGGAAGAGATGCTGGACTCCCTGCGGGATGAATGCTGTATCCCTTACCTTGACGATATCTTGTGTTATGCAAAAAACTTTTGAAGAACATGTGGAAGTACTTCAGAAGGTGTTGCAAGCTTTACAGCGACATGGAGTCAAGCTAAAACTGACCAAGTGCGAGATGTTCAAGAAAGAAGCGCGATACGTTGGGTGACTGGTCAATGCCGAAGGAGTCAGGATAGACCCTAAATATTTGGATGCTGTACGAGTCTGGAAAGCAAAGAAAACTACTACAGTTGGAGAAGTCCGGAGGATGCTGGGATTTCTTAGTTACTATCGATCATATGTCCAGGACTTCTCTCACATTGCCAAGCCGATATATGATCTCTTTCAAGTGAAACAAGGGACGGGGTCTCTCCAAACAAAGCGAATGGCAGAAGCTTACCGAATTGCATCAGAGAACAGTAAGAACTCAAGTGCCCGAGGAAAACTGTACTATGACAGGAAGTCCAGAGGAGTTGTTCTTCAGCCTGGTGACAGAGTACTCGTGAAAAACCTAAGTGAGAGAGGTGGACCAGGAAAACTGAGATCATACTGGGAGCAAACTGTGTACATTGTTAAGCAGCGGAAAAATGATGGACCAGTCTACCGAGTGGTCGCAGAGACGGACAGCTCAAAATCAAGAGTTCTACACAGGAATCTGCTGCATCAGGTTAATGATTTACCTGTAGAGATGCCAGAGGGAGCATCTAAACAGAGGGCCAAGAGAAACCAAACAAGACCACAAGATGAGACGGAATCACCCTGTCACTCTGATAGCGATGAGGAGAAGGATGACGAGAAACTACTATTGGCTAAGGGTACGAGACACCCAAGAGAACAACCAAAGACTTACCATTAACCAACCTGCCGAGGAACCTACCTGTGATTCTCCACAACGACGATACTATACACAACCTGAAAGAGAAAGACAAAGACAGTGGACAGAAACCCTGGGAGCACAACCTAGAGAGAACAAGAAACCTACCTGTGATACTCTGCGACGACGATCCTGTGAACAACCTGAAAGAGAAAGACCAAGAAAACAGACAGAGATTTGGAGAGAACAACTTACAGAAAATGAGAGACTTACCTGTAATCTTCTTGATGAGAATGAACTTGACTGTGAAAGACAAGTGACATGGGCACGATCTGAAGAAGATGAGGAGCAGATTGAGGGAGAATGTAGTCAGATAGATGAAGGTGATATACCTAAGCAAGAAGCTCTCAAAATACCTACCTTGATTTCAGATGAAATTGACCAAACAAGCCAAGTCTGAAGATCCACACGCGACAAAAGACCCACACCTAGGTTAACTTATGAAACATTACGTCAGCCAGCAATTCAGTCATATCCGACAGTAAACAGTTTAGAGACTTACGAGATAAATCAGACACCATATTGGGGGTTATCATCTTACATTACACCTTACCACATTACACCTTACGTTAGTACACCTTATTCTATCCTTACACCACAAGTCACATTTCCATTTTGGGTACCTCCTATGACAATCAGGTACTAGAAGAGTAAATATAAAAGAGGTGTTATGATGAAAGAATATGTTGGCAGGAGCCATCTTTTCTTTGTTGGGGAGTGTGTGATACACTATTGTGTATTCACAATTGCAATGTTTGTTTTGTTGTTGATATTTATTTATTAATGTATTTATTTATTTATGTGAAGAAGAGTTTATTCTGCACACAGTCATCTATCAATTATCACCACTAAAGACTAAGTTTGAATCAATACAGTTCTAGCCACCAGAGAAAGCAGGTGCTGTGGGTTACCATGGTGATGCGAGTTGTGTTTACCTCAGAAGCTACCAAGCTGCGCCTGCGAAAAGACATTGACGTTTGCGTGTGTTTTTGTTTCTCCGGATAATTCAGGTATGTTCTCGTAAAAAAAGGCGAAAACGTATTGAATGTATATTGAATATTGAATGTAAAAACGTGCGAGTACACATTTCCAATGTGTCTGAAAGCGAACAGCTTGTTTACGGTGGTTAATTGACCTATTGGTAAGCCCCGCCCCCTTTAGTTACTGTTGCTCCCTCGGACAAACAAACAGAGTTGCTCACTGTCTTACAATGACAGCTGCAGTGTGAAAACCTTGTCCCACAATGTTTTTGCACAATTTTGGACACAGAGGGCCACCAAATGGGAATTAAATATTCCATGGAGGGATTTATAAAATATTTAAAAATAAATACGGTGGGGGAAGCGAGGGTTTACAGATCACAATGCAAGTGGGAGAAGTCTCATATTACGGTCATCACGATCGCGGATGACAACATGCAGGATCAACACTGTTCATGGATCGCAGGGTACGATTAAATTAATGTACATTTAACCAGTTTAATATGGAGAGACACTGAAATGTAGACCTTCGTTTTTTGTGTTTTTGACCTACACTGTACAAGACGAGAGAACAGTCCGCTATTTAGGTTTGTACGTTAACATGGACTCACTAACTTTAACATTAGCTAGTTTTAGCCAAAGATACCTTGCTAAAGCACAAGATAACATTAATGTTCTGCTTGAGCAGAAGAAAATTGTTCCTTAATGAGTGCATGACAACCAGAAAATGAACGTTTTTGTCTTCATTTGTACTGGGGTTGAATACTTAGGGACATTTTGTTTGGATTCAGGAAATGTAATAAAATAAATTATATTGCCCATCCTCTCAGGATACCTGGAATCGGTGTTACAAGTACACCAGGCACATCGTTTTTCCATTTTTGAAGCATAAACCCCATAAAACCGATGCAAGCTTCGGATCTTCCAATATTTCTCTATGGCACAGAAACCTAAAGATGTCCGAGTTCCGCTCCACGTGCAACTGATACTTGACTGCCATTGGCTCATCTGCGTTCGAGGGGAGGGGCTTACCGATAGGTCCATTGAGTAGAGTCATCCAGATGAAAGTACCGGTAAAATGACAGTTGGTCTGTGTTGCATTTGTTACAATCGATTCTCCTGTAAATAATATTTCAGTATGTGATAATTAAACAGAAAACGACTCAGAAAATGTAAATGTAAATTTGTTTAGAGTAATGTGTATAGTTTATGAGAGTGACTGATAATTTGTGTCAAGTGTAACTGTTACAATTTGAGTGATACATTTGTAACCGCTGTGTGATGATTTGAAGGAGGTACAGAGTGACATTTCATATGGTTAGAAACTGCTTCCACAGAAGACATAAGGGCTTATTAAAGGGATTTTAATATGTATTTTACAGCATGCCGATGCTTATTAAAGGAGTTATGATAAAATGTGTTTTATTAAACAAGTGTACATACAGGAAACGAATATTTGAAGATTTTATTGCTGTAAACAAATACAGAATGGTACAAAACTGTATTTTTGATTATATGAATCGTGATTTGTGATTACGACTAAATGGGCTAACTGTGAAAACATTGAAAAAGATTTCAGTATTATACTGTTACTATGATTGAGAAATGTTAATAAAGAGACGCTACTAAGCTGCGCCTGCGGAAAGACACTGAAGTTTGCGTGTGCTTTTGTTTCTCCTGATAATTCAGGTACTTTTAATCTGCTTGTGTGTTCCGCGCCCAGGACCCGTAACACATACATACATACACACATACACACAGACCCCAAACTTTTCAATGGTAGTGTAGGTGGAGTGATTCAGTCATACTAAACGATACATCTGACTTGACTAAATCCAATCAAATTAAATCATATGAATCATATGAATTTAGCCACTAGTCACTTGGTTTAAGAACAAAATACCAAGGTCATGTACAAAGCCGGCAGTTATCACTAAAGCAATGGTTTGCAATCTCTACAGGAACAGGGACAGCCTACTCAGACCAAACCAGGCCCCCATATATAATACTTTAATGTCTTTCATTAACGACATTCAATACGTTTTTATGCCCATTGACCACTTGCAATATTTTCAAAGACCCATGGCCTAGAGCACTGAACAGCATCTATAGAGACCCTGTCATGACATTTCCTCAACACCACTATGACTGCCTACTTCTGCAGCAATTTTACACTGGAAATTCACTGCAACCACTAGGAGAAGCTATAATCATAATCCTTTAGGAATTTGAATTAAACCTAAATCTGCTGGTTAAACAGTGACTGATCAAACTCAACCAGGATTAAAATAGGGGAAAACAAAATTAATTTTTAAGTTCAGCATAGCACTTCTAATACCAAAATAATTTAGTTTCAGGTGTTTGAGAAGGAATCAAAAATCATAATAGGAGATGATAGAACGAATCCATTCATCCATTCATTATCATGGAGTGACGTGAGATTTGATGAGAAAGGCTTTCTCTGTGGCATGATGTCGTAGATACAGGAGGCCACCGTGCTCTTCTGAGAGTCCTCTTTAATGCTGTCTCTAATATATCACATATGGTCTCGGGATTAAGCGGAAGACAGACAGGAACACACATAAAACAGAGGGCCTGAACACTGGCTGCACTCCACAATGACACTTTTAGGGGGCTGGAACCCTTAATTAAAGCACAGACATGAAAAGGGGGCGCAGACAGAGAGGAGAGCAGAAGAAAAGCAAATGAGATGGAGTCCTCTAGACTGTCTGGGAAAGAGTGTGGGAGCGTGTTGCCCCTTGTTCATGTGTGCACGTGTTTATGGGGGGGGGAGGTTGACATATCATATCAAACCGTTACATGCATGCAAACACTTTACTTAAAACTCATCATTTCATCCTAATGTCCAATGCTAATATTCGAATATTTCAGACAAACATGTCACCATACTACATGTATGGATGTAGGGTACTGCGCATACAGACCAGTATTCTGTGTGAGAAGCACAAAGAGTAGGGGTGAAAGGTCAAATAAGCACACTAAGATGGGTGGCTTTCTCATGCTAATTGCCATACCCTTGCACCCCCAGTTCTGTCTGATACAGAGTTTTGGGGCTCCCTGATGGCACTGGGTAACATTTTCCATGAGCATCCTGGGAAGTGGGTGGTAACTGATGGTATGTGTCAAAAGTGAAATATCGTTTAGCCTGGTGGGAAGAGAAACAACGACAGGCCGAGACATTAGAGACTTTGTGAAAAGAGGGACGTCTAGACACAAATGAAAGATATGAGGCCACGTTCAATAAGATCAGATTGTTTCTTTCAAACGAGTAACGCTATCAAATTACATTGAGGTTGGAAAAGACTGTGTTGCGTAAGATTAGATGCATAGATTTCAAATGTAGAGAAAATAATTGCATTTATTTTTGGTTTGTTTCATGTACATTGGGGTAAAGCAAAATCAATGTCAGAGAATGTGACTTTTTTGAACTGGTGGAAGATGGAAAGTTCATGCAGTCTTGGGTTTTTAAGAATAATGCATCAAGATGCATCAAAAAAGTGAAACACAATCACCAAAAAAGGCAATGACAAAACTCAATTTCTAAGGAAAGTACCTGATAGATAGATAAGGATGGTTTTCACTGTCCATCCATTGACACATTAACATACACACACGTTTACTTAGCTATTTAAATTGCATAGACTTCAATTGTTTTTATGTACAGATAATAAATACCTAACCCTTATCCACAAACTTTATCCCTAACAGAAACGTTTCTGAATTTTTGCAATTTTATAAAAAATTCATTTTTTTTTTTTTTTTACTTCTAGCTACAAATATGTTCACATGGTTAAGTAGGCACACACACATACTTATACATACATACACAAAAGCATGCAATTGATATTTACACTGATAAGCAACAAATATCAACAGGCCATTTTTCTACTGTGTGCAATTATTTTTGAGTACAGTCAACCTGTGTATGCAGTTACTTGCTAATCATTATCTAATAATGATGGTGGATGCAGAATTTTGCTGACTTGGAGCCAACTTCTGGAAAAAAAGAGAAATCCATTAGCCTAAACTGTGTGCCAATTAAGCCTTAATAGCTAAGAAACTGTTTGGAAACTCAAACCTCACACTTCCCTAATTCTCTCACTTTTTTAATCACCCCTTTGTCATTTTCTAAACTAAAACACACACATATATCATTTTAATCACGAGCTTAATTACAGCTGCTAAACGCGTAGTTGTGTTACATTCAAAGAAACAGTCTACATAGCTTCACGATCAATGTATTAGCGGTTTCAGACGCTGTCATTGACGTGACAATCCGTGAAATTGTAATGAAGCGAATCCGCGAGCAGCCGCAGGGTGTGTCTGGGAAACCACAAAGCACGACTGGTTTCTTTCTGTAGCAACCGTGATAGCGACTCGCGGGGATGAAAGGGTTAATACCACCAACTTGGCGGACAATAACTTATAGCAGTGACCAAAAGTGAGTGATCGGATCAGACACTGATCGATTTGCCTCCATCATTTAATAGCGACCTCAAAAGTCAATACTGCCCAATAGATCACCATCTATGCTAAGGAAACGAAAATGGTCATATTCAAGACAATTAGATTTATAAAGAAATAATTGTTTGAAGGCAACACAAACACTAACCGTGTTTACACGCACGGTTAGACTGCATCAGTCCAGTGCTGTTGTATACTTTATCTATTTCTATATATAGGCTATTCAATTTTGCTTTGGTGCATCATTAAATCAATGTTTATTTGTTCCATATTAGAAATACAGAGCAAATAATAATAATAGCTCATATTTAAGGACGGAGGGGAATGTCAATAATTAGAAATTAAAATTAAATAATTTAAAAAAATTGCCCGTTCTGTCTTAAATGTTCATGAAGTCTAATAATTGAATTATTTTATATTAAGGAAAAGGAAAATACTGTCGCTCTTAAGAACTCTAGCCTAATGCAACTTCTGGTGAATAACCCAATTATACATCTTCTTTTCTTTTCTTATTTTTTTCAGAAAAACAACATTTTTCGTTCTTTTGATTTTCGACATAATTGCGTGGTCATACTGTTCATGGTGTGGAGCTTCATCTTGCCTGTGTTGAGAGAGAGGCGCCCTCATTAGTGCGCGCGCATCTTAATTTCCCTCCGCCGAGGAATTATGTGACGTCAGCCTCAATTAACAACACACAGGGTCAACGGGATTAAAATACAGGCTACCAGTTCTCACAGTTTCCCTCGCATCAAAGTAAAGCGCCTTTTGTTTATTGCGCCTCTTCGGCCGGACTGTGCGCATTCTATACACTGCAGGACCCAATTAAAAACCGGAAAATAGTAAATGAAGGCAATGAGATCATTCACGGACCCGCTGATATTCGTTCCAACCAATCAGAGTGAGCCAAATAAACCCAGTGATTTCTAAACGCAAACAAGGTTTGTGATTGGGAGGGGGATGCAGACTCATTTCCGAGTGACTGAAACGTAAATATCCATTTAATGGCATATTTTGTTATAATATTCGTTGAATTTGGATGGCTTTGGAATGCCATAATAAATAATAATAATAAATAATTTATTTGCAATAGTATATTTGTTAAGATTTATCAAACATTAAACCATTTATTTTGATCTGATTATTTTCTTTTGAATGCAACCTGTAATCAGCTGGCAACTAGCAATCTATTTAGCTTTTTCAAATTTCGAGAAATAAACCAAGTTGCATAATTTTTTTTAAAAGACGTCGAATTAATCAGAAAGCAAATATTTTATTGCTATGAAAATGTCAGCATTTTAGATTTTTTTTTGTACAATTGTTGTTGCGTCAAGAAAACTGAAAATATAAACTGTAAAATTCAGGCAAAAGCAACCTAATAAATCAGGCCAATATAAGTAAATGTACTGTATAGATTAAAAGTCTGATGACAACTGCAGGTTGCACAAACAACTTTTTTATTATTGAGTTATTTAGAAAACCACTTGTGTTCTAGTACTTTAAAGAAGCAATTAAATCCAAAGAACTATGAATGTGGATCTTTGGAAATTAAAAAGTCCCATATGAAGCGAAAAATCTGCTGCTGCAAAGAAGCTTATATTTTTAGAGTTATGTAGCTTCGAAGGCCTGGAGCGAAGTGAGGTAACGTTATAGTGAAGCAAGAATAAGATCAAAAGCTGTATTCCAGAGCAAGAGGAACATTTGCCAGAGAAGTGAGGAGAGCTAGATGATCCACAGCGCGCTTAAGCGTGGGCTCGCCTATACACTTTTTCCGGGTTTGATGTCAACCCAAGGGTGGCTAATGAGAGACGACAAGAGACTGACGAAGGGACGAGAGGTAATTGGCACGGAGTCGTGGGAAACCATAAACAAACAGCTGCCAATGGCATGTTGTTTTTCTCATCCCTTACACTAGCAGTGAAAAGAATCAGAAGCGGAGCTGCTCACTGGCAGCTGGGAGCGGAGAGCGCGCGAGAGGCCCAAATAACAAGTTTAGGGATTATATACAGCGTGCCACTGGCATCACATATCACAGCATCATCAACACTCACAATTAAATATTCACTCTTTCCGAACGGACACAGAGAAAACTCATCATTTTCCCATCACAAATGCGTCAAATACGTACCTTATTTACGGCAGACGCCATTTTTAAATTTTGCTTCAGAGATTTGTAGGTTACTGTATTGATAATATATAATTCTAATAATAATAATAATAATAAAACAAATCCTGGTGGGGGAACAGTTATAGCCTATAAATTAAATAAATAATATATAATATTAGCCTAAATATATTTTATGCATGTAAAATATTTTAATAAATAAAATAAAATAAAATATAATTAAATGATTACAAATGTACTACCTGCAGTGACACTTCTAATTTTCAACCACTTTGAGATTCATTACTGATGATGAAAATTGATTTAAAAATATGAAAACTCATTAAATTAAGTAGAAATGAATAGTTTGGATGAAAACAAGACGTTATAATTATGAAAACATTTTTACTGTGTGTGTCGTGCAGAAAGAAAGCTAGAACTGCTTCATAAACTAGGACTATCCTGAGAAAAAATGTAAAAAAGATTTGGATTATTTATTTTTAATTACAGGGCAAACAGAGGGGATGCATTTCAATTAATGAAAACAAAAACCTTAATCTGAAATGCCAGTCCATTAAAATATTTCTTTTCACTGTGAAAAGCATCAGTAAAATTTCTAGTATTTTGGGTTGAAAAAGTTTTTCTGTAGCATACAAAGATTTATTGTTTGTGATCAAATTATGGTGATAAGCAGGGAAGTTCATAATATACCATAGCTGATTCACATGATGATGTGATGCTTTAGGGCAGCGATGAATGAACTGATATATGAATGTTGGTTTAACCTCACAGTGGGA
Source organism: Spinibarbus caldwelli (assembly GCA_039654775.1). Classification (NCBI taxonomy): domain Eukaryota; kingdom Metazoa; phylum Chordata; class Actinopteri; order Cypriniformes; family Cyprinidae; genus Spinibarbus; species Spinibarbus caldwelli. Next base: position 21,052,585 of record CM077227.1, read on the forward strand.
TGGACATATCCTTAATCAGTCATAAGGTGGATGTTAAACATAAGGAGGGGTCCCTGGGGTAAGCCCTCGGGGCATATCCCTCCCTTAGCACGCCCCGCTATCCTTGTGACCTGCTTGTCCTTGCCTAACAGGGTCAAGTCTCCAATTAGCTGGGGGTCAGAGGTCAGGGTCCTCTCCTTTAACATATGGCTCTATAGGCTGATGGCCTGCTCTTCAACAACAGGTCAATATCAGCCATGCAATGTTATGTGAGGGGTGCATTTTAGAAATATTACTTCTTATGCAAAACTGTTTAGGTTCAATTGGTCCAGTGACTTAGAGACATAAGGAACTGTTTTTTCCTGTATTTTCTGGATTTATTAACTTGTATGCTTGAATATTTTTTTAGTATATGTTTATTGTTAAACATATGATCCAGAGTTGCCATTATGCCAGTTCCTGTAACTCAGCATAGCTTGTTTCATTAAATTAAAATAAAAGACCAGCTGGATCTCCCACAATTCTTGTATGTGCTGAGCAAGCGAAAGTCAGGGACAAATAGATTTTGTCATCAAACTAGCTTGATTCATGTTAAAGAAAGCATTTTAATCTATGTGCACATGTAATGGCTTTATCAAAGACAGAGATAGTTCAAAAGGACTGTAAATTTAATACAGTTTAATTAATCTTGAATCCTAAATCTTTTTCAACTGCCCATTTGTGGTTTTCATGTAATCGTGAATGCTTGGTTTGGGATTGACGAAGGCACATAAACTGCTCCCCACCATGGTGTCGCAAAGGACATCGTTTGCGATATATATCCTAGCAATTTGGAGTTTGGAAGGAAAATGTTAAAATGGCACAATTGAGCCAGTCATGCATGTTCTGTGTATTCACTCGGCGTGGGCGTAATTCTCCAGAACACTTTTCCTTTGATTTCTTTCAGTTTTCACAGTGTCTCTCAAATGCCAATAATAGACTTGTCCATCAGCCTCTCCCTCCCTTGGAGTTAATTGGAGCTGTAGAGATTCAGACCAAGCTCTGAAGTTTGATTCATCATTGGATCACTAGATTATTAGATTAATCCTCCCCAAGATTAATGCCCCACCTGGACCCCCTCTACTCCCCTGCCAGGCTGTCCTGCCCCTTCAATGCCCCTAACGGCCCCTGGGCTCTTTGATAAGGCTGACCTGTGCCGTTTCACATAGAGATTTTCACCGGGACACTCTGGCCAACCAACAGGGTTGTTTGCTTACAGGAGACTTTTGCAGAAATGCATCCTGAAAACAAGGAGCTAAAAATTCTGAGATTCATTATTTCACAATAGCACCATGTGCATTTGTTTCAATTTAAAAGAAACAGCCATGGATTTAAAAGACCATGTACAAGTATCTTTATGTTTTACCATAAAATCATCCTTATACCTGCTATAGTATATTTCACAATGTGAATGGTTCAATAAAATGTGCTTGATAGAATTCTGATTATGATGTTTAAAAACAATACAAAATATTAACACTAATGGTACAATGAATTTTGCCTGACAGAATTGTTTTATATTTTTAAAAATAGCACTAAATATTAATGCTAATGCTTAAATGGTCTGATACATTTTTCTTGACAGAATTGTTTTTGTATTTAAAAAATAACACTAAATATTAATATCAGTGCTTAATTTGTCAGATAAAATTTGCCTGACAATTATTTTAAAACATTAACACTAGTGCATAAATGGTCAAATAAATTTTGCCTGATAGAATTCTTTTATTTATAAAAAATAACACAACACATCACCACTAGTGCTTGAATGTTCAAATATAATTTGACTGACATATTTTTCTATATAAAAAAAAAAACACATACTGTAAGAAGAAAATTTAACACTAGTCTTTGAATGGTCAGATAAAATTTGCCTAATAGAAATATTTTTATATTTAATAAAATATCACTAAATTAAGCTGCAGCAATATTCCAATCTCACTTCCACATCTAGATCCAGACTGATCGATACAAACCCAGCATCTGATGCTCCTGTCAGGGCTAGCGAGTTGCACATCCCTTCACAGCAGAGAGCAGTGTGGCACAAAGAGTCAGGCTAATGAGGCTTGAGTGGCACTGGCATATACAAAACGCTTGGCATCTCTTGGCAAGCACATCCTTCTATCTCTCTCTGCTCTCACTCTCTCTCTCTTTCTCTCATCATCGCCTTTGCTGGCTCTTTCCGCCAGGCCCATGGTTTCCTGGCAGTGATGCCCATCTCTGTATGCCATCCTGGGAGGCGTCATATCCCCTCCAGAGAGCTGGCCCCTGCGGCTGATGGAGCCTTTCAGTCCAGAGAATGGGGGCATTGTGAGGAATTGTGGGTCATGGCCGGAGTAGGCGGCAGTTTGCTCATATACAGGCCCCTCACACACTCACACAGGGCGCTTAGAACTGAGAGCCAAAGATAGACATCCAACCTCTCAGCTTTAAAAATGCCTCCTCAGGAAGTAGCTGTGTGAGAAAGTGTGTGTGAGAGAGGTGCATGGCAACACTGGAAGTATGCTTGCAAGTGTTTGTGTGTGTGTTTCTCTTTGACCGCTTAAAAGCTAAAAAGAAACAATTTCACGGCATTGTGTGACGGCGTGTTTGTGTATGTGATTTGGTGCTTGCATACATGCATTCATCGCCTTCATGTCTATTAGAGAAAGCAGTTTTGATTGTGCAGCATTGTTGGAGGAGCGTTTCTTCGAAGGAGTAAAGTTTTTTTGTTGTTGTTTTTTCTAGTCATTTGTTCAAATATGTTCATTTTAAAATACCATTTTTAGTAATAAAATTCAATTCATACATACAATGACTTGAATACACCTTTTCCACGATTTTCTGATTTAAAATCCAGGCTGTAAAATGTCATATGGTGTGATACCCAAAAAAGTTATGATGTTTATGAATTATTAATTTATCATAAGTAACAAAAGACACTTTTTAACCTGAAAATATATATATATATATATATATATATATATATATATATATATATATATATATATTTGAAAATAAAGATGCATACACTCACATGTACAGGATTGAAGGTGTAAAAAAAAAATAAGTTTTTATTCATGGTTACACCTCATGACATTTTTCATTTCTGACATTTAAGAGTCTATAAAACGTTTTCAAAAACAAATTTATAAGAACCTGTCACTAGATTTTTAAAAGATTTGTCCTTTTATTTATCATGGAAATTCTTATTTGCCATTGACACATATATAAATATGTAAGGACAAAACGTTAATGTAAAACGTGTCTGCCTATGAAAACAAAGCATCGATCAGACGTTCACAAAAATGCTGGATGATTTCTGATGGAAAAAATAAACCACACAGCACAAGCATATACACAGCCTATACATATATATATATATATATATATATATATATATAGAGGTTTATACTATATTTAAATCAGAGACCAAGGCATGTGTATCCATCTGTAGATAGTGTTTAGTATAGCAACTAAACATCTGTGAAGCTCAGTCAGGTAGCTACTGTAGAGACAAACAAGCACCTGCTCCATCTCAAAGCTCACTCAGCTCCACCTTGTGGCTTGAAGAAGCCACACAATCATTCACCCATTCACTGCATTTTCACACCAGCATCCAAGTTATACCTCTTCCACATTCTCTCAATGCACAGTGCTCATTTCCCCACCGGTGGCAGCCGGAGTGACCGGAGGTGTTTTGGCACATGATGTATCCTTCCACAAGCATAGGAGGAGGAAAATAGTACCAGTGTTTTTATCCTCTGCTCATGCAGCCCATCCACGGACACCCTACCTCATTAATATTCAGCCACCGGACTCCTTTCTCTCACCGTGCTGCACTAAGACAAAAGAGCATTGTGGAGACACCTCCTGTTTTAATTATGACGAGAAGGTGCGGAGGGGGTGTGAATCGTGGTGTGTGTGAGAGAGAGAAAAGCGAGAGGAGAGACACACTGAATGCATTGATTTGTGTGGAAACGTGTGATTTGCTGGTGTGTAAGTCACTCTTTGTGACATTTTGTGTGCCTAAAGTGTGTATATTTGTGTTTTTGTATGGGGTTTTGTTTCTGTAAAGGTAGTGAAGGCTATATGTTTCTCTCTCTCTGTCTTTGTGTGTGTGGTGCAGCTGCGAGTCTGTTGTGGCTTGTTGCCATCATGCAAATTGGCATCTGATAAAACAGCATTGACTGAATTTGCTTAAGGGATGTAGAGGGGAGTAAATAGGAGAGAATTAGTTCTTGTTGCAAAACCCATACAGTCACAAAGAATTTCTCGCTCGCTCTCTCTCTTTGTCTTTTTTCCCTCCATACCCAATGAATCATTCCCAAATGAATAAACCAAATCTTCTTTGAACTTAAAATAGCTTCTCCTTTCTTTCTCTTTTTATTTCTTGGAAAAATATGTGCGTTTGATGACTGACACAAAACTCTGATACTCTAACATTCCATCAGCTCCTGATAGACAATGTTTATATTTATATATTTATAAGGTGGCCTGTGACTGAGAAGTGTATATTAGAATGTTGATTATAACTGGGTTTTTTAAATTATTATTTATCATATTATTTATCCACTGATTTTGGATTTTTAAGAATTTCTGACTAGTTTCAGCCTATGATTTAAATCACCATCTAGCACTAATTTAAAATATTTAATTTATTATTCAAAATATTAAACATTTTTAATTTAAATATTTAACCTTTGAAAACACTATAAAAAGAGTGTAGTGTTGTCATTTTAATATATATTTTTTAACTGAATAAAATATTTATCAGTTATCAGCCTGAAAAATGTATAATTTTATCAATAATATTTTCTTGTTGGTATAGGAAAGAATTTTAGTGTTAGTCCATCCTTAGTTTCATTCATTTGATAAATGGGTATTTTCCATTTTTGAGTGTGTAAAAGGTATTTAAAAGAGTAAAATCTAAGAAGTAAATATTTTGGAGTCTACTGTAAACAACTGTAACGTGCACAAATCTTTAAAGTAGGCCAAAATTTCTCATGCATATGTCAAGAACTGCTCATTTTTCTTCAGACACACTTGATGTAACTTTAATAGTGACCCACTCCATCAGCTGAGCCAGATAGAGCCCCTCCACTGTAACATCCTCATTCAACAGCACCAACTCAATTAAGACTCTATGATGGCTTCACCCCACTTGACCCATACTGACCTCTGACCTCAAGGTTCACGCCTCCCACAATGTCAAGCATACGTGTGGATGTGCTTGGCCAAGGGGGGGGATCGCGAGGGGGTCGCTAAAGGACTTTTGTCCCCTCTGTGTCCAGCCACCCTCTCTCGCTATAGGACGCTGTCAGTGCTTTTGTTGTATTCCTTTGAATGTAATGGGCCCTGAGGGAGGGCTTATAAAAGCAAAAATCCCTTAATCACCACACAAATATGAGTTTAAAGTCAGTTTTGAGGGATTGAAGATTTCCCGCTAGTTTTGTTTGTTTGTTTTTTTATCTGAGTTGTGAAGATATTTTGACTCAGTTTTTGGTTTTAATGATGAAATCACCATTGGTCACCTGTTAAGTTGGTATTTCATTTCTCACGATTTTGTTGTTCATTTTGTTCCTGCTATGCTCTCCACTTAATGAACCCCTTGAACTTTGCTGCCATTGGCGGAAGCAGGTGTGAGCTCCACTGTGACCATATTAGTCTGAATCTCTTGTTCTCTGTTCCATTCAGATCCAAACACCTTTACTAGCCTAAGTGGAGAATATGGGAAACTCACATAAGCACCAATTTCTACTGACAGGAGACTTCCTGACCACAACGGGCTTTGTTAATGCCCATGGGGTGAGATTTTAGCACTCATAGGCCCGGTTTCACAGACAGGGCTTAGCCAGGATTAGATCATAGTTCAATTAGGACATTTAAGCAATTTTTATAAAAGTGCTTAGAAAAAAAACATTACTGGTGTGCATATTGAGACAAAACAAAGATATTGATATATTTTAAGATCAGCCAGTGAAAGTTTCTATCAGTTGAAACAGCTCAGACTTACATTTTAGTCTAGGACTAGGCTTAAGCCTTGTCTGTGAAACCGGGGGATATTGTTCTGTAAACTGTGCGATCAAACAGAGTTTATTTAAAAATTAACTGGTTTCAAAATGACATGTTGAACTAGTAAAACTAATTTTAAGGGTCTCATTACATTCTTAACACTTTTGCTGTGATGAAAATCCTATAACTATTTTGATGTTTTTAAATATTGCTTATAAAACTCCCATTATGCTGTATTTCTACCAAATATTGGAGTCAATCTTTTTATCAACTTGTTTTCTTTTAATTAGCACAGGTTTTGTATTTATTTGTATTAATCTGATCTTGAGTGAAAAACATTTTTTTGTGGATAATTTTGGCAATTTTCACTCAAAAATGAAGGTGCATAAGCTTAGAGCGAGGCCAACAATCAATCAATTCCAAAAAGAAATACAAAACCTGTCCTAACTGGAAGAAAACAAGTTGGTAAAAATATTGAATTCAATATTTGATAATAATATAGCACAGCAAGAAATTTAGAAGGAATTTTTGTAGGCTGGTCATTATTACCCAAAAACACAAAATTTTATTTTTGGGGAACTTGTTAAACCCTGTGTGAGCAAAGTGAGTAAGTTTTAGTTCAATGTGATAACATTAATTATCATTTTTAGTAAAAAGCAAATCCTCTCTGGGTCAAAATGACTGGAACACAACATGAGGATTGAAAAGGTTCTTTTTTGAGAACCCTTAACATCAGTGGAACCTTTCATTGTGCAAAAGGTTCTTTATAGTGGATGATTAAAATGTTCTTCACACTTAAAAAGAAAAGAAAAAAACACTGTTCACTGAAAGGTTCTTTCAGGAACCCAAAAATGGTTCTTATATGGCATCACTGCGAAAAACCACCTTTCTTTAGGAGTGAATGGTATAGCTCCTTAAGATAAAAACAATATAGAATAGAATAAAATAGAATAGAATACAGTGCGTCTTGTAACTGGACACACTGACATATCCTTAAGTAGTTCTGCTGTCTTTGTCGAAATGTCAAATAAATATATGCAAGGTAGTGTCATTGTATTTGTAATCCACTAGCTCTCTCTATTTTTCTCGTTGTGCTGTTTGTGTGAGCACTGATCAGAGGGAGGCCTGCGGTTGAAAGGGTCCATGGCCCCTGAGCACAGCCTGCCTGTAATCCTGTTAATGTGAGCTAAAGAGAGGCACTCTCCCCATACAGACAGGCTTTCAGAGCGCACACAGGACTTTCCCCTCAGCACACACTCCCACTGACCCACTTAGAGACATTCTTACGGGAGAAAATGTATAAACTCTCAGAGGAATTGGTCGTTTATGATTCAGGTGTTTCACTAAAAGGTAAATGCCAAACAAACACAGAACGTTAGCATAGGGTTCCCATTTGGCTATTTTTTTGGGAACCAATTCCTAATATTCTATGAAACTTTTCTTGAGGTTCTTTAGATTTTCTGTAACTATAATTCTAATGGTTATTTTTAGGTTTTATCTAAAAAATAAATAAACTAAAATTAGTGTGCTAAAATTAGCTTCATGGCTCTAGGTAAAAAAAACAAAAAACAACAACAATTGCAATAGACTACAAAACACAACAATTAATCCAAGTCTGTCACGTGGGCTTCAATCTCCAGCGCAGTTTCATTTTGAAACCCTTAAAGCTCCATTTCAAACAAAACACACAAACAAATCAAGTATGTAAATACCCTATTACGTGCAGTTAGTATTCTTCATTTTTGCTGATTATAAAGCGCAATTAAGCACTTCAGCGTTAGCGCCCATTCACATCCCAGCTGTCCACCTGAGGCCTGGGAAAAGACCTCGGCGCTGGTTCACGCCGCGGCGCCGTCTCTGTAAAACAGGCAGTGCGCGAATGAAAAGAGGCGTAGAGCTGCTCCTCGCACAGCCCGCGAGCTCCAGGCGCTCCTAATAACGTGCTATCAAAATAAGACCCCCACTTTCCTTTCTCCGTTTGATCCGAGAAAGTGAAACTGTGCTAATTACGCGACGGAGACCATCTGGACTCTTCGTTAACCCTTTCCGCAGTGATTGTAGGCGCCATTAAGTATTATTGAGTTAAACGGCGCCTTCTCTAGGAATCAGCGTGATTTGACATCGTTTATCGTCGAGCTGAATGTAGATTTTGACAAAATCACTTAGCCTACGTGCTGAGAGAGAGAAAAAAATAAATAAAATAAAAATAAATTCCCATATCGAAAAATGTACAGTACATTTCTCTCAAACATCTTCAATGAAACAGCAATGACTTTTCAGCAATATAAATCTGAACAATTTATTTAAATGTCATTCCATACAGAATTTGTCGTTCAAACGCAGGTTATGCCGTGTAGAAATAATCCTTGTTAAGAAACATTTTTTCTTCTTTAAAACAGATAAACGTGTAACTATATACATTTAACAATGCAAATATTTTTTCTCCAATTTTAGTAGTCAATAAGACACGTCCCATATGCACACTATTTCTAAACTTTTATATATTTAATTTGTGTGAAACAAATAATCCAGATAAAAAATCTCAGATAAAATGTGAGCTCATAGGAAACGTTTTAGAACACCTGTAATTCACAGAAAACGTTATGTTGTAGACACTGAATTCCAGCTGTTTAGGATTCATAAATTTCACATTCAATTTTCGGAAAAACAAAAAAAAAAACAAATGAATCCAAAATATTTTCCCGTACATCCCACTGCAGATTCTCATTGTTCTTGCAAAAAAATTCAAAATAAAAAGAAAGCATAAACTGTATTTTACAGTTGGATATCTAATATTACAAATATTTCTAGAAGCTAATCGTGAGAATAACCAGCTTGTCCTCTTTCATGGCGCTGTAGAGCCATTCGCAGCTCTGCATCATCATCTACTGGTGTTATAAGGAATCACAGGTTTGTTGACTCAGTTTACATTCTCAATGTTCCTCAGGTAAACTGGGCTAATAATTTAATAACATATACTGATGTTAACAATAATGGAACAAAGTTTACCGTTTTACTTTAAGAGTGTAAGTAAAATAAATGGCACCTGCAGAGAACGACAGGACTTGTGTATGTTTATGCAGTAATGAACAAATGCAAACAGGTGAACGCAGGTAATTTAGCTGTTGAGTTTTTCCACTTCGTTTGGTGTGGCTACTTCGTTAAGCTCATGATGACCTTCCTCCTCCCCCGGTACCTGAAACACATTCACATTTCTTAATAGCACATGACAAGACTGAGTGTTGTTTAAAATGCTCAAACTGTCTTTGCATATTGTACACACAATGTCCCATAATTCATTACTGCACATTAGACAAGAATGCCTAATAATTACACTGTCAGAGATAGTCGAGGAATCTTTGTTGGAAACAAGCTTATAGAATACAGCATAAACTATAAAATGCTATAAAAATGATATTGAAAAGTCTTCACCTCCCAGTAGAGTCCATCCTCAAAGCAGTGAGTATCTGGAGGGGCACCGTAGATGGGCAGCTTCAGAATGAACCCTGAAAAAGACATTGTATTTATAGACAAATTGTTATCAATAAATCTCAATATACTCAACACACGTGTATACACAGGGAAGCATGAACAATCTAGTTGTCATGATCAAATTTTGGTTGATGATTAATTGTCCTAAACTTGTCATTAATTCTTTATTCAGTATAGCTGTATGTCCTGCACCTTTGTTGTTTTTGTTTTCTTACTCTGTCTTAGATCGCCACATTAAGACAAGACATTCAAGCAGTCCTTGAAAATTGTCTTATTCATCATCTCCATATAATATTCCATTAATCGCTAAATAATTTTGCACAGGCATTGTTCACTGTCATGCTGATGGTTCCAGGGAGTAATTACAGGCACAGCTAATCTTAATTTATTGTAAAGCTGAACCCTCATATGGAACCATACTGCCAAAGCAAATTAACAACAATAAATGTTTTATTGCCAGAGTGGTCCTGACTGAAATACATTAAGAAGTCATTTATTTATAGTAATATGTATGATTTTCTTTAAAGCTTTGTAAATAATTACTGTGTAAAGACTGAATGACATTTATTTTAAAATATTTCTATTTTCTGTTTTTGTTACCGTTTTAGTATATTTTTAGTCCATGTTCCATTCACCATATTTTTTAACCAAACCAAACTGAATGTATTATAGTGATTATTATCGTTGTTGTTATGAATATTACAATATTATTATGCAATAGTAATATATTTCTGTTCTAAATTCTGTGGATCAACTAACCGGTAACACATTCTGCAAATAATAAAATATTAAAATCTATGCATTTTTGCCTGGTTTACACTTTTTTGAAGTGTGAGGTGCAAACTTCCACTAATAGTGTGCAGCGGTGTCTATACTTCATACATTTTCTGTGTATCTGAGTTTATTTTGAGCCTTCACAGAGATATAAAAATGTGCATTTCATAACTTTTTTATATATAATTAAAAACTGCACAGTATTATAGTAGTGGTGATCTTAAAATAGATCAGATCAAATAATCTCCCTAGTACAAGCATGCACTCAATGCACTTTGCAACTGTACACCCACCTGTAATGAGACCCCCAAACAGAGCCATTCCCAATGTGACAGCCAGGGAAATAGCCTGAAATCCACCCTTGGATTGAGGGTCCCATTTCCCAGTTTCAACATCACCGAAAACTCTTTGCAACCTGTGTAAGATGAGATACAGAGGCACATATGTGTCAGTTCTCACACAGAATGAGTTCTGCAATGTTTTCAGCCATGACACACACGTATGTGACCCAAAGCAAAATATTTACCTTATTAAATAACAATAATAACATATAAATATGAATACAATATAACAGTCATAAAAATAATAAAGAGTAAATTGCATATTGTTCCTAAGCGATTAAACTACAGATACTGTTGTGTGACAAATGTGTTCACTGACCAAATCAATAACACAATCGTTAATTATGTAAATAATTACATATTTAGATTAACCACTGACTTACCCATGTCCATATACTTCTGGGGATGCCAAGGCAGAGGTGACAGAACCCACAACGGCTCCCAGAACCCCTGGCATTCCATGCAGGTTATGAATGCCACAAGTGTCCTGAATCTTCAGTTTTGATTCCAAAAACGGCTATAAGAGCACAACACAGCAACAAAAATCATACCGAGGCTTCTTGTGGATGTTTACACAAGAATTATGTGTCAGAGAAGTGCGCACTACCAACCGTGAGGTATTTGTATCCCAGTACTGAAATAGTTCCAGCTAGGAATCCCACGATCATAGAGCCACACGCAGTCAGCATCATCTCTCCAGCTGTTCCCACGGCAACACCACCAGCCAGTGCAGCATTCTGGATGTGCACCTGAAAAAGACAAAGAGTTTGTAATGTTGCAGTTTGTAATGTCATATCAAAGATGGCCACAGGGGGAATGCTCACCATGTCCAATTTGCCTTCTGGGTTGACTAGGGCGGAGAAAGCGAATGTAGCCAGTGTGCAGGCGGCCAGAGAGTAGTAGGTGTTCATGGCGGTTCTGTGCTGTGGGTCACCGTAGTTTGTAATGGCTGAGTTGAAGCTGGGCCAGAACATCCACAGATAGATGGTACCTGAGCAGAACCCAAGCTTTAGTAGATCAGAGAGTCCGGGTTGACCACAGGTTAGAATTTTTTAGGTGTGTAAACTCTTCGAGCGACTTACCGATCATGGCAAAGAGGTCAGAGTGGTAGACAGACGAGTTTCTGTGTTTGCTCTTGTCCAGATTTGGCCTGTACAGGACACGGGTCACCACTAGACCGAAGTATGCACCAAATGTATGAATGGTCATGGATCCTCCAGCATCATTGGCCTATAGATTCCATTGACATTTCAATTACACTCATAAATGTAAGAATATAAATATGCATTTAGTTTTGAAGTCCTTATGCAAACTTCAGCTTATTTGTATCAGTTTTCACTATGGATATTTAATTTAGATGTAAATGTGAAGTACTCATATTTAATCTAGTAGAACTTGTTTTGTTAAAGTCTAAGGTGGAGCTGTTATTGCATATTATATGCATGTCTACATTTCGCAAGACCAAAAAATAAATGAAAGACATTTTAGAAAGTGATCTACACAGCTGATAATTTATAATGGCATTAGAAGTAAAGAGAAACCATTTCACACTCAATCTACTCAGGATGCAGGATTTATATAACAGCTTACAACAAGCTATACATTGTGATTATGATAGTAGTACCATGAATTTGTCTTTACTATGCATGTGTGAAATATTAGGGGTGCATAATATGTTAGAGAATATTTTAATTATTTGTATTGGTCGATACTGGATATTTAATTGTCTATGCTCATTTCCTCTGTGTTTCATACTATACTTTATAATGCTGTGATGTCACATGAAGCATTTAAAATGATTAATTTTAGTTTTATGTTTTAATGATGTATACTAAACACTGTAGAATTTTTGTATTTATCATTTATCTGTCATTACATGAAAATAATTATTGGTTTATCGTCCAGAATTTCATTACCGGTGCATCCCTATGAAACATGTATTCAGTTTTTCGAAAATTCAGGTTAAGTTATTCAGGTTAAATTTCCGATTTAATAACAATTAGCAAAATCTGAAAATTGCAATGATCATTTTTTGTGCTTTTGTAGATAAGATAGTGTGTTCACACTCACCCCAAGGAGAGAAAGCAGGATGAACTCATTGACGGCGAACAGTGTCACCTCGAAAATGGCCATAACAAGTAGCTGCACAGGACTGGTCTTCCCCAAAACGGCACCAAATGAGATCAGCACAGAACCAGTGCAGAAGTCTGCATTTATCATGCTGCAGAACAAACATATTCACTGTGAGCAATTATAAATACAATAGTGCATGTGCCTGTGAGTCAAGGGCTGCACAGTCTAGTCAGATACTCAACTGCCACGTCCACTTGGTGGCGCTGTGTTCAGCTGTAATCTACTTTACACATGAGGCCACAGCAGCAGCAAATGTAAAGACACACCTAATACGTCCAGTAACATAACAAATACATAATTTTAGCTTTCCCTTTTTCTGAGCTTAAGTGATTAGACTGCTGTAGCCCAGTTTTTTTCTTTGATAACAAATCTTTACTGTTGCTGTCCTCCAAACATCACCATTCTCTTTAAAATGCAAACAAAAATGTAAAAGTTTCGTATGTGCGGTTCAAGTTTTACCTAGTCACGCCAACGTGAATCTTGCCATGGTGCAAGCCGTGTAAAAAGCCCTGCATAAGTGTGGCCCACTGTAGGGAAAAGGCTGCGATGAGGAAGTTAAATCCAACGCTACTGAATCCATAACGTTGCAGAAATGTCATCAGAAACCCGAAGCCCACGAAGATCATGACATGAACATCCTGGAAACCTAAAACAGAGTTAAAGTCAGTAAGCTGTTTTCCCATTCTTTTCTCTCTCATTCTAATAGTTTTACATTTTTAATAGTAATCTCATAAACTGTAATTGCTCACTGATATGTGTGGACACATAGAGATTTTTTTTTATTTTTTTTGTGACATGGGTACTTAGCAGCACCATTCAGAGCCAATTTTACACTATGGGTACGCTGAACCCAACATTAACCCCTGTGTTCTTCTCTGTGTAGAGCCATTCATTCACCCATTTCACTTCTTTTGACACAATTACACTGTTGCCAAGCAACTGGCCATTGACCTGGGCACCAATGAGGATGGCATGGCCCCTGTGGGTAAACTGTCCCAAATACCTCTCACACTCACCCTTCTTTGGCAGCCGATAAATAAGTCTATGAGCTCTATGTGTAAGCTGAGTTTACTGCAGGACAAATAAGTATTTAAATGGATAGTTAACCCAAAAATGATACTAATGTCTTTCCAAACCTTAATAACTTAATTTCTTTTTGGTCTATATAATAAAAGTCAATGGGATCCAAACTGGTTGGACCCCACTGACCTTGATTGTATGCACAAAATATCTCCTTTTGCATTCAAAGGAAGAAAGAAAGTCATATAGGTTAGAAACAACATTAGGGTGAATGAACGAATTTTCATTTTTGGGTGAACTATCCCTTTAATGAAACCAATAAGTGAACTGTGAAGCAATGTTTTTGCATCTTTCCAAAGTAGACAACCTAAACTGTGATCAGCAGAGACCTCTCAAATAATTATAATACATCAAAATTTATTGTATTTGAACATATAAAAATGTGATTCAATCGTCATACACCCATGAATGCAGTTGTTTCTCATGTCACACCTGTTGTGTAGTTATGTGTCCTGCAGTTGCGCAATGACAAGTGAAACAGATAAAGCGACCACTCCCATAAAGGTGAAGATGCATATAGTTGACGATTAGTGACCAAATATTGTACAGACAAGAAGTCTTTTACAAGACAATAAAATCACTGTTCTTTGCAGAGGATTTGCCCCTTTCTCTCTTTATCCTACCTAATTTACGCAGTATTCTATTAAACCTGATAAGTTAAGTCTGTGAAATCTGTCATGATTTATGCAAGTCATCGTATATAATTCACAAGTAGGTGTGTTCTGGACTTGCAGTGCAGACACAACATGAAATGCAATAAATGTAATTAATATTAAGTGCTTCACACAAGTCTGGTGCTGAGGTCAAGTTTAGTTCAGATCGCAGAGATTAAAGGACAAGATGAGGATTTAGTAAAGCAAGGTGGGTGGGAAATCAGACTATAGTTGAAATTCGATGACAATTGCACAAAGGCAAGTACAAAACAAACAATAAAGCTTTTAAAGAGATCAAATTCTGAACGAAATGTAAACGTGCTTCACTTAAACCAGTCAGACCACTCAAACACAAGTAACACAATTTAGGCCAATGTTCGTCTGCAGTTCAACCAATCAAACACATTCCTCGGTTATCGAGTTAAAAGGCACCACATGTGTGTTTCTACTGGTGAACTCAACAGATTTGTTCTCATCAGTGAGTGCTGAATATAAAATCCTGCCCTATTTTTACTAGTTTTCTACACGTCATTCATTCAAAAGTGTCACTTACTGGGATAACGATAGTAGAACTCATTCTCATGATCATTTCTAGTAGCACTATTGTTTCTGTTTTCATTCCACAGCTTGGCATGAGTGTCATCGTTATACTCCACCAGCGTTCCAAAGAGGATGATGAGGATGACTTCCAAGATGATGCATAACAGCGGCAGCCGTAGCCTCATATTAGTAGACTCAGCCATGTTGCTTCCCCTTTGCCAGTATCCTTTGCTCACTCTCTATCCCCTTCCCTCTTTCTGGAGCAGGGCACAGGCTCTGATGGGTCTGGAGGCAGAGTGCAAGAGAACATTAGCTGACAAGTCTTTTTATTGTTAGTTTGGCCACTTGATGATCTTGGTTACGCCCACCTGCTCTCTCAAGTCTGCTGATTTGCAGCAGTTCTGGGCTCCTCCCTCACCTTTTTGCTCATGAGGTGCACGAGGAGTACATTTTGGGCCAATGAGAATATTAGAGTAAAATGTGAACAATGCTATTACAAAAGAGTGATTTTTAACAGGAAGGTCAAAGAGATGGTCAAAGATTTGTGTGGAAAGGTGAAAAACCTATTTTTGGATTTTTCACTGGATATAGGAAGGCAATAAGTGGCTAAGTGTAAATGGGTTCAGTGTATTAAGGCCGATGATTATCAATGTTCCATTAATATTGCTGATGTGGGATGTAAATAGAAATCTAAAGGTGAGAGACGTGTCTTCGCCATATTTGAACATTGTGGAATATGTTTTATCCATATTTAAAGCAGTTAAACCTAATTATTACAAACACATTTTTTCCCACAATAACTTTTTCTCCCCAAGATTCACTTTCAAACACATTCCACAACAGACACATACGATTTGAATTGACAAGGACATGAACTTAGAACCTTCTGTAATGGTACTGATTGATAGTATCTGTCTTTGTGACAGGTGACATTTCAGCTTGAGATTGGATATGAAACTGCAAGTGATATAATGACCTGAAATGTAATAGAAAGTTCAAAGAAACAGCATTTATTTTAACGTTTTGTAACAATGTAAAAGACTATACTGTTACAAATTTCTGTCACAATTTTAAGCGTCCTTCCTGAATAAAAGGATTAAAGATAGTCTTACTGACCCCAAACTTTTGAATGTTAGTGTCTCTATACATTTAATAATAGTGCAAAATATTAGAAAAATACATGTGTAGGCAGAAGTAACACTAGAAAATGTAACAAATCAGTGACATTGTCGAATCCAACAAACATCCTAGTAGCTGGTTTAAACTGTTTCTAAATTCACAGGAATCATTTACACTGTAATGTTTATACAACACCATTGATAAAGGCCTACAAAGGAAAGCCACTAATCCGGCTCTCTGGCTGACAAGGACAACTTAAAGGAAAACATACAAAAAAAGAGGGTTTAATCCCTCCTTGCGCTCTTGTGACTTAAGTATGATAAACAAAATAAACAAGAAGCTTTTAAGTGTTACCTTTTTGTGTGAATGAGTTACTCTCCAAACCGCCAAACTGATGTCATCAGAGAAAGAACGTCATTCCAAAAGGGAAGCAAATTTTCGACTACATATATTCTGTGGATTAACTTGCACAGATGAACAGATTCTAGTAATGTGTCCAATTAAAGAAAATAGGGTCAATTTTGATTTCATGTGGCCTTTAACAAGCTGACAAAATGTTAAAACAGCTTCACAAAAAATAACTAAGAACTATTTAGGCACAGCTAAATAATCTGGACTGTCCTGAAAGCTAAACCCATCAAGTGTCACTTTACTTTGACTCTTCTGGTCAACAGTGCTTGACCTTTGATCTCTTTCACCTCAGCTTTCATCTATGAGTAGCTGAAGAGCACTGGGTTTACGAACATCTGTGTGTACAAGTCCTTTCTCAAATCTCACTTTTGTCTTTCAGGTTCCAGTGTTTCAAGCTGTGAGTTGGATTTGTAAGTATGAAAAGGAGACAGATACATTTGAAGGAAATAATAATATGATAAGTGCACACTGTCCTGTCTGAAGTGCTTTCAAAAGGAGAGTGAGAAAAAAAAAATAACATTGAAAAGAGCAGTGAAGCTCTCATGAACAGAAGTTTTAACAAGACAAATATTCTCCGTGTGAACCAGTACATTGTACACCAGAGGGAAATTCATGGTGCAGGAGAAATCAAGTCAAACCTGCACTCCCACTAAAGTCTGTCACTGCTTTGGGTGCAAAACTGAACAATTCTTGAGTGTTCAAAGAGGTGAACTTTGTGGTAAAGGCCTATAGCTAAATCTGTACAAGATAACGCCAATACCAAGAGATTCTCTTTGCCATCTACAAAGCTACTGCCCAGTGGAGTCGGTTAAAAGATCTTGAGATCCTGAGATTCCTTTACATGCAGCTACAGGCCCTGGCACACACATAAATTCATCATCTGATATCATACGAGGGAAAACAGCTAACTTAAACTATAACCAGTGAACCGCTAAATGTCATTCAGACACTGTATGTATACTTTATAAAACTGGCATGACGGAATGCCAAGTGTTCTCTTTCTGACAAAGGGAAAAAATAATATTGTTCATCCAATAATGAAGAGCTGCAGTAATCATTAAGGAAGCAAACAAAAATAACTGTGTTGCATCACTGCAAGACTGATTTGAAATGTTTCATTTAAAATACTGTTAATAGTCAAATTATTTTAACAGCTACTGATAGGAAGATCTATATTATATCTTTAAAAATGACAGAAGTCATATCTGAACCCTTTATGTATTAACTGGGAGTGAGTGACCTCGTAAAAATGTTTAGAAACATCAACAAATGTCTTATATTGACAGTAAACAAACAAGAAGCCTAAGTGCCCTTCTCTGAGTCAGAGAGTAGCCTGAGGGTGAGGACAGGACTGTTACCAGGGCATGACAAGTCATTTCACCTTGTCTCTTTTAACTCAGTCCTTAAGTGATAAAATGTCTGCACACTCATTTTGTGCTATGGAGGTCTTGGGCATGTGGTCCTGTCACTAATATATGAAGTCAAGTAACACATACAAATATATTACAGTGCCTTTTATATCTCTATTCACACAATGAACTAAACGCTCCAGTAAACAATGATGTAAATTATTATGTACCAATATGAAAATCTAATTTCGACAGATAGTTGTCCTGTTCCTCATGTTGGTAACTATACCAGACATTTGACAATCAAACAATTAACATTCAAACTATGCTTTGGGTCAACCATAAAATATATTCATCGATGTGGAAGTTATCTCTAATTGGTAAGGTAGGACGGGTCTGCATAATTACCTTCATATTTCAGTTTTTCACTGCATATATTCAGTGGATATTAGAGTTCCCTCTCGAACTTTCACGAGACATCACGGAGACATTTCTGCGTTATGGGAACTTCTTCCCTTCCAACCTTTCCTGAAGTCCTATTGGCTCACGCCAGTCCAAATGACTGGCCAATTGTCGCAAAGTATGCAAATGCATGCAAATACTGATGAGCTCGAGAGGCATTATAAAATGCGGTCCACTCGACAATTACGTCAGAATCTTCTCCTTCACTTTGCTGAACAACCTTAGAATATGGCTTATAAACTATTACAGCTCACAGTTGAGGTTCGCTCATCAGAGGGCGGTGCCTGGATTGCCGCTCCTCTGCAGCGTTCAGGTGAGTATGACATTTTTCTTCAGATGCCAGATGAGTCCGTCTGCCCTCGATCAGTTGTGGACGTTAAGGACTCTGGTGATGAGCTCACGCCGCCTAAATGTCCACATTCCTCTCACCCATTGAACCTGCAGGACATCAGCCCGGCTTCTCACATCCCCCTTCTATGGCGGAGCGGAGAGCCGAGTGCAGATACTGGACCTAAGGGTTCTCATGTCACCGCAGATGCCGCATGACCCACTGTCTAAGCTTGCAGCCCCCCGCCTCAGAGCGGCTTTGGCTCCTCACTCATTCACACGATACCAGGCCCACATCAGCAGTCTGCCATGTTTAGAGGACACTGCTCTCTCATTCACACGATACCAGCCCCTCAACAGCGGTCTGCCGTGTGTAGAGGACACCCTCTCATTCATATGATACCAGCCCCACATCAGCGGCTGCCGTGTGTAGAGGACTCCGCTCTCTCACTCATTCAAGGCGATATGCAGCTCCCGCTTCAGTGCGGCGACCTGAACAGAGGATTAAGCGCTTCAGTCGCTCACCCACTCACCAGCAGTAAAGTGGCCCCCGCCTCAGAGCGGCAGTGAGTCAGTCGCCTGATGCCCCGGAGCGCAAAAGCGCGCGAAGGCGTTGAGTCACCTGATGCTCCTGCATGTAAAAGCGCGCGAAGGCGAGGAGTCACCTGATGATGCTCCTGCGTGGAAAAATGCGCGAAGGCCAGGAGTCACCTAATGCTCCACCTAATGCTCCTGCGTGGAAAACTGCGTGAAGGCGAGGAGTCACCTGATGCTCCTGGTATCACCTGATGCTCCTGCATGGAAAAGTGCGCGAAGGCGAGGAGTCGCCTATGCCCCGGTGCATGTCCTATCAGCCTTCCAGATTTTGGTGGACTATTACATCAGTTGTTAACGCCCCTACAAAGTGGTGCTCAACTAGGTCGTATAGCCATTCACAGTCTGTAGTGACAGGCGCAGATGCCACCCACACAGGTTAAAAAGCGCGCCAAAGCTATAAGCAAAGAGGCGCCACGGCCAGCGGAGGAGCCCGTGCCGTGATGCCCGCTCGCCGTCAGCTGCTTAGCCATCGTCCTGACAGCCCGGAGAGGAGGGAAGAGTGCACGATCGGCCTAGCCCCCAAGTGCCACAAGCTGTCTGAAAATTGTTCAAATTTGTGTTTGATGAGTGTGTGTTCATTAAAAAGGCATACATTTGCACAAAAGAGCTCTTTCCCCCTCACTCAGTCAATGCAGCGCCACTCGCCCCGCCTCAGAGCGGTGCAGAGCCGCTGCCCATTCAGGTTATAGTCGTGCAGCACTCACCGGCGCATCCAACGACTAAGCCACTAAAGCCGCTATGTCAGTTCCTGAGCGCGTGGAAAACTATTCTGGGAATCTCACACTGGTTACTCTGTGTGATAGAGCGTGGGTACGCTCTTCAATTCAGATGCAGAACACCCCGTTTCAACAGCGTGGTACAGTCTCTAACATGGCCTGGAAATGCCCTGGTTTTGAGACAAGAGGTATCCAGTCTGCTCGACAAAGGAGCGATAGAACGAGTCCCTCCGAGCGAGCTGGAGAGCGGGTTTTACAGCCGCTATTTTGTGGTGCCCAAGAGAGATGGAGGACTCTGCAAGCGTCCGTTCAGGATGATAACGTTGAAACAGATCCTGGCGCAAATTCGCCCCGGGGACTGGTTGCGTCCGTGGATTTAAAGGGGTGGTTGAATGCGATTTCACTTTTTTAACGTTAGTTAGTGTGTAATGTTGATGTCTGAGCATAAACAATATCTGAAAAGTTGCAGTGCTGAAAGTTCACTGCAAACAGAGATATCGTCTTTTAAAATTCTGGCAGTTTAATGCCTACAAAAACGACTGGTAAGGGACTACAACGAGTTACTTCCCGGGTCCGTTAAGTCACGAACCCAGATAAACCCCGCCTCCGGGAACATGTAACGAAGGGGGTGAGGCCATGCTGCGCTGCTTTAGAGAAGAGGAAGAGAAAACTAGTGGTGGACGTAAAAATCTATTCATATATGAATTGTGATTCTGTCTTCTAAGGATTCTAATGGATTCACAAGTTTCAAAATCAATGTTCTAAAGCAGCGGTTCTTAATACTGTTCCTCGCGTCTCCCTGCTTTGCACACGCTCTGCATCTCTCTCTCTCTCTCTCTCAGCTCAGCTCAAATGAGCTGTTCCATTTATACACTTATTTTCACACAGCTATATGGATGCGTGTGCGGTTGCCGTACTGTATTAAAGCTTTAATCAGGATAAAACCGTATATTAAAAGCTAACAGAAGCAGTAGCATTTACAAATAACAGCGTATCTAAAAGTATGAGACAACAACAAACAAAAAAACCATACCATTAAGAGGCGTGCTTGCACAGGTTCTGCGTAATCCTCTTCACTAATATCCTCTGCGTCTCATTGGGGCTCAAATTGATAAGCAATATAAACGTTGTCATTGTTTACAATACAACCAGAGCACACGCCGCTGAGCTGAGGGGTGGGACGTTTAGACACGCTCTAGAGGCGGTTTAGCCAATCACAACACACTGGGCCAGCTAACCAATCAGAGCCCATCGCGTATTTCTGAGGGAGGGTCTTCATAAAAACAGGAAATGATCAGCGCGTTTTTCAGAGAAGGGACAGAGCGGTGTCGAATAAAGGTAAATTATGTGAAAAATAATGCGTTTTTTAAAAAACGAAGCATTAACACGTTAGACTGCACCCCATAAACACAATCAAGCCTAGAAAAAAAACAGTCAACCACTCCTTTAAAGGAAAACGCCACCGTTTTTCCATATTCCAATATGTTTTTCTCTCAACTTAGACGATTTAATACATACATCTCCCGTCTCAGTGCGTGCACTTAATCGCTCTAGCGCGCGGCGCCACTATGCTAGCGTTTAGCTTAGCACCATTCATTCCTTAGGATCCAAACAGGGATGAATTTAGAAGCTACCAAACACTTCCATGTTTTCCCTATTTAAATACGGTTACATGAGTAGTTACACGAGTAAGTATGGTGACACAAAATAAAACGGGGCAATTTTCTAAGCAGATAAAAAATGATAACTATAATGTATGGTGGAAAAGCACACGGAAGTGTTTGGTAGCTTCTAAAGTCTAAATGCGTTTTCTTTGGACAGCGGCTGTATTTGCTTCGGACCCGGTGACAGCAGCGTCACTCTCTGGCCGAGACTGGGCTACGTGCCTGAATCACTATCTACTCCCTTCAGACCGCAGACTGTTTCGCTGTCTGCCCTGTCTTCTGAGTCATCGACCTCGCGTGATGCGGACGCTCAGACTTCGGTGTGGTCTGTCAGGGCTTTGAGGATTTACATTGACCGTTCGGCCAGCTTTCGACAGTCTTTCAGCTTTTCGTGTGCTACGGTAATTGGGCGAAGGGCCGGGCCATGTCAAAGCAGAGGCTTTCCCACTGGATTGTGGGCGCTGTCACGGCAGCTTATATGAGCCAAGGTTTGGAATGCCCTTTGCACATTAGGGCCCACTCAACAAGGGCTATCGCCTCCTCCTGGGCGTGGTCGAGAGGTATGTCTATTCAGGATATATGCTTTGCAGCCGGCTGGTCTTCTCAAAATACCTTCGCCAGGTTTTACAAGCTGGACGTTCAGTCCTTAGCCCATGTGTTATACTGCTGCTTAACACAGTTATCTCTATGCAGCCCCCTCACAATACTGTGGTTGTTGTTGCTTCTGCCCTGTTTCTCAGCGCAGCATATGTTATTACTGACCAGATATGCAAATTTTGTATACCTGGGCTTTAGACGCTCACTGGCTTATCGCCACCTATCAGCTACGAGCCCGCCTAACATCCGTCGCTATTGATTATGGGAATTGTGTGTGTGTTCTATCTTTGCTGAGTGTGTAACTTGTACAGGCTGCTCGTAGCCTCTCTCACGGCGGGATTGAATATCATTCTCATAATGGAGAAATGTCTCTGTGATGCAGTGGCGGCTCCAGGATTTTTTTGTTGGGGGTGCTAAGGGGAGGCTTAACAGTTCAGAGGAGGTGCTAAAAAACTAATTAAATTGAGAGAAAGTAATGAAACTAAACTTTAGCTATGAGTTTTTTATTTACAGCAGCTTTGAAAAAAAAACTTTTTTTTTTACTTTTTTTTCTGTGGTATTAAACTTCTCATATGCCACTATTATTACTAATATAACTTCTATTACCAACTGCCAAATATGACACTTACACAGTAATACAATTTTCGAATGCATATAGAAAAGAGGGAAGGTAGAATTTTTTGTTTTTTGTTTTATTTATTTGTATTTGTATTTTTTTTTTTTTTACACATATCTAGTAATTATTTCTGACCATCAAGTGTCAGTAACGCTCAATGTCAACGGTTAGGAAAACATAGTAAATTCTAACGATTTACAATAGATAGTGCCTACAATTCATAAAACTATTTCCACACAGTGGCATACGGGCACACAATGCTGGCGATAACCTCCTCTTGCTGAGTTGCATCGTATCAGGTGTCGTTGATAGCCAGAGATATTGTCAAAAGCATCAAAAATTGGCAATATTAAGAGGATTTAGCATTTCCATTTAATGGAATGGTTACATTCTTCTTATTATTAGGCCTATTATTATTATTATTATTAGATTACATTTATTATTAAATTACATGAAATTAGTGCGGGGCAATAATTTCATGTAATTTAATAATAAATGTAATATAATAATAATACAAACCGCATGATGCGCTGTGAGGATAATAAAAGATTAGGCTAGATTACTCCTCAATGAAAATGTTTTTAAAAAGGTTTTTTTTTTTTTTTTTTTTTTTTAAACAGGTCTATTAATTTATACAATTAATTAAAGGCCTATAATTAAAAAATTAACACTGCAGTCATCAATGAAAATTCAGAGCAGCTTTATTTCATGCACTGATTTTCAAAAACAACCTGTTTAACCCGAAATACGTTTCTTCTCATGTTTTTCACTATACGAGCCACAAAAGAAATATTTAGGGAATAATTTAAGACAGTTATATACCGTTATCAGCATATGTTAAAGTAGATTCGTCTCTCGTTGTCTCAGAGAGAATATGCACCGTTAGCCGTCAGTTTTTTTACGTTCACTTTCTCTATAGTGAATTGACTGACGTTCACCGGCATAACTCTTGCACAAAGTTTGCGCGTTGGTTGCTTGAGTTGCTTGACCCCTCCCCCATAATATCAATTGTTTATAGGCCACATATTAGGCACTTTTTTAGGTTTTTAATGTTTATTTTTCAGTGTTAATGAAAGTGACACCAAGAGTTAAAAACAGGAAAATCATTTGTAAATCCTTGGGGGGCTGTGCAGGGGCTAAGCAAGTTTCTGATGGTGCTATAGCCCCGTCAAGCCCCGCCCTAGCGCCGCCACTCCTGTGATGTCTCATGAAAGCTCGAGAGGGAACATCTCGGTTACTATGTAACCTCGGTTTCCTGAAAGCGGGAACGAGACAACACGGAGGTCGCCGTGTTCGCTGCTCGACCAGCTATAGCGGCGTTCAGTATCAGATTCTGACATAATTGTAGCGTGCACCGCATTTTATACCGCCTCTCAGCTTGTCAGTATTTGCATGCATTTGCATACTTCGCGACAGTTGGCCAGTCATTTGGACTGGCGTGAGCCAACAGAACTTCAGGAAAAGGATGGAAGGGAAGGAGTTCACATAACGAAGAAAAGTCTCCATGATGTCTCGTTCCCGCTCTCAGGGAACCGAGGTTACGATAGTAACCGGAGACGTTTCAGACTGCACTGCAAAGGCCTGTTCACACTAACTAAAAACAGCTGTATTAGCGTCCACACCATAAACATGATAACATTCCATTTATTAGAAATGCACACAGCAGTTTATAATAAAATACAGCTATATTTTCTGTGCTGGGTAGGATGGTCCCATATTTCGACATTAAACACTGTATAGAGACTGCTATTGCAGATTTCTTACTGTTGGGTACTAATCAACTGATTTTACTAGAAAATCTGCAACAGAAGCAATAAATACAGTGGGGTTTTGTAAGTAAAAATCCTATTAATTTTCTCACCATTTCCTCACATTTTGATATAACGTAATTTTTTTAGGTTCACATATAACGTTAAGTTAGTGTGTAATGTTTCATCTCTGGCCTAATTGTTTGGGTTCATGGTTTTGCAGTCTGTATTTGAGATTTTGACATACCTATGGAGAAAATGAATGGGAATTATAATTGTGGAATCATAGAAGCTGAAAAAGTGAGCAATCATTGTTATGAAAAACCCTCCTAAGATTTGAATGCGTCTAAAAAAAAGCTCCCTCGCGAACTCAAGAGAAAAACCACTAACGTTAACATTATCTGTCCCACAGGATACATTGACCTCCACAACGATTAGCGCTACAGTAATTAGACATTAACCAACACGCAATAATTTTAACAAACCTCAAAATGCTAACCATATAAATCTGAAATACAAAATAGGCCTGAAATAAATATATAAAAGACTCCCAGACTAGACTCCTTCCTGGTACATTCAGTAATATACTAATTAGATTGGGTTGATTACAGTGAGGGAGATTTTCTACTTTAAAACTCGGCGTTTCTAAAACAGACTGCTAAACCATCTTTACGACACACGTTTTATGTACACTTTACACACGATTACAATAAAGTATGGATTATATAACAGTTGATCTGCACATTACATACCTGACTGCACAAGAGGCAGATGTTAGCTTTCTTCAAAATTGTCGGTGGGGGAGGGGCGCGCTACTCACAGCCGCGAAAAGCTACTCAAAAACAATATGAGTGAAATCAATATCGTTATTATTTTTTAATACCTTATTTTATATATATATATATATATATATATATATATATATATATATATATATATATATAAGAATAAGAAGTTTTTACAGGTATAAATCTTGTTAAAAGTATTTATTTTTCTCTGATGGCCACTTTTTACTTAGAGGTGCTTAAAGGTGCAGTGAGTAATTTTGTTTTCTTTAAAAAAAGTGTTACACAAAGTGTGATGACTTGATTCATTTTAATACCCTAATAATTTATGCATTTATTTTACATGCAGCGGGACAACTGATAGCATGACATTTTAACAACAACAACAACAAAAATCAATCATCAATCATGCTTAATGGGAATTGTGCATTTCTACAATGGACCCTTTTCACATTTATGGGGTTCACAGAAGCGGAAGCTTTCTATGACTTCCCAAAAGATGGAATGAATGAATCAATGAATAAATAAATAACCAGTTTTCTGTAATTTAATGTCAAGGTAATAAAACACAAGTACAGTGTTATAAATGTAGGCCTATTATTTTAAAAACAAAAATTTACATCTATATAAAAAATAGGATTTAATGCTAGATTAACAGTGTTAATTGTAACTGTGGAAACGCATCATCACAGTGTGAAAAAGGTCTGACGTTGCAACTGAAAAGCTTTGCATGATCTGTGATCAGCTGTGTGTCCAAAGATACTGAACATCTCAGTCATTCCAAACAATAGTGAAGCGTAAAAAACTAATGATCACGAGTTCTTTAAACCTTAAACACACAGACACACCTCTTTACTGAAGGGTACCATTATTTGACTCTCAAATTTATTTCAGTATTTCAGTTTTGTTTTGTTTTGTACAGTAACCAAATATAAGATTTCCACTTTACATAAATATCATTTTAAAATGCACAATCAAACGTTGCATAAGACCCCATCCCCACCCTTCAAACAAGTTCTTGCCAAAACTGCCACAAGCACGCCATGCATGCAATAGGTTGCTGTGAAGTGTGAGTTTGTGTCACTTGATCTTTCAACTTCATCTTTGTGAGATAACACAATCAAACGATCAGCGAGGGGCTGAGGAACATATAGATAACAGAAGCAGCTTCAGGTAATGCCAGCCAAGATCCCACAAGATAAGAACATGACAAGACCTGCCGTTACATAACAGACACATACATAACTTCAAATAGAAATCAACAGACACTGAATAAATAGCAGAAAGGGAGAAAAAGAGAGTGCTTATTATGCATTAAATAATATAAAATCAGAACCATTTCTCTATAAACACAATACTTTTTAACCTGTTCTCTTTTTTCACACAGTTGCTCAGTCATGACCTGGTTATGTGTGTTCCTCAGGCCCTCTGAATGAAGATCGCTTCAGGGAGCTATAGATGAGCGTTGTGATGTGTGTGAGTGAGATTCCATTCATGTATGAGTGAGAGAGAAAGAGATGTCTATCTAGATGTGTGACTGTCACATGGAAACATGTGCCCAAAAATTTCTCTGCAAAAATGTCAACCATCAGCAATTTTAAAGACAGAGGTTTGACGTCTGGGATAGAGAGGATAAAAAATAATTTACAGCGTAATGATAATTGCAACACTGTAATCATATATTGAAATTATGAAATTACGCTACTGCTTATTATTTTAGTTTGTTTGGCTGATTCATTAGATTTACATTGAGCCGAAGCCCTACAGGTGCTGTTTTAGTGCTGTAGAGAAACCTCAAAACCCAGCATGAATAAAATAATAAATTAAATGGTGAACTTAGTGTTAACCTCATTTAAAGTGTTACCAAAAAATGCACAAAACCATGCAACCAATTTCTAAACAGATACTGAAAGATCATTTACATAGTTTGTTAGATTAAAGTTGAATTTAATTAAACTGAAAAGCTTTTTTTTTCCTTGGAAAGCTTTTTTTTTCCTTGGAATTGATTCCATTTATATATACTATATATATATATATATATATATATATATATATATATATATATATATATACTATATATATATATATATATATATATATATATATATATATATATATATACACACACACTTAATTTCATATTTCATTTCCATTTTTAATTTTATTTATATAATAATTTTTTTTATTAATGTTTATTAAATGTCATGCTTTCATTTTTTTTTTTTTTTTTACTTCATTGTATTTTATTATTTCTCGTAGATTTATTTTGATGAATTCATTTTTCCTGTGCTTGCACATGTTAATTGCAGCACATGCAGAAAAAAAACTGCATTCAGAGCCAAATAAATCAGTGATGGAGAACGTTTTGTGCTGGTAAAACCTGAACAGGTGTGTTCTTATACTGTAGACTTTGCTGTAGAGTGTAGAGTGAATGACACAGTCCCTCTCCAGAATTTTATCTGATCTGAGGCCAGCACCAATCTACTATAAGAATCTCAAACTAGTGGCAGACAATGAACATATGACCGAAAAGAGAATGAAATGGCTATTCATAGAGGAATGTGTGAAGATAGCCAGTCTTATCAATCAGCCCGTCAGGGACTGCAGACTCTATAGCAAAGAATAGACTTCCTGCTGATAAAAGGGGTGTAAAACTGCCCAGAGATGTTCCTGTCGGGAGTTGTCAACTGCTGTAACTCAAAGAAAGTGCTCCAGAATCGGGTTTCAACCATTCAAGTGGTTTGCACAACTACATGTGCACAAAACACATAGAAACATACATGTTAAAAGGGAACAGAATATGTAATGAAAAGAGAATTCTTTCATTCTCGTAACTGAAGACAATACAAAAAGGATTCAGTAAAAATAATGTATACAATAATATAAAATATATACAATAAATAAATGTATACAATACATTTAATAAATAAATGTATACATTAATATTATAACTCCACTTAGCTCTTAAAACTCAGCATTTAGCTTCTGAATACAAATGACATCAAATGACAAATGACAACGGGTCACACTGGACACCTGAAGATCTCTTCTATCACATTATTGAATCTGTAATGTTGACTTGAGTCTGACTCCAAGACTGAACCTGGTTTGCACTGTACACATTGTCACACTTCATGTTCACTCAAAAAGCCTGACTAACCTGCTACTGTCTATACATAGAGAGAGAAGTAAAATGTTTGGTTATGACAGACCCACATACACATATGTGATCAAGTATGGTGTTGATAATGGCATGAAACCTCCATGGAACACACAAAAAACACCGTATAGTCTATATACTATATAGTTGTACTACCACTTAAAAGTTTGGGTTGGTAAATTTTTTTTATGTTGTAATGTTTTTAAAAGAAGTCTCTTATTCTCACCAAGACTACATTTATTTATCAAAAATACAGAACAGTGTAAGACATAAATCTGTAGAAAACAGAAAAAATACTGGCAGATCATTACCAGGAGATTATCCATTCATTTTACAGACATTTCTGTTAACCCTAAAACATGCAATGAACTCAATGAAATTCATAATAAAACACCTGTAAAAACTAAATTCTGAAAATTCAATAGAAGCAGTAATATTATGTAATATTATTACAATTTAAAGGACACTTATTATGTCCCTTTTTACAAGATGTAATATCAGTCAGAATGTGTCTGTGAAGTTTCAGCTCAAAGCCCCCCACAGATCACGTATTATATTATTTTGAAAATGCCTAATTTGAGTGGAAGCAGAAACATGCTGTCTCTTTAAATGCAAATGAGCTGCTGCTCCCCACCCCCTTTTCCAGAATAATATTTTCTGAGCACACACCCAAGGCACACGCACAGAAAGCGGCTGTTACATGGCATGTGAGTACTAAACTAATGCTGCATTCAAGTCCTCCTGGGAGGTTCGTACTTAGGAGTTGAAAAGCCGTCATTACGACATCAGGTGCTTCAAGTCACTTTGGTCGGAACAAGATGGCGATTTAACTTTTCTACATAAAATTCAATTATTTTTTTTAAAAACTCTACATCTACAAAATGATGAATAAAGAATTTGCAACATTGTGTTTTTGTTTTTTTCTGTTTATATTCAATTTATGAAAGTGATGTAAACTGAATCATTATATATTCTACATTAATTATACAATAATATACATTGCATAAGACATGTTTTTTTGAATTACACACCCCCAACTCGGAAACTCTGAGTTTCCCACTCGAAATAACGACTTTGTGGTGGCGTTCATGGGCATTCAACTCGTAAATACGATGTATCCGACATGACTTGAATAAGTTCTCTTTCATGTCTTATTGAGCTTAAACTGTCAATTACACACAAAGTGTATGTTAAAACACGCATAAGTTACAAAAACACAGTCGGTTATGTCTGGGAAAGATATTGTATTTTTATATTAGACCTGTGTATTAAGTGACAGTAGCCTAATATATATGTATAGTACCTATACCATTGTCTACACTGTTAATATGACCCAAACATTTAAATAAAAACAGATCACTGTTTTTAATCAGTCACTCACTGTTCTTAACTGAATAACTTCTGTTTAATAGATTTAATAAAAAGACGATTTTTATCATCATAGGGTGGTTGTGAACACACTGCCAACACACACTTATGTTCAAACAACATGTAAAAGTGAATTTTGCATAATAGGTACCCTTTAAAATAAATGTTTTCTATTTTGATATATTTAAAAAACAAAAAAGCTGAATTTCAGCAGGCATTACTTCAGTCTTCAATGTCACATGATCATTTAGAAATCATTTTAATTTGTTGATTTGATGCTCAAGAAAGACTTCTTATCAAGGTTAAAAACTTAAGTAGCTGCTTGATTATTTATTTTATTTTTTTGTGGAAAGTGATATACATTTTTCTTTTCAGGATTCTTTTACGGACTTCAAAACTTTAAAAGAATGCTTGTTTATTTGAAACAGATTTTTTTTTTTTTTTTTTTAACAATTTATAACACAATCTGTAACAAGCAAGTCTTTACTGTCACTTTTGACCAGTTTAATGCTCAATAAAGCATTAATTTCTCTTAAAACAGTATAGTGTTTATGGGAACTATTCTTTCAAAGAATCCAATTCCCACAAATACACAGCGATAAAATATGGCAAGAACTTGTTTGATGGTTCAAAAGATATAGGTCCCAAAGCAAAATGATATATGAAGGTGGAAGTGGGGGGGCTGAGCCACAAGAAAATTGCAAGCCTGGGCTTGACATCAGAGTTAGGCAAAACGGTTATCCTCTGGGGCGAGTCTATCATTTGTCAACCACTGTCTCTTGTAACTGAGAATGCATGCATCATTAGAACTACACAACCTTGACTCAAACCCCACTTTCCCAGGGGCTGGGTCAACATGAGGTTAAAGACTGAGCCTGGGTATGTGTGTATGTTCACGTGCAGTTTAGGGGTGGGAGAGGGTCGTCACTGATCAACTATGCATGCTGGATTCCCTAAATCTTTCTTAAATTATTCAATAAATAATTATATATCTAATAGGTTTTGAAGTTTAGAACTAATATAGAAGACTGGGAGTGAGTGAAAGAGACGGATATAGACAGAACGAGACAAAGGTCATCTAAAAAATGCCTTTGCGAGCACAAACAGTGGAAGATGACAAAAAGAGCCATTGATGGAGCAGCACAATGCAAAGTACACTGACAAACGCTTGAATCCCATTATACCGCTTTTCCTCCAACTGCTTGTTTGCTTTTCGTGTTTGCATGCTCACTGCTGCCCGTGGGTCAGTGCTGGGGAGTTTAGTGACAAAGCTATCATTGTGTTCTCAGGTTAGAGAGAGACGGAGAGAAAGAGAGCACAAAGTATGGCCCATTCAACTTCCTCTTTCTTTTCCGGCCTGGTCAGCTATGGCTAAAACTGACTGGTCATGCAAACATTTATGACAGCAGCATTTATGAGCAGTCTAGTCAGATTTAATTAAATATATGACCTCTTAAAATAACCGTGTAGTGTCTACTATACTATTATAGTTAATAAAAAATATACTAGTATCTCAGTGATACTGAAATAACACTGGTAAGTCACTTTCTTTGCATTAATTAAATACATTAAATAAAACTATTAAATAAAAAAATCTAATGTGTAAAATAAAATATATTACATGAATAATATACATGCACGTAATATTAAAAATTAATATAAAAAGTAATGTATTATACTATTGCAAACACACTTTTCCAACAACATGTTTCACAAAAAATGATTTGTTTAAAATTGAGACAAAAAAAGTATTTGGTCACTTTCTCGTTATCAAACGTTAGTGGATCATGTTCATAGTTGATGAAATGAAGTATGGATCATGTTCATAGTTGATGAAATGAAGTATGAGTTGAGTTTATTTGACACAAAAAGTAGCAATTCACTGTTACAACCTTCTTGTCAAGGATAACACAATAAAGTTACAATAACTTATTTCCGTTGTGGTCCTTGCTTTAAAAAGAGAGAAGAAAATCCTAGTCAAAAATCCGCTCACTCCCATAAAATTACAAACAGAACAACAATTCCTTATACGTTTTAAGACATCCTATCTAAAAAACAGTCTCTTCACCCTTACTCTAAAACCCCCACAATTTGTTAATACCTTAATATCTAAAGACAGCATATTCCATTCCTTTGCACCTGAATATTTAAACGACCTTTGACCATACAGTGTCCTGTATCTACATAAATTAATATCCATAATGCTCTGTCTGGTAAAATGACCATGTCTTACATTAACCCAAGAAAAATAAGAATTAAAATATACTGGAGCTCTATCATTAATGATTTTATGTACCGTTTTTAATTTCTGTAATACTAATCTTCTTTCAGTTGGTAACCGACCAAGCTGTTTAAAGTGTGTATTATCCACATGACTAAAACAATGTAATCCTAAAACTAATCTTATCAGTTTATTCTGTGATTTCTGTAAATTTAACATCCAAGTTCTGGATAAATCAGTCATCCACGAACAACATGCGTATTCAAAATGGCACTGAACTAAGTCTGTAGCAAGTACCATTAAACTATCTCTATCCAAAAAACAGCATATCTAGCTATAAACTTAATTCTAGCATTCACTTTTCCAAGTACACCTGTGGTTCTTCTGCTAGAACATGCAATGATTGAGAAAAGTAAAATTATTTCTGCAAAAAGGTCTATCATCATTTGTAGATACCATTGGTTTGATATTTTGCATATATATTTTTTTGTTTTTGACATTTTTAAGTGTCACTTGTGTACAAAAAAGGGGGGCCACTGCACATCCAGTGTCTGGTTTCTGCCAGATGACATGCTTAATCACCTAATGAGCATCTTAATTCTTCTGCTTTCTCAACAAAAACACACTGTGTGGGCTTGATAATGACATTTTTTTAACCTCAGCACCTTTTATGACTACCACAAAAATGTGAAGTTGCCTCCATCATCTGAGGTTTCCTGGTTTCAGGCGTTCCTGGTCTGTCTGTCAGAGAAGAGTCTCTGAAAGGAACAATGAGAGTCAGTGTGATACTCATTAACATCTGGAGCAGAGGAGAAAAAACATGCGTACACATCCAACACTTGTCAGATGACCCTGATCAGTGTGTTTCTCCACTGCAACAAGAGCAGAAGAAAAGATTACTGTCATGGACTTTTTCTGGATGTCCTTCTTAAATTGAGGAAGAGGCTGAAGACTAAGGTGTGACTTTCTTCTTTCTCACAGCTTTCTGTTTGAATCAAATATCAGTTAACCTATAATCATCATTATGTTGTTTAGGGAAATGGTGAAATCCACAATGAACTTTATTGCTATGCTAGTGATTTCAGCCTGTTTCTTCTCTTGGAGCTCTGCAAAATACCACCACCATAATCAAGGTAACATCACTTAAAAACTTTAGTTGATATGAGAGACTTTGTGATTACAATATAAACATGATTTGAAAACTCCTACAAGATATTTTAACGCATAATATTAAATTACACAATGCTTTCACAACACATTTTTTTTTCTAGGCAAAGACAAAGAGCTAAAATACCTCTTGGAACCTCTGGTATATGCTGAGGTCACTGCTCGCCGTGGACACGCAGTCGTTTTGCCCTGTGTGATGAGATTCAAACCATCGCACTACAGAGTAAAGTGGACTAAAATCGAACCTCCTAGTCAAGGAGTGGAAAACATCGTGCTTATAACAAACGGACATGCAGATAAGCAGTATGGCTCAGTCGGGCCTCGGGCGTCTCTCCTGCGTGCACATAACCTGGATGTTTCTCTCCTTCTAACTGACCTGGAGCTGGAGGATGACGGCAGCTACCGCTGTGAACTGATCAATGGAATTGAGGATGAAAGTGTCATTATTACTCTGAGGATTGAAGGTAGGACAATCTTTTACATATATTAAATATATTCATATTCACATTAATAGATTTTAATATATTAATTATAATTGGCCATGTATTTCAGGTGTTGTATTTCCTTATCAGAGCCACCATGGTCGGTACAGATTTACATTCTTTGATGCTAAAGAAGCTTGTGCTGAGCAGGATGCTACACTTGCCACTTACAAGCAGCTTTACAGGGGTAATAATAATATTTACACACCTAGATTGTTACACCTTTGAGCAATACTGGCCCAAGTTTATTTAAATTCCCAAAGACTGTTATGTGTTTGGTGCTTACCTATATTGATTCTGTGATACTGTTATGTATGATCAATCTTTACAGCCTGGACCGAGGGGTTGGACTGGTGCAATGCTGGATGGCTAAGCGATGGAACTGTCAATTACCCAGTCCTGCAACCACGGCCGGCTTGTGGAGGGGATCTTCTATCAGGCATCCGAAGTTACGGGCCCCGTCACAAAACACGGGACCACTACGATGCTTTCTGCTTCACTTCGACCACTAAAGGTTAGTGAATGGGGATTATGCTGTGATGGACATTAGAATGGGATTTAAGATGATGACAAAGATTTTCACATATATTACAAAAACTGTCAGTAATGTTAGTACAGATGTTTTCCCACATACTGTATGTTAAATTGTTTGTAAACTACCATTCTGAAGTTTGGGGTTAGTAAGAAATTAATACTTTTAGTTAACAGAGATGCATTAAATTGATCAAAAGTGACAGTAAAGACATTTATAATGTGTTTTTATTGGTCACACAGTACAACATATAGTGAAATGCTTGGTACAACTCTCCACACAGAATGCAATAGACTATATTAGGAATAAAAATATAAAGTAAAGAGGAAAGAAAAGAAAATCAGTATCTGAAGAAATAAAGAGAATTACGTAGTATTAAAAAGAAACAAGAATGTCAAGAAGATGTTACAAAAGATAACAGTTTCCACAAAAATATTAAGCAGCACTACTGTTTTCAGCATTGATAATAATGAGAAATGTTTTTTGAGCACCAAATGATTTCTGAAGGATCATGTGACACTGAAGACTGGAGTAACGATGCTGAAAATTCAGCAAAATATATTAAAATAGAAATTAGTTAATTTAAATTGCAATAATATTTCACAATATTACTATTTTTACAGTATTTTTGATCAAATAAATGCATCCTTGGTGATCATAGAAGACTCTTTAAAAAAATTATAATAAAAAAATAAATAAAACTCCAAACTTTTGAATAGTAGTGTATATAATCTTTTCCCCAAACACCTGTGTATCTAGACTCATTGTTACATTGGTTAGGGAAACTGATACAGAGATTTATATGAGGCATCTTCCCTACTAAACTGTTTCTGTTTAAAACAAAAGGCCATTAGAAACACAGCCACTGTTTGTTCCCCCAATAGACTAGAAGTGACACACCCAATCAGCTCTGTTGTTTTTGTATTTAGGAAAAACAAAGAGTCTGTTACTCTGTAGAGTGACATTTGAGCTCCCATTATGCCCACATGAAACTATTGAATATGAAGATGAGACTGGAGAATAGAATGTCAATAACACAGATACAGGAATTCCACCTAGAAAACAGTGCAGTTTGTTGTGCAGATCCCAGTTGTTCATTAAACATAATTATTGTACATACAGGGTTATTATTTCTATGCTGCACTTAGAAATACCTCACTTTTTTGCTTTTCCAGGCTCTGTGTTCTTCATTGCGGGGCCGTTCAGTTTTGCCGATGCTGAACGTGCCTGCAAACGGGATGGTGCTAATCTAGCGAAGGTTGGTCAGATCTACTCATCTTGGAAGTTTCAGCAGCTTGACCACTGTGATGGAGGCTGGCTGCAGGATGGCAGTGTACGATTTCCCATCGTCAACCCGAGGGAGCCCTGTGGGGGGATTGCAGAACCAGGGGTTCGTAGTTTCGGGTATCCCAGCAAAAGTTTGCAGCTTTATGGGGCTTATTGCTACAGGTAACTGCTCCATGTTTTGCTGCCTGGTAAATTGCTGCTACAGGATGTCTGTACTTGCATGGCACACTGGACTAAAGGTGAAGTCCCTAAAGAGGTGCAGAACGTATCCTTAATTTGTGGAACGTAACAGTATGCATTGCACACAACTAGAGGCTCCCTGTAGTGTAGAGCTGCAGGAAAGGGAATGTATGAGCTATATAGTTAGCATTCTGGGATATAGCTAGCATTCACATCCATCTGAGTTATATATCAGTTCATTTACTAAGCTTGTTTTAAAGCAGAACATTTTGGGTCGTTCTGGGAAAACATCAATTAAGAGTGGACTGACACAAAAGCTCCTTCTTGAACAGCTTTGACTAAACCTGTGCTGTTTATTTTAGCTGCACAGACATTAAATATAGCAGCAAGATCGATACTTAAACCAAGTCTAACAATTATACAATCACTGTATTTGTAACAGCATGCATATGTAGATTCCACATGACTTTTATTTTTAAGAGAGTTGAACTTAGTGTTGCTTTTTTACATAAATTTGATAATTACATTATCTTAAATGTTACATTGTTTAGCACCATATACTGATCGGTGCTTTATAGTTGAATTTTTATTTATTTATTTTAACACTGTCAATAAAATAGTAAGATTGCAAAATGTGTGAATAAAATTACCAATGAAAATATGAAATCTGTATTTACATACACTCCATTTTTTGGTGAGAATCCTAAAGTGTCATTTGCAGTATAAGTTACATACACATGCACAGTGTTTCAAAACTACAGCAAACAGTAATCAACTTACAAGACAAATTCCCATAAAATATTCTTTTCAAAGTGCTTCACAAATCACAGGTGCACTACTAGTAATGCTAGTTAGAATATTAACCACAGGTTTGTTCAACTAATTCTTAATAACACTTAAGGACACACACATTCACATATGCAAGAAAATTTATAAACATTTCTTATTGTGATAACTTTTTATTGTGATTGCTCTGATTGCTTGGAATGTAATTCATTTCATGTTTCTAGAGTGATAAAATATGCCCTGGTTTCAGGCCATCATAAAATATTGTTTTTGTTAGTGATGCATCTCTGAAACAAATGAAACTGACAGTAGTCTACTGAATATGGCCATCCTCCAGAATACAATGCAGACCTGAAAAACTGAGCACCAAGTCGCAGAATGACCAATTGTCTTCCCATAAAAAGACTCAACGTGGGTATGGAAATCACAAACATTTGTGGAGTCCATAAGGAATCTTCCCTGCTTCATAAAGCTTTGCTGACCCAACATCAAAACATAGGATGGATTGATATGGCTCAACTGACTTGATTGAGTTTACAAAGGTTACAGAATTTTTTTTTTTAAACAATTTTTTGTTTTTCCAGAGTATTTTAAACCCAACAACAAGCATAAGAATATTCCTGTTGTGTTTATTAAGTTAGTTTATGACAATGCTGGGTCATATTTAGTCTAAGAGTTCTTGAGTCTTGGTTGGCAATTCTAAACGAGGAAAAACACAGGACACTGAATGTTCAAGAATGGATAAGTAATACTGCTGATGGGGACATATTTAGTCACTACAGCCAATAATGTAAAACAAAATGATTCAGACCAGCTGATGTTAGAGAGCATTTGTTCATAGGTTTATCTCATAATTTATTTAAAAAAGAAAAGAAAAAAGGATGGAATGAAACAGAACAGGTGCCAGGTCCAAACGGTTACAAGCTTTGTTTGGAAGTTGCATTTTATCAAGTGTGCTTTTACGGTATCTTAGAATTACAAAATGTAATTCAGTGTCATGGTCTACAGAGAGAGAAAAATGGAAAAGAAAAGAGCTGAGAGAAGAAAAACAAACATTAATAACTTTTTAGTCTAATTTAAGTATCCTGTTATAAATGTTTGGTGTATTTAAACTGTTATCCAATTGGAAGTACCATTTAAAAAAAGTTAAGTGGGACCGTTTTTATATACCATTGCTGTTATATAAAGAGCTTTATAGAGCTGGACATTTTTAAGGAGGATAAACAAAGGGATGACATGATAAACAGGAGAGTGAAAGAATGCCGTGTGCTTGTTTTAAAAGTTCCATTTTATATCCACATATTCAGGTGTTGTTGTTTTTGTTGTTGTCTCTTCTATGATTATTTCCTTGTTCTGACCTGTGGGCCATGTTACTGGTTCTCCATTTGAGTACGCTGGCCCCACTGTGAGCAGAATACATGAAAAGAACACTGTAAGCCGCTTGGATTCAACGGCTTAATAATATAATATAATATATAATATAATCAACAAAAACTATTTTTCACCTGGTGAACAAGTGATCATAGGTTCTTCCCACTGTCCGTTGCTCTGACATGTGATGATAGGGTTTTGTCTCTGGATGAAGCCTGGCTCACAGTAGTAGCGCACCTGTGAATTGGCCCTGTACTTTAGTTGACGATGTCCAAACATCTTAGCGTGCAGCACAAGAGGTGGCTGGCCACAGAATGCTGCTAAAGAGAAACAAACCATGATGAACATTTGCTCTTCCTGGGCCCCAGCACCACCACAGAAGGTGATGTACTCACCAATGCCCTTCTTGCATGTGTAGGACAGCTGATAGTTGCAAGGGATGTCACTCCAACGCCCATCATCGTACCACACCATGACAACACAATCCTCTCCTGACAGGAAGTAGCTGTCTGGCTGTCCACGATACCAGTTCTCATACAACTGATACAGAGAGATAGGTCAAAATTTTGGAATAATCATGTTTTTCACCAAGACAAGAACCCATTGCAGTTCTAGTTTGGAAAACCCTTGAAAGCACACTTGTTTTGTCATGATTTTTTTTTTTTTTTTTTTTACAAAAAGCCAGATCAGTAAACTCACTAGAGGGTTCCCATCTGACCAGCGGAAATCTCCCTCAATGGTCTTGTCATTGAGACCTGTCCACTGATACTCCCTGTATTTATCTAAGGGAAGAGAAAGAACAAAGAAATACCAAAGAACCAGCATACACTGTCAGTAAGACACAACATAGACTCCACTTCCAGTTTAACACCCAGATGCATCATATATGACAGACATACTCAGGACCTTTTAAAACAACCCTAATTCACTCGCATGAATAAGGTGACACGTTCAAAGCCCTACAATGGTTTGATGATTGTATAGAAATGCAGAACAAAATGCAGGGCCTCTCAATGTTATGTCAACAAACCTGGTCCTTTATGAATTCCTTTATGTACTGTAAGCTAAAACGCTTCAGTACTGTGACACTACTGAACTTAGTTTAAGCAATATCACTCGATAAAGAGTGCTGCTTTTCTGATAAACAACTTTTAAAAAAATAATAAGTTAGTACTGAGTATGTTAACTTACAGTTTAGCTTGTCTACTTTTGCTCTTCACCAATGAAAATAGTTCCAAATGAAGGTTCACGTCTCTGAGTAAACATACCGTCATGGAGTTTCTTCCTTAATAAATCTGTGTTTTTGAATAAATTGGTCGAGTAAATAATTCAATGACTCACTCATAATAAAGACTTACTTGGTTTGTACCTGAATGAATCAAAAGAATTTGTTGAACAAATGGTAATTCACTCATCAATACACTCACTTTTGCGCCACCTACTGGCAGAAAGAGTTCTTGAAAAATAAACACCACTTGCAAAGACTGACAGCCTGTCTTATGATGCCTTTAACACATTCCATCAGATTCAAATCAGGTTCCATCAAGTTAAAATTTTTAACAGATGATAAGAAGTTAAAATGATTAGATCATCAGAAAAGGGCCAACTCTACAAGCAGTTGTTCAGACATACCATTGATAAACTCCTGTTCCTCAGGTGACATAACAGAGACCAGGTGACCTCCGCACATGCGACAGTGCTGCTCTGCCACCTCCCATTTCTGCCGTTTCGTGAAATGTTTGTAACAAAACCCTTGGAACTTTTCCCAGCCTGGTTCACAGTGTTCTAGATCTTTGTGGGGAGATGTAAGCATGTTAAACAAATCAAAACAGAATCAACATTAGGTAACCCCCAAAAATAAATAAATAAATAAATAATATTAAAAGATTTAAAAGTTCTGGAACAATTGTTCCACTTCCAGTGTTCCAGTGTAGAAGTATAATGAGGTATGCAGGTAACTCACCTGTCTCGCAAAAGTCTCCTCCATAAGTGGGTAGACAGAGACACCTATGACCTGCTCCGCTGTCCACACATGTGCCTCCATTTTTACAAGGGTTCTCCAGACATGCATCTGAAAGGTCATTCACAAGTTTTTACAGCTCACTATAAAAATATTGGACAAGGTTTTAAAATAAAGCATGATTATACTAAACACAAGGTAGTGCTACTATGGAGTAAAATCTGCACTGAGCTTTTGCCATATAATTTGTGGACCATAACTAAAAAAAAAAAAAAAAAACACTGTCTAAATCTTGATCTCTGATTGGTTTTGTTAACTTCTATCTACATAAAAACATGCCGCAGCAGCACCGGATACGTTGCCCTTTCTTTCCAACTGTTCTGTTATCAGTTTCTAGTCATCATGGCCCCACTAAACCAAACTCTTCCTTCATGCACGACTGAAACTATTTGTTGTGATGGGGGTTACACACTTCGGATAAATTCTTTCGGTCTCTATCTGTCTGCACTGTACTCTTTGATAGACGTGCTAATCAGTTGGTGCTGATTAGTGCATGTCAGTTATCAAGTTTCCAGGTATTTTAAAAAGATGTATCTGCCAGTGTTTGGAGGGAAACAGCGCCCCCTATGCTGAGAGCATTTGGTTTGCTCAAGAAATTTAAACAACCAATAGAGGGTGCTATCACTCCTAAATGTTTAAGGCATTAAAAAATGTTATTTGAATTGGTAAGTGCAATAAAGCTGAAATAAATACAAATATTAGATAAAAAAAATTAGTTAGAACTTAAAATGCTGCCTTTTTAGCTATTTGAAATCAAATAAACTGAAGTATTAAAATGACTGAACCTAAAACTGAAATGAAAAATTACCTAAAGATAAACAGAAATATTAAAAAACAAAAACATATATAACAAAAATACTAAAAATTCAACAAATTAAAATGAAAACTGAAAAAAGGTCATTTAAAATATATACCGAATAATATATAAATAATACTAAAATAAGTGGTTTAAGGGGCCTGACCACGTACATTAAAAACTAGTTTAATAGTTTATTCATCGTTAAACACATACTACAATACGTTTACCTGAAATGTAGCCTGTCCTGACCAACACTCTCTGTGTGGGTCTGGCAGGTGGAGTGGAAGACTCAGGTGTGGTTGTGACATCATTCTCATCTTCTGTATTGTCTGTGTTTGCGTTAGTCATGAGTTCATAATCATTATCATCATCTTCTTTGTTGGCTGTCGTAGTGGATGGTTTTTGGGTTTGCGTTGTCTGCTCATTGATGGGTGCATTGGTGGAGTCAGATTCATCTAAGGCTTTGATGTCATCTGTGGTAAGTGCTGCGTCCCCACTGAATTCAACATCTGCTCTGAACTCTCCTGGGTTTGTGGAAGAGGCCACAGTTTGCCAGATGGGACTTTGGGTCCCATGAGGAAGAAATGTAACCTCCAGACTTTTCGTGGGTCCCTCAGTGCTAGCCTGATTATCATCATTATCACTATTTGTTTCATTAAGGTCTTGCATATCTGTCAGATTAGAGGGAGTGATGGTGGCCTCATTTGTGTATGGATGCTCAATAACTGAAGACCTGTTTCCTGGAGGTTCTCTTTCTCCAGAAGACTCATCCTCATCCTCATCACTGCCATCAGTGCTGAAAGTTACAGTAGAATTATTAAGCTCAGTGGATGTGGTGATTTGTTGATTAGGTTCCTCTCCAAGCCCTTCCTGCTCCACCTTCTGCAATTCTTCTTCCACAGTCCCAAGGCCAGATGGAGTGGTGCTTTCAGAGAGGACTCCTTCCATTTCCTGTGGAGAATTGATTTCTACTTGTACAGGCCCATGTGTGGTTGATGTGCCCAACAGATGAGGTGTAGGGGTGGTTAACAGTGTGACTGGCAGGATGTCATCATGATCGCCAGAACTTTCAGAAGATTCGGTTTCCTTCTGTGTCGTGCTCACGGTTGAATAATCACTGGCATCATCAACTGCACCAAGAGACACAGGAAGAGTCTCAGTTGAGGTCTCCTCAGCAATGTGGTTGTCTGCAGAACTGTCTTCATGTCTGGGTGTAAAAGCTGCAAGTGAACAAATGAAACACAACAATTTAATTTGTCATTTATAAGGCAAAACATGATCAGGATATGGAATTTTCTTAACATTTGGTGATTTACAGTTTATCCATGGCAATTTACTCACAATTTGGTAACACTTTAGTATAGGGACCAATTCTCTATAGTTGCTTATTAGCATGACTATTATTAACATATTGGCTGTTTATTAGTTCTTATAAAGCACATATTCTGCATGACCATATTCTATATCCCTAATCTTACCCAATACCTAAACTTAACAACTACCTTACTAACTATTAATAAGCAGCACATTAGGAGTTTATCGAGGCAAAAGTTGTAGTTAATGGTTTATAAATGGCGTGAATTGGACCTTAAAATAAAGTATGACTCACAATTTTTATTTACATTTTTAATTTATTTTACTCTGTCTGTCCATCCATCCACCCATCTATCTACCCACCCATCCATTCATCCATCCATCATTTAAATAATTCTCTCAAGGAATTTTCAAATACATTTCTCTTTGAATTTCAATTAATTTTAATTCCACTTTTTAAAATTAAACAATTTAAAAGGCATTCTCAATTCAGTTCTGAATGGCACGCATTTTGGTATATTTTTGGTTATTAAAAAGCACACTATAATACACTGTATAAGCAGATTGTTTCTTTTTACTTACTTGGGCTAATACCGTTCAGATGTGTTAATGAGAAGCTCTTTGTCATAGTCTCAGGTGTGGATGCTCCAAATGTCTCTGATTTATGCGAGGTGACCAGATGTTCGGGCTTTTGTGTGGATAACAAGGTCAAATCCTCACCAGAACCCTCCAACCAACCTTCAGTGCTGGATGTGCTTGTTGATGTGGACTGAGTTGTGTGTGTAAAAAGACCCAGGTCTTCATCTGGCTCTGGAGTTTCTGTGATATTTCTTGCAGTTTCTTCTACTGTAGCACCTTCAGGTAGGTATGTTGAGGGACTTGACTCGACTGAAGCATGCTGAGTT
Organism: Spinibarbus caldwelli; assembly: GCA_039654775.1. NCBI lineage: Eukaryota > Metazoa > Chordata > Actinopteri > Cypriniformes > Cyprinidae > Spinibarbus > Spinibarbus caldwelli. Next base: position 21,095,593 of record CM077227.1, read on the forward strand.
GTGGTGGCACTGCTTGAGTCATATTCTAGTGTAGTACCCTCAGCGGTCATGGAGATCTCACTAGTTAGATGATCTTTATCCTCATCCTCCAGGTTGGTTTCAGGCATGGGTTGGAAGTGTTTGGACCCATCTATCTCCTTCGGTTGAGAGAACGGTTCCTCTGTTGTCTCTGGCTGAGCCTCTGTAGGTGGGATGAAGTCGATGGGCTCTCCCGGCTGTAGGTTGGTATCTGGCATTGGTTGGTAGTGTCTGTGATTGCTGCTCCTAACACCATCAACTGCTGAAGCTTTTATATCTGGTTCTCCTTTTTGTGTGAAATCAATGTCTTTTGGATCAATGTAAATCTCTGGAACAGACTCAACTTTTTGCAAGGTGCCCTCAGTGGACTCAAGATATCTCTCTGTGCTAGGGGTGGTGGAGACTCTATAGGTGCTATCTTCATCTAACTGAGGGCTTGTGGTGTAGTTGTGTTCCTCAGGTTCTGAAGTAGTCTGTGTGCTGTAAATGACAAAGGACTCAACCGCCCCCTGTGCTTCATTTTCTGACCGTTGAGTGATCTGATCCACACTGTACTCCTCTTGGGGATCTGCTAAATTCATAATATGATGCTTGGTGTCCTCTGGCTCTGTAGCCATATGATCTATTGGTGAGACTGTCTGAGATTTGCTGTTGGCTGCAGAGGAAGAGCAGAAGAGATACCATTAACCAAGGGTTAAAGGGACAGTTCATACAAAAATGAAAATTCTGTCATTAATTACTCACCCTCATGTTGTTATTTCCTCAAGTCATTATTTTTGTATCCTTTGCGCACAAAAAGTATTCTTGTAGCTTCATAACATTACGGTTAAACCACTGATGTCACATTGACTATTTTACTACTTACTACCTTTCTGGGTCTTGAACATGGTAGTTCCCTTGCTGTCTATGGAGGGTCAGAAAGCGCTCAGATTTCATCAAAAATATTTTAATTTGTGTTCCGAAGATGAACGAAGGTCTTATGGGTTTGGAACAACATGAGGGTGAGTAATTAATAACAGAATTTTCATTTTTGGGTGAACTATCCCTTTAAGACTGTATGCGATTGGTAGTTTAGGTCAGGAGTTTTCAAACTTTTTGATGCCAAGGATCCCAAAATCCATTTATACAGTGTATAAAAAATATTATCACATCTTTAAGGCACAGCCCTAAAAATGCTCTTTTTCCCCTCAAATTTGATCACAGGCCCACTACCACCCCTTTGCGGCCCCCTTTGGCATCCCTGGACTCTAGTTTGAACCGCTTTGAAAACTAAAATTCAAACATATCTGTAAATACCTCTGAAGCAGTAAGTGTCATGGCGAGTTTGTGGTTCGGGGAATCCTGTTTGATTGCTAAAACGATAAACTGTCTTGACACCAGGTTCAGAACCCCCACATCGTTCACGAGGGGTCACAATGGGGTAGCGAATGCTTCCATCAGCAAGCCAGCCAGGACTGCAGTGGTTCAGACCATCATTCCATGCGGCATACAGTTGGCCAGTGGTGGCTAGCTGAGCTCCCTGCTGCTCACAGTATGTCTTAGCTTCTGACAAGCTGAAGCGCTGTGGGGATGACCCATGAAAAACCTCCCCTAAAAACAGTTACATCAATGAATGAACAACCAATTTTTGCTGACAATCACAAACAAGTCATTGTAAATAGAATGCATTCTTTGAATATAGACTGCTTGCCAATATCAATAGTTTGGAGCACAGTTAGAATTGTTACCAAAAGTGTAATGTTAGCAATGATATGGGAGTGGTTTACCATGAATGTTCTCGACATAGCAATACACATCATATAGTTCATCATTATCCACCATGCCATAGTTTCGAATGCCTGGTAATCCATCCATGTCTCCAAAACACCCCTCACGTGGCATCTGAATTGGGTATCTAAGAAGGCATAGGCATAGTATAAAAACGTTTTAATGAATCCTAAAGATACATGTATTTTTGTTATTAGTCAAAACCAACTAAGATGAACCCTATTAACTAATTTAATGTCTTCTTTTGTTTTATATCCTAAACACTGCAACAAGACAATGTTTAGCTCCGCCCCCAATCTAGAAATCCACTCCAAATATTAAATGACAAATTAGATAAATTGCTAGTACCTACAAAGTTGTCTGCATCACATCTACTGCAAGTATACTGCAAGTATATACAGGATATACTTATATATCCACTCACCTAACGGAGCGATCTGAAAGCCAGCCAGCATCACACTGCTCATAACCGCTACGGTACGCAGCCAGCAGCTGTTCTGGAGAAGCAATCTGAGCTCCAATATCTTCACACGCATCTTTGGCCTCATCAAAAGTGAAGGCGTAGCGACTTGAAGTATGGCGGTAGTGGAAGACGACACCTAAGAACACATAGCATGTCACTGTTCTCATATATCATAGCTTTTTGAACTGTTATGAAGTGTTATTTGCCATTTTCTAGTCTGGAAAATATCCGTCTTATCAAAATCCGTCTTATTATTACCTGTAGCAAGCTACTAAGACCCCTAAAACTATCCAAAAGATGGGATCACATGGTGTTCAACTTGCTAAAATTATAATGCATTTATTTTATATTTATATATACACTACTGTTCTGGACAGCACTTTTTTGGTTGTTTGTTTTAAAAAAGCTTTCATTCAGAAAAAATGTATCATGTTTTCCACAAAAATAATAAGCAGCACAGCTGTTTTATAATAATAAGCATTTCTTGAGATTCAAATCAACATATCAGAATGATTTCTGAAGGATCATGTGACACTGAAGACTGGAATAATTGCTGCTAAAAATGGCAAGAATAAATTAGATTTTAAAATATATTCAAATGGAAGTGTTATTTTAAATTGTAATATTTCTTCTCAAAATTACCGTGTTTTACTGTATTTTTGATAAATGGTAAGCATAAAAGATTTCTTTCAAAAACATTAAAATCTTTCCAATTCCAAATGTCTGAATATATATTATTACACTAATTTATTTTTAAATGATATGTTCTTAAATATATACATTTATTTAATTTAAATAAGAAGGAATTTCTACCAAATTCCTATGAACTACTTGGGTTTAACAAACTGTTGACTACACATGGCAAGATCTAAAATTGTCTCACAGACAATCTGGGGCTGCCAGTGATCTTTGCATTTTAAGTGGTTTAAATAATAATCACCTTTTACTTTGACTTGGGCCTGGTCATGAGCATCCTCCAAGCCGTGCTGGACTTCACAGCGGTAGAAGCCTGTGTCGTTGTGTATCAGTTCATCCAGTCTGAGGGTGAGATCAGCTGAAGAGGCAGCATAATTCAGCAATGACGCCCTGCCTTTATACAACTCACTCACCTTTACCCGCTCACCACAGGCCACTAAGATCTCTGTCTCTCTGTTTGATGAAAGAAAGCTCCATTTGACTCGTGGCTGGGTCAGTACAGCATGTCGGCCCAAAGACGGGGTCCGGGAGAGACTCACCATGCAGGGCAGAGTCAAGGAGCCCCCCAAAATGGCAGACACTGGGGGGCTATCAGGAATGGTCACTTGTAAGAATGTGGTCTCATCTGAGGGAAAGACAAGAATGATTGAAATACTAATCAACTGACAGTTTAATACTGAAGTGAATTGTATTTTCGTATTCAATATTTAAACCTTAGAATTTAATTTTAGTGTAATAATTTGTATTGCTAAAAAGCAATAAAAGTGTATTAACACACTCTGTAACTGCACTCTAAGAGCTGTCTGTGACCTTTACTGTTATTTATCATTAACTACAGGTGAATCTCAATAAATTAGAATGTCATGGAAAAGTTCATTTATTTTAGTAATTCAACTCAAATTGTGAAACTGGTGTATTAAATAAATTCAATGCACACCGACTGAAGTAGTTTAAGTCTTTGGTTCTTTTAATTGTGATGATTTTGGCTCACATTTAACAAAAACCCACCAATTCACTATCTCAACAAATTAGAATATGGTGACATGCCAATCAGCTAATCTACTCAAAACACCTTCAAAATGGTCTCTCAGTTTGGTTCACTAGGCTACACAATCATGGGGAAGACTGCTGATCTGACAGTTGTCCAGAAGACAATCATTGACACCCTTCACAAGGAGGGTAAGCCACAAACATTCATTGACAAAGAAGCTGGCTGTTCACAGAGTGCTGTATCCAAGCATGTTAACAGAAAGTTGAGTGGAAGGAAAAAGTGTGGAAGAAAAAGATGCACAACCAGCCGAGAGAACCACAGCCTTATGAGGATTGTCAAGCAAAATCGATTCAAGAATTTGGGTGAACTTCACAAGGAATGGACTGAGGCTGAGGTCAAGGCATCAAGAGCCACCACACACAGACGTGTCAAGGAATTTGGCTACAGTTGTCGTATTCCTCTTGTTAAGCCACTCCTGAACCACAGACAACGTCAGCGGCGTCTTACCTGGGCTAAGGAGAAGAAGAACTGGACTGTTGCCCAGTGGTCCAAAGTCCTCTTTTCAAATGAGAGCAAGTTTTGTATTTCATTTGGAAACCAAGGTCCTAGAGTCTGGAGGAAGGGTGGAGAAGCTCATAGCCCAAGTTGCTTGAAGTCCGGTGTTAAGTTTCCACAGTCTGTGATGATTTGGGGTGCAATGTCATCTGCTGGTGTTGGTCCATTGTGTTTTTTGAAAACCAAAGTCACTGCACCCGTTTACCAAGAAATTTTGGAGCATTTCATGCTTCCTTGTGCTGACCAGTTTTTTAAAGATGCTGATTTCATTTCCCAGCAGGATTTGGCACCTGCCCACACTGCCAAAAGCACCAAAAGTTGGTTAAATGACCATGGTGTTGGTGTGCTTGACTGGCCAGCAAACTCACCAGACCTGAACCCCATAGAGAATCTATGGGGTATTGTCAAGAGGAAAATGAGAAACAAGAGACCAAAAAAATGCAGATGAGCTGAAGGCCACCGTCAAAGAAACCTGGGCTTCCATACCACCTCAGCAGTGCCACAAACTGATCACCTCCATGCCATGCCAAATTGAGGCAGTAATTAAAGCAAAAGGAGCCCCTACCAAGTATTGAGTGCATATACAGTAAATGAACATACTTTCCAGAAGGCCAACAATTCACTAAAAATGTTTTTTATTGGTCTTATGAAGTATTCTAATTTGTTGAGATAGTGAATTGGTGGGTTTTTGTTAAATGTGAGCCAAAATCATCACAATTAAAAGAACCAAAGACTTAACCTCTTAAGACCCTGCGGCCTCATACGAGGATGTTATATTTTAGTGAATTTCTCTGAGACTCTGCATGCCACAGTTTTAAGTCTGGATGTCCTGTACAGAGCACATTCAGGCTTTTCAGAGATACCAAATGATTGGATGTTTCACCATGATCACTCCCTCTACTTGGTCTTCAAAAATGTCTGAAATTAATTTAGTGACACTCTTATGGAAATATGATAATATTTTGTAATTATCATTTAAATCTGTCAAATTTTTAAATTGTGTGTCATAAATCAACATCTCAGGAAAATGTTATGGAGTTTCAAATCAAAATATGACTTTCTGTTACGAAACAGGACGTTGATTTCATACATGTCTTCATATGAGGACACCGGGACTAAAAGCATGTTTATTACACATTTTGGGAGACATAACAAATGAATAGGGAAAGAAATTACATTTCAATATTCTATGAAATATTATATACAATTATGAAAATCTTGTCAATTATTACTCCCATTATTACACTTCTTTTTTCATTACATGTTGCCCCAAAAACACATTAATATGCAAATTAGATTTAGTTTATAGATACATTGTATATAATGAGAAAACCCGTTTATGGCCATTTTAAACACATTTTGCAGAAATAAAAATGGTATATCGAATCATCCTGTTATAACATAGTTGAGAATCATCTTTATACAAAGTTTGGTAAAAAAAAAAAAAAATTATCTTAAACTAAAAGTGTATTGGTGATTTAAAAAAAATCAATTGTTTTTGCCTATGCATGTTCATTCATGTCTTTTTATTTTTTAAAGAAATTGAGTCCCGATGTCCTCTTGCGAGGATATAGCATGACTTTTGAATGAAATATCTTTTTTTTTTTTTTCACATTATTTGTAATGCTCTAAACAATGTAAAGACATGAAAAAAACTATTTTTTTGCTAAAACTTTTTTCTCGGGTCTTAAGAGTTAAACTACTTCAGTCTGTGTGCATTGAATTTATTTAATACACGAGTTTCACAATTTGAGCTGAATTACTGAAATAAATTAACTTTTCCACGACATTCTAATTTATTGAGATGCACCTGTATATCCTGTGTGTTGAATGGTAGAGGTGAGACACACCTGCTGCAGGACTGTGGACGGCAGAAGATGACAAGACAAAGAGGCAGATGGCATGCAGCAGTATATGCAGGAACATCGCTGATCTGAGACCGAACAGAGGGAGAGAGTGAGACAAAGTCAAAGAGCAGCATTATAAAAGTCAAATGGAACTGTGACATACCACAACAAAACTGCAGTGCTTTACAACTATAGGACAGGAAGAGCTAAATAAACTTATCATTGCATCTAAACCAACAACATGCCTATTAGATCCTGTGCCCACTAAATTACTGAAAGAGTTGTTACTTGTAGCAGAAGAACTGCTTCTCAATATTATTAGCTCATCAATATCTTTAGGTCACGTCCCAAAATCATTCAAGCTGATGGTTATTAAGCCTCTTATTAAGAAACCACAACTAAATCCTAGTGAACTAGCAAATGACAGACCCATTTCAAATCTTCCGTTTATGTCTAAAATTTTAGAAAAAGTTGTGTCTGCTCAATTGTGCTCCTTTTTGCAAAAAAAAAGATCTCTATGAAGAATTTCAGTCAGGTTTCAGGCCCCACCATAGCACAGAAACCGCACTTGTTAAAATTACAAATGACTTGCTTCTTGCGTCAGACCAAGGCTGCATCTCATTGCTAGTTTTACTTGATCTTAGTGCTGCGTTCGACACTATAGATCATGACATACTCATAGATTGCTTACAAAAATATATGGTTATCCAAGGGCTGGCTTTAAGATGGTTTAGATCCTACCTGTCCGATCGCTACCCCTTTGTTTATTTAAATGGGGAGTCATCTCAATTATCACAAGTAAAGTATGGAGTACCACAAGGATCTGTCCTAGGTCCTCTGCTATTTTCAATATACGTTTTGCCCCTTGGTAATATTATTAGAAGATACGGGATTAGTTTCCATTGTTATGCTGATGATACTCAACTATATATCTCAACAAGACCAGATGAAACTTCTAAATTATCTAAGCTAACAGAGTGTGTAAAAAATGTAAAAGATTGGATGACCAATAATTTTCTCCTATTAAATTGAGATAAGACACAGATATTACTTATTGGACCAAAAAACAGTACACAGAATCTCTTGGATTATAATTTGCATCTAGACAGATGTACTGTTACTTCCCCTACAGTCAAAAATCTGGGTGTTATATTAGACAGCAACTTGTCTTTTGAAAATCATATTTCCCATGTTACAAAAACAGCATTCTTCCATCTTAGACACATTGCCAAGCTACGAAACGTTACCTATTTCTGATGCAGAAAAGCTAGTTCATACATTCATGACCTCTAGACTGGACTATTGTAATGCACTGCTAGCTGGTTGTCCTGCATCTTCAATAAACAAGCTACAGGTAGTCCAAAACGCAGCGGCTAGAGTCCTTACCAGGTCAAGAAAATATGATCATATTACCTGAATTTTACAGTCTCTGCACCGGCTACCTATTAAGTTCCGCATCAGTTACAAAATATTATTACTTACCTATAAGGCCCTTAATGGTTTAGCTTCTGCGTACCTAACTAGTCTCCTACCATGCTACAATTCATCACACTCCCTAAGGTCGCAAAACTCTGGACTTTTGGTAGTACCTAGGATAGCAAAGTCCACTAAAGGAGGTAGAGCTTTTTTACATTTGGCTCCCAAACTCTGGAATAGCCTTCCTGATAACGTTCGGGGTTCAGACACACTCTCTATGTTTAAATTTAGATTAAAGACGCATCTCTTTAGCCAAGCATTCACATAATGCATCTCATAATCTTGTACTGCAGTTATATCTGATCAAACGCACATTATTGTTCTTTACCTTGGGTTGAACAAATCATTTTGCTTGGATGGAACAGCAGCTACGCTAATTATTTCTCTATTTGTTTCTCTGTTTCTGCCGCGGGATTAACAAGTGGTAACTTGCACAAGCTTCAGTCTGGATCCAACCCTTAAATGATCTGAGATGAACACCTCAGAAGAGAGGATCCCAACCCCTCAGAGGACCTCAGATGATGCCAACCCTCAGACAACATACAGAACTACCAAATTTTGCCATAAGTTAAATATATTAAGTTTCTACAATATATAAATATATTGTAGAAACTTAATTTCCTGTAAAGCTGCTTTGCAACAATTTGTATTGTGAAAAGCGCTATACAAATAAACTTGAATTGAACTGAACATAAGATCTTTGTGTTGAAATGAAAGACGCAAACATTTATTTCCAGTACAGCAATTTTGCTAATTTATGTCACTTAATTTAACTGCATTCTGTTCCAGTGTAAGTTCATGGATATTCATAGGGGAAAATGACACACTGCCTTGTGTGAGAAAGCGAGAAAATGAGAAAGAGGAAGAGAAAGTTCTTTGTGCCTCTGCTGTTGCCAGATTGTGTGAATTCACATTCTCACTGAATTTTTGGAGCCTTTTGAAATCAAACTGTTTGACTGCCAAATTTGTATATGCTAGCTATTGTAATATCATTAGTCACTAAATTAAGAGATTTTTAATCTGTTCAAGTGAAGAAAAGAAAATTGTTTAAAAAGGGGTTCTCAGCCTTACCCCCGCTATGAGGTATATATTTTGCTTATACTTTTTTTTTTTAAAGACTATCATTTATTTGAACATTTACATTATTACATTAAATAATACCTAATGTAAAAATTGTATGGTTATATTTGTGGTTTTATTTATGGGTGTGTGTTATTTCCAAAACAAAAAAAGAAAAAAAAAAAAGAATATGTTTAGGTCATGTATGGTCTTTATATATATATAACACTTTTAAAGAAGATTCTATGTATATATTTATATATTTAATCATCTCCTCCACAGATCCCTTTTGTAGACCTCTGGTTAAAAACCCTGGTTTTAAAGGCATGTGACTGAATGGAACAAAACAGAAAGGCTTGCCTGCAGAACCAACAAAATGCTCAAACATCGCAGTAAACTAATTTTCACTGCAGACCCACAGCACAGTCTTTGGAGGGTGTGTTTATTCTTTACACGATGAGACTTTGAAGACTTATAATTTGTGTTGAATAACATTTTTATTTGTTTTACTTTGCTTTATGTGTGGTTTTGCATTTTCACAAGCCTTTCTGAATCAGAGGTTACTCGAGAGCTTCCCAGACAGAGGATTTGGCAACCCTGTGCTACGTCCAGCTGGCATGATTCAGATCTTTGGAGTCTTTGGGAGCTCTTGTATGTGCTCAGAATTCGGACGAGTCACCGAACAGACTAACTATCCTTTTCTAAACATGAGCATCTCTTTACCAGTACATCCATCTCCACTAAGGTCATCTTTATGCACCTGTCTCTGTGCAGCCCTTAAACTACACACAGAGCACAATATAGACTGTGTTTAGCTAAATGGCCCAGTGAAAGGAAATGTTTTTAGTGGCTAGATGGTTTCTCAGTGAGACAGGCTGAAATAAATAAATAAAAGACCACCTGCTAGATCCACTGAAATACTGTTTGAAAAGACCGAATGAACTGAATAGTCATGCCTCAAAGAGTGAGCCAGTAGACATAACAGTGGTCCAGTGATTCTAACAATTTTAAATATCCCTGTGACTTTTTAAAACCCGTACAAAAAATCTGAGTAAGTTTCAGAAACACTACACGAGCAATTTTCATGCAGGAGTCTAGGCACCATTTAAATGAAGTGGAAGGTAATGAGTTGATTACAATTTTACATGATAACATATCATTGACTAAGTTATTTTAACGACAGGATGTTTACGATGATGTCTGTGCAAAATAAGGGGTCATTTAAGTATCTAATTGTTACTCTTCTCTGTTTATATGAAATCTTGTACAACCAACCAGATGTGAAATTACAGACTACAATCTCTAAAGAAAGAACCTCATTGCTGATGTGTAATGTTACCTAATAGAGAGCAGGCTGATGAAGTGGAAATTTACTGATGCAATGTGAGTTTTAATCAACGAAACAAACATGGAAGTTTTTTCTTCTGAACAATTCATCTATGTACTACTGCTCTGGGTTTGGACATTTGGACATGTGAACTGCAAGAACACCAAATTCTTAACAGCAAACCTTCCTTATGGACTCATTTAAAATAAATAAATCAAATAAATAAATAAATAAATAAATAAATAAATAACACATCTGATTGGTGTTTTAAAGGTTTAAAGAAAATATTTAAGTTTTTAAGAAAATATTTCATACTATTATCAATGTTGAAAACAATTTATTTATTTATTTATTTATTTATTTATTTATTTATGTACCCATGATACAGCACCATCTAAAAATTTGAGTAACCATTTAAAAGGTAAATAGGATTAAAAATAATTTAATTAGTTAATTAATTAATTAATTAATTAATTAATTGTTTTAAGTGACAGTGAAGACGTTTATGTTACAAAAGATTTCTAATAAATGCAGTTTTTTAACTTCTTATTTATCAGTGATCCTGAAAAAAAATAATAATAAAAAAAAAAAATCACAGTTTCCACAAAAATATGAAACAGCACTGATAAAATAAGGTAACAAAATAATAATGAAATATATTGAAATAGAAATCGGTCATTTTTAAATTGTAAAATTTTAAATTGTTTTTACTGTATTTTTCAAGAAAATGCAGTCTTGTTGAGCACAAGAGATCACACAATAATAAGATTCTTGTCTTTTTTTCAGTACATTAAGAAAAAAAGGTTTTTGTGTTTTCTCAGAAAAGCAACAATTCCACAGTACACTTCCTTGATGTAACCTTTCTCTCCTGCTTTCAATTTTAAAAGGAAGTTCACCAAAGATATGGACCATTAAGCTCTCTGATCCAGAGGTCTAACAGAAGTGGTTTACTGTAAGTACAAGACAGGAACTACAAAGCCCAGCAAAAGCAGAATTCAGGGCACAAAAGCCTCAGACGCACCAGAACAGGAAGTTCTGACGCTATGGTGCATTTTTTAGTGATGTAGAGTAATGGGTACATGGAAACGGTTCGCCTGAGAGGAAAAGAGAGAGAGGATGGAAGCTGGCATGAACTGGTTGACCTGAAGTTGGATACACGAATGCATGTTAAAGCCTACTGCCCTGGAGAAGAAGGGGTGTGTTTACACATTCACTGTACCTCCTTTAAAAGTGCACTTGGACTTGGACTCCAAAATTAAGGATAGAAGCAAATATTTTTGTGACAGTTTTCAGAAGGAAAACATCAAGAATTATAATACTGAGAAGACTAAACAAAGCTGCCTTGCCATTTAACTGCAAGTATTTGATCAGTCTCTCTGCTTGTCTTGTATCCTGTTCTTGAGAACATTACAACAGACACAGCCACATTCCATAAGCCAAAAAGTAAAGCCAGATTGCTGTAAGGGCAAACATGGAGGACGGGGCCCAGCAACCTCAAGAGTGCTTAGGCAGGCATCTCCACGGACGCCTGCTGTCTGGAATACAGAATGACTTCATTTTGAAGCGAAATGGGGAAGAAGGCAGTCTATTTCACTTACATCACAGCAGCGATTTTGCAGACCATATAAGAAGCTCACTATTTCTTGCTGAAGATTTGGTTTAGTTTAGTTATGCCAATGCTGGATAAACTCTCAGACAGACAAGGGATGGTAAAAGAAAGCAGAATAACTTTCCCATGCGCATCGTTCAGTGTAGAATGCTGCTCTGTTTTGCTTTATCCCCATATTTTTCTCTGCATTGTCTGTCTGCTTGGTCATGGACTCTTCCCTTGCTCTTTCTTCTCTTTCAGTGCCACACCCACCCTCAAACTCAAGCCCTTTCTAACCTCGCATGACTCTCTGTGACTTGGTCATCACCCAGGGCAACCAGCACTGTCCTCAGAAACACAGACCGACCGGAACTCACACAGAGAGGGATAGAGAAGGTAATTCACCCATGCTGCAGAGGTTTGAGGTGTTATTAGCCAAGCAGCCTGTGGTAGATCTGGCTAGCCAAGCATACAGCCATTCACTAAACTCTGTAAGAACCTGCAGAGAGTGGTTCTGAATAGTGGATTGAACCTCACAGTCTTATCAATGAACAACATTGTATATTGTATAACTATTAACATAAATGCATAAATGCTATACAAAAATCTATAAGTAAAAATTTAATATAATTTACAAATTGAAGTCACATTTGAAAGAAAAACTTGACACAGATATTTTGAAGAATTTTGAAGAACCAAGCAGTTGTTCCCCATTGACTTCCATAGTATGGAAAGAAATACTATGGAAGTCAATGGGGACCATCAACTGTTTGATTACCAGCATTCTTCAAAATATCTTCTTTTATGTTCAACATAAGAAAGAAACTCATACAGGTTTGGGACGACATGAGGGTGAGTAAACGATGACAAAATTTTCATTTTTGGGTGAACTATCCCTTTAATGAAATAATAAAATAAATGGAGTCTACACTACCGTTCAAAAGTTTGGGGTCAGTAAATGTTTAAAAAAATAAATAAATAAATTATACTCACCAAGGCTGCAAATGTCACATTTTATTATTCTTTTTATTAAATTAATTTTATTTTATTCCTGTGATGACAATGCTGAATTTTTTAAATTATTACATTATAAATGTCTTTATGGTTACTTTTGATTTTGTTGACTTTTTGGTTTAATGCAGCCAATAACTCAGTATTAAATATTAAATTTATCATGAGAGACCCTTTTCTCTTCACATTGGGGTGATCAGGACTGGACATGACTGCTGCACAGTTAAATTAGGTCAGATGTGTCCTGTAGGGATTCATGCAAGTATTTTGGCTGTGGTGATTGAAAGAGAAGACACCTAATGAATTTGAGAGGAAATAACCAAATAGTTTCTTTTATTCCACAACACCAACTAAATATAAGTGAAGGCATCTCTAAAGAAAAGCAGAAGTGGATAAGAAGATGTGTGGATGCCTCATATCAGTTTAACTTAATCTGTCAGATGGTATGAAAGATCTTTATCTTATAACTGCTTGAGAAACACTCACACATCGACTTACTTCTGCTCTGCTACACCTATTTGAACGATGGGTTTAGAAACAAGCTGAGCCACTGTGAAGATGAATGGTTGCTGTGGCACTACAGCCAATAAATTGTTGCAATTGTACAGCTGAAAAGACACTGCAGACATTAACTCTTAATGTCTCAATAGAATTAAGTTGACTCACATAAACATTGGAATAACTGCAGATGTAGACCAAACAGGTATTCATGAATCATGTCTCTCATGCTACATTTGGCACCTGGATTTCTGCTTAGTTTGTACCACAAAGCAAAATCAACCAGCAGGTGTGTTGCAGACGTCTTTTCCCCACTTGCTCAAAAACCTCTAATATTTGTGTCCACAAAGCCTTTAGTCTCAGGTGCAATATTAAGAAGAGCTAAACTCAGCACACTAATATTATCTGATTTTTTTTCACCAATTCAATTCCAACACAAGTACAGGAATAGATCCTGGAATTGAACTGGTGTTTGGTTCTTATTACATTAGCAAGCCTTTGCAACACTCAGTAATCTGTAAAGTATTATTTTCAGAGTTAAATAACTGGCCATTTGTTGTGCAGTAATTGAATATTTAGGTAATGAAGATAAAAATAAATGATTACAGGTTGAGTGTTTGCTAAGCTTGCTGCAAATTCATTTATCTCAAATGCAGTCTCAGTTTCTGCTCATGCATATAGAACACGCATTCATTTAGAAATGTCAAGAACAGGTGTTTTCTCTTTGAATGCTCAGTCTGTGTAAAGCACTTATGCACCATCCAACACTGACAACCTTTCAAATGCATTCTAAACAAATTCTAAAATTAATTCTCAGTACAAGGACTCCAGGAATAGATATGCTCTCAGCAATAATGGATCCACTTGAAAAGGGCTTTACAGTCTGATGTCTGATGAGAGCCTTTTTAGTTTAAAAATAATAATAATAAAAATAATAACTTTTTATGCTCCAGTTGCTTAGAAAAAAAAAGTGCTTTATAAATCCAGATGCAAATAGACTGATCTGAAGAGCCTGTAATGTAACATCAAGAACTTTTTAATCTCCAAAGAACCATTTGCAGCCAAAAAATTATTCCTGCAGCCTGATGCCAAAGAAGAGCCTTTTTAGTTTCACAAAACCTTTTTATTCTCCAGTTTATTAGAATATTAAGTACTGGTGGCTAAGACACAGTTTATCAAAGAACAATTATTAAATGGTGTTATAATAATAATCTGAATGGAATTGTCTGTCCCAGACTAACGCTTGATTCACAAGGGCTGATGCAACATGCATATTCAGCACAGTAATGTCCTCCATAACATCTCCTGCTGTGCTCTCAAACTTAAAAAATCTACAGGGCATAAAATGTTCTAAGCAGAATTCACTAACCCTAAAAATGACACCCAAAAAGTCAAAATCCAAAAGCCATGAAATAAATTTACCAAGTTGTAATTACTTTTACAGAACCATTATAGGCAATTTAAATGCATTTAAAGGCACACACCTCATTCCTCTCGAAAAGCCCCCTTGCAGATGAAGGATTGTATAGAGTCTCAGAGTGCAGGCTGGAGATGATGGATGCTGTGAGCTCGTCCAGAGGAGGAGAAGAAAGAGAGAGAGGATGACCGAGAGCGGAGGAATAAAGGCGCAGGAAGGATCTGCGATCAACCCACTCTTTTTAACCAACAGGGTTCATTTTCCTATTTGTCCCTGGCACGATGAAAAAAGTGGGAAGTGACGGAGGAAAAGTTGTAATGTCCTAAATTAGAATGAGCTGAGAGAGAGAGAGAGAGAGAGAGAGAGAGAGAGAGAGAGAGAGAGAGAGAGAGAGAGAGAGGACACGATATTAATACAGTATCATACACACCTGAAATGTTGCTCGATGTTCTGTTATTGTCCTATAAAAATGGTAAGCCCAGAAAAGGTAACGCGCGCAATACTGTTTCAAAATGACAAGTGACTGAGAATTGATTTTATACGAGCACTCCTGAGAAGCATGCAGGTTTTATGCTTGCTATGCTTAAAAAAAAAAAAAAAAAAAAAAAAAAGAGAGATGTATTTGGCTTAGCGTTTAGCTCCAGGCGTCGTTTGAGTTAATTACTGGTTCTTAATGGGAAACTGTTATCTTGACCGACATTTATTGATTCTGTCAAGGCATTAAAGGATTAAAACTTGTCGAAGTAAAAACAGCTTCAATTTCTCTATGGCAAAACAAAGATCAAATTGACACATGAGGAAAACACCCCAGCACACAATATAAGTGTAAAAGACTGCAAAATGATTAAAATGAATCATATCTCATAAATTAATTCTGAACATAATTATGTAAGACAAGATTGAGTGGTGTTTAAAATTAACATTTTCATGATCAACATGAGCAACCTTGCACAACTGCATAATATTAGTTATGAATTAAAGGAATGGCTCACCCAAAAATGAAAATTTGCTGAAAATGCACTCAACCTGAGGTCATCCAAGACGTAGAGGAGTTTGTTTCTTCATCTGAACATATTTGGAGATATTTAGCATTACATCACTTGCTCGGCAATGGATCCTCTGCAGTGAATGGGTGCCGTCAGAATGAGAGTCCAAACAGCTGATGTTATCCAAAAACTTCCATTTTTGGGTTGTCTTAATGTTTGTTCCAGAAATAATAAATAACAAACAAGTTCTCACATAGTCTTAGTAATGTAGGGTAATCATTTTGTTACATGAATAGACGTTTTGAGGAAACTTTCACTCTCACTGAATTTACCCATTGTTTAAAGAAGGATTCCTATTTAAGGCAAGGATCAACTTTGCATTGAGCAAGAGTCCAAGCGCTGAGTGCCACAATGAATGCTTTGGTTCACTCAATTGCTAGGCCACAACAACATGTAAATGAGAATTAAATGGTTATGTAAGCATTCATTTCTGCAAGCATATTAAGATAGTAAACACTGTCACGGCTAAATATAAGCTACATAGCGATGAAACTGAATCTGGACCAGTGCAACTCTGTATCTCATCTGTATATCAGGGTATGTGTGTATACCTTCCGTGACTCGCTGTGCTGACTCTCTCAAAGTTAAGAGAACTTTGTGTCAAGGTTGGTGAGCTTTAATAACCAGATCCCTCAGTAATGATGAGACAATTGCTTATTCAGAGAAATGACCAGTTTGGAATGGTTTTGAGGCATGAGTCACTGCTGATTCACATCTGTAAGTTTGAATCTGATCCATTTGTGAGTCATGTCTGTGAAGGTAACCACATGTGGACACAACAGACTAGAGTCTGGCCTCCTGTTAAAACAGTAGCAAACTTTCAGAGATGAGAGGCTGAATGACAGACGCAAAGGACAGTTTGCGCACACTGAGAGAAGAGGGTGAACATGGCTTTGTAAAAGAATTTACCATATCAACACAGCCGACTGTCTCAGAAATCCTAAAACTATGCTGAAGATGAGAAATCAGGTAATATCACTCTGAACATCTACAGTAAATGACTATATGCATTAAGACCAGACATAAAAACTACAGTGCATTATTTATTTGATTTTGCATTGTGGTAATCCTTTAGTAAGTAACTATATGCCTTAAGACCAGACAATAAAACTACAGTGCATTATTTATTGGCTCTGGCATTATGGTAATCCTTTAGTAATAAGCAAGGGTACCTCTTTCTGTACCACAAGATTACCTCTGCCTGCCAGCCATTGAGGATTTTAAAACTTGATCCGTTTTACAGACATTACTACCATCCACGTCCAAGCCACAAGTGGGAAAGTATGAAGTCACTGACTGCCTTCTCGCTACAGCACATCCCATTAACCCCAATTTCATCAGGAACAATTTAAAATAAAGTTTAAATGACATTAGTAAATGCAATAGGTTATCATAAACTAACAATAAGCAATTTACAGAATTTATTCATTTCAGTAATATTATATTATGCATATTAAATGATTTAATGTTACTTTGTGTATAACTTATTTTATGAATGTATTATTTATCCATAATTCATATGAACTCATAATACATAATGCTTATTTATACAACTTGAAATATTAATGCATTAGTATATGTAGAAATTGATATAAACCAAGATTAATAAATGTTGCAAAAGGATCATTTATACAGACATTGCAAATACTAATATTAAGGTATATAAATTTAAAGTATTACAATTTCATCCCAGATTTACCAAGTCATTAAAAATTTGAACATTTAAAGAGAAATTTCATATTTAATATTTAAATTAAACTTATTAAAAGTGACTGTTACACAATGTTTATTTTTCAAATAAATGCTTTAAAAAAATGATTAAGGTTCAATAAAAAATATTAAACAGCACGTTTAATAATCAAAAATATTAATTACATGTAAAAATCTGATGGCAATCTGATTTATTGTGATTTAATGTGGTGTCAAAGTCAAACTCACCATTTGTATGATACAGAGATTAACAAGAAAAATTGCAAATTTGCACTATAATGTCAAAAACACCCATTCTTTAGATTAAGACACTCTGGTCTTTAGGTGAGGCAAACCTCATGGATAAAATAACAGTAGTCACCAGTGAACCCTTTAGGTTTTTACAGCCATTCTAAATGTGTCGGCCTAAATGTTCTATGTTGAATCAGTTTTGCATATTTTAAAGAATACTTATCCATAATCATACAAAAAAGATGCAAAAAGTGAGATTACTGTACATAATGCAAGTATCACACTGTGTTCTACAGTATGTTAGACTCAACCTTTCTGCAAAAGAGAATCCCAAATAAGGCTAAAAATCAGCCCATCACAAGCTTGTTCAACTGCTGGGAAACTGGTGGGCAAGGAACATCCAGCTGCTTCCCAAACATCACCAAAGCAGTGCGACCGGACTCTTAAACACAGACTGACTGATGTTTGAGTGGGTTTGGAAGGAAAAGAGCTTTGACTGTAATCTCAAGGATGGCAGTTGAGGCCCTGTTCATTTGGACAGTTAAATACAGGAGGAGCAGTAATTCATGTGGTGGTGTTGAATTCACAGTAGAAGAGGAATGCTGACTCGTCCTGTTTGCCAAACATCAGAAAGACAGACAGCCAGAGAGTGAAACAGTGAGAGCTCTTTTGTTTTTTTTTGTTTTTTTTTACTTTTTTATATAAAAATTCTTATCAGAACTCAAAACATCATGTGGACAGTTAGCATAATGTCCAATTATTTGCAACTTAATTACTTTAAACTTAAAATACTTTTTCTTTTACAGAAACTAAAGAGCCCTCTAGTGGTATTTAAATACAAGCATTGCTGAGATGTTTAGCTCATATAAAAGGCAGGAGACATAAAATCTTATCTTTAAAAAGCTTTTATGTTTTTTGATTCAGAGCTAGATCCGTTGCTTTAGCTGAAAGGCTGAGAGCAGAGAGTTTTTGCTCCCACATGCTTTCCACAACTTTGTACAGTTCCATGGTGGCTTTGGCATCTTCTACTGATGAGTGGCCTCCCTTCCCTGTCTGAAAATATAAGAAGAAAGAGAGTTTTAAAGTGGAAAAAAAAAAATTAAAAGCCATCCGTCTTTATTTTCTTTATAAAAATAGTCTGACTCGTCCTCTCTCAATCCTAGGATCCAAGAGCTGCTTTGAACTGTCTCCAGATTTACCCAGTCTTCAATGTCTGACAGCTGAACTCCTCTAAGCACTCTGATCTTTGTGGCACAGGTGAAACTGACATCCACTGAGCCACGTTACAACGTTCTGTGCCAAGTTAAACCCACCTGTATGTCCCTTTTGAGAATAGCCTTAGTGAGCCTCTTCAGAGACACCATTTCATTCACAGGCAGTCCAGCTTTCTGGTTTAGCAGTGGAATCCGTGCCGTATCTCGTGTTTGGCAAGCAGGATGGAAATATTTTAAGGCCTTTAAGTCATTATGGATGTCATGGCCCACAACCATTTTCCCTGTTATTATCTTCACAATCTGTGGGCAAAACGTATAATAATGCTTAGTAGAGTTACAAAATCAATCAGACTATTACTGGTTTGTCATTACTTGGTTTGTTTATTTTGAGCACAATGAATAAATGGATGATGATATTTCATCTAAAATGTTAAATAAAAATAAATCAATAAAATCATATAAAAAATGTAAAATCTGTCATTTTAAATGCTGTGAATTTAGGCATCAAAACTTTAAAACATACAGTATGAAAATGGATACTCATTTGGAGATTTGCTAAATCAGTCGTGATTGGGGCAGTCGTGGCCTGATGGATAGAGAGTCGGACTTGTAACCCGAAGGTCGTGGGTTCGAGTCTCAGGTCCGACAGGGATTGTAGGTGGGGGGAGTGAATAACCAGCACTCTCTCCACCCTCAATACCACGACTGAGGTGAGACCCTTGAGCAAGGCACCAAACCCCCAACTGCTCCCCGGGCGCCGCAGCATTGGCTGCCCACTGCTCCAGCTGTATGTTCACTACTGTGTGTATGCACTTGGATGGGTTAAATGCAGAGCACAAATTCCAAGTATGAAATTCCAAGTATGGGTCACCATACTTGGCCACATACCACTTCCCTTTCCCTAAATAATACATTTAACAGAGTTATTAAATTATTAGTGTTTTAAAGATTAACTTTAAAGTGAGCATTAAATGATGGCAAAGGTAATCTAAATATAAAAATATGGAAAGAAATATGAACAATTAAGTACGCAATATCAATTTAAAAAAATTGTGTAAAACTGGCTGATACCTGATAAGATCTACCAATATATATTGCATTCATATTTTTAAATCTGAAAACAAAGATTTTAACATATGAAATGTATCTATGGTGATAGTTTTCTGATCCACTAGGAATGTTACATATCATGTTACATATTATTATTATGTAATATGTCCACAAACAAATTCCAATAACATTATGTGATCTGAAAGAAGAAAAAACTCAAGCCTTAAAGTCTTCATAAAATGTAATGGGTGTGCAATGCTCATCAGTGTTATTTATACTATTTTTAAAAAAATATTTATTTTTGTATTTTCCATTTTCATTTGAATTCTCATTAAAGTTTTAGTAATTCTGTTGTCATTTTTATTAGTTATTGTTTTTTATGTCTATTTTTTTTAATAATTTTTATTTCAGTTTTAGTTATGATATCAAGGTAAACAAAATGGAAATGAGAAAGGTTGCTTTGACAACTAACTTAAGTAAAATAAGAACTTTTTTATATTTTATTTCAGTTAACATTTATTGTCTAGCTGATTTGCTTGATAATAGTGTACATATAAATGCAATACAACATGATCACTGAGGTGGAGATGCTCTTTCATACCTCTTTCTGTGCCTGATCAAAGGGTATGGCTTTGAGTAGGTCCTGCCTCCTGATTCCACTCCAGGGAGTGCGGAAATCCGTCACAGGATTGATGGGTTTGATATATTTATCATAAATCACATCACCCTCGTATGTGACGATACTGCAGCGGGCGAGTTCATTGCGACACCCCTTCGGTCCTGTTCCAACCATCTCACAGTCTAACGCCACGTATTTTAAAGGTCCGAGGGTGCGGGGTGCCGCTTGGTGTGTCGGATGCCTCTGAGATGTGGAGGCACTGGATGGAAATGAAAATGTGGATTTCCTTGAAAACATTTTTGAAGAACTAGAAGGCTCATTGGTCTTATTAGGCAGATTAGAGGTAAATATAGGAAAAACGGCACTTGGTTTTGATTGATCACCTCCACTGAGATGTGTGTTTCTTGACTTTTTTTTATTTTTCTGCTTGTTCTTCATGTTTCGCTTTTTATTTTGTTTCTCTTTTAACAAACCCTTGTGCTCCAGGCAATGTCTCCTTCCAAGGAAACGTTCATGCTTGGCATTTCCTCTGGATTTACCTGATTTGTCTTCTCGACTAGGCTCACAAACCACGTTCAACATAAGCCCTGACATTCTTGTACACCCTCAAAGATTGATCACAGCAGTCTTCCTGATGTTCTTTTACTCTAAAATAGAGACAAAGAACAATGACTGTTAAGACAAAGAGTGATTGTGACAATCATTCTGTAGAAAAGTGTACAAAATATTTAAATAATAAAAAATAATTACCATATTGTAGGGAACATGGCATGTAAAAGTCTGAAACCTCCTTTTATAAACAATGTTTTTAAATATACGCAAAGACACCAGCATCTATTCACAATATAAGGAGAGCTGACAGATTTACTAGACAGACATTACATTTCCAATTTTGTTACAGTTCCTAAGTCTTGTAAGTTTTGAATAAAAAAATAACATGTCGTTAATGTCTCTCGATTCAATTAATTATGAACAATACTCTTGAACTCCATATCGTCGCACATTTCCATGATGGACAAGTTATCTAGCCAATTCGATGAGTGGATAGCGAAATAAATTGTGCGATTCTATTACGTATAGACATAAACTTTCAAAATTGCCGAACACATACCATTATTTGTCCCAAAACGGCGATCTTTGATATTTTTCTCTTATTACTGTGTGCATAAAAATCGCGTCCGTTCGTGTGACTACATATGTACTTCCGGGTCACAGTTTAACGGTTATAGGAAATTCGAAGAGTTCGTTTAAAAGAACCGGTTCAAAACGCGATTCAGTGATTCTTTTCTACTCCATGAAGTAATATTGCAGTAGTACACGTTCTAAAGGTTTCTGTTTATTAAGGTGATTATGGTATATCATAATTTCAATTTGTACACAACTGCATCGTTCGTAATCAAGCAAGATTCAACTCCCAAACGTGAACGAATCGTTGGTGAATCAGTTCAACCGAATCATTGATTTGTTCACGAATCGGACATCACTAGTAGGCGGCGCGCCTGCGAACACGTGTGGACGGATTGTTACATGTAAACAAACACTGAAGTCTTAATATGTTTCTTTATTAAATAACTACTCGGAATATTGAAGGGCACCCAGTTTAATCCGCATGGTGTTTTTAGTGCTGAGGAAATGTTTGTGGCGGCTTTTTCAGAGCAGGAGCAGAGAGAACTAGCTGAGAAGCTGACTTCGCTTCTGTCAGCCTACAGACACATATCAGACTCCTACATAATAGTAATGAATCAACAACTTCTTGTACTGTTTCAGTGTCTGTGCATTATAAACTTTTATGTTTCTGATGTTTGTCAAGAATTCAAGTGTGAGTGTAACAGTAAACGCATAATCCCGTGTGTTAACCGTGGGGTTGGTTTCTGTCAGCTGAAATATTAATGTGCATGTGAAAGTGTATCTGTGTGTGTGCGTCCACGCAGGAGTTCTTCAGTGAGAGTTTGTGGGACACTCTGCCTGTGAGCTGGCAGGACGCCCTCGGTGATCTTACACCCCTACAGATCGCTGATCTGCTGCTGGATGAAGAGATTAAGGACAGGCGGTAAATCAGTTTATTCTTTGTATCTGTCTCTGGTTGCTTTAAATTAAGATAATGTTACAAAGTCAGAACATTGCTCAAAATCCACTTTGTAATCCATAAAGAGCATTTGCCTGTAGAAATAGCTTTGAGATAAATAGATAGAAATGCATGAATAGTGATAAAAAATATATATTTTGAATGCAAGGAAATTTCTTGGTATGAAAGTGGTGATCGAACACAATACCAAAATTGCTTATTGTACCAGTGTTATTTTAGTATCATTGTGATGCTTTATGGTTTTTATTATTATTTTGAATTACTTTTTATTTTCTGTTTAATTTTGTTTAAAATTGTAGTAATTTTTTTTGTCGTTTTCATTGGTGTTTTTTATTATTAATTTTTATTATAAGTTTTTGTGTATTTTATTTTATTTCGGTGAATGTTTTGTTTCTTTCTTGGTTTTAGTTTAACTATAATAACCTTGCACTATATAAAGGTAAACTCCTTGAAATCAAATATATATATTCCTTTATAATCAAACATTCATTAATATATCATGAACTAGCTACGTAAGTAAAATTATTTATATAAAATATATATTTATATAAAAGTTCAACATATATTTTTTTAAAACTACTTTATGTAGTAAACATATAAATGGAAGTAATTTCAAAGGTGTCTTTTAGGTACCCATCTGTGTGGCCTCTGTCCTTACTGGCACTGCGGACAGCAGCACATGCGCTATCGTTTCCACGTAAAGCACCAGGTGGGCACGGTCAGGACACAGGTGCAGCAGTGCCAGAAGAATTTCAGTCGAACCAGAGTCAGAGTTCTTTGTTAGGACACATTTTCCGTAAACACGTCAAGCCCAAGAAGCAGCACGAAATCCGCCGACTAGGCACGGTATGGGTACATTATACTGCATGTAATGTCAATGCACAAAGATTCTAAATGCCATTATTAAAGAAATGTGACTCCAGTAAGATTATTTGATGTTTCTTCTGCTGAATTGTCTCTCCTAGCTGGTTAAGAAGTTGTGTGATCAGGCTAACTGTAACTGTGTGGTTGATGTTGGGTCTGGACAGGTACAGTAATGTCTTGCTTAATTTTCTTATTGTAAATATGCTAGTCTTTATATTATAAATATGCAAATTACTATAAGTAATTTGATCCATCCCTCCAGGGCCATTTGACACGGTTTCTGTCTTTTGGACTCGGCCTGGATGTCACTGGAATTGAGGCTGACCCTAACCTTGTTTTAATGGCTACCAAATTTGATAGACAGCTTCTATTGACACTCGCAAAAGAGAATCAAAAGGTATGACCCTAAAGTATTCTATTAAGTAATCTATTAATTAATTATGTATTTTCTAATTTGCAAAATATTACATATATACAAAATATTTTTTTTATATTACATAATGATTGATACTTATCACTCAGACCATGTTTTTTAAAGTTATTTTTTATTTTATTTTGTATTATTATAGTATTATATTTTGTATTATTTTTTATTTTATTGTTTTATTTTATTTGTAAAACTTAAATATTTAACTTTTTTTTTTATTTTTACATCTTAACTGTGTAAACCACAGGTTTTCTCATCAGTGTCTCTGTTATAGTCAGGAAACGCTCAGAGTCTTCATTCTGCACCTGGTCCTTCTCCTCGTCATGTGGTGGGCTGGGTCAACCCAAAGGCTTCATGGGATGTCTTCATTCAGCAGCTTGGTGTGACAGCAACTGAAAGTGACAGTATTGGGGCAACCACTGGGCGATATGAAAAGAAACAGCGGGTGGAGGAGCTGCATCTAGAGACGCATTCATGCCAAACCAAAGAAGAGGAGTTACAAAATGCACTGTCGACTCAAAAACCTGACATCAATACTTCAGGCTCTGTAGCCCAAATAAACACTGGGGTTTTTCCATCAGGGATGGTGACTGAAATGCTTACCTGTAAAACTGTACCAGTCACTGATTGTAGTGCCAATAAACCTGGTCGTTTTGTACTCACAGGCCTTCATGCTTGTGGAGACCTTAGCACTACACTTCTGCGTCATTTCGCCAACTGCCCTCACGTTCAGGTCATCACATCTGTCGCTTGCTGCTACATGAAAATCTCAACCCTGGAGAACCCAAACCCTCCAGGGGTGTTCCAGCCCCCATTTTCTGCAGACACAGTGGTGGATTCCTGTTCAGAATACGGTTATCCGATGAGTGACTGGGTACGTGGATTACCAGGGCATCAGTTGTCGTATAAGGCACGAGAGGGTGCGTGTCATGCAATAGAGGACTATCTCCACCGACTGAGAGAGGAGAGCGGCTTACTGCGGACACACTGTTACAGAGCCATCTTAGAAAGCATCATCAGAGCGGAGAGGCCCGATATGCGCAGACCGGGAGTTCAGACTGTTAGGAAAGCCCACGCACTGTCCTTTTCTGAGTTAGTGCCTTTATTGTGATATTTTAGAATAATAATAAAGGGGTCACTGCCTCTGTTTTTTATTTTGTGCTGTTCTCTGAGGTCCACTTATAACGTTATCAAGATTTTTACATCAAAAAAACATCATTTTGAAGTAATAGGCTATTTTCTGTCCGGTTTTTGACCCCCCTCATCTGAACGCTCAGTTTGAATGGGCGTGGGGGATTGTAGACTCGGAAGTAAATGCCCACAGCAACGCCCAATATTTTGTATATTTGACAGCCTCCATCTTTCACAGATGGACACTGTTGTGTTTTAGGTTAAAACCACATAAATATTCATATCAAACGATCTGTTTAACAGACAAAGCAATAGTGATCACGTAATGAAAACAGTTACTCACACTTGTGTTGCAACATTACAGTCGGATCCAATATAGTCGGCACAGCATCGTCTTTTAGTTTCAGTCTTTCTGAAAATCCCATGTAAAATTGTGCCTTGTTTGTAAAAAAATCTGTGGTAAAATGAAGTGAACAAGGGACCGAGTTCTTACTGACGCGGTCTGGTTCATCCACTCTTTCCTAATGTTGGATCAGAAGGAAGGCAATTCAAAGATGATTTTTTAGCACTGTACAGCATCTTGTTGTCTTCAGAGCCATCTTTATAATTTGTTTTTTGCGTAGACCTGCGCGTTCTCCTCTCTCATAAACACTGCATGAGCGAATCGGTAGGCGGGGCTAAACAGGCAGTGATGTAGAAGCAGGCGTTGATCTTCTTTTGTGGAGGTGGTGTTTAGCCACACTATTACATCATAGAGTTGTACATTCCACAAGCAGTCATTTTGGCACACTACCTTACTAACTTACAGGATGTTTTTATAGTACAATGACCTCTTATATGTCATAAGATCAATTGAACTGTGGTTTCTCAGTTCATGACCCCTTTAAAGAACTGGCGTATCTGTGACTTACTCCGGAGCTTCAGTTCCTGGAACAGGAAGGACTTGAGAAACTAGTTCAGTAGATTTAAATGAAATAATCAAAATATCCATGACACGTGTTAAACTGTCATATTTTCAGGTACATCCGAGATACTAGACAGCTGTGTTATAATATTATCTTTTGTTTTGTCACAGGTATGCTCGTTTGGCATTGCCACGGGTGGGCCTACCTGCTGATCTCCCATTTGACCCTGTCGCTGTGGATGCAATGCTAGGGCACCAGGGTAAAGTGGTGGCGTACTTCAGCCTGGTTCTTCTCCTTGCACCTGTGGTGGAAACTCTAGTGTTACTGGACAGAATGATTTTCCTGCAGGAGAGAGGTAAATGAGCAGAGCCAGTCACTCATATGAGGAAATGAAAATGACCAAATTAGCTTTTTTTTATTTTGACAAAATGTGACATGTTTGGTTATGTCATTAAAATATTAAATATTTTATTACTATTTATTATCTTTACAAAGTGTTTTTACAGAGGTAGAAGTCTCAGAAGTTTCATTAACTTAATTAATTTATTACTATTTATAAATTATTTACATGGATTTTCTAGTCATTTGTGATTGCAGGGATTTTTTTTTTACTCAAAAATATCAGTATCTACAAAATAAAATATTTTAGATCTTGACATAACTTATATTCATCTAAGTTTCCATAGAAATCAGTCTGTCAAAATTCCCTTATTGTATAATTATAATTCATCTTTGTATTTTCATATTTAGGTTTCCAGAGTAAACTCATCCCACTCTTTGATGCTGCTTTTTCCCCAAGGAACCTGGTACTGGTGGCCGTCAAACCCAAAGAAGCACAGAGCTGAATGAAATAACATACACCAAGATATTTGAATCCAAGTTCTGAATCACAACCACATAATTAGATTAACAGTAACATTTTATGAATGAAATGTCCTTAAGTGAACCGCCACACAAACCATCTGACATTTGGGAACTGAAATTAGAGGTCTGACTTTCCGTTTTCCAGAGTGACCCATTAATGGGTCATTGTCAGTCATTTTTTTCCCCTGTCATGCTTGCTTTCACTCATAAGCAAAAACTGACTCACATTTTAAATAAGTTTTTGTCTGAATTGGAGAGAGGGAAATTCTTCTTCCAAATTCTAAACTTTTAATATATGATTTTAATATTTTTAACCTTATTAAAAAAACATGATAGTCAGACTGTTTTGAGTTTTTTCATAGTTGTCAGATTGGATTTATTGCATAGAATTTTCTCTAATTATTGTTTTTAAGGCACAGGACTTATATTACACTGGGCAAAGTTGCTATTGTCTATGGTTCACCTCTATTACAAAAGACATATTCAGACCCAGACTCTACTGTATGACCGCAGATGTATGAATGTTATATCTGAAAATAAAAACATAAAACAGTTTAATGAAAAGGCTGACATGTCTTTTTTAACCTATAGATGGCACTCTTAAGACAAAATCAGGTCAAAGCTTCAAAGACAGTTATTTTAAAGCCCCCATGATATTTCTAGTACTTAAAGTGTGCTGCAATGACAAGGATGCTCATTTCAACTTTATACAAACTAGAAGTGATGTAATAAAATGGCTCAAAGTAATTTAAATAACTTATTCCATGATCACATTTACATTAATAACTGAACGTTCTTCAGAGTTTATATCAATTAATTTACATGACTTTTCTAGTCATTTGTGATTAAAAGGTTTAAAATGATTTCAAACTCACAAATATACTTTTTTTTTTACCAAATAAAATATTTTAAATATTATTTTAGCTCGCACTTTCATTAAAAGTTCCAAGATCTTTTAGAATTCTATTAATTTCCATGACTTTTCCAGGTCTGGAAATCACTTTCAAAATTCCGTCATATTTATTTTTTCCAAGATGGGGAATCCTGCTGGTTCCTAAACAAGAATAAACTGTCAAGGGAACAATAGAAGAAATATATCAGTTTAAATCTGAATTATGTGTTTTAGCTTATTTTAATACTTGTTTTGTCTTATTGTAAATCATTTTATGTAATCTTTCAGCCTTCATTTGAGAACTACTGACTCTAAACAAAACATTGCATCTTGTGCACGCGTCACAGTTCATTTCCACAACTGTACTTTCTACACACACACACACACACACACACATACATATTAGTCTGCATGTCACTAGAGTCTTTATTTCTGATAAATAACATTTACAAAATGTTCTCACACAGCTGAAGAGAGACATGGAAAGACATTTAATTCTTCATGCTCTCTACAAAGAATTCATTACATGCCACTGTGAGAGCAGCCACCAGCACAACAAACTCTTGAAAGTCCACCTCTCCATCCCGGTTCTCATCCAAATCAGACATGATCTTCTCCACAACCATGGGGTCTTTACTCGCCTACAAAAGGACACACAGTTATTCTTCTATTATGCATGTAAGATATTAATGTTACTGAATGTTAATGCTACTTAATATGGCTAAAACTTACTGCTAAAAAGTCACTGAGTTCTCCCTGAAGCAAACTCTTGAGCTCGGCTTTGCTTAGCTTGTACTTGTCTCCTTCTTTGGAAGAATATGTGTGGAACACTTTAATCAGACCTTCCATTGCGTTTTCCAGTTTTGAAACCATTTTGTTGTTTTCCTGTTTAGAAAATATACTCTGGAAAAAGAAAAGAAAAACATTTCACAATCTCTTAACAGTCTAACAGTGCACACCTGAACAACTGAGAATCTACACAGGTGTTTTAACTCCTATTTTAATGCATTGTCTGTATTCAATAAATGTTTTGTGAAAATGCATAGCCTTTTTCAATTCTTAAAAGCCTGTACTGTTTGCACAGACACCTGCTGACCCCAGGGGCCCCGCCATTCCCCTAAGAATGGGGTTACACAGCCAATGAGGAATCTAATATCTGTGAGCGAACAGGCCTTTTGGCACTGGCAGGCTGATGACGATCATGAGGGAGATGGAAGACAGGTATACATCAATTATTCAATTAGTCTTTTGTATGAACTAAAGGCTCTGAGACCATTTATCCATCATTAAGGCATGTAGGCCTTATTTTTTAATATTAGATGGATATTAAATCTAAAGTCTCATACAGAAGACATTAACATTGAATGAGAAGTTAATATCAAAACATTTTGACTGTAAAGCAATCAACAAATGCGCTAATGAACTATAACTTTCCATCATCGCGATTAAAGTGAGTTTAATTAAAGTTGGTACAAGAATCACTCAAATTGGTCACAATATGCGAGTATGTAGTGCCTATTAAGATGCAAACACTGCCTTATTCGTATTACATGAAGAGTTATCTATGTGCCAAGTAATAATTCTTAAATAACAGGCTCTCATTACATGCATTAACCTTTGACATCATTTAATAATTATCTTAAAGTGGCATTTATTCTTAAACAAATGTCAACTTTATTTACAATTAATGGCGTAGCCTACATACAATATTTTCAAAAAGTTATTGTAATCTGCTTAACATTAGTAAGTCTATAAAAACACAGAATTATCAACTTACCTAGACAAAGAAGTGGCAACTAGTGCTTGAAAAGTTACTTGTGCTCGTTCATTAAATAGCGTCCACTCACCTGTGCAGGGGAAAGAGCCAAGTGGGCGGAGCTTCTTCCAACCACAGCACGCACGTTTAATGACGTCACCACGCACGCTCACACAATTCAAGATCTCTACATTAATAATGTGCTCAAATACATTAGATGCTATCTCATGTATAAGTAAATAAATCTGTAAATATGTTAAAATATGACAGCATTTGGAGGTTCACAATGGAGCACGGATAATTGCTTAGATTTTGAAATGGTTTTACTAGTACTCTAATCAAGGCAAAGATAAAAAATAATTCACATCACATGTAGCTTTGATTTTGATGATTGATTTTTATCAGGAAAGGCTCATTGTGAAGCTATGCTGTTTACCCATGTGCTAGAACTTGAAGCATGGCTCTCTTGAGGCCAAGGCCAACTAGGTGAATTCTTGGCATCACTCTATCTCAGATCTCACTCGAGTAGGCTACTCACTTTTCATTTTATTAAGACATTTTTTTTTTTTTTTTTTTTTTGGTTTAGTCTAAGGTTTGAACTAGGTCAAATGATATCTGTGTAAATATAAAATATAAAAAATATAAAAATAAAAATGAATTCAAAATATCAACAAAAACTGTAATACTATATCACTGATATGAAAATAACACTAAAGTAAAAGCAGTACCACCCACACCAGCACACACAAATCAGTGATGACTAAACATCCGCCACATTTATTATCGCTATGAATGTTTCCACTCAGAAAAATCATGTGAGAAAGAAACACTTATGAGGTTGCAAATCAGATAACATGGTGCGTTATAGCATCTTGTTTATTTGCAAGGATCCATCAGTTCAGTAAAATAAATTTTATTTTCATGATTCATGATTTACAACTAGATAGAAAAGACATAAAAACATCATTACTGGAGTTGAATGTGAAGTTAGCTGTGGGGATATCAAACTCAGAGTGAGGGGCACAGGTTATGCTTAATCCTGATCATAAAGAATAATGGAATGACAGTGAAATGATATTCAAAATGCCTTGAGATAGAACATTGTGGTGCCAGCCATTAATATCATTAATAAGATATATTTTCAAAGAGGAATATTAGACTGTGCATAGTATATTGCTTTTTTTTTTTTTTTTTTAAATGACACTATTTTATGTGGTAACCATGGCAACTTTATCATTTAATGATTTTTTCCTCAGAAATCAATCAAGCACATCTGTTTCTCCATCTATCTATTCATAGTCCTGCCATCACTATTAGTTTTTTTATCATTCCATGTAGAATAACTGAAAAAGAAGAGAAGTTATCACATTTTTTTGAACACAAATTCACATATACAAAATACATTTATGTGTATTAAAAAAATAGATACATTTAAAAGTCTGGCAAAGAAAGGTAGAAAATGGATGTATAAAATCTGAAAAGAGTCTTCATTTACAAAATAATTTGAAATGTTAAATATTTTCATTTAAATATATTAAAACGCGATTTAATGACATAATTATATACTGGCATAAGGTGAGGGAACAGTATTGCAGTTCACTACCCTAATTAAGATAAGTATATACTTGCATACTAAAGTAAATAAAACTGTATTGATTGTCAGAGTGAGCATGTGTGTTGTTGTGTATGCTAGGTCAATAAATCACTGCCTAGATCTGTCTGCTTGTTTTTGCACAATGTCTGAATATATGAGTCAGAATGAACTATTTCCAGTCCTGCAACCAATGAGTCAGACAAACCGGTTTAGACGAATCTTAGTTTAACATCATTGCAGGTCAGTTACCATAATGCATATCATATTCTGAAAGTCGGGAAAATAAAAGCTGCATGTTCTGTCTGATCATCTCTGCCACTTATAACCTTATTTATGTCCTTCAAGCAAGTTCTCTAAAGTTTGTTGACATCTATTAGAAGGCTCGTCACTGATTTTGTGGCCATCTTCATCTGTACCTGCAGAACTCTGGTCCTGTGGCAGCTCAATCAGGGAAACAGACCTCACTGAAGACAGGCGGCTATGCCGGCTAAGTGTACGCTGTCTTATGACGTTTGGTTTGCCCAGAACGCTCCTCAACTGGACCCAGAAAAAGCTCTGTTCTGTTGGTTGCTGGGGCCACTCTAGGTAGGTTTTGGTACTGAGCATCCTTTTGAGCTTGCAGAATTTACTGGGAAGAGAAGTGGGGTCTATGGGCTCTTTCACAATCAGGATAACGTCACTGAATGTCTTGCCAATGGCCCGCTGTTGGGCAAAGTAGAGCTCGTAGTTGCACCACTCGCTGTTCACGAAGTTCCGCGACAACACGAAGATTACCTTAATAACAAGAAAACATGTTAGGATGTGGTTTGGGAATTTATAAAATATTTCAGAACTTTAGGTTATTTGCTCTTTCATTTATTTTTAGAGGTTATTTTATATGAAAGCCCCTTTCCAACTAAGTTAAAAAAAAAAAATAATTGTGTGAAATTTGTAATAAGAAATAAAGTTAAACTGTGTAATATAAAGTTAAGAATATAAATAAAGCTGCAATTGCAACATATAAAGTTACACTGTGTGATGTAAAGTTACAAGTGTCAGATGTTGCGAAATATAGTCACGCTGTGAAAGTTTCAGTTGTGAAACTTTTAAGGAAGTTAATACTTTTAATCAGTAAGCATTTTGATCAAAGTAAACAATTGATCAAAAGTGACAGTAAAACTTTTACATTAGTGTACAAATGATTTCGATTTAAAATTAATTCTTTATATTCATCAAAGTAAAAAAAATCACGGTTTCCATAAAAATGTTAAACAGTAAAACTGTTTTTACCATTAATAATAATACAAAATGCTTTATGAGCATCAAATTAGCATATCAGAATAATTTATGAAAGATCATGTGGCACTGAAGACTGGAGTAATAGCTGCTGAAAATTCAGCATTGCCATCACATGAAATATAATAAAATATGAGTCAGTTATTTAAAATGTTGCAACTGTGAGATATGATGTCGTAGTTACGGGAAATAATGTTGCAATTCTGAGATATATAATTAACGTTTAAATTTTTTACTCTGAGATGGAAATAGGCTTCTATAATTTGAAGGCTTAGTTATTTATATACAAACTACGCTTTTGTGATGAAAGATAAACAAGTCTACATTAAAAAAAGATTTTGGATAATCCTTGTTCCATTAATTTAAAAAATGGTGACATTGCATGTTTCTTTTGTAAACAGGCATCTTTGAAGAACATAAATGTGTGTGTGAACACACCTTGCGACTATCTTCAATGTTCTCAATGATGTTGTCAATGATCCACTTCCCTGGAGTGAAGTCTCTTTCATGGATGCAGAGGCGGTAAGGAGGCTTAGAATTCTCTAGACAAGGAAGCAGCTGGTTTCGAACCCAGTCTGCATCTGCGTGGCTGTAAGAGATGAAAGCATGAAAGGTGTAGTCCACAGCCTGACCTGAACCTTCTTTATGGGCCCTGTACTTGGCTCTGATGATCTGGTATGTAGCTTTAATGTACCATGGGACGTGAAAAATGAAGCACAGAAGCGTCAGACCAAGGACAACGACCGCTGTTGTTGACACGCAGATAATGATAACGAGTGTAATATTACAGGCTAAATGACCAGGGAAGTATTGTGATACCATTGTGTTGAGAAGACGCTCAGGATGGTAACACTTGTAGTTGTTCGGCCAGTCTGTGATTGTTACTGTGCCCTTGCTTGTGGTTTCCTGTATGAAGGTATAGAGATCACAAGTACAGTGGTAAGGGTTGTTGCCTGCGGTTAGGATACGTAGGCTAGGCATGTCCTTAAAAGACGTCATGCTAACAAGTCCAAAGGAGTTTCCATCTAAAGCGAGCATCCTCAAGTATGGATTCTTCCAGCCGGAAGGGATGAACTTGATCTTGTTGCCGCTGAGGAGAAGCTCAGTCAGATTGGATGCCTTATTAAAATAGTCCATGTCAAGCTGGCCTAAGCTGCTGTATGAAAGATCGAGGAAGCTTACAGAAGTGGGAAGGCACTTAAAACTGTCGCTCGTCAGACTATTATGATGAGCGATTACTTTGGTAATGGTCTGTCTCCAGGAACAGACACGGTTTCGCATATATTGCAGCTGGTTGTGGCTCATATCGATTGTAGTCAGCTTGACAAAATCTTTGGTCAGAGATGCCAAGTCACTGAGGCTGGTAAGTCGATTATGGCTGACGTTGAAGGTTTCAAGCTTGTGCACTGCGTTTCTAGTGTCACATAGAGGGTTATAAATATAACTGTCTCTCAGCTGGTTGTTAGAGATGTCCAGAAGCTCAACACTTTTCATCTCCGGCCACGAATCACACGGCACGCTGTTGAAGTTCACATTCCATACAATGAACTGGCGGACATGATTAAGCCAGGTAAAGCTCCAGTCGAAGCGCATTATATCTGGATTACTGATGTCCCTGTGGAACAAAACAGCAAGATCAAAATAATTAAGATGACAATTCTTACAGATTTATAAGTAGGAATGAGAATCAATTATGCCAATTCCTCTTAATGATTCTGATTCCTTGAGGGTTCCATTAACAATTTATTTTTTTTTTTAAATAAATATGATATAATAATTGTTGGGCGAAGTAGAGTTTGTGGTTTCACCACTTGCTGTTCAAAAAATTCTGTGACAACGCGAAGATTAATAACGAGAAAACACTGCAGGAATAATATAATAATAATAAATATAAATATAACAAATACATTAAAAAGAAGTGCAGCTCCCCTGCCAAATGATGAGATAATTTAAAAAATAAATACATTTAAAATGTTTATTGCAAAAGGAGTGTTTACACAAACTTTTAAAGACTTCTTGGCCTTAACTATATATTACACCAAGAAATGTGGTAACATATTCCATTAATTTGTTTTTAATAAATGCCACTGATAAATGCCACATATCTTTAACTACACTTTATCATATGAACAACCATCCAGTGACTTCATTGATTTAAGTCTCACAGTTAGTTGTAAACAACACATGTATTTGATTCGAACGACTTAGTATCTTAGTAGAGTATCTTAGTACAATGTAATGTTAAAAGCGACAAACGTAACTTGATCCCGTTTTTGTTTTTTGGGAAAAATGGAAATGGTTCTAACAAGGTTTTTTTTTTTATATTACATACATTTAAAAAAAAAAAAAACAGTAACATTAGGATAAATATTTGAGCATTTTTTAAACACCAGCACTGAAAAATATAGTAGTTAATATAACTTACGAGAGCACCAGCTTTTCCAAGGTCAAGTTCGTCACACTGGATCCCTGTGTTCTATTCAGTGAACGAGCAAAGTCGATGAACAGCAGTTCCAGGCCTGTGATTGAACTGATTTCCAAATTTACCAGAGCCATTCTCATAACTTCCTCATTGAATTTACCTCGATAGAAGGTTAGGAGTTGCGTCTTTACATACTGCAGGCCATTAAAAATATCCTGTTTGCCAGTATAGTACTGAAATTCAAAAAGGTTTCGGAAACGTACCACATCGAAAGTCTTGTTTGCCAGATCTTTCAATATCATAGGAAGCATATCTGGTTTTTTGTCAAAAGCTATATCGAACCACAAGTTTTTTGTGTTGAGGTTGCTGAAATACCCAGGTTCATAACTTTTAAAACCAGTGCCAGTTTTAACAGCAAACTTGTCCAATGAGAAGTTCTTCAACACATAAATGTCACGGCTTCCCAAACTACTGACCAGCGATCCACCAATAGACAGCCGTTTTAACTGGGTGAAATTCAAAAAAGAAGCATCCAGAGATGCTTGTGTATACAAATTATTTGACATTTCTAAAACCTTCAAATTTGTAAGCGGCTCAAGAGCTTTGAATGGAATTTCTGTCAGAGAGTTATTAAATAAGTTTAGATCCTCCAAAAAAATGTTTCCCTGAAAGGCATCATCCACAATCAGAGAGATGTTGTTGAAATTAAGCCTGAGGACTCGCAGATGACTAAGTTTGAAAAAATCTTGTTTGCTGATGACCTGTATGGTATTGAAAGACAGGTCGAGGTTTTCCAGAGAGGCGGGCAGTTCTGTTATAGGCACATGGTCCAGTCGTAGACCTTTACAGTCTGCTGAACGCCTATCAGATGTTATTGTACAGGACTGTTTGGCTTTAGCTGGTTTAATGTGCATAACTGCCTGGAGGCTGAGAAGAAGAGCCAGTAAAACAAACATTCTCATGGGCTTTGCTTAGATCTGAAACAGAGGATAGGGAAAAACATTTCCGTTATTAGCGACCCAACCTTTCAGTTTCAGCGTTTCAATTTATGCTACAATAGTAAGGATGCTTAATGATATGGACGAGGTCCAGCAAGCAAATCAAGCTCAGAATTTACTTAAATATGTCGTGTTTACTGGAAAGGATAAGAAATTATTATAACTACAGTATAATTATATACTGTATGTAATAGCTATGTGAGCATGGCTGACAATGAGGAAATGAGAAAGAAGTTGGCAGACAATAAAAGGTTTGTTTCAGTTGTGAATCAGTCAGTGTCAGTTTTGAGTTGTTAGAAAAACTAAATGTTCTCACAATACACTTTGTGTACAATAACTTCTAATGTTGACTTCTGAAAATGTGAGCATTTCTCAAAAACAATCCTAATGTTGCTATGTGAATATGAAAATATTGCAAACATCCTGTTCAATAGTTATATACTTTATTTATATTATTATTTCTTCACGCTATAAAAAAAAAAATCATACTGCATACCACAAATTAAAAAAGAAAAAGTAAGAAGCACATTTTAACTTTTACATGACAGCCTGTAGTTTTTCAAAGTCTGGGTTTGTGGAATAAACAGGAATCCAGAATAAACCCTCCAACTTCATCTGCCGGAAAGAGTGATTAGTCAGTCAAAATGTCTTAAAGAGTCCTAATGAGAGTGTAATTCTCATTCACAGTAATAATTAAACACCTTTTTGCCGTGTGACTTACTGCGCAAATCAATATTTCTGCTAAGGACAGAAAGAGGAAATTATTAACCTAAAGTAGCTCTGGCCTCTAGAACAGACCCTTCATTGTTTTTAGTTCCTTGGCAAAAACAAAGTTCCCTGCCGAGTTCCATTAAATGATTCAATGTTTCATCCGCAAAGCAGCATTTTCATTTTTTTTTTTCTTTTAACAATTTTTCTGTTTAAGCTGTAGGGGAGAGTGGGGATGGTTGCAACAAGGGGCAGTTGCCACATGGCTTATTTCGTCAATCAGGAATGAGCTACAGTGATGTTGTTCATACTGCTCAAGCTCAATTAGCCCTTCATCCTTCCTGGAAGAAAGCAGCCACATGTGACCATTCCTCCTACAAAAAAAATAATTTTCATGGTAAAAAAAAGTATTTTTTATGAACAGATTTATTTATTTATTTTTTTGTCAAACTGTCTAAGCTGTTTGTGTGAAGCATTGTAAAGTCATATCATTTTAATCAGTGTTTTCTTAGCTTCTAACAGGCAAAGCTAGCATGTGCCAAAGATATTGTGTCAAGCTAGTATAGGAAGTTTTATCACAGCTGTCAGTGTAGGGACATTTGCAGCACATTGTTGCAACCATCTCAACATGCTATCCCTTACCACAACACTGATGTAAAAGCTTGGCATAATATTACAAAATTGTAATTTTATGGTTTAAAAAAGAACCACTTTTAATTGTCAAGTACCTCTACTTTTTTAAGTGCAAGAACCGAAATTAAATGATCTCCACAGGAACCAAAACTTCAGGAACTCTCACGAAACAGATGACAGGCAACAAAACTATAAAACTAATCTGGAGAAGAGATCTCCAAAGTGAGCAAATGGCACTGCCTTGCTCAAACCTATCTCCTTGCTCATTTACGACCCCCCTCTCACTCTTCTCCCCCAACAGGTTTCACAAAAAAGTTCACTAAGAATGTCTGTATACTACATACAATGTATCTTGTGAATCTGTTGTTTTTCCCCTTCATGTTTAGTATCATTGTGAAAGTTTCTGTGTGATTGGTAAAATGGTCTTTCACAGCAGTCACTTATATTATGAGAAAGACTGAAAACTTCTGAAGAATGGTGTTCTGCTGCTGAGGGGTGTTTAATTATGTAATTTGCATGATACATTCTTACATGACAAATAAAATGTTATATTTGATTTATTCTGAGCTCTTCTGAAATCATTATGACTAGTAGATCATGTGTAGGTTGATGTTACCTCAAATATGTGCTCAGAATAGAACAAACCAAAGGCTCCCAGATGAATGGAGCAGTAGGCACATTTTTTTTGATTTCTGTCTATCGCTGATTTAGCAAGTTGTATGGGAAATTACTAAGTAAACTACACTTTTTTTTTTTTTATCAAAAGCAAGCAGTAGGCATCAAATTTAAAGGTATTAGTCAACCTACATCCTCTGACGAAAATCAGACTGACGAGTTTGTGATCGTGAGATCCACATAAGGGCAGCTTTAGACTCAAATGCGGCATTGGGTCCCCGATGAAAGAATAATTGAAAGAATGGGATATTCAAAATAATCACATATCTAAATTAATACATAATCAGTATTTGTGATCAGCCTAAATTTAATGATCACTTGAAATTGGAGTCAGATTAAACACACCACTGGATTTCGCTGTTGGACCGGCGGGTGGTCCTTACATAAGTAAATAGGTTTTTAAAAATCAGTTAGAGTCTAATGTGGACTAATTTCCTTGCTTCTCTCTCATCCTCTCTTTGTCACAACCACACATACATATATCACACACACACACAGTTTCGCTATCCTTGTGGGGACTTCCATAGGTGTAATGTTTTTTCTACTGTACAGACCGTATATTCTGTTGCCCTACACCTAAACTTAGCCCTCACAGGAGAATTTTTGCATTTTTAGATTTTCAAAAAACTTTATTCTGTGTGATTTATAAGCTTCTTTACCCGTGGGGACCTCAATTTAGGTCCCCACCGTGACACGAGTCCCCATGAGTCTGTGTGTATTCAGGTTTAAGTCCACACCTGAATAGAAAAACAGGTACACACACACACACACACACACACACACACACACACACACACACACACACACACACACACACACACGTACAAAGTCAGTTTCATAAAATGGTACATTTGTAAGACCTGCTTGGTTAACTGCTTGTTAGTTAAACTATTTCTTAAGAAACAGTCTTAATATAGTGGCTATGTTTATGCAACTGGCCCCAGTTCAGTAAACTTTAACAGAAGTAGGCTATTAAATTTTATTGTCTTGATTTTGATTCAATTAATATTTTGTAGTTCAAATAATATTTTGTTTCAAATGTATTGTAATAATTAACCAAAACATTGTTACTTGAATTTTATTTTTTTTTTTCCCCATTTACTATTCTTTGTTTTTATACAGACAGTTTAACTTATGACCACTAGTAAGTTTCAACAAATGA
The DNA here is from genome assembly GCA_039654775.1 of Spinibarbus caldwelli. Classification (NCBI taxonomy): domain Eukaryota; kingdom Metazoa; phylum Chordata; class Actinopteri; order Cypriniformes; family Cyprinidae; genus Spinibarbus; species Spinibarbus caldwelli. The sequence goes on from CM077227.1 coordinate 21,134,568, forward strand.
CTTTGTCTGTTCAAGTATAATTGTATGTATATTATCATATGTACATGTTACAGCAGTGTGGGGGGGTAGTTGACAGAGGTGGCTTTATTGTATTAAAAGGCTTTCCAATACAAACCGTTTCTGAGAAAAAGAAGGAAATGCAAAAGTGGTTGCAACCTTCCCCACTCTCTCCTACATACAGTACTCAGCCAAAAGTGTGTTTGACCTGAGAAAAAAAAAAAAAGCACAACTGAGGGGCGCAAGAGGTTAAGAAAAGTCGAAGTCCTTCAGCAGTCAAAATTATTTGGAGGTATTTGGGGTTGTCACGCTCGCGGAAATTCGCTATTCAGCGTTTAGTTTGGAAGGTTGTATTTATTGCACTGACACTAGAATAAATATTGTGGCAATAAAAACGAGCAGGAGCGAGAAAACGGTGTTTATAAAGTTGCTTCCGTTAGTACACGAGTCACTCTAAGCTTTAAGATCTGATTAATTTGATAAACGTTTAAAGACAAACAACCGCACGCGGGTAGCTACAAACACAGGTGGATTTTAGTTAGCGACTGTTACATACAGACCACCACAATGGTTGAAGTCGGTTGCTAGGTTAATTTTGCACAAGGTAGAAATATCACGATTTTCATCGTTCAGTTTTAATGATTTCTGAATAATCATAGTGAGAAAAACATGTATAGCATAGCGTGTTCTTTTTTTATAATAAAACAAGTTAATGCTCACCTCTTTAGATCTGGAAAAAAACGAATTTTAAAACTTTGCGAGTTGATCCTAATAAAGTTGGTCCAGACGATCCCGCGGTGGATGTTCAGGGGAAGTTCGAGCACATCTTATCAGCTTTCACTGAGCTCCTTCCTCCGGTCTGCGCTAAAACTAAGCGGTGATGTTCCGCCCCGTTAACGCTTCAGTTACTCAGCTGTAGTGTGTGAAACAGAAACGGCCGTTCTGGGAAAATATCTCATTAAAGGGGTAGTTCACCCAATAATTGAAATTATGTCATAATTACTCACCCTCATGTCGTTCCAAACCTGTATGATTTCCTTCTTCTGTGTAACACAAAAGATGATATTTTGAGTTCAATGACCAAACGGTTTTGGTTAAGCTTTGACTTCCATTGTATGAGAAATTATGAGACATTGCTCAAAATGTCTACGTTTATGTTTCACAGACGAAAAAAGTCATACAATAACATTAGGGTGAGTAAACGATGACAGAATTCCTGTTTTTGAGAGCTATCCCTTTAAGTTTAAGGAGATATTACCCTTCAAGTATTGGCTAATCTGATTTTTAGAATATAGTGAATTAAAATCCCATGTAATTCAGAGTACGCCATAATATTGTATGTTTAAACATATTTTTGAAAAAAAAAAAAAAAACCTTTTAGCTTATGAGCAAATTGTTTGAGGTAGGCAACTTAGTAACCAATTCAGTTTAGACATAGAGGGATTTACAGTGTTTGCTTAAGTTTGGTTCTTCTCTCAGCATACAGGTCTGGAACAACAAGGTTTAAAAGTCCACCCAAAAATAAAAAATCTGTCATCATTTACTCACCCTCATGTTATTCCAAATCTAATTTCTTTTCTTTCTTTCTTTTTTTTTTTTTTTTTTTGGTGGAACATAGATATTTGGTCCATACAATGGAAGTTAAAGGTAACCAAAACTGTTAGGTTGCCAACTTTCTTCAAAATATCTTTGTGTGTGTGTGTGTTTAATAGAAGAAATGTAAATATAAGCATTTAAATGTGTAACAGATTTAACTTTTCATTGAACTATTCCTTAATAAATTATGGCGGAAATTTCATTTTGGGTGAACTGTTCCTTTAAAGATCTGGGCTGCTATGAAGATTGCAGGGTTGATCCCAGAGCCCTGCACACCTTCAGGGTGTTCTAGAAGTCATTACAATTAGTGCACTATTTGCCTTTGCCAAAGACATCTGCTTATTAGCATGTGACCACATGTTGAATGCTTATTGCCAAGGAAATTCCCTCATTCAGGTGCTTCTACATTGTGTAATAGCAACATTTTGTGCCATATTATGGCTTTTTAATTGTTTTAATGTACACTTTTAATTATTTATTTTTGTTTTTGCATGTTCCCTAATGTTTGAATATGTTCTATTACTTGAAAAGCAACATCTAACCATAAATTGAACAACAGCATTTTGTACCATGTATATGTTAAAATAGTTAAAACGCAAACAAAAAACAATATTGATAAACAATAAAAAACAAATACAGCAGTTTTTTTTTTTTTGTTATTTATTTTAATGCACATTTTCAGGGAAACATTTAATGAATAATTATATATTTCTGTATTTTACAATGTCTTCAATCCCTTTAGAAAAAAATTGCTATGACTTTTGGTAACCAGTTATAAATATGAATTATTAAGTGCAAGCTTACACAACTGCAAGATGCTTTTGAGCAGTAAACCGTGCTGAGTGTCACTACATGAGAAAACACTCTCTGCCACAAGTCTCGGGCGAAAAAAACACAAGGCATAGCAAATGACAGACAGACAATAAAAACACAATGGCCTTATATTATCTTCGCAACACCAGTCACAGAGTAAAAAATGAATTAAAAAACAAAACATGTAACAGTTGTTACTTTGTGTCATCTACATTGAAGGACCCTGTGTCACTTACACTGCCAGAAGTATTTTAGAGTGTGTGCATATGTCTGTGTATGTCTAGATACTGCTATATGTGTCAGAAAGGTAAACGTTTGGCTTCGAAGCACAGTGGAAAAGTTAGAAAAGCTCTTTGACGAAATTGACACAACATTGGTTTGGCACTACAATGTTCCTTCATTTAGTGCAGTGTAGCACATTAGGCCAAGAGACATAGGTACGAGTACACAGAGAGGGCGACAGTGCTATGGCATTCAGCATGCAAACAGAAGGTTAGCACGCGCTAGCATAAATAGCTAATGCACTAATGTGTAAAGCAACACTGCAGTCAGTCCTTAGACTATTTACATGGCTTTCATTTATGACACTTAAGTTTGCCCAAACATCAACCCATTGATTCAAACGGAAGTAAAAAAACAAAAATGGCTCCTTTTAGTATAGGACTGGCAGATTATGTCACCAGCAGAGCAAGAAACAGAGCGACACAAGACGTAACTACATAACTGAATACTGAAACAAAGTCACAACATCCATCATCTGAAAACACAATGCACTTCTGGTTAATTAGTGATCAATTTGTTCAACACCATTGTCCTGCTCTCAAAATATCGTGAGGAAAGAACAAGGTTAAAGACAAAATTGGCATTTGGGGTCAGTTGCTCTGTGAGAGAGAGAGAGAGAGAGAGAGCGAGAGAAACAGAAATAGTGGTGGGGTGTGTGTTAGGGGTGCAGATGATGATTAGAAGTGTTCTTATATGAGCGTCTTTTATTTGTTCCTATTTGTAATGTGTATAAGATAACCACCCTCAAGTTTTATCAGCTGAAGTCATGATAAAATTAAATGTTATGAAGTAAAATATTGACAGTTTTACACTCTGAGCACCTTAGTGCAGGATGACTGTTTAGATCCATCAGGAATATGTCCTATTCCCATAGGCATCAATGGTGAAGAACAGCATATGCAGAGCATTACTATTAAAACAACAGCATACTTAAGCCTCTGTACACTGCGACTACAAAATGCAACTCCATGTCACATGTACTGAAGCTTATTGACCGCGAAATGTAAAAATGTATTTCATGAGCATGAAAAGTACAGGCATCAAGGATGCAAGAGTCTTCATGTCTGTTTGTTTAACACAGTGATGTACCGAAATAAACTCTAAAATCTGGTTATCATGGTTTCTGGTTATTCTTCCTGTCCACCCACTGAGCAAAAGCAGTCGAATCTGTGTCAGTTTTGTATGGATTTGTTTTTCAGTTCACATTTCTAATTGTGGTTAATGAGTGATTTCACACTTGCTAAACCAGTGCAAACAAATCAGCGATATGTACTCCTGAAATGGTGCTGAAATAACATTCTGCGTCAGGTCGGAATGACTCAATGGAAAGACAAAGCCAGCAGATTCTGCAGGTTCTGCTCAGTTTGCAAGTTGTGCTTAGGATGTGACCCTTAACGCTTAAAAGGGACTCATCCTTGTTTTAAGGCTTCAGAACTGTCCTAACGGCACACGATGGAAAAATTTAAGGATTTATAACAGTATATTCACGTTTCAGCATGTACTCGCACATCTAACACATCTGTAGCAATTCTACACACCAACGAAAGAGTAACACTATAAAATAAGGTTCAATTTGGTTAAATCATTAGGTAACATGAACCAAAAATGAACAGCATAAATGAATAAAACATGAATTTCTGCAACAGTAATACATTTTAGCATCTCAAGTTGTTTAAATGAAGAAATGTTTTACTTTTTTCACCTTTATAGTGTGCAGACGGTCTAAATCAACATTAGTTAATGTTTTATGAACAAACATGAATTGACAATGAACAATAGCATATTAAATAATAGTAAATTAACCTAGCTTGCTAAATGCTGTAATAATTGTTCATAGTTGGTTCATGATACCCTATTCTTTACTAATATAACTGAACCTTTCTGAAAAGTGGTGTTACTAAGAAAACTAACCAAGAACTGATCTGGATTCCATGTCTGAGTGAAGTTAGCAAAGCAGTCCTCTGAAACATCTGAATGATGGCACTAACATTTTGCAAGCAATGTATTATGCAGTACAAACCTCATGTATTAGATATTGAATATAGGGTATATAAGTCTAAATGCTTTCAGGCTGATGGCATGAAATAGTTCACTTACATAAGTTCATGTTTTACATAACACTGGAGTTTGGTATGATAAAGCATTTTGCAAAATGAGACGATTTCAGGCATTTTCTCGGCCCTTTAAAGAAAAGAATAAACTTGTGATTGCTCTGAATAAGAAAGAAGAAACAGTTCATACAGAGACCAGCTGCTCCCCTGCAGTTTAGATGGACCGGCCTTGGTACTCATGCTGACCTTAGTATTAAACTTGTTTCCTTTTGAGCCCCCAGGATTCATTGGATCTACAGGAGCCAGTGTACCGCGGCAGCCAGCAGCAGAGCCGACCCCAGGGTGGAGGCTAGTGAGGTGGCGAGGGGCCCACTGTTGAACACCAGCTTGTAGGACACCACCTCCTGCTGCAGGCCGCTCTCCTCCACCATGCAGCGGAACACGCCCTCCTTCAGAGGCAGGTCAGGGGTGGGCGCCAGCACACAGGAGGAGCCGGAGATGGTGCAAGTATATTGCTTGATGCAGTTGTCTTTCTCCCAGCGGTAAGTGGCGTGATAGGAGTGCACGGGACACGGTAGCAGGACGGGTCCATCTTTATCCACTAAAACCTGTTTGGGGATGGTTCTACGTGCCTTAGGAGCTGTAGCCCAGGATGACAGGAAACATTTTAGTGTGATGAAATCATTTTTAATAAAAAATACTTTTGTTTTATATATACACTACTGTTCAAAATTTTGGGATCAGTAAGATTTTTTGGAAGAAGTCTCATATACTCTCTGAGACTGAATTTATTTGACCAAAAATACAGTAAAACAGTAATATTATGAAATATTTTTATACTTATAAGTGATAGGAAAATACAAACTGTATATAAAATAAATGCAAAACTGGGTTTCAGTGGGAATTTGGGAAGAAGAAGAATCTGCTTGGAAATATTTCAAATTCTTCAGTACTATAAAGTGTTCAGAGATACAACCAGAAAATTACACTTTTAGAAGTCTTTTTGAACAACCTACCTGTAGCATAGCCACAGACCGAGGCATTGGAGTGGTCAAGAGTCTGAACGAGGGTTCTGATTTCAAATAGGGAGAACAGAAAAATATGAAACTTAGTTTACCTCAACAGGAAACACAGTAACACATTATTGTGTTGGGATGTTTGTGAGTCCATAAGTACCCAGTGCTAATGTTGTAGTCTGGTGGGATTGCAGTACATTTCTTCTTGGACACATCCCACGCACAATATGGATCTCGTGAAAGGATGCATTCCTGGCAGCTGGCTCCGTAACGACCACAGTCAGCCAGGGGGATGCGCTGCACTTCAAGCTCTGTGCCAATATAGAGATGACCCTGGCACAAAGTAGAATACAGAGGTGAAAGGTGCCATCTGGCTCCTATCAAACACTATTTTAAATACGTATGTGAACAGACTTTAAATTACTTTCTGATTGTAAAGTAAAAATAGTGATTGAAAGCTAAATATATTACAGTGGAAAAATATGTCCTACCACTGCAGGCTAAAATTGGCCTGTTTTAATTTGAAATAGCTTCTTTAAAATGTGGCCTCTACCTTTTTAGAGTCAATGGCCATGTTGATGACGGGACTATCATCATGGAATAAAGAGTACTGTGCAATGATAAAGGCTCCTTCTATTGCATGCAGCACCTTCAGGACTTTTCCCTTCTCTATACAGGAGACACAGGAAAAATAGCATTGGAAAAGACACAAAAAGAATAAAAGGAGAATAAAATATATGGGATGCAAGATATTGGTGCCATAATGAATATATTTTGATATTAGCTATTTGTCTGTCAGTCAAAATTCCAATATTGGTTTAGCTCCCAAAAATGCACATTTTAGTGCTAGTTTACAGCACATTTCTCTGCAATTCACAGTACCTGTGCCCAGATAAATGACGATGTAGTGTTCATCATTGACAGCCAAGACTGTGTCTGCCACAATATGTGTGAAGTGGTCTTGAACTGGCAGGTCTAGTGGAGCTTCGTTGACCGGGATGATCATGTCCTCAATCTCAGGGTGATCCTTGATCACAGTCAGGATCTTCTGATTATGAGCCTGAGTGTTATTCCTAAAAGCACACTGGATAAAGGTGAACCATACAAATTAAGAATCAGGCTGTACCTTTGTTTTGTAGATGTTTAGAATGCAAGTTAATGTTTCAGTGTGTTGTACCGTTCCAGGACGGGGAGTTGACAAAGGTGAGTTGTAGCCCTTCAGTTTGGATGTAGAAAAAGCTTGGTCAATGTCTTCAATGGAGTAGCCACACACTACAGTGGTATTCCTGTGGAAAGACATAAATGTGGAAATGGATCTTAAAGGAATAATTCATGACCATTTTTGGAAGCGTTATTATGGACTTGCATTTTGGCCAGAAGTGAATTATTAGTTTTTTACAGAATCCACTGGTGAGCAAGTGATGTAATGCTAAATTTCTCCAAATCTGTTTCGATAAAGAAACAAACTACATCTTGGATGGCCCGAGGGTGAGTAAATCTTCAGCAGATTTTCATTCTTGGGTGAATTATTGCTTTAATCAGTTGAATGTTATGAGTTAAGTACAGCAGCGATGCACAGACATTGAAATTCTGGCCAATACAGATAAAATGATAATTATTTTTATGTTTTGAACAAAAACTATTTACTATACTTAAAATAATAATTGTTTTTACATTGTTTTTATCAATGTTTTGAGTAAAAATCTATAGGGATGTATTTTTTGGTCTATAATGTAGTCTTGCTGGAGACATTATTTCAGCAACCTGATGCCAAATGTTTTTCTACTCACTTTTAGACTTCACATCTGCTTACCAAGCATTGGAGAAGATGCCGTATATCAGCCCGGTACGTTGATGAGAGGACAGAACATAAGCCTGCTTGAAGTTGTTGTACTGTACAGGAGTTCCAGCTTTCCCACACATCACACGTGCCTTCAGGAACGTAGTCCAGGAGTTCGGCAGCATGTTCTGAAGCCCTCCTTCATCAACCTGAGCCAGAGATGCAAAGGTTATCAGAAACCTAGAGTCCGCACAGCAGTGTGTATGAAGCAAGAATGGATAAAAACTTGTTACCATGCACACTCGCCCTATGCGAGCCCTGTATGGCTCTTCATCTAGACTGGCTGTACTGTTGACCTCACTGAAGAAGAAGTAGATCTCATCTTTGAGTTTCTCTGTGTGTGGTATCACAGCGGCTCCTGCAAACTGGGGATCTGAGGGAGATGGTGAGAGCAAATGTATTATTTTTAAAGACTCAAACTTGCATCAGTCTTTGAACTTATTTGAAATTGGATTTTTTTTAATGTTTTAAACGTCTTCTCCTATCCCATCTTAATATGCAAAAATTTAATTGGTCATTTTTGAGTAGAGTTCACCAAAACTGTAAACACTGTGGTGCTGCTATCAATACTGATGTTTGATAGGCATAACATGCAACATTCAATAATATATGTTCTGTATACTACCATTCAGAAGTGTTTCATTCACTGAATTGCTCAAAAGTGACTATAGATTTAAAAAAAAAATGCTGTTCATTTCTATTCATCAAAGATCACGATTTCCACAAAAATATTATGCAGCACAACAGTTTTCAACATAATAATGAATTATATTTCTTGAGCAGCAAATCGGTATATTAGAATGACTTCTGAAGAATCATGTGACACTGAAGACTGGAGTAATGGTTGAAAAGTTAGCTTTGACATCACAAGAATAAATTATATATTAAAATAGAAACACTTTTTTAAAATTGTAACAAGTTATTTATTTATTTATTTTGCAATATTATGGTTTTTACTCAAATAAATCCAGCCATGGTGAACATAAGTGACTTATTTCGAAACATTAAAAAAATCTATATATTTTATATATATACTGTATATATACAGGTGCATCTCAATAAATTAGAATGTCGTGGAAAATTTCATTTATTTCAGTAATTCAAGTCAAATTGTGAAACTCATGTATTAAATAAATTCAATGCACACAGACTGAAGTAGTTTAAGTCTTTGGTTCTTTTAATTGTGATGATTTTGGCTCACATTTAACAAAAACCCACCAATTCACTATCTCAACAAATTAGAATATGGTGACATGCCAATCAGCTAATCAACTCAAAACACCTGCAAAGGTTTCCTGAGCCTTCAAAATGGTCTCTCAGTTTGGTTCACTAGGCTACACAATCATGGGGAAGACTGCTGATCTGACAGTTGTCCAGAAGACAATCATTGACACCCTTCACAAGGAGGGTAAGCTACAAACATTCATTGCCAAAGAAGCTGGCTGTTCACAGAGTGCTGTATCCAAGCATGTTAACAGAAAGTTGAGTGGAAGGAAAAAGTGTGGAAGAAAAAGATGCACAACCAACCGAGAGAACTGCAGCCTTATGAGGATTGTCAAGCAAAATCGATTCAAGAATTTGGGTGAACTTCACAAAGAATGGACTGAGGCTGGGGTCAAGGCATCAAGAGCCACCACACACAGACGTGTCAAGGAATTTGGCTACAGTTGTCGTATTCCTCTTGTTAAGCCACTCCTGAACCACAGACAACGTCAGAGAAGTCTTACCTGGGCTAAGGAGAAGAAGAACTGGACTGTTGCCCGGTGGTCCAAAGTCCTCTTTTCAGATGAGAGCAAGTTTTGTATTTCATTTGGAAACCAAGGTCCTAGAGTCTGGAGGAAGGGTGGAGAAGCTCATAGCCCAAGTTGCTTGAAGTCCAGTGTTAAGTTTCCACAGTCTGTGATGATTTGGGGTGCAATGTCATCTGCTGGTGTTGGTCCATTGTGTTTTTTGAAAACCAAAGTCACTGCACCCGTTTACCAGAAAATTTTGGAGCACTTCATGCTTCCTTGTGCTGACCAGCTTTTTAAAGATGCTGATTTCATTTTCCAGCAGGATTTGGCACCTGCCCACACTGCCAAAAGCACCAAAAGTTGGTTAAATGACCATGGTGTTGGTGTGCTTGACTGGCCAGCAAACTCACCAGACCTGAACCCCATAGAGAATCTATGGGGTATTGTCAAGAGGAAAATGAGAAACAAGAGACCAAAAAATGCAGATGAGCTGAAGGCCACTGTCAAAGAAACCTGGGCTTTCATACCACCTCAGCAGTGCCACAAACTGATCACCTCCATGCCACGCCGAATTGAGGCAGTAATTAAAGCAAAAGGAGCCCCTACCAAGTATTGAGTGCATATACAGTAAATGAACATTTCCAGAAGGCCAACAATTCACTAAAAATGTTTTTTTTATTGGTCTTATGAAGTATTCTAATTTGTTGAGATAGTGAATTGGTGGTTTTTTGTTAAATGTGAGCCAAAATCATCACAATTAAAAGAACCAAAGACTTAAACTACTTCAGTCTGTGTGCATTGAATTTATTTAATACACGAGTTTCACAATTTGAGTTGAATTACTGAAATAAATGAACATTTCCACGACATTCTAATTGCACCTGTATGCACCTGTATATATATATATTGGGTCTCCAGAATTTTCAAACAAACTCTGTTTTACAGTACTGTATCTGATTAAATAGTAAGCTGACATAGCGACATAGCATAGGTGAATCCATTAGTTCAGTCCTTCAAGAAAATCTTTGCTAATGCAGTTTAGATAACAACTGTCAACTCACTCTGTAACCATCTATTCTCTGTCTTCAGCTGCTTTTTGGAGCCATATGTGCGACGGATAGAGCCAGCCTGTCCTGCAACCGCTGACAGAGCAGAGTACAGATTCCCATCTAAATGAGGAGAGAAAGATAAGTATATCCATCAGCCAAACCTCTGTGACTACAATTCTGTCAAATCAAAGGTTCCCTTAAACTTTTAGCAAATTTAGCAATGTTTGCAATACTTTGATAGTCAAACTAAAAAAGAGGGCTGCGAATCCACACACAAAGCAATTTCATGGCAGTGCTGCTTCTACTTCCTTCTGAGTGACAGTTAGAGACATTGTTAAGACATGCAACTTCTTTCAGAATCAGTGTTGACCTTTCAGCTCTGCTAACCTTACATGGCATATGAAATATTCAGTTTTGTACCTGACATTTCGAACTTTAAAAAGGAGTGTGAGAGCTCTCTTTGTCATATACTATAGGGATTGTTATTCTTTTTGGAAGTTGTTCTGTTATTTCATCTGCTACACGCTATATTTTCAGTAGAGATCTGACAAGATTTGATGCGTTGAGCCTATAAAGCATTGTTTACAACAAATGTTCTCTGAGGGATTCCATTCATGTCAGGTCAGAGAATAAAATTCATTAAAAGTTACACTAAAGTCTGTTGTACTTAACTACCTATCAAAATTAAGGAACTAAATGAAAAATGAGAACAAATAATATTCTCTCTTGTCTTCCTTGCATTATATCCTTCCTTTTCCCTTTCTCCATTCCCCTCCTCTCTCTCTACCTGCTGACAGACTGATGGAGCGCTGAGAAGGGAAAGGTGCCAAGATGTTAGATGCTGCTGTTTCCTCCGGCATGGTCGTCAATACACTGTCATTTACCTGGGTGAGAGAGATGATGTGATTATTAACTTCTTTTTAGGCTTTTCATTAAAAAACAACACAGACACTGTAGCACTTTGATAAATCAGGCCACTTTTTAGCAAAAAAATACTGAAAACTTTTTTCCATAATATTATTCATCCACTAAATGTGCGTCCCACATTTCAGGATGTCAAACTCTCATTTTATTGTATTGCTTTCCATTCTGCCTGGTTTTCATCCTAGGGAAACTGTTAAATGGTTGGGTTATAAATCAAACCCACGGCAGAGACACCCTAAGGTTATGAAAATGTGCACAATAATATAGAAGCAGTTAAATAAATAGCCTGAATTCTGCCAAAGCAGCTGAGCTCACAGGGAAAACCAGTCTCATTTTCCAGTCTCATAATCCACAGAAAATGCTAAAGCGTTTGAAATAGCGATTGAAACAACTTACATTCGATAAGTGTCTTCACAACAATTTGTGATATTAAAGGAACTTGAGTTGTCTGCATTGAGCAGGTGTGGTGTGCATGTTTTTTTGTTTCTGCAATTACAGAATAGATAGATAATTTGGCCTTCCTGTGTCTCAAACAGTAGAGCACTGCACTGGCAATGCCAAAATCAAGGGTTTGATTCCCAAGGAAAGCAAGAATTGATCAAATGTGTTCTCTGAATGCAATGTAGGTTGCTTTGGATAAAATCATCAAATGCATACATGTAAATATCAAAGAAAGACACCTCTTAATCTTAAACACTTTTGTGGTTTGCATACAGATGGAGTTTACATTGCTTCAGAATTGTGATACTCGCATTTGCAATGGCAGGTAAGGCATCTTACCAGCAGCCAACATTTAGGAGCACCTGCCCTTGTTCCACACACCACAAACGAATCACCAACTCTCTCAATTACTGTGATGAAATTGGCACACTCTTGCTACAGAAAGATGAAAGAACACAATATGTGTCAATGCAAAACATATAGACATCATATATTATAAATTGCAGAAATAGATATAATTGCTAAACGCAGTATGTCATCTAGTCTGGGCTTGGAGAGGGTCTTTCGTTTTACTGGATTTTGTGGACATAATCAACTTTGTTTTTCAGAATGATCGACATAACCACCCCTAACTATCATCTTTATTTAGATATTTAAAGGAGCCCATCAATCATCAGTTGGCTGTCTGTGCCATTACCCTTACAAAATAGCCTCATTCAGTCAACTCTGAGTGATGAGCTGCTCATCATGGATGACTATTTCTGTATATGTTGAACCAGGGCAGTGAATCCAGCCAGGCTCCAGCTTGCATAATGAGGAGCGTGTGGGAAACATGTTCACAAATGTTCTGATTACAGTCAGTTTCAGAATTCTGTATTTATTCTAATCCAGCTAAACCTGATGAGTGTAATTCACCCAGAGGGTTTATGAGAAATGGATAACTGGACACATTGTGCTAGTCATTTCTTGTGGTTAGATTTCTGAATGCACTGAATCACTAGGCTTAAATGAGTCAAGATAATCCTATTCTCACAAGCAACTTGAGGTCTGAATTGACTGAATATTGTGGGATTGTTTCTCTTACCTTCCATACTGGTGATTTAGAGACACACGTCTGTGTTTCATTCTCATCCATTACCGCATGGATCTGTGAGCACATCAACAACATACTAATCATGCAGCCTTGCATACATAATAATGTAACGATGAATTGTTCTCATCATGTTAAAGCTATATTCTATAATTACAGTGAGAAACAGGTCATAAAGTCTTATGGCGACAGTTAAATGATAAGAAACCATAACTATCCCTCCTTGGCAAGAAATGCTTGCTTTTATGCAACCACAAGTAATAATTTCAGACAGCCTCCATTATAAAGCATTGTTCTGCTCCATAAATAATAGCACAGTTTTGCTACTTGCTGAGTACCAGCTATCTAGGTCAGGATTTAGAGCAGTGATAGATCTACTTTGGCTCCAGGTTATGGTGTCAGCCCCCCTACCTGCGTGTCATGTACTCCTTTATCACTGAAGGTGAGCTTATAGATGACCCCTTGGCCCCCCAGATACAGGACATCAGTTTCCTGTTGGTGGTAAACCGTTGTGTAGTTCTCTGGTTTCATGAAGCGAAACCGAGGTGACTCTATAGAGAAATTGACAGAAATGCAGTGTATAAAAATGTTTCTGGTAGTCTTTATATGTATATATTTGCATACTGCCTGAATAAATAATGTGTAACTACTAAAATAGTGGTTCTGAACTGGTGGGTTGCAATTTAAAAATGGGTCACAGAGAAGAACTATGCAAAATGCAAATAATAAAATGCAACTACCCATAAAAATATGTATAGTTAGGAGGATATCAAAATAAATAGGCTTTTATAAGAGCTCATTTAAATGCATTAAATGATTCCTATATCTTTTATTGTTGAGATAAAAGGCTGTGGATCCAAAATCTTTGCTAATATTAACTGAATATTTCAAACAGTGTTGCATCCAATGTATGCATTAAAGGAATAGTTCACCCAACAATTACTTCACCGTCAGGTCATCAAAAATGTAGATAAGTTTTTTGTTTATCAGAACAGATTTAAAAAAAAAGATTTGCATTACATCTCTTGCTCAATGGATCCTCTGGGTACCGTCAGAGTGAGAGTTCAAACAGCTGATAAAAACATCACAATAATCCACGAGTAATCCAGTCCATCAGTTATCGAAGTGAGTCAATTGTGAATTGAAAAGTTGCATGTTTGTAAAAAACAATCTATCATTAAGATGCTTCTTGCCAAAATACCAAACCATAATCCATAATAATGCTTCATGCAGTGAAAAGGAGCATCACCTGTTGTTCTCTCAAATTAAAATCCACCATATGAACATATTTAGAATTATTTTGGACTGTTTACATTTGATCTGTGCATATTTTATCCTAATTCACACAAGACAATTTTTCTTCACTAGAGAAAGCAATATTATGGATTATGGACTTATATTGTAGCTGGAAGCAATGGTTTTAAGTTAAAAATGTCTTAAAGATGGATTAAAATATGCATCTTTTTACTTCACAGAATGTTAATTGATCTTGTGTGGATTACTTTTGGATTAACTGGGTTGCTTATCAGCTACTTGGACTCTTATTCTGACGGCAGCCATTCACTGCAGAGGATCCATTGGTGAGCAAGTGATGTAATGCCAAATTTATCTAAATCTGTTCAGATGAAGAAAAACTCTTCTACATCTTGGGTGGACTATTCCTTTAACAAAACTGTCAATTTTCCTTTTCAGCCTATGTTAAATCCTTTGTAAATCATTTTCCACATTGTAGGATTTATGCAGTTATTAAATGTATGTTAAACATTGTTATATTATTTAAGGGCTTCAAATTGATTTTCACTGTAAAATATTTGGAGCAAAACCAGTTGAGATCTTAATTATCTAAATGATTAATTCAAATGCCTAAGCCACTTTCGTGGGTGTTTTTCATCTGACCTAAATGGAGAAAACTGTCAAATGTGGTTGTCAGGGGTAACAGCCAAGTAAAACTATAAATTATTGCTACTACATTGTATAAAGCGGAGATTTGCGATTATTTCATAAAACTAACGCGTTGCAACAGGTGTTTGTCTCGGGCTGCGCTGGTAGAGATTTCATCTTAATCAATAACTGGCTATTTGAAGCGGGGGCTGGCGAGGTCGAAAAAGCCTGCAGACCAGTCTGATCCGGTTTCTATTTGCATACGAAGGTGTCGTTTCCCATAACACTGTACTTTAGTTTATTAAATTATTTGTCTCGCAATCGCATCCTTCATGATTTCAGGGAAGACGTGCGCTGAATTGAGGATTCGGGGAAGCGTCGTTGTCCATGGTGCTGAAGTGGGCGGTCAAGACCTACAAGCTCTTTTGAGACTCATAATGGTCTTCCTCGTTGCTTTCTCATATCTGTAATTGAGAGTGGTTGTAGTATCACATAACACTGAGGGCGATGACCGTGAGACATGTTGATGTTTTCAAACACTTGTGAATCGCATGTCCCATATTGGTTGTATAGACTGTGAACGTGCTTGGAATAAATAATAGTGGTAGGTTTCGTGGAATTTTCCATTGGCTATTCTCTTCTGCGAGTGTGTTTTTCCTTGGATCACATGTTGTGCCCTGAGTCTTGGAAATGCATCAGTTGCTGCAGTGCCATCATTCCCGTTAGCTCGCGCACCTGCATTGCAGCTCTGTAGATTACGTCCTGTGATTTTCTTAAATCAAACCCACTTGCATCGTATTCTACACGAAAAATGCGTTCAAAATCAGCAACGTCATTCAATGCATTTACAAGTTTAGTTAGAAAGCGAATGGTCGTTTCAGAAAATTACTTATTCTGTAGCCTCCAGGAAGATTCAGGAGCTTGTTTACTCTTACATCCCAAGCAGACTACTCGCTCTTGACCAACACCACTAACATGCCTTAAAGATATGTTACTATGGATACACAGTCAAAAATCCTTCCAGCATCCTTGTTGAACCTTCGGTTCTTAGATACGTTAGATATGTTGGCTCCATCAATATCTGCTTAATTTGTATACAATGTCAGGACTTAACGCGTTGCGTTTACTGTTTTTTTATTTTTTCATTGTAGTCTAGGCTTATGTACTTGTAACCATGACTAAAATCACATATACGTCATAAAGTGAAGTCATGACGTGCATATGAGCCTCAATCGGTTTTTGTTTTCAAAACAGCAATGTAAAGCAATCAGTGCCCCATCTTGGCCTGCTTCCATTTACTAACATTGTGATCTGACGACTTCTGTTTTTTACATCCTAATGGAATTGGAAGTCTTATTGCGCAGCGGTTTTTGTTTTCCCGAGGGGAAAATAAGATGAGCAATTTCTGCTGTATTAAGGAAAAATACCAGAGACTGAGATCGAGAAAATTCCTGAACTCTCCACAGAATCCGTATGCAGACTGAAACTATTGCACTGAAGAGAAATAAAGTCTTACCCATCACGGTGAATTTCAGCCGAGGTGATTTTTCGGCCAAAACCACTGAGAAAAGAGTCGCCAGTATGAGCAGATTCATGTTGTTCCGCGATGCTTTAATTGGAGTGACGCCACGTTAATAAAAGTCTCGTCTCAGATAAGGACGGGTGTTGTTTTGCAGGAGTGCGCGTGTAATAAGCGGGTGCCGCCTGTCCCTCACCAGACCTCTCTGAGAATCTGAGGGCTAATTGCTTTCACGTCACACCTTCTGAAAGAGAGAGAAAAGAGCGAGCAGACATGCGCTCACAACTGCGATCACGCGGATTGACATCTATAGGTTAAGCTAAACACTTTTTCATTTATTTATTTACATGCAGTTTATTGTGAATAATGTATTTCACTGTAATACACTTCAGCTTGTAGATCACGCAGACACTAAATATGGCTTACAGTTTATGTAAGGTTGCCCCCCTAAA
The DNA here is from genome assembly GCA_039654775.1 of Spinibarbus caldwelli. Lineage (NCBI taxonomy): Eukaryota > Metazoa > Chordata > Actinopteri > Cypriniformes > Cyprinidae > Spinibarbus > Spinibarbus caldwelli. The sequence continues at coordinate 21,151,252 of CM077227.1, forward strand.
TTTGGATTTGGAAATGTATATGTGACCCTGGACCACAAAACCAGTCATAAGGGTCCATTTATATATATATATATATATATATATATATATATATATATATATATATATATATATATATATATATATATATGAATAGCTTATGAATATATACATACATACAGGTGCATCTCAATAAATTAGAATGTCGTGGAAAATTTCATTTATTTCAGTAATTCAACTCAAATTGTGAAACTCGTGTTTTAAATAAATTCAGTGCACACAGACTGAAGTAGTTTAAGTCTTTGTTTCTTTTAATTGTGATGATTTTGGCTCACATTTAACAAAAAACCACCAATTCACTATCTCAACAAATTAGAATATGGTGACATGCCAATCAGCTAATCAACTCAAAACACCTGCAAAGGTTTCCTGAGCCTTCAAAATGGTCTCTCAGTTTGGTTCAGTAGGCTACACAATCATGGGGAAGACTGCTGATCTGACAGTTGTCCAGAAGACAATCATTGACACCCTTCACAAGGAGGGTAAGCCACAAACATTCATTGCCAAAGAAGCTGATTGTTCACAGAGTGCTGTATCCAAGCATGTTAACAAAAAGTTGAGTGGAAGGAAGAAGTGTGGAAGAAAAAGATGCACAACCAACCAAGAGAACCGCAGCCTTATGAGGATTGTCAAGCAAAATCGATTCAAGAATTTGGGTGAACTTCACAAGGAATGGACTGAGGCTGGGGTCAAGGCATCAAGAGCCACCACACACAGACGTGTCAAGGAATTTGGCTACAGTTGTCGTATTCCTCTTGTTAAGCCACTCCTGAACCACAGACAACGTCAGAGGCGTCTTACCTGGGCTAAGGAGAAGAAGAACTGCTGTTGCCCAGTGGTCCAAAGTCCTCTTTTCAGATGAGAGCAAGTTTTGTATTTCATTTGGAAACCAAGGTCCTAGAGTCTGGAGGAAGGGTGGAGAAGCTCATAGCCCAAGTTGCTTGAAGTCCAGTGTTAAGTTTCCACAGTCTGTGAAGATTTGGGGTGCAATGTCATCTGCTGGTGTTGGTCCATTGTGTTTTTTGAAAACCAAAGTCACTGCACCCGTTTACCAAGAAATTTTGGAGCACTTCATGCTTCCTTCTGCTGACCAGTTATTTTAAAGACGCTGATTTCATTTTCCAGCAGGATTTGGCACCTGCCCACACTGCCAAAAGCACCAAAAGTTGGTTAAATGACCAAATGTTGGTGTGCTTGACTGGCCAGCAAACCCACCAGACCTGAACCCCATAGAGAATCTATGGGGTATTGTCAAGAGGAAAATGAGAAACAAGAGACCAAAAAATGCAGATGAGCTGAAGGCCACTGTCAAAGAAACCTGGGCTTCCATACCACCTCAGCAAAGCCACAAACTGATCACCTCCATGCCACGCCGAATTGAGGCAGTAATTAAAGCAAAAAGAGCCCCTACCAAGTATTGAGTACATATACAGTAAATGAACATACTTTCCAGAAGGCCAACAATTCACTAAAAATGTTTTTTTATTTTTTATTATTGGTCTTATGAAGTATTCTAATTTGTTGAGATAGTGAATTGGTGGGTTTTTGTTAAATGTGAGCCAAAATCATCACAATAAAAAGAACCAAAGACTTAAACTATTTCAGTCTGTGTGCATTACATTTATTTAATACACAAGCTTCACAATTTGAGTTGAATTACTGAAATAAATGAACTTTTCCACGACATTCTAATTTATTGAGATGCACCTGTGTATATATATATATATATATATATATATATATATATATATATATATATATATATATATGTGTGCTTTTCATAAATAAGCTTTCCATTGATGTATGGTTTGTTGGGATAGGACAATATTTGTCCTATGTGAAAATCTGGAATCAGAGGGTGCAAAAAAAAAAAAATTAAATATTCAGAAATTCGCCTTTAAAGTTGTCCAAATGAAGTTCTTAGCAATGCACATTACTAATCAAAAATTAAGTTTTGATTTATTTATGGTAGGAAATTTACAAAATATTTTAATGGAACATGATCTTTACTTAATGATTACCTAATGATTTTTGGCATAAAAGAAAAAATCAATAATTTTAGCCCATGTATTTTTGGCCGTTGCTACAAATATACCCGTGCTACTTATTACTAGATTTGTGGTCCAGGGTTACATATATTGTTATATACTGGTGGCCAGGGGTGGGGGTGTAATGCCCCTGAGTCAACAAGTTTGGCCCACCTCTGGCCCCCCTAAATTTGGAATGGTATCGCACCAAACAATTTTGGGTGCCAAAAAAAAGTAACTAAATCAGACAAAAATGCGCCTGTACAATTAAACTAAATCTATTATGGCCATCACGAATGAAAATGAAATGAAAAGTGTCAATTGTGGCATTCAGTTTAGATCTGCTCAAGTTGTCATATTTCTTTTTACGTGTTTTTACAGCATTGAGCATTATAACCAATCACACACAATTCTGTTGAGCTTATGAATGCAATGGCCAATCAGAGTCATTCTGATTAGTCATTGCTGAAACGCCAGAGCTTTGTTCATTGCGCGCGCTCGCTGACTGAATTCTGCGCTCTTGAGAAGTGCAGAATTTATGTACAAAATAAGAGATTAATTTCACAGTGTAGACACTGATTATAACGGGAGTTTTTTGAGAATCTTTAAACTTGCTCAAGACTGAAGTCAACAATAATGTTCTTTGATAATGTTCTTTGAATGCTCGCTTAATTTCTGTAGGCCTGTATAATTTCGCTATAATTAACTATATTCGCTATATTTTACTATAATTAGTCAATTACAATGTTTTAATTAAGTTGTGATCATGTTAAATATAAATTCAGCCTTATCAAAAATATTTTATGACCTGACACCCATATCTGGTGCTTGCCTAAAAGACTGTTGGTTCTTTCTCTGCATTTGCTTCTAGAGATTGCAGTGATACATGATAGTGAAAAATGACTTGAAATAATACTGAAAGTATGTTAAGATAAATATTAAAGTGTGCCCCTTGAAAGCACAAGTGGACCCTGCCTGACCCAGTATTTTAACCTTATGATGCATGCAATAATAAATCACCAAATCACCAAAAATACTACACCCTGCAATTTAATACGTTATTGGCAGTTTGTAGATAAGTAAATAAGATTTTAATATATTTTAATATCTATGTAATGACATAAAAAGATTTATCTATAGATTATATATAGAATAGATTTATATATCTATCTATCTATCTATCTATATATATATATATATATATATATATAATGTGTGTGTGTGTGTGTCTATATCTATCTATATTTGTCTATCTAAACCGGGTAGGGGGCCAGCTTACCTTTTTTTAATATTTTACATTTTGTGCTATAACAACAAAATTAGCAAATGTTTCCATTTGTTTCCTATAACATATTGGTCTAAACATTATCATCCTGCATATGCTAAAATTCTGATATCTAAATATGTTACGATTTAAAAGTAAATCCACATTGGGGGCATCTTCCCCCATCTGTTTACAGTAACAATATTATTATTATTTTTTTTTTCAGGTGTGCTGTTCATTTTGCTTTGTCAGGTCTTGCCAATACTCTGATTTTGACAGAATCAGCATTAAGGATCAGCTCACTCTGCGTCTTGCCTATGTTATTGTCCTATTCATCAAACTCTTCAATACTCCTGAAGCTCAGATACAGTAAACCAATGCTCAGTGCATCAGTGAAAGAGTGGACCTGAAAAGATACTTATCTTGGCTTCTTCTACATTCACTGTAGATTATTTAATAACAAATTTCCAACATTTATCATAAGTAGTTTCAAATTATGTCTGGGTGAATTGATATATTTCAGTTTCAAAGCTTTTTTAAATTGTGCATGTTTGCAAATGTACAGGCCATTGTATCATTTATTCGTCTCTCTTTGGCTTCACCTAGTGGCCAAAAGGCATGCGTGACATATAATTTGGTCTATGTGGTGGCACAAATAGTTCACACTTTGTTTGACCATGGGATCATGTTGACTGCACAAATATATTAATTTGAAAATAATAAATATTGTGTAAAAGTAATTTTCACTCAGAAATTGCTAATAAATTCCACAAATAATGACAAAGAAATGGCAAGCAACACATTAAATTAAACATGTTATTTTGAAGTAAAAAGAAAATAAATGTTTTTTTTTTTTTTTTTTTTTTGTAAAATGTACTGTACTACAATATTTTTTTGTTTTATTTACAACAAGGAAATCTTTCTTTACACTATATATATTTAGTGATAATTCTCATCTTAATAAAATTATTAATTTGACTGTTGGTTTAATTGCATTTTTATTTGATTTTTGTACAAGATTCTGCCTGTGGGCTGAGCACATCTGCAGCCAGACAGACCTATATAACAGATTGAGACATCTAGAGGTAATCCTAAAGGGTTTAAACCACTGGTCATACACGTGATTATTATCTTTTTTTTTCTGGGTTATTCTGGGCAGCAGCAGAAATGATTTGCTCTGACTTACTCTGTCTCTCTCTCCCTGCAGAATCCAGTTAAAGCTTGAGAACTGTCTGTCCAACAAATCAACGGCCTACCTAAAGCATCACTGTGAGTCCCCCATCCCTTCCTGTACGCTCAGACAATAATCTGTCATCAGCGTAATAAAACATACCCCTCACAGATCAATTTCACTTTGTTATTACACTGAGAAAACAGCATAAATACTGTAATATCAAACCTAAATCATAGGTAATCAGATGAGGGGCAGCAGGGGAAAATTATTTCTCTGTTTAACAAACAAGACAGTGACTGATGCAGATAATTATGCAGATTTTATTCTCTTGACACCACCGTTACATCTCATGTCATTTATCCTCCACGATCAGATGAGCTAAAGAAAAACTGCAGGCACTCAAGGTTATAGGTGCTGCATTGATGAAGCAGATGGAGCTTACATCTGGACTATTTTATACTGCATACATCAGAGTAACAAAGAGGTATGATCACAATGTCATTTAAAATTACAGCTGTCAACTGTATTAATGAACCTTGCAAATTGTTCAGACTTTCAGGGCTCAGAAATTAATTTTACCTAGAAATGATCTTGAATTTTTAATGAGGAAGTTTAAAATAGAACACTATGGAGTAAAGATGAGATGGTTTTCTGAACAAGCAGACTTGCATAGTCTTTAATAATCCAATGCAAATCATGATAACTTACAAATGCATTAGCAAAAACATCAAAATGTGGAAATATAACTTATATTCATTACATAAATTGCAAAGCATCTGTCATGACATTTGTGCATAGCCATATCACTTGATGTTGTTAAAAAAAGAGTCACAAAAGACATTTCTGAATGACCCTGCAAAATGTTTGTAATCTTACCGCATCCTATAAGAATAACAGATGTAATGTACAATATCACACACAATATGTAATACAGTAATGCATTTCAATCATTAACTTATCCATTTAAAATCCTTCACTTTTTAAAAACATATTAGTTTACTTATTTTCTGTTGTAATGATACAAACTACAATAGACGTTTATAGGCTGTTAAGACTTCTATAGCAACATACATAGTTCTATGGGTTATACATTTGTGCAACAAAAAGTTGCAATATCGAAAACTGCATTGAAACAGTTGTCAGATGCATCATCGCATGGCCTGCTCTGGTTTAATTTGGCAGTGAAATGAATATCTCTAAAGGCTAACTGTACCAGAACCCTCTCAAAGGAAGAGATTTTATTCATTATACTAAGAGCTGTGAGCCAAAAAAAAAAAAAAAAAAAAAAAAATCAAGTAATAACACACCAAATCAAGGGCACACCACAATAATATCCAACAGATATTTAATTATTTAATAATGGAATATTGTTCAAATAATTTCTTTAAACACTATATATATATATATATATATATATATATATATATATATATATATATGTGTATGTGTGTGTGTATTTATTTTCTTTTTACATTTCTTATTAATATTATTTGAATATGAATTATTACTATCGGACAATAAGATAATTTCTTATTCATATATTTTTGTTTGTCTTTAGACTTTGGCATTGCTTTGCAATATTACAGAATTTATTACCAATTTGATATACTGGCTACTTTACTTCTCCGCTAAAATGTTATTATAATAAAGAGTTAAGTTACTATACCTGCTTACATTAATGTCATTCAGGCTCGCAAAATATGAATGAGATTATTATTATTTATTAAACTTGAGTTACTATACCTATTTACATTGTTGTCAATCAGACTTGTTATGTTATCATAAGGCTTTGTACCTTGCTGCATTATGAATGAGCAGTTGCTCCACTTTGAGAGTTACCACAGTTTTAAAGGCTCAACTAATTGTAACCATGACCAAGAATTCTCTTTTCCAGCTCAAATAAGCTTCATTGTGAATCTCCCAGTGTCCCCACCATCTCCACCTCCACCCATAGATGATCGTGGCACAAAGTCTATAGTGGCAGTGTGTTTTATCTGACCTTTGCTCTGACTCCAGAAGAACATAAACACAAAACAGATCGCCACAGAGCTGAGGAAAGAGAGAAATCCCATGGTGGTAGCAATGATGAGGGTTTTTGCATCGAACGGGTAAGGACTTGACACCCGTGCGGAGGAGTTGGTAGAAGGAGGTAATGAAGTTTCCATCCATCCCTCGTCTGAGAAATATGAAGCTGTGCGGTTTTGTGGAAGCCCCTCCACTTGCAGACTCACAGAGATGCTGTCGTTACCTGCTGCATTAGCTGCAGTACATAGATACGTTCCACTGTCCTGTACTTGGGTGTAACGCACCTCCAAGCTCCCATTAGCAAGCACTCGTACTCTTCCGACAGAGTTAAGTGCAGTCTGCTGGGCTGACAGCCAAGTAATAGACGGCGACGGATAGCCGTCTGCTTTGCAGTCAAACCGTACACTCATGCCCTCCACAACACTCGCATCCTGCTGCTGGCGGTTCAGAATCTGCGCTTGTCTGCAAGTAAATATAACCGGGAGATCAGCTTCTGAAAAGTCACGAAATGCCTTCTTGTGCTGATTTAGAGGCGAACAGGTGGGTTGGCGGCCATCGAAATCCAGCCGCCGCCGACGTCGCATGGCCCAGAGTAACCTGCAGTCGCAAGCCAACGGATTTCTGTCTAGCCTCAGTGTCTGCAAGTTCCCTACAGAGTGGAAGACGCTTTCTTCCAATGTGGACAGACGATTCGAGGACACATTGAGTAGACGAAAGTGGACCAGACCCCTGAAGGCACCCGGCTCAATGCGTAGCAGGTTCCCACCTACCATGTGCAACTCTTGGAGCCGCAGAAGCTCCCCAAGAAGGTTGCCCTGTATGGAGGTGATGGGGTTGTAGGACAAGTCAAGGTACTGCAGGTAGGTGAGAGGACGCAGCGCAGCATAAGGTACGGCGCTGAGGTTGCAGTTGCTTAAAATTAAGGTGGTAAGGTTCAAGCCAACCAAGCTGTTGCTATTTAGCGTCTCGAGAGAAGGCCAGTGGAGGATCTGCAAGGTGCGCAGCTGGTGCAGTCGGCGAAAGGCATTGTTGGGCAGGACGCTTATGGTCAGCTTCCGCAGGCGCAGCTTGGTCAAGCTCTGAAGTTGCAACAGAGCCTCGGTGGGGATGGAGGTCAAATTGCTGCGGTCCACGTTCAACTCCTTCAGCGCCTGAAGCCCAACAAATGCCCGTTGCGAGATAAACACCAGGTCATTTTCTCCTGCATCAAGCTGCTGTAGATTAATCATGTCCCGAAATGTGTAATCCAGAAAAACCAGGATCTCATTTTCACTGATATCCAGACGTCGAAGGTTGGAGAGGCCCGAGAAGACCCCAACTGGGAGGATCTTGAGACGGTTGTTTTTAATCCTCAAGTATCGCAGGTTCTTTAGGCCCTGAAATGTTTCCACCTCGATCATAGAGATTATGTTCTCACTCAGGTCCAGGTCCTCTAGCTTTGACAGGCTGGAGAACTGATGCCTGGCCAGCATTTTCAGCTGGTTTCTTGAAAGATCTAAGCGTTTGGCATTGTTTGGTAACCCCTCAGGCACACCTGTCAGGTGTCTTGAGGAGCAGTTTACCTCCAAAGTGTCAAGGTAACAAGTGCATTTCTGCGGGCAGGTGAGGTCAGCAGCTGAAAGGTTTATGCACCACAACAGCAGGACTGTCCATGCGCCCCGCCGGCCACACAGATCCATGAACATCTTACCTCCTTCCTGCAAAAAAAAAAAAAAAAGAGAAAGAAAAAAATGTGTCAAATATGAGGAAAAATCTTTAAAAAATCAAATGTCAACCCGTATGCTGTTTAGGTATGTTTTGAAGCATGATAGCTGGTTTGAGCTGGTTTAAGCTGGTCCTTAGCTGGTCATGAGCTGTTTTAAAATGGTCATGTGCATGGACCAGCTTAAACCAGCTCAGAACCAGCTCATAACCATCTTATAACCAGTTCAGGACCAACTATGGACCAGCTTAAACCAGCTCAAACCAGCTGCCATGCTTCAAAACATACCTAAACAGCATATGTTGTTTTGTCAACAGGGAAGTTCTTAGAAATGTTATTTTCGTATTCTTGTTGGTTTTGAAAAACTTAGAGGTAGAGAGGCCATTTTTAAAATACTTTGTGTGAACACACACCCGGAGCAGTGGGCTCCAGCAATGGCTGCCTCCAATTGGGGGTTCGGTGCCTTGCTCAAGGGCACCTCAGTCATGGTATCGAAGGCAGAGAGAGTGCTGTTCATAATCCCCACTTTCAATTCCTGCCGGTGTGAGAATCGAACCGGCAACCTTCAGGTTACAAGCCCGACTCCCTAACCATTAGGCCACGACTTCCCACAATGTCTTGTTTACAAAGGGATTGCTTACCAAGGGACTTTTGTGGTGCCAGTTCTCATAACCAGATGTTTTCAGGTTGGTATCTATGTTGGGCTCAGTGGTTGTTGAAGATGCATTTAGACACACATTTAGACATCACACTTCCAAAAGCCTAAAGCCAGAGAGAAGATAAGAAACAGCAAAAATGATTGAGACTGTGTTATGATGATTTGTGCTAACAATCTCTTTAATCCTCTGCTTTTAGACAGACCGACTGATCCAGACACAACTGAAGTTGTAAAACAGCTTTTCACCCATTTCTGATGAAGGACGAAAGTGGAATGTTCCAGACCTGAGCCTGTCATTTGAATGTGCAGTCATTAGGTAAATAAAAATGATGAGACATGTGACAGCTGCGCAGTAACATGCTTATTTTCCTTTCTACTGCTCTAGAGCGTCTGATGTGAGGGGACAGGTGTGCAGGGCACTTTCACTACAGTCCAGCTTAACCTCATGTCACAGGGTGCAGGTGCACAGGCCTAGACACAAATTAGGAATTACCCAGCCAGACAGACGTTCAATTTAATGGACAGAGCTGAGCCAAATGACATCAGACATTTAACAGAAAAGAACACTGGACTGCTCAGTAATACATGTATGGAAGCCTGTTTCCACCACAGAATTTAAAAAAAAAAGTTAATTGAGACTTTATATCTCATATTTCTCATATCATAGGAAATATAAACTCAAATTTCAAGATATTCACTTGAAATTCTCAGAAGAAAAGTTAAAGTCACAATTACATTTATTTTTTATTAAAAAAAACAGAATTATGAGATGTAAAATCAGAATTTTCAGAAAAAAGTTAGAATTGTGAAATTTATACTCAGAATTCTAAAATGTAAACTAATATATCTATATATGTCGAAGTCTGAATTGTGAGAGAAAAACTTGCAGTTACGATTTATTTATGTCTGTATGCACAAACTGCCTTTCGTATAAATTAATTCAGCATACACTGAATCAAGAGTAATTTCTGAACATGCATGCACTGAATTAAGAGTAAAATTGCAATAAGATAAAAAATTATCAATATCCATATAACCTTACACAACTATATTTAGCTTTGCACTGAAATAGTTAAAATCAAGGCAATGTGATGGATTGAGATTGATCTGAGACTGAGATTTGTTCTTTCAACAAGTGTAACTGTCCTCAGTAATTTAGTCTATTTAGATTTGTTTGTTCACTGAATGTTAAATGTCTCCTGCATCTGCTGAAGTCAATGAGCAGCACAGAAACCTTGCATTTATCATTATTATACAGTTTTTATTTATTGCTCACCTCTGAAAGAAAATATGGCTTACAAGTCTAATTCAGAAAACATTTTGCATCATAAAGATGTTTGCCTTTAATTTATTATTATAGGTAAACAGCCTCAACTCTTCACGCATAAACCTCATGGTGACAATTAAAAAACAGCTCAATTAAGAACAAAACTGAGCTTTAAACACAATATAAGAAAGTAGCAGTGATGACAAAAACAACAGCAGGATAAAACAAAAAACGCAAACAGTGTGAAAACATTTTTCTTTATTAGAAAATGCATCTCTAAATTATCACATTTGCAGACCTGTTTTTTAATACTTAAAAAACATACATAAATTGCAGTTTAATTGTTTAATAAATCATAAGTTTACATTAAATTTGTAAACATTTCCAGTAGTCCTTTAATGAATGAAACAAAATGGGTATAAACTCCTACCTTGTCGTGACAAATGATCTCAATTAATGCAGTCCTACATTACACCTCTCCCACTGCTTGCTTGCTTATTATAGCCTATTCACATGGGTCTGGGTTTCTCACATCTCCTGTTTACACAAAAAAGCTTCTATTTTGAACTTGTTCCTGCTGAAACCACTTAAAATGAGGTTGACTTGTTTCCCTGAGTCCAGTGTCGTCCCCTGTCTCTACACAAAGGCCTTATACTGGCCAAATAAGCTGACTCATAATGCTGTATCTAGCGAAAAGAGAGAGAGAGTCAATCCTGGCTCGGCTGTTTTGACACCATATTGGTTGTCCACACAGCAGAGAGCCTGGCTTACACAAATTAAAGGTGCGAATCCCTCTCTGTCGACTTGTGAAAGACACAGTGCAGCAGCTGTACAAGATCTGGACATGGAGGTGACGAAACTCATGTTCTGTGTCTTGCTACTTGTCAAAAACATTTTCACACTGTCTGACAACTAAGCTCATCTCGATTGCTATTAATGAAAGCAAGAAAATATAGTCTTAAGTGAATTTGATGTCATGATTTTAATGTTGAAACAGATTAACAACTGACTTTGTGGATGCAATCAAAAAAAGCCAAATTTTCTTGTTCTATACATATATATATATATATTTTTTTTTAGATGTTTTTTTTATTATTTTTAGGGGTTCAAGCACGTAGTGCTGAAATCCATTATTGTTAGGATTTTGTTTTATTTATTTTTTTATTCTTCTCCAGTAAAACTGATCGTGCATCCCAAATCGTAAGGCCTAGACAGCTGAAACTTAGTCAGATGGTAGTAGTCTGGCTCGCTACTCAGGCGCAAAGAACCGACCCAATCGGCCAATAGGGGGTGATACAGCGAGCAAAAATGTGACACTGCTCATAACTCCTAAACCGCTTGTCATAGACTTTGGAATCCTTGGGTCAAGGCAAATTAAAAAAAAACAAAAAAAACCCTGTGATTTGGGGTCTAGGAGGTCCCGTTTTTCTGCAAATTTTAATTATGTCCAAAACTTACTTTTGCGAACTAGTCCTAGATTTTTTGCCCGATCGGAACCAAACCACTGCAGAAATATTCTCTGGACCGTGAATATCAATAATTATCAAAAAAAAAAGTTGAAATTTCAACTGACTGTCGCAATGGGGCGCCAAAACGTTCAAAAGTGGAGGGCCAATTTTACGAAAAAGGCTATAACTCATGAACAAAATTAGATATCTTCACCAAACTCAGTACACATGTGTATGAGCTCAATCTTTGGTCAAATATAAAAAATTGTGCAGATCTGACTCTTGGTGGAGCTATAATATGGAAAAAACATAAAAACAGCTGTAACTACACTCTTAGAAAATAAAGGTGCTTCAAAAGGTTCTTCAAGCGATGCCATAGAAGAATCATTTTTGGTTCCACAAAGAACCATTCAGTCAAAGGTTCTTTAAAGAACCATCTCTTTCTTACCTTTTTATAATCTGAAGAACCTTCTTTCACCACAAAGAAACTTTTGTGAAACAGAAAGGTTCTTCAGATGTTAAAGGTTCTTTATGGAACCATTTAGACAAAAAGGTTCTTCTATGGCATCGTGAAACTTTATTTTTAAGAGTGTACGCAAGCGTTACCCAATCGACCTGAAAATTGGTATGCAGCAGAGGTGGGTAGAGTACCCAAAAACTGTACTCAAGTAAAAGTAAAAGTACTTGAAGAAATATTTACTCAAGTAAAAGTAAAAGTAATAGTCTGAATAATTACTTGAGTAAGAGTAAAAAAGTATTGGATAAAAAAACTACTCAAGTAGTTAGTTACTAGTTACTTTGGATCATATTTGAAAATAGTCTATTTTTATTTAGATATATAAATTTTATCTAAATATCTCTCTCTCTCTCTCTATATATATATATACACACACACACACACACACACACACACACTGCCATTCAAAATACTTTTAATGTTTTTTTTCTTATGTAATTTATTTCAGTGATGCAAATCAGAATTTTTATCAGCCTGATTTATTATCAATGCTGTTCTTTTATAGCTTTCTATTCATAAAAGAATCCTGAACAAAATGTCACAGGTTCCAAAAAATATTAAGCAGCAAAACTGTTCCCTGTTGAGAAAAAACAGCTTTTGCTGGTAAGGTATGTTTTGAGCTGATTTAAGCTGGTCCTTTGCTGGTTTATGCTGATCCTTAGCTGGTTTAAGCTGGACATGTGCATGACCAGCACATGACCAGCTTAAACCAGCTAAGGACCAGCATAAACCATCATCCCAGCTTCAAAACATACCTAACCAGTAGATGCTGTTTTTTTTCAACAACACTGATAATAAATCAATATATCTGAATGATTTCTGAGGGATCATATGACTCTGAAAACTGGAGTAACTGCTGTTAAAAATTCTGATTTGCATCACTGAATTGAATTAAATTATATTTTAAATTATATTAATTATGTATTATAAATGTATATGTTTATAACCTCTGACACGGAGAAGAGTGAAAACTCCTCACATGACCGCTACTGAACATCTGAACATAACGAAACAAATGCACATTGACGGATCTTCTTCCGTCTGTTCTGCAAAATGTAAACAAATGTAGCCTTTATTTCTGCAAGCGTAAATATTGTGAAAATATCAATATTAATTGTGTCTAGGCAAAGGCATTCCTCCTGGAACTAACGCGGGTTTGGCGGATGTTCATTTCATACTCTGTGACGGCTTATTTAATGAATAAATTATACATTGTATTTAATGTGTAAGGTACATGTACAACAAACTGGTAATATCATAACAGTATCGTGTACTGTAATCGAATCTATACCTGTGGAACCGACAGCACACGCGGTGTTCATCTAATAAAGATCTTCATAGCTAGCAAACCATAGCCTTTGCAGATTTGCTTTCAACTGACTGTAGATCCAAAGCCACGTCTTCAACGCTCTTGATGTTCTTAAAGTTTCTGTTACAACTCTGAGTGAGAACCGCTTCAGACGACTCAGCGCGTGCGGCAGAACTGTACAAATCATTCAAACTGATTCGCGAACCGATTCACTGGATTGCCAACTGGTTTGATCAAGCCTTTCGAACAGAATTGACTCAAAAGAATGAATCATTTGCGAACGGGCATCGCTCATTGCCCAGAAAAAAGTAGACGGCGCGTTTGGAATAAATTGAAGGATTTTTAACTTGTATTACATTAAGGTAACGAGAGGAGCGTCGCCCACAGTAACGAAGTAAAAGTACTGTTTTTTCACTAAAAATGTACTTGAGTAAGAGTAAAAGTACCCATTTTTAAATATACTCTAAAAGTATTAGTTACCCAAAAAATTTACTCAAGTAAATGTAACGAAGTAAATGTAACTCGTTACTACCCACCTCTGGTATGCAGTGTCTTTGTCCAATGTGCCGTAAGGGTCTATGAGGACATTGGCGTATCTCAAAAAACATGGCCGCCATCGGCCAATGAATTTTGAGCACTTATTAGACAAGGTTAACAGAGGACGATCGGAACGAAACTCGGTGGGCTCGTTCGACTCATGGCCCTAAAGGTCTGTTAGAATTTTGAAAGAAATCTGCCACAAGTTGGTGCTAAGTTTTATGGCTCTGTAATCACGTGGTGTATCACATATCCACACAATATGCATATCATTTGATAGATCTCCTCTTATTGAGCAACTTTGCCTCAAGAACCATTGCTGTCAATCAAATTGTTCATTAATTATTCACAAATATGTTTAAAAACCTACTTTTGCGAACTATTCCTAGGTTTTTCACTCAATCTCGATCAAACCACTGCAGTACTATTCTCTGGACTCTCTAGATCAATAATTGAAAAAATGTTGTATTTTGTCCTTTGGTTAGCTATAACAAAGATTATAGACTACCCAAGACGTGTCACTTGTATAGTTTTGAATGGGGAAAAATGCAATGCTCAATATGGCCGCTCAATCGCAGGAAGCCCCGCCTTCTGAATGAAAGAGCCAATCGCTAATCAGTAAAGTCAGCATGTCACTAAACAGTCAGCGTTCTGAGATGTGCTCTCAGGACTGCGCATGCGCACTGGCTGATCTAGCCTGAGAAATAAGCTTTTTATAATGCTATTTGAGCAAAAGAAACAACATTAATGACACAGTTGTTGTCAGATTTCTTTGGTGATTTCAAATATGAAATTTAATCGTAAGCTTAGTGAACAGTTTTGGAGAATTTGATGTTTCCCAATTCAAAGAGATAGAAGCTGCACTTGCATGCCTGAGAGGCGTTTCAAAGATGGCCGCCGAGTGACATGACTTGTCTTAAAGAGACTTTGGTATAACGGGGTCATTTAAAAAGGGGTGTGGCCACATATCCCCAAAAGCCTATAAAACCTAAACAAAAACTCAAAACTTTATGAAACTTGGTCAAAATATGTGACAGATGACTCTTAACAAGCATGCAAAGTTTCATAGAGATCGGACCATAGGTGGCGCTATAACAGTTAAAAAGACCTCAAAAACATTTTTTTTTAATATTAAATGACCTCAAAAGGCAAAAAAAAAAAAAAAAAAAATTCATACATTCACACAAACACTAGATCTTCAAATCATATGATAGATCTCCTCATTCTGAACAACTTTGCCTCTGGGACCAATGCTGTCAATCAAACTGTTCATTAAATATTTGAGATTATTTAAAAAAAAACTACTTGAACTAGTGAGCTAGACATGGTTTTTAAAATCAAAATCAATAAGATCAGTGCAGTACTATTCACTAGACTCTCTAGGTCAATAATTATCAAAAAAATGTTGAACATATGCAATTGGACAACTATAAACCGGTCATTTTATAATATGTTCTTTACATAGGGTACCCAAAGGCCTGTAAATCCAAAAAGAAACCCCACATCTTCTCTCACAACTGTGTAAAATGATGCATAATTTCATTCTAAACAAGAATGCAAAATTTAAGAGAGATTGGGCAAAAAATAACAACACAATTTATAAAGGTTATGAGAAATTGCATTTATAACCACTAGATGGCAGCAGAAGACCACTAATGGGCTCATTAAATGAACAAAAACAGTACTGTTCATTTGTTTGCTTATGAATTCATGTTTACACATTATAAAATCACAAAGTTTCCCATTTTGAGTCAAAGTTTACCATTTTGTTCATACAGACATATCAGTTTTTAAATTATGCCAGATTATGATTACAGTAAAACCTAAAAATGACATGTAAACTCTTAAAAAGAGAAGACTTGCAAGAAGCTTTGTGTCACCTATCATTTATTTCAAATAGCTATATGTGCAACAAAATGTGTGTGCATGTATGTCTGTCTGTGTGTGTGTGTGTGTGTGTGTGTGTGTGTGTGTGTGTGTAAGCATGCCTATTGAGAATTAATATACTAGTTTAATCATTTCATTTCAGTGTGTGTGAGAGCATATTCTCCATTTTGTGTTTTACTGTCTATTACTTACTATTTATGTTTCCTTTTTATCCTTTTTTTCTCTCTATACTATGTGGTTTGAATTTTGTGTATATTGCATCTATCTATCTATCTATCTATCTATCTATCTATCTATCTATCTATCTCTCTCTCTCTATATATGCAAAATATATTTGCAAAATATCTTTTATATTATATATAACAGCATTATATTCTTTATATTTGCATTCCTCTAAAAGTATTTTATATTTTACTAATATATCTTATATTTTATACATAAAATATAATGTACAAATATAACCAAATATATACATTGTCATGTTTTTATTCTTGTATTGAAATAATATAATACAAAATGTATACACATAAAATATTTTAAACTGCAAAAATATATTTAAATATAGTTTTTTTTTTTCATTAACACTGTCAAATTAAAACAGCCAAATCTGTGGCCTAAACTCAAGAAAATGCCTCTTAGTAAAACTTTTGCATAATCAGCTACGACTGTCTACATACCAGTTTTGGCAATGCTCTTATCTAACAAACAACACTCTGCCAAACATTGAGTGTGCCCTTGTCGATCTGATGCAATGTCATCACAGTTAGCCGGCCTTCGCTAAGCTGAAAACACACACACACACACACACACACACACACACACACACACACACAAACACACACACACACACTGTGTTGTTTTCTCATATTGGGCCTGACTTTCATACTTTCACATCAACAATCAAAACTCATTAGAGTCAGACAGGCTTCATTAGGTTACAGTAAATGACATGGACCTTTGCCAGGTACTATAAACAGGGTAGCAAAACCTTTCCTCTGCTGCTGTAGCTGTTCCCCTGACTCCATTAGAAAACCACAACACTTAAAGCCTCTGCAGTCTGACTCCAATTTGCACTTCACTGACTCCAGGCGTGCAAATGGGCTTATAACTATGCTAAAAGAAGTACTATTGAGTTTTAACTGTGTATTTTTGTGCGAAAAGGTCAGGAGAGGGACGTGCCGAGCAAACAGATGAGGGAATCCAGACGTTTTGAAATATTTAACATGAAGGATATTCACAAAATGCCAGCCAAATCCACAAGAGATTTTATTTTTATCCTTATTTTGGCTTATCTTACACTAACCGTGTCTAAAATTGTAGGAACTCTTCAGTGACAATATCAGAGGTCTCTGACCTGCATATTTAGTGTGATCTCTAACCTCTAAGTGCATCCAGGGAATGTACTTCACCTGTCTCTCGGAGCCCGTGCTATTCTGGTCCCAGCCGGGTGAAAACTACCCAGAGCTGCTCTCCAATCTCCAATTAGAATTCCTCACATCAATTCTTCACAGCAACAATTGCAACTGAGTGAGAAAGAGGCTGTTTATGGCTCCTGGCCCTCCACCCCCGCCACAGAATGCAGCAATGTGAATGAACGCAAGTATTAAAAGCTTTCTGAAACAGGTGTTGTTTAGCAATGGGATATGATGACAGATCTTCTGGACATGGAGTATTTGTTCCCTTCGAGCTTTCCTGGGGAACGTAAAAATAAATATAACAGAGAAGGTGAGGTTCACACTTGGATGCACAAACCACAGATGCTTCCTCAAAGTGTTTGTATTTCAAGCCCACAGTGAATTTACAAGACGCTTCTGCTCATCCTTCTGTAATCCGCCTTTGCTGAAAGCCATAAGGATGGAGTTTAAAAGCATCTCTGTTGTGTGCCTGTATGTGTAGCGTATAATACAAGCATTTATAGTCTCAGCTTCGGTTGACGTGTGACTGATTTTGCTGTTTTAGTCTAAAGGAGTGTGAGAGGAAGATAATCTGACATGGGTGGCTACAGGCCTGTAACAATCAGTTTGTACTGTAAACACTTCAGGCTGTAATACAGTATGTGGTTTGTGGCAGTGGGTTTGCACATTTTGCAGACACTTTTATGCTTTTAATTTCGGCTTATGCATTCCCTGAGGATTGACAGCAGACAAGAGTGCTCAGTACTAAATGAATTATTAAACAATTTATTAAATTATGGTTATTGACTGAATTTTTTTACTGGTAAATATTGAATATTTAAATGTGCATTTGTACTTGCAGTCATCTAACATTTTTACTAATTTTATAAAATGTTTAAATGAAAGTTTTAGACAATCAGAAAATGATTATCTATTTTTTAAATCCTGTACATTATAATTTTGTGATGCCTAAATTCACTTAACTTAGCATTTAAAATGATTGATTTCAGTTTTTAGTATTTATTTATTTATTTTGACAAAACTGTATTGGATTTTAATATTGGAGTTTTATCTTTTACCAGCCATAACATCAAAATTATTATCTTAAAGAAAGAGATACCAAAAAATGAAAATTTGCTGAAAATTTACCCTCAGGTTGAATTCACAATACATAATAATGCTTTCTGCAATAAAGAAGTGCATTCCCCTATTGTCCTCTCACATCAAAATCCACCAGCATAATTGTTTAGAACTGTTTTCACTTATAAACAGTGTTTGATCTGTGCATATTTCTCTCCTGATTCAGAAGAGACAACTTTTTTTACTGGAGAAAGCAATATTATGGATAGAGGACTTGTATTTAGCCAGAAAGTGAAAGTTTGTGAAAGTTTGAAGATAAAAATGACTTAATAATGGATTTGTTTATTATAAACACACTGCTTTTTCACTACACAAAACATTAATGGACTGGATTATGTGGATCATTTGTGGATTTTTGTGATGTTTTTATCAGCTGTTTGAACTCTCATTCTGACGGCACCAATTCACTGCAGAGGATCCATTGGTGAGCAAGTGATGTAATGCTATATCTGTTCTGATGAAGAAGCAAACTCAGACTTGCTACTGTTGTATGAATTATTCAGTTTTGCGTCAGACAGCAGAAGTAAAACTTAGTAAATTAGAGACAAATAATTGCTGTAAGTATTGGTCACAGGAAACAGTATCTAAAATTTTGTATCTCTTGTGTATGTTTTATTCGAACAAACAAATATGAAAGTTCATGCTTTGTTTTTTATGATTATGTGGAGCAGCTGAGAGAGGTCATGCTTAGATCACGACAGTCTGAAGGACAGATTATGATAATTCAGCTTTGTGCTCGTCACTTTAGTCAGTGCATGTACAGTGTGTACCCCAAAGAGAATGAAATGTAATGCAAAAGAAAAATATGTGTGGAAAAAAATGAACATGACATCATCTCACATGTTCCTACTGCCTGCCAGAAGGCAGCACACATACGTGTATCAGTGTTTTAATCTAACTTCAACAGAACTTTTCAAGGACACACAAGTAAGGTCACCTCTGGCTAAACTGAATGCATTAATGTAACTGGGTCATTGCACATGTTCTCAAGTTCATTGTTAATTTTAGGCATTTTTATGGACAACGGATGACAAACATTTGCATATATGCTGTATAATATAAACCTGTGAGGAGACATGCAGCACCAAAAGCATCTGCAATTCAGTAAACATGATGTTTGTGAAGGCCGGGATTCAGATTTCATTCCAGTGATGCACTTGTCTTGAAAGTTCATTGATTTTTTGTGTGATTTTGGAGAGGTCACACATATGGATGTGGTTTAGGCTCATATGTCATCTGTGAAAAGCACAGAATCTGCTTTACCCATGTATGTATTAGACGTCCATAGACTTATCCATCAATCCATCAATTGAGGTTGCAACCCAGTCATGCTGACAGATTGCCTCCCATCCAGGGTCACAGATCCAGCTCTCACATCCTTATGTGAAAAACAGCTATTGCTTAGTTAAAAGATAGGTCTGGTCTATTGGGAAATTTCGCCAGTGAGACCTCTGCATCTGGCTGCGTGTTGTAATACAGGACACCCATTAGCAGGGTCATGTGGTGCCCTGGATAGTTCAGTGTTTAAGCAGTCCTAAATAGGTCCTTTTTAGGGCAGCAGGATTACACAAAGAACCAGGATGATGCTCACAATGTGAGGCAAACTTATCAGGGCCCCAAATCGCAAATTTAGTCCTGCTGTGCTTTATTAAAAAGGCAAAACTGGTCAAAACAGGGCATGTGCACCTGTTCGGTGATATTAAACCCTGCTCCAAAATGACCTCATAGCGGCAGACGTCATAAATCACATGTCGATACATATGAGGGCATGATGAGAATGTCGAGTGACCAAGCAAAACAAACCAGTGATCAAGTAAGTGCTTTTACCACTCTGCCCCATCAACCAGTGATAAATCAGGCCCTGCTGTGCATTACAACTCTTCTGATTAAAGTAGACCGGCCCCAAAGCTTGCGCTCCTTTAGCGCTGGCTCACACGGGGCGCGACAGGAATTTGCTGTGCTGCACATCACTGGCGGTGCGGGATGCTGTTTGAAATCCCATTAGAGAGAACTTGCACAGATTGATTAGTGCTAATTAAGACATCTATTACTGCCAGGCGTCTCAAAAGCCTCAGTGACCGTGCGACCTGAGCAGGGATGTGCACAGACATTTTGAGGGGCAAGGGCTCAAGTGGAAAAAAGGGCACTTCTCATAATGAATTTTTTTCTAAACAAAACGTTAAATATATTAGGGATGTGCGATATTAACAAAAAAATATATCTCAATATTTTCTGGGATTTTTGTCGATAATGATAATTAGACGATATTTTGCTGAGTGTGTTATTGTGTTGGTATCTTAAGCTGACTCCTAAAGTTTTTGATATTCTGCATATTTTGTGTGGTGATCAGTTCACAGCAGTGATAAAAATTGATCTTGTCCAATAAGTTTAAATTGATTTTTTAACTTTTATGGGCATTTTTACCTTTATAAAGCCCTTTTTTCTAAAAATGTGCATCATCTTTTCAGTGAATCGGTCAATTAGAATCATCATTGAATCACTGAATCAGTCAATTAGAATAATAAGTAATTTGGGCTGTTACCAAGCAAATGAAATCAGTACAAAATTAATCTTTGGAATGCAGAGAAAACACAGAAGCTGCATTTGAAATGGCATATAGATGCAGTTACAACTGCATTAATACTGTTTTGATATTTTAAACACAAAACGTTGAATACTGATATTTGAAATTATTTAAAAAATGAAAAGATACTTTAAATGTGAAATTAAAACTGCCAGTAGGTGGCACCAAGTCACTGTTAATAAGTGAGTCATTGCGACTGAACCGAATCATTTCTATCTATCTATCTATCTATCTATCTATCTATCTATCTATCTATCTATCTGTCTGTCTGTCTGTTGGTCTGTCTATCTATCTATCTATCTATCTATCTATCTATCTATCTATCTATCTGTCTGTCTATCTGTCAATCAATCTTATCCACGCACTATTAATTATTAGTCTATCTATCAATCAATAAAAATCAATGAGTCAACAATCCATCCATCCATCTTCTGTTTATCTATTTATTCATCTATCTATCTATCTATCTATCTATCTATCTATCTATCTATCTGTCTGTCTGTCTGTCTGTCTGTCTGTCGGTCTAGAGTCAATGAGTCTAATTTATGCTCCATCAGTTGGTCTGTCTACTAATCAATCAATCAATCTATCAATCCATCTATCTATCTATCTATCTATCTATCTATCTATCTATCTATCTATCTATCTATCTGTCTATCTATCTATCTATGAGTCAAATCCACACTCTATCAATTAGTCTGTATATCAATCAATGAAAATCAATGAATGAATAAACAAATCCATCCACTCATCCATGTTCTATCTATCTATCTATCTATCTATCTATCTATCTATCTATCTATCTATCTATCTATCTATCTATCTGTCAATCAATCTTATCCACGCACTATTAATTATTAGTCTGTCTATCAATCAATAAAAATCAATGAGTCAACAATCAATCCATCCATCTTCTGTTTATCTATTTATTCATCTATCTATCTATCTATCTATCTATCTATCTATCTATCTATCTATCTATCTATCTATCTATCTATCTGTCTGTCTGTCTGTCTGTCTGTCGGTCTAGAGTCAATGAGTCTAATTTATGCTCCATCAGTTGGTCTGTCTACTAATCAATCAATCAAGCAATCTATCTATCTATCTATCTATCTATCTATCTATCTATCTATCTATCTATCTATCTATCTATCTATCTACCTATCTATCTATCTATCTATTTGTCTGTCTATCTATCTATGAGTCAAATCCACACTCTATCAATTAGTCTGTATATCAATCAATGAAAATCAATGAATGAATAAACGAATCCATCCACTCATCCATGTTCTATCTATCTATCTATCTATCTATCTATCTATCTATCTATCTATCTATCTATCTATCTATCTGTCTGTCTGTCTGTCTGTCTGTCGGTCTAGAGTCAATGAGTCTAATTTATGCTCCATCAGTTGGTCTGTCTACTAATCAATCAATCAAGCAATCTATCTATCTATCTATCTATCTATCTATCTATCTATCTATCTATCTATCTATCTATCTATCTATCTACCTATCTACCTATCTATCTATCTATCGCCAAATCAATAACGATATTACAATTTATCAGTTACATATTATCAATTACAAACTATTTGATATTTTTAGGCAAATTATTTTAATATTATTTTGGAAAGTTTATAATAGAAACAAGCGTATGTAATAAAACATTCAAACTGGAAATGTACATATGCCTTCTACAATATCACCTCTACTTTGGAAACCAAAGTGTTTAAATAAAATTATTGTGATTGCACAAGCGTACAACAACAGCCGTCAACTTTATTGTCTGTTGTTCAGCTTAGAATAATTTAATATACAACATAGCCTATGTTTTGACATCCATATAAGAAGTCTGGTTGTGACAAAATTAGTTGCTTCCAAATTAGTCGTAACCCTGAAGAACTCCAAACAAACATTGTTTTGAATATAGCCTGCATAAACTATTAGAAAAAAAAAAAAAAAAAAAAAAAAAAAAAAAAAAAACACAAAGCGGAACTCACCCGCTTCCCTCACGATATCTGCATGGCAGCGACATCATAGTCTCTGTCCATCTCGGTTCGCAGTTCCTCACTTCTGCACAATGTCCTCTAACATCGTGCTCAGAAAAACGACGAGCATGTCTTGAGACAAGACCCGAATGTTTTTAATCGCTTTGCTCCTTCATTAATTCCTTCTGTCTGCGACACATCCCTCCAGGGTCTAGTAGGATAATTGTAACCTTAATTTAGGTTGGCTGTTCTCCGCACTGACGCGCCTCTGCACTCGCTGCTCTAACTTCCAGCTCCGACCTGCCCGTTTCAGTACGAGTGAACATCGGTGTTTACTGGTCTATTCAACAGAGCTGATGAAGGATAACACCTCGTGAGGGCACTCTGAGAGAATGACAGATATTTACGCGGCTTGGCCAAATCTCCGGATTTAGGTAAAGCAGCAGATGGTTGCCTGTTGCTTGTAGATGGTAGAAAACATCTCATAGGACACATGTTTGCTTCAGTCGATTTATACGATACAAAGACTCACATTGTTAAACTAAATGTGACTTTTTATGGTTTTAATTTTATAATTTTAAATGGTTTTAATTGCATTGTATTTGTCGAAATGGGAACAGCAGCTATACAAAACTTAGCTTTTTATTTATTTATTTATTTATTATTATTATTATTTTTAATTTAAGGTAAAAGGTTGTAGCTATGTGGCTGTCAAACCTTCACCGTAACAATACAGTGACAATATTAAAAGAGTTACTGAATAGCACAGAATTAGCCATAAAAAAAGTCATACAAAATCTATAGCTCATACTAGGTCATCAATTAAAAGACAATGCACATAGGGAATTATGTGTATAGCCTTTGCCCATTTCCACTTGAATAATATGTGGTTCTTACTTGTATCCTATACCTAATAAAATTATTTCTCTTATGTATTATAATATTTAACTGTAAAGTATATGTATCTGTACAATATTTTGCAGTAAAATTACATTGTCATCGTCTTTTAAAATATATATTTTTAACTGTATATGGGTAAGGTAACTTGGCTAATTGTCATTTTTTTTCTGTAGTATGTAAGGGGTAATAGGTAAAATGTAAGGGAAACAAGTCAATTTAGCTCAAAGGGAATCATTTATGATTTTATAGGGAATTTGAACAGAATTACTGTTTTACAGCTGATCGCTGAATTGACCTGCGATTCATTGAATAAGCCGTATAACATCAACTCTGCACTGGATATTAAAATCCAAAATATAGTGAAAACACTATTAATAAGCACAGTAGCAAGGTCGGCAGTTTAAGACATTAACTTGTAAGCACAAAACACAAGATACTTCTCTTTTCAATATAAATAAGACTTTATTTGATAAATCTAAGACATATAAATTAATCACACATGAACACACGCATTCACACATTCACACATTGCAGAAAGAAAGTGAGGAAAGGATGAGTTTAAAGAATGAAAATGTGAAATCCCAAGTTTACAGCAATATGTACAATTGCATAGACCCGAACCATCAATCACTTATTTAACCCTCGTATTGAGTTTCTCAATGAGGCTAAAATTTATATTAAGTACACCAGCTCAGCAAAAGTCTGGAGGTTACTTGCTTGCGTTGCCTTAAGGGATTCCCTTTCGTTTGTCGTCGTGGCAGACAAGGGGTTTCCCGAGGTTGCTGATTGGCTGAGTCCAGTGGTCTTTCGTAGTGAAGTCTTGGGCGTTGGCTCTTGATGTGGAGTTGGTCTATGTTGATGTGGAGTTGGTCTAACAAGACTATGATACATTTGATAAAGAATTGATTGGAAGAAACGTTTAAAGCATGATTTTTCAAACTCATACATACCAAACATGAATATTAACTCTTAAGCTATTCCCTAGTTATTAAAAAGACACACATAATATGTGATTAAAACATGATAGTCAAATGTGTGGGTTACATACATAATATGGGGTTATGCATAGAAATGTCCTTTTAGGATGATTTTGGGTGCATATGAAAAAGAAAGTCTCTGGGTGTAGTTCTGCGTAGAACAAAAAGGTTAAAAGGGGTTTGGAAGGAATTTCAGTCTGGTTCTTTGTCTTTGGTAGGGGGAGACCCGCCCAAGAAAGTCTGTAGCTCGTGATTTCTATCACAGATTTACATGTGACGGCCATCTCTTTGACCATCAGTCCTGATTACTTGCCCTGCATTAGAACTGTCAATAAGTGTTCTTTTGTTTGAATGTTGCAAGCTGTTCTGTGAAAGAGGCTTGTTGGTAAGGCTTTCTTCAGAGGGCTGGAGCTAGGAATCTGATTTATGACGTCCTGTTGCAGCCTTGGGGCCCCTCTGGAATTTCGGCTCCTCATGTTTCGATGTTCTGATCGAATCTTAAATTTTTCTGACTCGTTCTGATCCTACAAGTGTTTTTATCCTTTTTTGTTAACATAACATTTTTTTTACAGCATTGGCTAATACAGTACAATTAAGGCTGTGATAAATCACTATGTGTTTTTCATGAGGCTTTGAGTCAGATGTGCAGGCCTGCAACCAAGATCCTCTAATATGCTGACCATGGTCAGATCTCCCAGGAATAGTGTTGGACTAAAATAGCTTTTATTAAATAATATTTAAGAACTGTAGCCTTCATTTTATAATATGCAAAATTTCACCATCTGTAGAGAGACAACAATGTTATATAACTTGTGTTAAAACATCTCTGTGGTTAATCAGACTGTGGCAGCTATTTTAGCCTTCGTGCCAGGATGAAAAAGCCACAGAATCACTAACATTCAGACTACATATGAAGAGTTCAGATGCAAAAGCCTCTAAGTGCCGTCTGAAATTTTCTTCTAAAATTTGCATTTTTCTCAGGCTCATATGTTTATGTTCAGTTATTTCACTTTAATGGCAATGAAAAGAACCTATCCATTGTCATTAAAGATAAATTCATGAACCTACAAAATGCTGATTTTAGAAGAAAATTTCAAATGGCACTTAGAGGCTTTTGCATCTGAACTCTTTATATATTCTTAAATAACTTCAGTTCCTTTTAATGGGCATCACACATTAACCAGCCCTATTAATGTAAAAAAAAAAAAATAATAATAATAATTAATTTTATTCTCTTTTTGTGTGAGGAGGACTCCCAATATTGCACCCAATGAACCATATCTGGCCCCAGTGTGCAAATGAATAACAGAGTTGTGATATTTAGTCTCAAAAACAATGAATCCGCCAAGTCATGCCATAGACACTGCATCCATTTGCTCACAAGCATCATAAGGATGTTCCCTAATGGCAACAGATTTACAGTGGTGCAAAAAAGTATTTAGTCAGCCACCAATTGTGCAAATTCTCCCACTTAAAAAGATGAGAGAGGCCTGTAATTTTCATCATAGGTATACCTCAACTATGAGAGACAAAATGAGAAGAAAAAAAATCCAGAAAATCACATTGTAGGATTTTTAAAGAATTTATTGGTAAATTCCTCGGTAAAATAAGTATTTGGTCACCTACAAACAAGCAAGATTTCTGGCTCTCACAGACCTGTAACTTCTTCTTTAAGAGGCTCCTCCACTCGTTACCTGTATTAATGGCATCTGTTTGAACTGTTTGATCAGTATAAAAGACACCTGTCCACAACCTCAAACAGTCCAACTCCAAACTCCACCATGGCCAAGACCAAAGAGCTGTCAAAGGACACCAGAAACAAAATTGTAGACCTGCACCAGGCTGGGAAGACTGAATCTGCAATAGGTAAGCAGCTTGGTGTGAAGAAATCAACTGTGGGAGCAATTATTAGAAAATGGAAGACATACAAGACCACTGATAATCTCCCTCGATCTGGGGCTCCACGCAAGATCTCACCCCGTGGGGTCAAAATGATCACAAGAACTGTGAGCAAAAATCCCAGAAACACACGGGGGGACCTAGTGAATGACCTGCAGAGAGCTGGGACCAAAGTAACAAAGACCGCCAGGGACTCAAATCCTGCAGTGCCAGACGTGTCCCCCTGCTTAAGCCAGTACATGTCCGGGCCCGACTGAAGTTTGCTAGAGAGCATTTGGATGATCCAGAAGAGGATTGGGAGAATGATGAAACCAAAATAGAACTTTTTGGTAAAAACTCAACTTGCCGTGTTTGGAGGAGAAAGAATGCTGAGTTGCATCCAAAGAACACCATACCTACTGTGAAGCATGGGGGTGGAAACATCATGCTTTGGGGCTGTTTATCTGCAAAGGGACCAGGACGACTGATCCGTGTAAACGAAAGAATGAATGGGGCCATGTATCGTGAGATTTTGAGTTAAAACCTCCTTCCATCAGCAAGGGCATTTAAGATGAAACGTGGCTGGGTCTTTCAGCATGACAATGATCCCAAACACACCGCCAGCGCAACGAAGGAGTGGCTTCGTAAGAAGCATTTCAAGGTCCTGGAGTGGCCTAGCCAGTCTCCAGATCTCAACCCCATCGAAAATCTTTGGAGGGAGTTGAAAGTCCGTGTTGCCCAGCGACAGCCCCAAAACATTACTGCTCTAGAGGCCAAAATACCAGCAACAGTGTGTGAAAACCTTGTGAAGACTTACAGAAAACGTTTGACCTCTGTCATTGCCAACAAAGGGTATATAACAAAGTATTGAGATGAAATTTTGTTATTGACCAAATACTTATTTTCCACCATAATTTGCAAATAAATTCTTTAAAAATCCTACAATGTGATTTTCTGGATTTTTTTTTCCTCATTTTGTCTCTCATAGTTGAGGTATACCTATGATGAAAATTACAGGCCTCTCTCATCTTTTTAAGTGGGAGAACTTGCACAATTGGTGGCTGACTAAATACTTTTTTGCCCCACTGTATTTCCACATGGTTGTTACAACCCGTTGGTAGAGCAAGTCAAATGGAAACAGAGATACCTGCACTGGAGTAGCACACATTAGTGGTTTGGGACAACAGTGACACCCTCCACATTGCCTGTAGGATTTTAATTAAATTTGGCCACTAGAGGGAAAACATTTCAAATGAAGGAAGGGACTGAGAGCAGAAACATCTCTAATATAGGAAACATTCACCTTTATCCTCATTTAATAGCTCTAAGTTCTTTAAACTTCATGAAAGTAATACATCACAACAAGACTGGCCTATTTTGCCAAACCCTTTGTCTTTTCATAAATGTTTCAAACATTGGGAGAGCTGAGTTAGATTTCTAAGGGCACTGAGATTAAAGACTGTGACTGAATAGGGTTTAAAATGCCTGTGTGTATTGTCATGTGTTGTACACGTTTATTTCAGAAACTATTTGTCCTTGCATGTTTGCATGTTCAGCATAAGCTAGCAGTTCCTAAAATATATTTGAATGTACCATATGTAGCTATCTATACATAATCATATAAATATTAGCCTTAAAATATTTAAACATTATCAATGAATCTATATAAACTATTAAATTATAACTATAGATATTGCCACTGTCTGACTATGAATAGTTTGTTTTGTCAGAAAATTATATAAATGAGAGCACTTTAAAGAGTTAATTCTCATTCAGACTGTTTTCTCTTTTCTAACATGTCTTCTGCAGAGCTTGGTCTTGGTATTAAGCCAGAAATTGGGATTATTTTCTTTTAGTTTTTTCTTCCATGTTGTAAACAAAAGCCTTACTGCTGTTTGTTGTACATTTAAGAATTATTGTAAAAGGATGTTTCTCGTATTCCGGCACAACCTTCTGAAATCTACTACATCATTCCCAGCTGAATATTTTTTCTCTCTCTATTTTTCCTGTGTATCCACTGACACAACAATCTCTTGACCTGCCTTTATAAATGCCGTACTGACCTTGGCTTAGAGTAAGACGGGCTGCACACTGATTTGTATTGGTCAAATCCTGCCATCACAAACCCTCAGATCCCTGTGCACGTGGCAGATGGTACAGTTTTGAAATTGTTAATGTGCGCTTGCTCTTCAAAGACACTGGAATAATGTATAGTTTGCCAGGCCTCTGTGTCTCAACTCTAATCCCCAGCATGTGGACATCTGTGCATCAATGGTGGCAGCACTGGGAAAACAGAAACAAGCTCGTGTGATGGGATTTATGAATGGAGTGCCTCTGCTTCAGCACTTTTTATTCATAATATAATATAATTAAAATATATAATGCAATATTAAACAATTCAAATACTAAAAATATTAATGAAAAACTTTCAGAAAAAAAAGTGAAATGAAAATGTTTGCTCATATGGAATCACGTTGAATGATATTTAAAAAATCTCCCAGAATGCGCCTCATGAGGTTGATTGAAAGAAGACCAGAGTGTGAAGCTCATGTAATAATCTTGATTTGTTAAACATTTTTCGGTCACCTGCCATTTGTGTTAATTTATAGTTTTGATGACTTTATTATTTTACTAAAATGTGAAAAATAGGTATTTAAGTGTGTCCAGGCTAGGTGGTGTATAGGATATATACAGTAGTGCCCACAAAAAAAGGAAGTTTGATGCATGGCTCTGTAGCAGTCTGAACAATAAACTGCAAAAAAACAAAAAAACAAAAAAACAAAAAAAACTTTGAATCAAAAGTCTCGTGACAGTCATGGGAGCAGACATGTGACTGCAGCAAGGCATTCTGGGTTTCTTCAGTTGTGTGGTTAGACTGGAATGTAAAGTAACAGTAAACAGATGTAGAGTTCGCTGCTAACAGCTAGCTGAGTAAAGGAGGAGTTTTTTTTTTTTTTTTTTTTTTTGCTGTGTAATGTGACTAAACATTTGTCATGCTGGAGCTATTTAAATTTATTAATACAATAATATATAAATGTATTCAAATTAATACCTGATATCAGGATAATTGCATTGCAGTGTTTTGTGTTTATTTGAGCATTTGTTTGTAATGTTAATTCTTTGTTTATTGTGCAAAATAATTTCACAACAATTTGTGTTCACACCGACAATATCTGCACTTACAAATTTAAAAAAAAAAAAGATATATAAGGTGTAATCCTTAATGATACACTTAAACACACACACACACACTGCTGGCTCTGATTAGGATCAGATGAACGATAAAAAGCCAAAAGTTTTCTAAAGCATGAATGAGCAGGTGTGTATTACCAAAAAATGCTTCAATCATTTAATGTATCCGGTCAAAGTCAATCCTTCCTTTTAGGTATTGCGGTTTAATATGTAATAGTATCAGATTAATTCCAGTGAACACTGTGTTTTACCAAGAAATTGCAATAAATGAGATGCACAGTATCTGAAGTATCTTTCTTGCCACACTGGAAAAAAAAAATAAATAAAAAAAATAAATAAAAAACATTTGTTGAGTTTATTGAAGTGCTGAGGTATTATTTTATTGATTAGCTTGTACATCTGGTGTATAATGTGCAATAATTTGAAATTAATAGAAAATGTGTTCCACAAACAATTTGTGCAAAACTAATTCAATCGTAGTTTTTAAGATAAATTGAATACATTTGGGACACAATTTTTTTTGTTTCCCATAAACAAAGCTGAATATATTCTTAAATTTAGTCTTCTCAGGCTTGTCACCATGTCAGCAGGCTGTGCTGCTTTTGGCCTGTGATATTTATGGGTTTGCTTGTATGTTTGTGAGTAATCTGCACATAGTGTGAACAACTAACACTAGGGGACTTTCCTCGACATTTATATCTTAGTGCTGACCGCATGCCTGTACAGTAGACATCATGGGACAATTTTCACATAGACCTCATGCAGTGACACACTGCACAGGGAACTCAGGTTGTTGACTAACAAGCAGAAGTGTTCATGACAAGCTAACAGGACTCCAGGAGAATGAAGCTCACAAAGGGATGCTATTTATTGATACCATAAAATCAGTTGAGTTTGAAGCCATATATCATACAGTATGTCCTTTATTAATGGCAGCAAAAAAACAGCTGAAAATGTGTGCTGATTAATGTACAGAAGGTTACAGACTCTAATAAGATGAGAAAATGTGCATCACTTAATCACATCTTTCCTTTTGCCGGATTACAACAGAAATTCCCTGAAAAGCTGGATGGACTGTTTCTTTTGTTAGTGCAACTAAAACCATCTAGCTTGCTCAAAGGTCTGAATGCTAATGAGAATCAATGGCAAGAATCAAAAACTGCTCTCAGTAAGCAATTCCCAATACTTTAGAGAGAATTTAAGCAGTTTTGAAACATAAAGGAAAAGCTGCACCAAATGCATTATGTAAAACTAATGGTTGTGTAAAAATAAAGGAACTTGATACTGCTTGCAATTTTGTTTTCCTGGTAACTCTATATGCAAATGATTTCATATTACTTGAAGCTGACAGTAATCTAAGGGATCTCTAAAATATTAGGCTAGTACCATTTCTGTTGTCGGCAGTGTGGTTTTAGTATATTAAATTTTAATTTCAAATACAAATCTCTCAACCTTGGTATAGGACACACTATTCCCAACTTCCCACTTTTCCTAAAACTGTAACCTGACTCCTGACATCATCGCTCTGAGCTGGTGTTTAAACGATTCCAGATGAAGCGGGTCTTCTCCTTTTCCCGCAACAGGAGCAACTTCCTCAAAACCTCAGCATATAAAGAGGTCGTCCACTAACCCAGTTTCATACCAGCATCCATCTTTTGTTCTGAACTTCTGGAAATCATCCAGGTAACCGAGGTTCCTCATCCGCACTCTGTTTTTCTTTTTAACTTGTCTTATATTGTTTGCATTGTTTATGTAAAGTGTTGTAAAATGCTGTTTTGATACTTGTAAAAAAGTAACATTTTAAGTTGTGGGTGCAGCTTTGTTGCAATCACTTTCGCTTTCTTTTTATTCTTCACGAAAACTTTTAAAAAAATCTTTTTTTTTTTTTTTTTAATATAATAACACGGTAAATTTGTTCTCGCTCATCTCAGAAATCACCACTCAATCCTTATTTCTCGAAACTGACTGAATAAGTTTCACTGCGGGTCATGTTTTTGTTTGTGGTTTACAGTTAACGCCACATACATTGCAAGAGCGCCACTGGCGTGTTATAGTTTACACACAGTGTGGCTTTACACCTCTGACTGTAGGTTTGCTTGTCAGGGCATAATGTATACGTTTGGTGGAATCACCCTGCTCGTGGTGGTGTGGTGTGGACTAGCTCACACTCTGGAGAATCTCACACTGGATGAAGCATGGGAGAGCTGGAAACTCACCCACAAGAGGGAGTACAATGGCCTGGTGAGTAACAGCCTATAAAGACAATACAATAATATTTGTTTCCTTAGGTGCCAAAAGAGTTAATGAATTAGATTGGGTTAGTATTTTCATGAAAAAGCCATCTGTTTTTCCCTTCTCTGGAAAAAAGAGGGGAAAGGTAGCTTGTATTTTTATGACTACACTGATTGGAATGTACTGGCTAAGTCCCTTTGTAATAGGGCTGTGCTTTTACATGCACTACAGCTCAATATATAAAAAAGATAGAAAATCTTACTGTTCTTTGACATTGCAAACGAAAATAAAAAAAAAAAAATACAAAACTACCATGCAAAAACGTTTGTTTATTCAGTACAAACAGGTGTTTACTATTCTACATCTGAGATTGAGATTGAGATTTTTAGGTTGTAGAGTTTTAAGGTTTAGGTGCAAATTCCACCTAAATAATCACTTTAAGGTGGCATGCATTAGAGTATAAATATTAGAGGTAAACATTAAAGGAATAGTTCAACCAAAAAATGAAAAACAGACTGAAAATTGACTCAACCGTTGGCTATCCAATATGTAGATGAGTTTGTTTGTTCATTGGAACAGATTTGGACAAATTTAGCATTACATTACTTTTTCATCAATGGACCCTCTGCAGTGAATGGGTGCCGTCAGAATGAGTTTAAACAGCTGATAAAAACATCACAATAATCATAAAATCCACATGTCTTCAGTCCCTCAATTAACTCTTTGTGAAGCAAAAAAGCTGCATGTCTGTAATGAGCAAATCCAAATGGCATTTTTAGCTTAAACCCATTGCTTCTGGCTAAAATACAAGTTCTCTATTATTATAATTATTATAATGTCATGTGATGTGTTATCAGCTAGTGGTTTATATAGAGTTTGAGAACCAAGTGTTTACACGTGTGTTTTATGGTGGACAGGATGAAGAGTCTATTCGACGGGCGATTTGGGAGAAGAACATGCTGTTTATTGAAGCCCATAACAAAGAGTACGAACTGGGGATTCATACCTATAATCTGGGCATGAACCATTTTGGAGACATGGTAAGTGCCCTAATTCAATCTACTAATATTTTGCTACTGTAAAATATTTGACGCATTGTTTTACAAACATTTACCAGTCTTATATGTTGGAAAACAGCTTTTTATGTGTGATCCTGCCCCTTTAAGTTTAAAATGTCACAATCTTGCTATACCTGTTTGCAGAGTATACATGTTCCATCAACAACATATGTATTATAAGGGCCTGTTTACTGAAACTAGATCCAAGTAACTTGATAGCATTTTTGAGGGTTGATCAGCTATTTGGATCTATTTTTTTTCTGTCTAATGCTTATCTCTCTGCAGACACTAGAAGAAGTGGCAGAGAAAGTCATGGGACTTCAAATGCCAATGTACCGGGACCCAACTAACACATATGTGCCTGATGACATGGTGGAGAACTTGCCCAAATCAATTGACTACCGTAAACTGGGATACGTCACTTCTGTCAAGAACCAAGTGAGGAAATAACAAAACATTTCAGTAATATTGCCGTAATATTTCCTCATTCTGAGAAGCTCTCACACGATCAACCCTATCCTCGTGCATTCACACAAATTTCCTCAGAATGAGAGTTACCATCTAACTATGATCCATACCAACTATCATATGTTGTTTCAAGCCAACTATAGTTATGACTGTGCTTAAATGCCATCCAGTGGTCAAAAAGATTATTTCTCCACCAGCATATAAGTGTTTTAGGCTGTCTTCAGTGATCTTTCTCTTGCTTTCCTCAGGGTTCATGTGGCTCATGCTGGGCCTTTAGCTCTGTTGGGGCTCTGGAAGGTCAGCTGAAGAAGACCAAAGGTCAGCTGGTGGACCTCAGTCCTCAGAACCTGGTGGACTGTGTGACTGACAATGATGGCTGTGGTGGAGGATATATGACAAATGCCTTCAGATACGTCAGAGACAACCAAGGCATTGATTCAGAGGAGAGCTATCCTTATGTTGGAACGGTAATAGTCAGCCTTATACTAAATGACTTACAAGGCAAAATGTTTTTTGTGTTGCTAAACAATGACTTTTTTTCAGTGATTCATTTAAGTTATTTGGTTAAAAAGCAAATGAGGTCACAGCCAACTAATGATTTAATGACCAATGACAGTTTTTTATTTATTGTTTTAATTTATTTATTTTTTTTACAATACTTAGGTCACTTTTTCAAAACTCTTCACACAATGAGCACAACAGTAATCTGTCAGCTAAACTGCAGACCTTTTTCCATTGCTTTGGCACTAGATGCATTCAATGACCATGTCTTTCAAATGACTGTTATAAGTGTTTTTAGGTCACTGTTTTGTGAGTGACAAAGTGTGTTTTTTGGGTGACAACTTTTGCTACACTTATGGAAGAATGACTTGATTTGAGACACATATGAAGTATTTTGGTTGTTTTAGTGCATTTTGGATAGTTGGTAAGGAGATCTGCATGAAGAATTTGGAAAAAGTGAACTAAGTTTTGAGAAATATGTCCTAGGGACTGTAAAAATAAATAAATAAAAAATCATAAACAGTCATGATTTTATATCTCACTACTGCCCCCTGCAGGACCAGCAGTGTGCCTACAACAGCTCAGCGAGAGCAGCCAGTTGTAAAGGGTATAAAGAGATTCCTCAGGGTAATGAGAGGGCACTGACTTCTGCCGTGGCAAAGGTGGGACCTGTGTCAGTGGGTATAGATGCCATGCAGTCCACCTTCCTGTACTACAAAAGCGGTACTTAAGATCTCTTTACATCTACATAGTGTTTTGTTGTTGTTTTGCTTACGTTTTTATAGTGAAGGTCCCTAATAAGACTAAAATCTTGACCCCTATTATGTCCAAAACCCATTTCTAGGTGTATACTATGATCCTAACTGCAACAAGGACGATGTTAACCATGCAGTTCTAGCTGTTGGCTACGGGGTCACACCAAAAGGCAAAAAGTACTGGATTGTGAAGAACAGGTAAGGAAAATTTGCTGTAAGCAGAGCGCAGTATTGTTTAAAATAATAAATAATTTAATTAAAATTATTTAATTTAAATAAAAACATAATGATTAAAATTAACAATTATTGTAGAAATATAGTAATAAAAATTACATTTAAATTTAAAATAAAAATAATTAATTTTTTTAAAGGAATAAATAAAAAAATTCCATGTTGTCATATTCAGCATGCAATAGTGTAAAATTTTCCTAATCCATCTGTTTTTTTTTTGTTTTTTTTTGTTTCTGCTCCTGAAGTTGGGGTGAAGATTGGGGAAAGAAGGGGTATGTCCTGATGGCTCGTAACCGTAACAATGCATGTGGCATTGCCAGCCTAGCCAGTTACCCTATCATGTGAGAGCTGGAAGTTGGGAGCTCACATGGGACCAAATTTGTCTGCTGCTGACCAATAACAAAAGGGACTCGATCACTATCAGTGTGCTCCAACATTAAATAATGTTTGGGAAAACACTCTCTAAAAGATGCAGTTGATTTGAATAACACAAGGTTAAGTGTATTTTCCTTTTGTGTCTTAGATGTCTTGTTCTTAATCCTATCAATTTGTGCATTCACAACTGTTTTGTGCAATATTTGAAATTCATAAGGCAAATTTTGATATTGTGTATCCAGTCTGTTAAACTTTTTTTTTTTCTGATTCCCCTGGTGGGATCTGATCTTTTTATGATGTTTTGATTATATAGATTACAAAAGTTTTTTTTTTTTTTTTTTTTTTTTTTTTGTGACAATAATAAATAAAATGTTTAATTTTGAGTACGTCATATTTGGGTAAAAGTATCTTAATGTCATTTTCATAAATGTTTTACTTCAGTGAGGCTTAATCATATGTTTATCACACTAACACAGTTAATACCAAGTCAGTATTACACCTCTGTACAGAAACATTATATATAATAAATGACATTCCCGAGAATAAAATATCAATGCCAAACCACCTTTATTTTAAATTCAGATAACTTGTCTTTAAACCATGGTATATGTACAACGTACCTGAAGACTTAGTTTTAGTTTTGTTGAAGTGGAAGAGAAAGATCAGAGCCTTTATTTTGGTAAGCTGAAACCAAGAGAAGTCAAGAAAAGAAACAACATACTGAATTAAAAACTAAACTGTCTAAGTCTGGGCTGTTTAAACAAAAATCATGACAGTTATGTCTACAGTGGTGTAAAATCATATGACCATAACTGAACCACTTCCCCATTCCCCAGATGAATAACCTAGCTTTGCCCTTTTTTTCTTGTATCTTGTACCCACACCTTCACATTCAATAACTGCCACTTAAAATCTCTGAACTTTGACTTTACATCAAAATTACACTCAAAAACAAACAACTTTAGCGTCTTGTAATTGCAAATTTATGTTTTACAAATGCAAATGACAAGTGCTGATAAAAATTGAACTGATATGTTATATTATATATTTTATGTTACATATTTCCTTAATTTTATGTCCAAATAACAAGAAAATACACTCTAAATGTAAACATATGTAAAAACAAAAGTATTAATTGTGAGAAATAATTACTAAATGACACAATTACAAAACTGAAGATGATAAAAAAAAAAAAAACTTCAGCAATGCATTCATTAGCCACTATTAGTGCTGAAGAGATGCCTGGGACAAATAACATTTCATTTTTTATTTATTTCACATTTACTTTATTTCACATCCAACCGTAATTCAGTCACATTTAAGTATAGTTTGTCTATAAATACAATTTTACATGTGCAGTGCCTCATTTTTGAGTGTAAGTCCTCTGTAGGCTTCTTTGCTTGAGGCCTCTGTCTGTCAGAGGCATTAATAAAGACATTTATTGATTAAATAAGAATATATTTCAGAAAGCTTTCCATGGTGTGAAATGTAACATGACAGTAACTATTTAAAATGGTGAATGCTGAACACTTCACTTTCGGTTCTGCATTGTTTGTTTGTGTACTTTCTTAATGATTGAAAGCTGTAGTAAAGGTTCCACTGTGTTTTTCCAAATTATAACCACAGACCACATCAGTGTGACGTGAACTGATGGATGTTCTGGAAACACCATATTCAGAACCCACAAAATTCTCTTTTCTGAAAGACAACTGATAATTATAATTTTAGCCCTCAGCATGACTTGAAAGTTCTAATATTAACTAGGAATTCCCCTTATCAGCACATATTTAATAATTTTAAATGTAGTTATATTCATTCAATTAAAAACAGCACCAGGTCAGCACAAATATTTGTCAAATCATGATGATGAATCATTTCATAAGCGAGCAGCAAATGCTTCACGAATGGAAAAATTAGGTCACGCTACCAATTTTTCCAGTTCCGCAGTGGTTACGTGGCCTTTATAACTTTTGCCCAATGGTAAGAAATGTCATTCTAAGCACAACATGTTCATGTAGGACCTCAACCTTGTGGCATTTACACTCTCAAAGCTAGATACAAGGCCAGCAGGTGTTTCTTATGTCATATGTGCTTGTGCTTGAATATTTAACCACATGATTTCCTCTTGGCTGTCTTCCTGTTTCCTGTAGGTCTCAACTACCACGTTGTTATTAAGTATTATAGCATATATTTTTGTCTGAAATGAAAAATAGTTACTGTGCATCGCTTGAGGAATATCTTCCTCCGGTGTTTAATATAAATTGCGCTAGATGGCGACCCAAAGACAAGATATGAGAAAGCACGTACAGTAGAAACATTCTCGTTTCCAATCCGTAATGAAACTCTTAGTACAGTGAGATGCCTATCTAGACAGCTTCTTGAAATGGAGGTGTATGTCCACTAATCGTAGATAGCATCTATCTTTAACTGACAGTTATATTAGCAGATCAGCTGTGAGCTGCTGCTGGTATTTTTTTCTAGTTACAGAGTAACTTCGCTGGAAAACCCCCCTT
Organism: Spinibarbus caldwelli; assembly: GCA_039654775.1. NCBI lineage: Eukaryota > Metazoa > Chordata > Actinopteri > Cypriniformes > Cyprinidae > Spinibarbus > Spinibarbus caldwelli. Next base: position 21,189,295 of record CM077227.1, read on the forward strand.
AAAACTAAGCTATAATCAAACAAAGCCTTGGACACGTTTTAGGTTACTGCAAGTTTCCATGCATCTTACAATTGCATATAATTAATTGAATATTAATAATAGTATATTTATTTTTATATTTTGTCATTCGCTTAATTGATATTTAATAATAAATACTTCTTTTTTGTATTAATCAAAACATTACATGGTATGATTTTATTTTTCTACATTAATTACATTTTTAATTTTGATTATATTAATATAGTAGGCTATATATTTTTTATGTAACAGCGATGCAAAAAGTAAGCAAGACATCTGTGTCATATGATAATAGGCAGAGATTAGCACGTGATGGAACAAATTAAAAGTAAAGGAACCAGGAACTCACAGACGCTCATCATCACCTCCTCCAAAAACCACCAGAAGTGCAGCTGAAAGAGAGTACACAGGTGAGACTAGACACATGAGCTCATTTTTGTTTTTGTTGTTCACTTTTATGTTTAATCTTGTCTGCTTCGTCGAGTTTTCGTCTCAAAAAAAGTTTCTCTTTCGGTTTTAATTAAGGTGGTGACTGGTTTTATGAGAACTTTTCCTCAAAGCGTTTCCAAAATGTTTCCAGTGTTTTATTACTTGTCTGCTGTAACTTTGGGTTTAAAGTGAAAACGCTCATAAAATACTTTAATTGTCGTGTGTGTGTGTGTGTGTGTGTGTGTGTGTGTGTGTGTGTGTGTGTGTGTGTGTGTGTGTGTGTGTGTGTGTGTGTGTGTTGTGGAATGAAGGATCAGGTGAAGTCGATCAAACACTAGTGTTAGTTTAATTTCCGTTTCTTCCTTATTCTGGCCTGTGTGCTCTTTTGTTCGATTTGAGTGGTTAACCTTTGAAATGGCCATTTTGCCTCATTAATCCAACTGGTTAAAATTCATTTTTACCTTTTAAGGTAAAAATTGGGCTTGTAAAAACGAGCCGAGTATAATACGTGATGTCAAGGCACAGGAAGAATCAAGCAATTGCTCTGGTTTACATAAGTGCAGCGCATTTTGGGGAGTCTACTTACTTAATGTCTGGATTTATGAAATCTTTTTACTTATTACTTGGATTTCCTCAACCAGTTTTACAACATTTGGATGTTTAAACTTCCTTTTTGGTTTACTTCTGTTACTTAATTTTACTCAGAATTTGTTTCCTTTTTATAGAAAAAATAAGACTGACCTTGTGGTTCATTCAATAGATATGAACATTTATTAAAAAAAAAAAAAAAAAAAACCAACAACTATAGATTGGTACAGCAGAAATGTGTTCATACTGTGACTAATTTAGCTGTGATGTTTAACATAATGTCAACATAATGCAATGAGAATAAATTGGCAGATAAAATATTGATGTTTGAATCCATGTCCGTAACTATTACGGACCATTTTGTTCTTGTCAGGCCATGATGCTCGGGAGCTTGCTGTTTGCTGTGTGTTGTAGTGCAGCACTGGCCCATTTCAACACAAATCTAGACCAGCACTGGGAGTTGTGGAAGAAGACGCATAACAAGTTTTACTCCACCAAGGTGAGACTAAGAATTTCACAAGCATCTTTAAGATTCAAAAGCTGATCTTTCAATTACTTATGAATTCATTTTCATAATGGTGTTTTGATTGTGTTCTTGTGAGGCTAGAATGGTTTCATTATAGTTTGAAGTGATGTTGATGCTATCCATGTATTGATGGGAGTTGTATTGAAATGTTTGTCTTAACCGGAAGTATTTACAAAAGATAACTGTAATACATACAATGGTAGCAGTCTCACAACAACATACCATGTGTGATCCCTGTAATGTGAATATTTTTTGTTACAGGTTGAAGAACTGGGCAGGAGGGAGTTGTGGGAGAGAAACCTTCAACTTATCACCCTTCACAACCTGGAGGCCTCCATGGGCCTGCATTCATATGACCTGGGCATGAACCACATGGGTGACATGGTGTGTGTGGTTTTTCGTTCATGATTATCTGCATGCAGTAGCTTCCAGTTTACTCAAGTTCCAGTTTTGCTTCTGGCATGCAATACTGCTTTTTCATAGTTCTGTGGTGCACCCTTTAATTAGGCCAATTTCAATAAGCTCTCTAGCACACACAATTTCACCTACAGTCACCAAAATTCATACACGTTTAGCTCTCATCAGCCTGAATAACTGTGGTGCTGACAGTAAGTGCTCTGCCCAACAGGAAGTAAGTTATTTTGGATTATTTGAAAAATGCATGCTCTGGAATTTTATATACACATCCATGGGTTTTCATGCAGTTACCACCAAACTCGGTCAACATTATCTCAAGACACTGAGAATGCAAAATTGTGAATGGATTTTTTTTCATTTCTCAAACGGTTTGGCCGTGGTGTGAATTTATGGTGGAAAAAAGGAAACAGGAAGTGTGTTATAACTTCAGCATACATTGACTGATTTTGATCAAACTTCAGCAGTTTGTTTATTGAAGGATGCTGTTTACATTGTGACTGTTATGAGTAAAAGTTATAGTGCCACTGGCTGGCAGCAGGAAGTATGTCATTTTCAAAATGCTTTGAAATAACCCTCTTTTACCCAATTTGCTTCAAACTTGATCAGATTAATGTCAAAACATGGCAGAAGTAAAACTGTGAGGGGATTATTGAAATCTTAAATACTGGTGCCATGCCAATGCTTCAAACTTTAATATTCTTCTCCTATCTACTCTTCCAATTGTTATCATAGGATTCACACCAAACTTTGTCTACATGATGCAAAAACACTGAGGAACCTAAAGTGCGAACATTTTTTGATATCTCAAACAATTTTGCCATGGCAGATAACAGCAAAAATGGAAACAGGAAATGTCTAATAGCCTATTTTTAAAGTGCATTGTTCAAACACTTAAAAACTGTTTACATATGGAGAACAAGTCATTCTGAGGAAACATGGTTAGTTTCATGATTTTTTTTTTCATGAAGGTTTAAAAAAACTAAGGTTGTCCACTAGTCATAGGATAAATATTTCAAGCCTAATCCTTTTTCTGTGTTTTTTTTTTTTTTTTCAGTTATAATGGCAAATAAATACATAGGATCAGTTGATATGTACTCTACTGTCAATATAGTTTTATATAATTGTTTTATAAATGTTTTTTAAATGATTATAATGATCTATAAGTATTCTTATAGATCATTAATAGTTTTATATCATCCCCTTTCTTTCTGTATGTTTCACACTCTTGATGTTCTAGAGTAACCCTTTCGTTGCTGTAACACTAACAACCAGCCTGCAAGAGAGTTAAATGCACGTGCCCACTGTGCACTGTTTTTCTGAAGCCAGCGGGGCTTGGGCCCACCATCACTGCTTGCAGCTATATTTTCAATTGATTTTCTTTACAAAAATCATTAGCTTTTTATTTTATAAATTCTATAATTAGTATCTATGCAGCTATAATGTAACGTCATCCTTTTCTTATTTTCCTATTTGTGTCATGTTGATTTACAGACAACAGAGGAGATCCTGCAATCATTCGCCATGACTCGTGTCCCTCCTAACATTAAGAGACAAATAGCAAATTTTGTGGGCTCTTCTGGTGCTCCTGTCCCAGACTCTCTGGACTGGAGAGAGAAGGGATATGTCTCCAGTGTGAAGATGCAGGTGTGAATGTACTCTGTTTGAAATTATGCTAACTGATATTCGCTTAATTAGCTGACTTTTTTTTTTTTTTTAAAATTAATTTCTATCTAGCGTGAAGATGAATAGTTTATAGCATGTTATTAATTTCACCAAAGGAAAATGGCTTGATTGTGTTTCAGATGTTGCTCTCATGATGTCAAGTGAATTGACCACATTCTCTGTCAGAGAACTTGGTCTTTTTTTTTTTTTTTTTTTTTTTTTTTTCCCATTTAATTTCACTTCCTTAATTTTGTTTGTCCAGCCAGTGTTTAAGGGAGTTTATTTCCCCTTTCCTGTAACTTCCTCTTTGATGATTTGGAAATTTAGAAACCAGCAACTAAAAACTGATTGGTCAAAATGCTGTTTCTGCAGCTTCACAAGCCATTAGGTTCTTGTGTTTCCTGTTTTAGTAGTTTTATCACGTTTCTCTCTTTTCTGTCAGGGTGCATGTGGTTCTTGCTGGGCTTTCAGCTCCGTTGGGGCTCTTGAAGGTCAGCTGATGAAGACCACAGGAAAGCTGGTTGACCTCAGTCCTCAGAATCTGGTGGACTGTTCCTCCAGTTACGGGAACAAGGGCTGCAATGGCGGTTTTATGAGTTCTGCCTTCCAGTATGTTATTGATAATGGTGGAATAGACTCAGAGTCATCTTACCCTTATGAAGGAGTGGTAAGTTGTGTGTGAGGGTCTGTGTGAAGTAAACTTGCACATCAAGTAACTATATGGGGAAAATATTAAGCGCACAAATATGTGGTGTCATATTAGAAGTGACAAGGCCTGTTACCACAAAATCTGAGCCATACCAATTCAGGCAGGTCTCTACATTGCTAAATTTACTTTTGTCACAGTTTGAAGATCGTGTGTGTGTGTGTTTGGCATTATCATTATGGGTCTAATGTGTAATCTAATACATGTGTCCTACAGCAAGGCCAGTGCAGATACAATCCGTCCCAACACGCAGCGAACTGCACAAAGTACTATTTCGTCCGTCAGGGAGATGAGGAGGCCCTGAAGCAGGCTTTGGCCAATGTCGGGCCCATTTCAGTGGCCATTGATGCCACCCGCCCTCAGTTTATCCTGTACCGCAGTGGTAAGCATTTCTTTGTTGCATTTCAATCAGATTGATAACCAGATGTCAAATTCTTGTAATTAAGGTTTGTTAGTGCTGTGTTTTATATCGTTATCTCACATCTGTCCACCACAGGAGTTTACAATGACCCAACATGTACAAAAAGAGTAAACCATGCAGTGCTGGCTGTGGGATATGGTGCAGTTGCTGGACAGGACTTTTGGCTGGTCAAAAACAGGTGCAATCAGAATGATTTGTGATCAAAATTGACTTGGTCTGATTATATTTTTTGAAATGTACCCATTCAAAGGCTTGTAAAAGCACAACATCTGTGACAAAACATTGAGATGAATAAATACAAATGCTAATTGTTTTCTTCTACATTAACAGTTGGGGTACACATTTTGGAGACGGTGGTTACATCCGTATAGCCAGAAACCAGAACAACATGTGTGGCATCGCCTCATACGCCTGTTTTCCAGTTATGTAACTGCAACACTGTTAAATTGTGTGAACATTTTAAAATGTTTACTGTTTTATAGTCTAATTTCTTTGATGTAAATGTGTTCTATATGTGGTTTTACATTTCCATTGTTATTTTAAGTCCAAATGTATTTTATGAATCTTACAAAATAAATATGGATTTTATCTGTTTTCTTTGGCTTGTTGAAACTTTATTAAAAGGAAATAGACTAAATATATTTACTCCATTTGGTATATTTACAAATGACAACTAATCAGTGCAACATCACAAGTTTCACATAAGTTAGCCTATTAAAGAATTTCTTAAGAGCAGTACACAATTATGGTTATAAGATAATATTATGATTATGGATTTATTATGACATAAGATTATGGTTTGTCCTAAACAAATACACCTTTAGTCGATCAGCCACATTTATAAGGTAACATGAGGAGTCTAAATTATATTAGAAGCCACGCCGTGTCGTGATGTGGTAGGACGATGCACAAGTATCGAGCATTTGAATAGGCTTCCGGTGTGCAAGTTCACAGCGGCAGTCCAAAATAGTAAATCTAATCACCATACAAGCAAAAGTTATTCTCACAAATGAACAAAGTGGCGTCGATGAGTTCAAAGTTTGTTTGGGGGGGAAAAAGGCCTAACAAAAATTAGAAAGTGAGGCGAATATTGAGCTATAAAAAAGTCCCTATATGTATGCTGTAATCAATCCAAAGAAAGATAAACTTATCTTTTAAAATTGATCTTGCAGCCTAATGTAAGAACTGTCAACATGTATTCTGTAAGCTTTTATTTTACTAAGTGATGTAATTTGTCACTTTTTTTTTTTTTTTAAATTTCAAATATTAAGCAACAAATATTGTAATCCCCTTTTTCTGTAGAAATCTTTAAGAAACAAATACAATGAGATTATATCAAAAGATTTAAAGAAAAGAGTTTTATAAGAGTTAAAATAAAAATTGTTACCTTTTCAGTCTGCTTATCTGAACTATTAATAAGTGGATATCAAGATGCCAAAAATGTATGTGTATGGTTTTCTGGTTGATAGATAGTGAATTGTGTTAGGCAGTTTTTTTCCAATAATAATACTTTAATTTTCATTCATTCATTCATTATTGTTTGTTTGTGTGTGTCTGTATGTGACATGGGCAAAGCAAAAAGCCAGCTGTGTCATATGATAATAGGCAGAGATTAGCACGTGATGGAACAAATTAAAAGCAAAGCAACCAGGAACTCACAGACGTTCATCATCACCTCCTCCAAAAACCACCAGAAGTGCAGCTTAACGAGAGTGCACAGGTGAGAAGACATCTTATTTTTTCTCCTTCACTTATATGCGTTTTATCTTTTTATTAAAATTTTCCCTTGTCTTGAGTTTTCTCTCAAAAAGTTTCTCTTTCGTTTTTAAGGTGGTGACTGCATTTATGAAAAAAAAAAAAACCGCTATGAGATTTATTAATTGAGACGTCAATTAATTTTTTTCTTAACTTTCACGTGTATCTTTTTTATTAAAGGTCTTCTTTGTTGATGTTTTCCTCAAAAAGTTTCTCTTTCTGTTTTAAGACAATGACTGTTTTTATAACAGATTTTTTCAAAGAAATTTGTAATGCTAGTACAACGTGTCCAAAGCCCACGATCTTTCTGAAGATTCACTCATGCTGTAACATCAGATAGCCTAATGTAGATTTTGAGTTTTTCTTCGCCCTGTACTAGTGGTGAAACTGAGAAAAGAAGATTATATTTTATTTAAACTTCAAACGGTAACAAACGTCTTTAACCCTTGAGCCTCGTCAATTCTCAGCTTCTCACGCCACGTTTTTAAAATGCTGTGTCATGTTTAAAAATGTGTCCCGACAGTCTGTGCTCTTTCGCATTTTGTTAGCTTTTTAAAGCAGAAAGGTTCTGTGTGAACGGCTCGTTCGTTCAGCTCACTGCAGTTTTAAAGTCCTCATTGAACAGTACCTGTTCCGGCCAGTAGGTGGGAGATGGGACTGAGTCGTTTCAGAAAATCGTTATGCATTCATATATAAATGTGTGTGTGTGTGTGTGTGTGTGTGTTGTTTCATAAGTCTCATTCACTGAAATAATCTCTTCATATTGTGGCTGACGACATATCAGCCAAATGTCAACATAATGCAATAAGAATTATTATCAGATAAAATATTGAAGTTTGAATGCATGGCAGCAATTATCACTTGCTGTTTTGTTCTTGTCAGGCCATGATGCTCGGGAGCTTGCTGTTTGCTGTGTGTTGTAGCGCAGCACTGGCCCATTTCAACACAAATCTAGACCAGCACTGGGAGTTGTGGAAGAAGACGCATAACAAGTTTTACTCCACTAAGGTGAGATATGAATTTCACCAGCATCAGTCAGATGCTCCCCCACCCCACATGTTCAGTAAGGAATACAAACTCTTACTTGTTTCTTATCAAACTGGTAAAACGTGTTTCATGGGCTTATTTGTTAATTAATTTGTATTAATTTGTGTGTGTGTGTGTATATATGTGTGTATATATATTATGTGTATGTAATGCTTGGACAAAAGAGAGATGATGCAGATCCAGTTGCAGAGAAGAAGTATTTACTGAATAAAATTAAAACAAAAATGAGTAAAACCAGGAAAACACAGAACAGCAGCAGATCAGGAAACATGGAACACGAGCATCTACGACTGAGAAATGAACTAAGGAAACACTGGGGTATATATACACAGAGATGATAACAAGCTAATCAGACACATCTGGGAATGGAATTAAGGGGACCAATGAAACAAAAGACAGGAAGTAACAAAAGTCCTAACAAAACAAGAACCAGGATTGTGAACGTTTTTGTGTCAGTGTTTTCAATACTTTTATATATTTCTTTATTAAACAGTGGAATTGTCTGTTGTTTATATTGGCAGGATGAGGAACTGGGCAGGAGGGAGTTGTGGGAGAGAAACCTTGAACTTATCACCATTCACAACCTGGAGGCCTCCATGGGCCTGCATTCATATGACCTGGGCATGAACCACATGGGTGACATGGTGAGAACATGAGTCCAGTTTCTCCTTTTCCCTTTTCCACTGCATTTCCTTGACTGTGATTTGTACTTCCATCTAGTGTCCAAAAAACAAAAAAACAATTTCATCACCTATAACTCAGATTTTCTTATTTGTGTCATGTTGATTCACAGACAACGGAGGAGATTCTACAGTCACTGGCCGCAACTCGTGTCCCTCTTGGCTTTAAGAGGCAAACAGCAGAATTTGTGGGCTCATCTGGAGATGCAGTCCCAGACTCTGTGGACTGGAGAGAGAAGGGATATGTCTCCAGTGTGAAGACGCAGGTATGGTTATGCTGTATATTTTGAGAGAAAGCAATCTGATACTTGTTCATTTAGATTTGTGTGTGTTTATCTTTTTATTTGTTAGGACAGCTCATTTCTGTTTCTTTTGATAGACCAGAGACCAAAATTTTAAGTAGTTCACATTATTAGTATTTCAATAAATCCATACTAGTATCTATTATATGTAGCATAAAGGTGTCCTGTTCAAATAGCTTTATAATGTTTATCTTTCTTCTGTCAGGGTGCATGTGGTTCTTGCTGGGCTTTCAGCGCTGTTGGGGCTCTTGAAGGTCAGCTGATGAAGACCACAGGAAAGCTGGTCGAACTTAGTCCTCAGAATCTGGTGGACTGTTCCTCCAATTACGGCAACGAGGGCTGCAATGGCGGTTTGATGAGTGCTGCCTTCCAGTATGTTATTGACAATGGTGGAATAGACTCAGAGTCGTCTTACCCTTATAAAGGAGTGGTAAGTTGTTTGCGTGGGTCCATGTATAGAAAAAAAAAAAAAAAAAAAAATCGATCATTACAAAAATACATTCCATATTCGAAGTGACAGGACCTGTTACTGTGAGATTTTAATGATACATATGCAGTCAGGTCTCTACATTGTGGGATTTTGTCAGTGTTTGGCACACTTTTAAAATATACAAGCCATTATTATTATTATTATTATTATTATGAGTGTAATCTAATGAATAAATGTCTCCTACAGCAAGGGCAATGCAGGTATGATCCATCCCAGCGTGCAGCAAACTGCACTAAGTACTATTTCGTCCGTCAAGGAGATGAGGAGGCCCTAAAGCAGGCTGTTGCTAACATTGGACCCATTTCAGTGGCCATTGATGCCACCCGCCCTCAGTTTGTCCTGTATCGCAGTGGTGAGTATTGCTTCCACACACATTTCAATCAGACTGATTACCAGATCAAGGTATTCAGGTTATAAATTCAGGGTCAAAATTATTTATTTTTCATTGCCAACTATTATAACATTTATCTTACATCTGTCCACAGGAGTTTACAATGATCCATCCTGCACCAAAAACACAAACCATGCAGTGCTGGCTGTGGGATACGGTGCGCTTGCTGGACAGGACTTTTGGCTGGTCAAAAACAGGTACAGGCTAACTGATTCTGAAATCTTGTGATCATAAACTGACTGGATCTGATATTGTTTTGGAAAAAAATTACCTATTCAAAGGCTTGTAAAATCAGAACATCTGTCTCAAACAAAATACTGAGATAACAAAATACAAATGTTAATTGTTTACCTTTACTTTAACAGTTGGGGTACTGGATTTGGAGATGGTGGCTACATCCGTATGGCCAGAAACCAGAACAACATGTGTGGCATCGCCTCATACGCCTGCTATCCGGTTATGTAACTGAAATCCTGTTGAAATCTATGAATGTAGCAAAATAAGTTTTAAGATTTGTTAATTTATAATCTCACTTACCTGTAAATGTGTGTTCTGTATGTTTCTTCCAATTCCATTGTCTTTTAAAAATTTACTAATCTATCATATGAATGTCTTAAATATTGAATTTTAAATCTTTGTTTCTATCTGTTTTTTTTTTTTTATCTTTGTTTTTGTAAAGCTTTAAAAGGAAATGTGCTTTCATTCTATTCAGTATGTTTACAAATGTCTTGGTTTATTCAGTGCAACTTTTTTAGGACTTTTTAAAGATCAGCACACAATGTCCGGTTTTGACTGACATTTAGATTGTGATTTTTGCACCTTTGGTTGATTAGCCATATTCATAAGGTAACACAAGGGAAAAACGCAACGCACTGAGTTGCACGTTAAGCGTTTTAGAACGTGGCTTAATGGAAGAATGAAAATGAAAAACACCAACTCTGGTATATATTTTATATACATACATGCATACATACACACAGGTGCATCTCAATAAATTAGAATGTCGTGGAAAAGTTCATTTATTTCAGTAATTCAACTCAAATTGTGAAACTCGTGTATTAAATAAATTCAGTGCACACAGACTGAAGTAGTTTAAGTATTTGGTTCTTTTAATTGTGATGATTTTGGCTGACATTTAACAAAAACCCACCAATTCACTATCTCAACAAATTAGAATACTTCATAAGACCAATAAAAAAAACATTTTTAGTGAATTGCTGGCCTTCTGGAAAGTATGTTCATTTACTATATATGTACTCAATACTTGGTAAGGGATCCTTTTGCTTTAATTACTGCCTCAATTCGGCGTGGCACAGAGGTGATCAATTTGTGGCACCGCTGAGGTGGTATGGAAGCCCAGGTTTCTTTGACAGTGGCCTTCAGCTCATCTACATTTTTTGGTCTTTTGTTTCTCATTTTCCTCTTGACAATACCCCATAGATTCTCTTCAGGTCTGGTGAGTTTGCTGGCCAGTCAAGCACACCAACACCATGGTCATTTAACCAACTTTTGGTGCTTTTGGCAGTGTGGGCAGGTGCCAAATCCTGCTGGAAAATGAAATCAGCATCTTTAAAAAGCTGGTCAGCAGAAGGAAGCATGAAGTGCTCCAAAATTAGTTGGTAAATGGGTGCAGTGACTTTGGTTTTCAAAAAACACAATGGACCAACACCAGCAGATGACATTGCACCCCAAATTATCACAGACTGTGGAAACTTAACACTGGACTTCAAGCAACTTGGGCTATGAGCTTCTCCACCCTTCCTCCAGACTCTAGGACCTTGGTTTCCAAATGAATTACAAAACTTGCTCTCATCTGAAAAGAGGACTTTGGACCACTGGGCAACAGTCCAGTTCTTCTTCTCCTTAGCCCAGGTAAGACGCCTCTGACGTTGTCTGTGGTTCAGGAGTGGCTTAACAAATTCCTTGACACGTCTGTGTGTGGTGGCTCTTGATGCCTTGACCCCAGCCTCAGTCCATTCATTGTGAAGTTCACCCAAATTCTTGAATCAGTTTTGCTTGACAATCCTCATAAGGCTGCGGTTCTCTCGGTTGGTTGTGCATCTTTTTCTTCCACACTTTTTCCTTCCACTCAACTTTCTGGTAACATGCTTAGATACAGCACTCTGTGAACAGCCAGCTTCTTTGGCAATGAATGTTTGTGGCTTACCCTCCTTGTGAAGCGTGTCAGTGATGTGTCTTCTGGACAACTGTCAGATCAGCAGTCTTCCCCATGATTGTATAGCCTAGTGAACCAAACTGAGAGACCATTTTGAAGGCTCAGGAAACCTTTGCAGGTGTTTTGAGTTGATTAGCTGATTGGCATGTCACCATATTCTAATTTGTTGACATACTGAATTGGTGGGTTTTTGTTAAATGTGAGCCAAAATCATCACAATTAAAAGAACCAAAGACTTAAACTACTTCAGTCTGTGTGCACTGAATTTATTTAATACACGAGTTTCACAATTTGAGTTGAATTACTGAAATAAATGAACTTTTCCATGACATTCTAATTTATTGAGATGCACCTGTATGTATGTGTATATATGTGTGTATATATATATATATATATATACACACACACACACATACACACACACACACACACACACACACACACACTATGTACAGGCAAGCAGATGTGGCCAGAATATAAACGCAACACACACAAAGTCTCATGTTAAGCGTTTGTTTATAACAGCTTCTATGGGAGGAAAAGTGCTTAAATTCAGCGCGTTGCGTTTATATTCCGGATTCATCTGCTTGGCTTGCCTGTACATAGTTTATATTTTTAATAATGTGAGTACTAGATGTGGTTTTTATATCACTGTCTCCTTCCATTAAGCCACGGTACCCCAAGAAAACGCTTAACGTGCACTCAGCAGGTTGTGTTCATATTCTGGGATATATTCTGCTTGTCTGGTATGCTTTATAAGGTGTGTATTGAACCTGGTCCTCCAAACTGTTTTTAGCCAAATTACTTGTACTTCAGGAGTAATAATGAAATCACATGGGTCTACCAGAAAGCCAGAGACTCTTACAGCAGGCGTGCCTAGGAGAAATACTAATGTACTATATGGACAAAGTATATGAATTGACCTGCAATTTCAGTCACTTCTTGGGATTACTGAGACATGATGCTTTGTGGGAAATAAGTTCTAATGTTTTAAAGTATAAGTACAAATTAATGTTTGCAAATATTTATATACATATTAATCCAAAAAAAAAAAAAAAAAAGCAGAATGTCAAAGACTGTGTTCAAATTAAAAAAGGGATGGATTTTGAAAATATTTCATTTCAATTTCAAGCACGTAATAAAATTGTCAAAGATATTGAGCAAATTAAACTAATCCTGTCACGTCTGCAGTGTCCAATTAAATGCCTAAAATGATTCAGTAATTCTTAACTTAATTTGTCACCACCTACTGGCAAAAAGATGTAATCAGCAGAAATGGTCACTTATTGTATGAGTGAATTAATTAGAACAAATCCTTTTAATGAACAAATTCAAAAGAAGTCAGTGGGAAAATGCTTAACGTGGCTTAAAGGAAGGAGACAGTGATATAAAAACACATCTTGTATTCAGATTGTTAAAAATATAAACAACTATGTACAGACAAGCGGATGAATCCAGAATATGAATGCAACACGCTGAATTTAAGCGCTTTCCTCCCATAGAAAACTTTTATAAATAACAAACGTTTAACGTGAGACTTTGCATGTGTTGCGTTCATATTCTGGCCACATCTGATTGCCTGTACATAGTATATATTTCAGAGAAAGAAAATAAAGCTGCTAGAATGGCCTAGGCAATCACCTGACTTGAATCCAGTAGAAAATCTATGGAAAGAACTAAAGATCAGAGTTCATATAGAAGAGGCCCACGGAACCTTCAACATTTCAAGATTGTTTGTTTTGTGTGGAAGAATGGGCCAAAATCACACTTGAGCAATGCAAGCGACTAGTTTCTCCATACAGGAGGCATCTTGAAGCTGTCATTACCAACAAAGGCTTTTGTATGAAGTATTAAATAAGTTTCAGTAAGTGTGTGTTCAATACCTTTTTACTTGTGTCATTCCATTTTATTACACATAACTTAATTTCTGAACTTATTTGTTTTGTTTTCTTTATGTGTATGGATTACTTGGTTTGTTACCGACATCTACTGAAAATTTCATGTCAACAGCACCTTTAGAAATATATTTACTGAGAAAAATGGTGACATGTTCAATACTTATTTTACCCGCTGTAGAGGATTTTCAGTAATGTGTATGAAATAGTGTGTTTTCACACCTGAGTTCTCTTTAAAAGAACCGAACCCAGACCCCTTTAAGTGGAGGTGGACCAAGTGAAAAAGGACCCAGTTTTCTTTGTGTTCACACTATCACAGTTCCTGAAAGAGGACTCAGATCCTTTTTTGGTCCACTTAAGCAGTAATGGTGTCTCAGATCTCTTTGTGTTCAGACTGTTGCTTTTTGGATCTAGTCCAGTTCAGTGTTTGATGGCTGACATTATGGCCTCCAAAACTGGAATATTTTTATCTTTTGCACAAAAATATAAGTTTCGTACATCTTTGTATTATTTATTTTGAATTGTTTTCCTTGTTTATGTAATCATGTTTATTTTATAGCACACAGGGCTTCTTCAGGATTTTTAAGATCAAATTTAAGACTTTTTAAGACTGTTTTTAGGACCTGCATGGATAAAATTAATGCCATATGAGTGGGGTGGAGCAATGTTTATGGTATTATATTAAACTGTAAAATGACTGTAAAAAGCATGATTTACAGTTCAGATACAGGTTTTCACAAAAAAAATATAAAAAAAATAATAGAATGAGATCAAATTTCAAACAATTTAAAAAAAATAGTCAAAAATAAAATGCACCAATTATTATATTAATGGTTTAATGGCTGGTTTAATATCAATTATTATTTTAAACCAGCAGAAGGGCTGTTAAAAAAAATGCTAATTCATTCTCTGCCAGCAGGTAGCGCTTTCAGAACTGCATAAAGATTGAAACGTGCAGCACTCATATTTATCCAATGAAATCATAGCCTTCTTCATTTTAATCATCACATTAAGCTATATGGCAATTGTCTTTCCGTCCCCATTGTACTTTTTACGGTCTTAAATTTGATACAATTAAATTTAAGACTTTTTAAGGACCCGCGGAAAAGACATTGCTGACACTGATAAAGAAAAAAAAAATTAAATTGGACAAATAAAAGAAAAGAAAATATACTGAACTACTTTAAAATTTTCAGGTACAGTACAGGTATCCTTAAATGCAGCATTTAAATAAGAAATCAAATCAAATCTAATCTAATCAAATGAAAAAAAATAAAAAATAAAATGCATATTATTAATCATATGAATGATATAGATTCTACTCATATTAGGCTGCTGTACTACAACTACATACTACACAGATCGGTTCAAACACATGCGATTTCTTTCCCAGATATTTACATTCGATTGAGACAAAACCAACTGTGTTTATGTGAACCACGGGTGTTTTTGACAGTTTAAATAAAATAGACGCTAAAGAGAGAATAGTTTAGCCTCCGCTGGGATGTGCGCGCTCGTATATCAAAACGTTTAAACCAGCGAGGCGCACAGCCGCGTCTCTTTTACACAGTTTGGAAGCGGTTGAATTTAATATAAACGAGTGTACGTTGCGAGCAGCGAATAATTTGTAGAGATCTGCCAGAAGCAGCAGCCACTATGAACAGCTGATTTGTACGGAGACATCTGATGCCCAAACTACATCGGAATACGCAAATGGAAAAATCAAATGAGCCCGGGCCGATTTGTGCTCACAATGCATGTTTTTAGCGAACCGTACCTTTAGCCAAAAGCGAACCGTACTCAGACCACCTCCCGAGATGGTCTCGGTTCGGTTCGATTATGAGGGGTCTGAGATCGGAGTGTTCACATATGGGCCAAAAATCATGCGAACCGCGCTCAGACCCCTGAAAAGGACCAAGTGTGAAAACACCCTGAATTTCACTTTGGTTAATCAATGATTTCACTAGTGTATGTAAGAGGTTTTTCCGTCATGTGTATGAATGAATTTCACTAAGGTTGATCAATGTTTTCACTAGTGTATGTAAGAGGTTTTTCAGTCGTGTGTATGAATGAATTTCACTAAGGTTGATCAATGTTCCCTTTCGATTCGGCCACTTCTACATTGCTAGGGAGAAACCCCTTCCTACAAATGATAATGGAGCCTTAGGGGCCATTCACATATCGCGTCTTTTGCGTGCTCAAGTTTGTTATTTCAAATGTAGACGCGTGGCAGGCGCGCTCATAAGCGATGCAGTCGCGACGCGCATACAGTGCGACGCGCTCGTTTTTTCCAGGCGCGTCCGTGCCGCATCGAGATGAAAACATTTAAACTTTTCAGAATGCCGCAAACGCACCGCAGGTCATGTGACAAAAACCAACCAATCAGCTTAATTTTTTCCCGTAACAACACTGAAAGCTCAGCCAAGATGGAGAAACAGCTGATCATAGCTGTACAGGGATAGCCATTTTTAAATAAATATAGTAGCAGAGATACTGCAATCGATTTTTAGTGCTGGAAATCCATTTTATCCTTTTCTGAAACTTCCACATTTTCAAGGAGAGTGCAGGTCATGGTTGCTTAGTAAAGGCAGACGCCACAGGAGCGCAAGCTACAGAGCGCTTTGGAAAGAAGGAGAAAGCAGCGCGCCTAGTGTTTTCCACACGTTTTTAGGCACAACGTGAATGGCCCCTTATTGAATCACGCCAGTGAAACTGGCCAATGGTGTTCAAGCGCGCGAAATATGAGGGGCTCCCTCTCTATATAAGGCAGCGCTTGTACGTCATCCATTCAGAATCTTTTCCTGCAGCCAACCTTCTACGATAAGAAAGAAGCCTATCAACAAGACTACTCACCGTGATCTACACACTGCAGTGAACATGCCTGCTCTTCCCTGCTGTGTTCTGGTGAGCTTCAGACAACAAGGATGACTCGTGATTGCCTCTCTTGCACAGAGCCAATCGAAACTTCTGATGGCCACGAATCGTGTTTCTTCTGCCTGGGTCACGCCCACGCAGAGGTGGCCGCTTGGGGGGTTGGACTGCCCCCACTGTGGAGATATGAGCCTCCAGACTCTCAGTCTCCATGTGGCCATCGTCCAAGCCGATGAACTCGCCCAACTAGCCCTGCCGCGCTCTTCCTCTGCAGCCTCTTTTGAGCCAAGGAGGAAAGTGCCGTGAGCTTCTGATGCGGACCTGTCAGGGTCAGGTGACGAGCTCGCGCCAGCTCAGTGCCCACACGCTCCTCAACCCCCTGCTGCAGTTTCCCTTCCAGTGTGCTTCATGACCGCTGATCTTCGCCCCTCCCCCGGCGCTCAAGATGTGGTGTCCTTCGGTGCCATGGAGGGCACTGAGGATGAGGATGATGCCATTTCGGTGGCAGCGTCTGGAAGGGAGGAGTGGTTCCCCACACTGCGCCCCACGGCAGCGACGTGGGGGACCTCCATCATAGTGATGTCGAGCTCCTACACATCCTGTCCAAAGCAGTTGATGAACTCGGTTTGGAGTGGGCGCCTCCTGCCGAGCTGGCCAGAACCCTGCCGAGCTGGAAAGGACACCCCGTGGAGGCCCAACCCCTTTTTTTCCGAGTTGCACAATGAGATATCGAAGCTCACCAGTCGAGTGCACAACCCGGGATCCTTCCCTCCTGTTTTCTGTGGACAGCGTTGACCAAGTGGGGTATGTTAAACTTCCGCCCCCCAACAGCGAGTTATCCCTCACGGTGTGCAGTCCACCTCGCCTGCTGTCACAGTTCACAGAAGCGTGGCAGGCACTGCAAGGGGTATCATAATGGGTTATGAAATCAATAAAGAACGGCTACACTCTTCAGTTCTTCTGCAGGCCGCCCCATTTCAACGGTGTGTTAATGTCCACTGTACGGGAGCAGAATGCCTCAGTTCTGCAAGAGGAAGTACACAACTTCTTCACAAAACACGCTGTAGAGACAGTGCCCCTTGCAGATCGTGAGAGCAGCTTCTACAGTCGTTATTTTCTGGTACCAAAGAAAGAAGGCAGGCTCCGTCCAATCTTGGACCTGAGACCACCGAATCTCGTGCTTTCAAAGCACTTATTCAAAATGATTACGCAGAGACAAATCCTCTCACACATCAGAACGAGAGATTGGTTTATCTCTGTGGATTTAAAGGATGTATCCCCTCCGGACCATCTCACCCCACAAAGGTCAGGTAAGAAAGAAAGCCAAAAGGGATGTTATGCCCTCTCCTCCCCATTTCGCTGGCTTACAGTCTTTCTTCATCTCTCAGTGTTTGGGCACACTCTACCAGGAGTGTGGCTTCCTCTTTTTAGCTCTTTTTGGAGTAGTCCCCCTAGAAAATATTTGTGTAGCGGCAGGATGGTCCTCTCTGCACACTTTTATCAGGTTTTCTAAATTGAATCTTAACATGGCTCCTGGTTCCCGGGTCTTGTCCGTTTGAACCAGCCATGGATGCTATCTGGTTCATCATCGAGCCAGATATGGCAGCGCTTTAGCTTGGCGTGTTTGGTATATCGTTCCCATTGCATCATAGCTACGCAGCGTCGAGTGAACCTATGAAAAAGAATATCTCGGGTTACTTTCACTATGGTTGATTAATGTTTTCATTAGTGTTTGTAAGAGGTTTTTCGGTAATGCATATGAATGAATTTCACTATGGTTGATCAATGTTTTCATTAGTGTATGTAAGAGGTTTTTCAGTTATGCATATTAATTTTTTTGGTTCACTAATGTTTGTAAGAGGTTTTTAAATAATTATGGCCTACGGCCGCTCATAATCTGCCTCGGAGATATGCTGCCTTTAAAGTGCTATCAGAATTATCGTAAATACGAGTTTTCTAGTCGGAAATTGGACATGAACAGCCTGCCTAGTCGTAATTACAACTGGAGAACTCGGAGATTATGCTGCATTCACGTTATGTCGTAATTACCGTGATTTCAAGATGACAACACATGGTGTTCTACTTGGAACTGTTCACACCCTTGGACTCGGACTATCGCACTATCAATGCCTAAACATAATGGCTAATGAATCTAAGGTGGTGATACAAATCGTAGTTCTCAGAAAGCTCCCAGTTCACAAGTTGTAATTATGGGTTCTACGAGGACGTGAACACATTTTACAAGTTGATATCTCGTAATATCGGTAATTACGATATGGCGTGAACGCACCTTAATTTTGATAAAAGAGGTTCTGAGTTGGGTGAGCCATGAACTTTAAATATGGCGGAGGAGAGAAACATAGCAGTAGTACTGTAAAGTTTTATTCGTTTTTATCACATCTACATGGGCCATTCCACCGAATGGTTGCCATCTGCTTCTAAAACTCTTCCAAATATATATATATATATAAAAAAAAAAAAGAAAAAAAAAAGCATATTTAAAAATGTCAAAAAATTCCTTCATTTTCCCCTCAGCCTGGTGTTTATTTTAAAGAAATTGCTGGTTTCATTCAAAAGTTATTTATATCATAAAAAGTCCAACCGGATCTCTTGAAAGTGCGTTTCAATAGCACGAGTTTATGTTTCAATTTGGCGTACTGTTTATAAGCGGAAATGGAGTTTGGCGTGCATATGATACGCAGTGGGTAGGATTAGGGTTGTGGGGTAGATGCGTATCATATGTACGCGAAAACTGCGTATCATATGCACGCCAACAAATTCCATATCATATGCACGCAGAAACTGTGTATTAAATGCACGTCAAACACGTGTGTGTCATATGCATGCCAAAGTCAATTTTTCGTATCAATAGCACGATTTTCTGTTTGTATTTGGCGTACTATTTATACACATATTCATGAGACCGGGCTGAAAAAAAAAAAAAAAAATCACTATTTATCTACACGAGATGTATTTTTCTAAAGTAGACAAACCAATTTTTTATTTTTATTTTAAAGACGACTTAAACCTCAAGATTTTCAATTTTCTATGATGCAATTTACTAAACAATGGAATAAATGATTGTTGTGTGGGTACAAACACTCACTATAAAGTCCTTCAGTCTGTTAATAAATTATTAATTATTAATCCTTTTTATTTACACAAATTCTTTAAAACTCTTTACAAACCCCCATCTCACATGGTAAGAAAACAAATATAGGCCTAACGCACAAATCACTGCCGGTGTTACACCAAGTTCTGTGACCATCGTATTCTGTGACTCTAGGAGGCGCTGTTGTCACTGTTTGGCTTGAACTGTATCACACAGGCGGATTGGGCACGCAAACAGCGTACAGGTTCAAAGCGCCCGTGCACATTGTATGAGCGCGTCAATACAGTCTGGTCGCGTCAGTTCATTCTGATAATTTGCAACCTCGTCTACTGTATAACCTATCCAGGAAAGAATTTTGGTCTAATATGAACAGTACAACTGTTACATTAAATAATTTGTATTTATTTATTAATTTTCTAATACTTTTAAATTGATAAAAATCTACTTTTTTATTTTTTAATTAAAATTTTCCTCTGCTTATGTTTTAGCCTTAAGTGTTATGTATTGTAGATACTCTTAAATGTTCTTGAATATGTTTGTACAAATTCTTAACCGCTTCTTAAATAAATAAAAATTAAAGTGACTGTGTGGAATGTTTAGAAATGCTGCTTATTCCACAGGAATTTTAAACCAATTTAAAATTTCATTAGATTAAACACAATCCAGTTGTTTGCAAAGCAGCCTATTTTTGCATGTTGTATGCAACATAAATGTTTAACAATGTTCATGAAGCTGATGTAGGATCAGAACGAGTCAGACAAAGTTAAGATTCGATCCGAACATTGAAACATGAGGAACCGAAATTCCAGAGAGGATCCCAAGGCTGCAACAGGATGTTCGTCATAAATCAGATTCCTAGCTCCAGCCCTCTGAAGAAAGCAAACCAACAAGCCTCTTCCACAGAACAGCTTGCAACATTAAAACTAAAGGAACACTTATTGATAAGTCCAATGAAGGAAGGAAACTCTCAAATTTGGGGCAAGTAATCAGAACTGATGATCAAATATGGCTGTCACTTGTAAATCTGTGATCGAAATCACGAGCTAGAGACTTCATTGGGTGGGTCACCCCAGCTCTCCACAAGACCAAGACTGAGACTGAAATTCCTTAGGAGACCTTTTAACCTCTCTAGTCTTCACAGAACATGTCCTTATGTTCACAGAACGGTACAGAAACTGCCTTTTCACATATAGATGCACCAAAATCATCTTAAAAGGACTTATGAGACTTATCATGTTTATGCATAACCCCATATCATGTATGTAACCCACACAATTAACTATCATGTTTTAATCACATATTATGTATGTATTTTAATAACTAGGGAATAGTTAAAGAGTTCATATCCTTGTGTGGTATGTATGAGTTTGAAAAATCATGCTTTAAATGTTTCTTCCAATCAATTCTTTGTCAAATGTATCATAGTCTTGTTAGAGAAATCATGTCCAAAATTGTACTCTGTAAGAGCGGGAAAATTTGGACCATATGACTGATAAGATAACATGTTAGATTTATGAATGGGGAGGAGAAACATACAACACCACGAGCCAAGATCATTTCTGATTGGTCAAGACGTCCAGATAGGACGGTCTAGAAGCCGAGTTTAAATACTCAGGACAGCTCTTTCTCTTGGCTCTTCCTCTGCTTCTCAGATCTCTTCTCTTTTGCCACCGCGTTTCGACGCTGCTCTTTGAGCATGCTCTGGCCTACATGCCAGCTGCCAACACAATGAGAAGTAAAACCACCTAGTCTCGTTACATTCTTTTATTCTTTTACTTTAATTTCTTGTCTTTCCGTGAGAGTTTCGTTAAGTTAAGTTTGCCGCAAAGTCCAGCTTCGACTGCACCCGCCCAAACTTCAACCAGACCAACTCAGCATCAAGAGCCAACGCCCAAGACTTTACTACGAAAGACCACTGAACTCAGCCAATCAGCAACCTCGGGAAACCCCTTTCTCCAAAGACAACAAGGACACAAGGGAATTCCTTAAGGCAACACAAGCAAGTACAACCTCCAGAGTCGGTGCAGTTTAATATAAATTTTAGCCTCATTGAGAAACTCAATGCGAGGGTCAAATGATTGATGGTTCAGGTCTATAGGCAATTGCACATATTGCTGTAAACTTGGGATTTCACATTTTCATTCTGTAAACTCATCCTTTCCTCTCTTTCTGCAACGTGTGAATGTGTGAATGCGTGTGTTCATGTGTTAGATTAGATTAGTTTACATGTCTTAGGTTTATGTAAATAAAGTCTTATTTATATTGAAAAGAGAAGTATCTTGTGTTTTGTGCTTACAAGTTAATGTCTTAATCTGCCGATCTTGTTACTGTGCTTATTAATAGTGTGTTCACTATATTTTGGATTTTAATATCCAGTGCAGAGTTGATGTTATACGGCTCGTTCAGTGACTCGCTGCCGATTCAGTGATCAGCCGTGAAACAGTGATTCTGTTCAAATTCCCTATAAAATCATAAATGATTTCCTTTGAGCTAAATTGACTTGTTTCCCTTATATATATTACTTATATATTTACAATTTCTACACTGATGTCACAAAAACAAGCTACTAATCTATTTAAAGGGGGCATCAGAATATGTGACCCCATTGTTATGTGTTTGAAAATTCCTGACACAACAATCAAACCATTTCAGGTAACTTATCTGTCTTTCCATCCAGCTTTTTTTTTCTTTTTCTTTTTTTTTGGTTGGTTGCTTTTACCACAAATGTAAAATAAATTTACAAACATTGTATCTATATTCTATACTCTACATACATATGAATAAAACCAATGCTTTAATTTGCAATGAAATGCTTTATTTTTTCAAACAATGTGTGGTAATATCAGGTTAACAGTACCTTTAACTTAAACACAAACCTTAAACACTAATAATATAAAGGCAGGGGAGGGGGAGATTAAAATTGACACGCTGCACAGCTAGGGCTTCATGGGGTCGGGCTCTTGTACACATTGCATGTTTATTCTCATGATATTTTTATTTAGTTTAATAAGCCTGATGAGTAATCAGCATTTCTACACAAACATTCCATATAATAATAGTAACAACAGAAAAGATAAAGAGAGAAAAGCCAACAACAAAGTGTTGTGTGTAAAAGTATCTCAACCAGCTTTGAAACAACAATTGAAAAGGAACGGGACGCTAACACCTCTGCGTCCTCTTAATACACACAGCCACGCTCTCTCAGTCTTGTACGGATGTGACTTTTAAAAGATGCAAGCACGCAGAAAGAGCCAATCCACTTCTCCAGTCAATTATGAGCAGGAACCTGGGTAGACTGAGTACAGTAGAGACACTTTCTGCTTTTTTCATCGCTACACAGAAACTAGATGCTGAAATGATGTGATTTTTCACATGATATTTATTTTGCTTGTGTACTAAAATATAATAAATTGATAATAGCCATAAGTTTTCCACAATTAGCTCATAAACATGAGGTGCATTTTTGTCTCAACTGTACCCATATGGTGTACAGTTGAAACAGTAGCATGGTATAGTTGAGACAGCCATTCTTAATGCTCTAAAGCTGGCTAACCATTTATAGCAAATGTAATAAATTACAAAATTACAGTTTTAAATAGTTACAGTTTAAAAATAAATGTATTTATTTGCTTTATTTAATTCAGATTCAGTTAAACAATATAGGAACAAATATTTAACACTAGAAAATATGTGGCAAACAGTACAAATGTAAACATAGCAGTAAAAATAACAATATACATACCTGTATATTCTATAACCCTATACCCTAAACCTACGCATCACTCGAATCCTTCTGCATTTTTACATTTTCAATCATTCTGTATGATTTATAAGCTTGTTTAATCACGGTGATCTAAAAAATATTCGCATAAGGTGAATATACTGGTATTACTATACTTGTGGGGACATTTGGTAATACCAGTACACAAACATAAACAGCCTCCGTATGCATTTTATTTTCTATGATTGAACTGTTATTGTTTACAGTACATAGCAACCTATAAATAGTGTCTCAACTGTTCTCACTTTACCACCTTGTATATTTCTTAAAATGCTATGTAATCCTTTTAACATTCATGTTAGAAAATATGTCCATTAATAATAGACAGTTGAAATATCACAAATATAATTTTGCATAGCATGTGTGTAAATGTGACTTTTATCATAACACTGTACAACTAAACACCATGTGAAGCAATAGGACACCAATCCGGGTACAGCTGATACACTGTGTCTCAACATGCTCACACATTTCTCTAGATTATGAAAAGACCTTGCGTGCGCACAATGTCATAAAATATGTCTATTTTTAGAGCACAGAGTATACAATTTATACTTTAATTTATAGAGTTTACAATGATATATGTTAAGTTTAACAATAATAAAAGAAAAATAAGCTATTCATTGTGGAAGGGACATGGTGAAATGAAAATCTCACCAAACTGGAAGTGGAAAGACGCACACATTTCAAATTTCCCACGATCAAAGAGAACACTAATACACATGTGTGGAGCAAAAATCACGGCTCGGGGTTCTTGTGTATGCAAGTTATTTAAGGTGTTTCAACTGTACACATGTCTCAAATGTACTCAGTCTACCCCTAACGGAGAGAGAGCAACTGGACAGAGAGAAGAGAGACAATAAAAGTATTAGAAAATGAATAAATAAATGCCAATTAATTATTGTAAAAGCTGTACTGTTCATGTTAAAACTTTTAAAAGTTTTTAGTGTATTTATTTATTTTTTTAAAGTACACAGTACATTTGGAGAACATAATCTTTATGTGTGAAAGAATTTCCTTTATACTAATATATATATATATATATACATACACATACACACACCACATACCGACAGATAGATAGATAGATAGATAGATAGATAGATAGATAGATAGATAGATAGATAGATAGATACATAGATAGATAACTGGTAACTAAAGACAGAGAAACTGAAACTGTACGCGACCAGACTGTATTGACGCGCTCATACAATGTGCACGGGCGCTTTGAACCTGTACGCTGTTTGCTTGCCCAATCCGCCTGTGTGATACAGTTCAAGCCAAACAGTGACAACAGCGCCTCCTAGAGTCACAGAATACGATGGTCACAGAATTTGGTGTAACACCGGCAAACCAAAAATACAAAACTCAAATCAAAATAAACAAAACAAACTCAAAAGAATGAGACAAATTAAATCAAAACCATGGCAATCTGTCCCAAAAATACACAAAATACAAACATTAACAAAGTCAAATCATATAAAGCACGTCTAAATCAATTCCTTTACAATAATCCTTCAAAAATAACTTCAAATACACTTCATACCAGTTAGCACAGCAATATTCATTTCTAACCACTCTGGTCATTGAGGTTCTCACGGGAGCACACCAAATCTACAAATATACATATTTAAACCCATACACAATATTCCCATCAAAGTTAAATCACATAAAACACATGTGCATCATTCATAAATAACTTCAAATACACTTCATACCTGTTAACAGCTCAATATTCAAATTTAGCCACTCTGGTCGCTAAGGTTCTCAGGGCGCACACCAAATCTATGAATACACATCTTTAAACCCATGCACAATATTCCCGTTGTCACCCCAAAAGCCCCTCAAAATTATGATTTTACTCACCCTATCACAATTTCTGTGTGGCGATCTCACTGCATTTCATTGTTCTGTGCATCACTTAATTTGTTTCGTGTGTGTACGTGTCTAAATAAGCCATATTATTTGGCTTATTTAGACATGTAAGCTCCCCCCACCCCGCTTAACCAGAACGCTCAATACTACATGATGGACCATGATTTTTTTTAAATTTTTTTTTTAAAGAAACTATTTAGTAACAGGGATGAAACTGGGTAACCGTAATGAGTATCCATCATATGTGTATACAGGCTTGACTACACAAGTGAGGTGTTAATGTCCTCACTGATATAGTGAAGAGAATTGAACATTGACTAGTGAGCTGACCTCACTGGTTAAAAAAAAGGCCAAATCAATCTTAAATCTAGTGGTCTGCAGAAGTTTTTGTTAGGGTTATGATAAGGGGTAGAGGACAGGTTATGAGATAAGATATAAATAACGAAAAATAATAAATATTAAAATTAATATTAAAAATAATAAACTTAACAAATAATGCCTTTTCAGTTTTTCTGTGGATATTGTTTTCTTACAGCACAGGTCACACTCAAATGCCATTCCATGTATCGGTCTAATACTTAATTTCCACAGGACAGAAATTGCAAGTACATTTTCTGTCATACTTGCAGAAATGTAATATAAAACAACAATGCAGGAACAACCATAGGTTTTCTATGGGCAAAAACATATCTCAGTGTGGATAGAAGGCCAAAACGTAGAGAAAAAAAGATGCATCTTCATATTTATCTAGATTAATATGGATATAGCCTAATATTTACGTTAATAAATCAGATGACAGTCACTCCTGTTAATGTTACTCAGTTTCTATATATAAGTATAGGATATAAGAGTATTTGAATAACAGGACTTAAAGTAACAGGATTGAGTTTTTAGGACAAAATTAGCAAATACATATAATATAGCCACACATGGAGTAAATGCTAATATTATGAGGATACTCAGCAAATTATAATGATTCACCAAAGATTTGTATTTTTAAAATAAACAAGTAACATCTAAGAAATAATTTAGGTATCAGGACAGTATGTTAATAATACTCTCCCGGTCATCATTACTCAACTAAAATGTGTATTTTATCTAAAATGTTATAGATTTATTTTGAAATTCATGAGTTCGCCTGCCCATCCAGTCCTGATGGTTAATGGTAAACAAACAGGCTCAAACCTGAGGCTCAGCTTGAGTTCAACTCCCCCACTGGGGTACTACCTAGAGGGAGAATAACAGAAATAGAGGAGGAGAAGTAGAGGTGGAGGGATGCCGGAAGAATTGACGCTGGGGCGGTGCAGTGAGTGCTGCTTATATAGGCTTGTAATGATGATTGACAGGCCTGAATGTTTAGGCTCCTCCCAAACCTACACTGTAAAAAGATTGCTGTAAATTTTACAGTAACTTACTGGCAGCTGGATGCCAGTAAGTTACTGTAAAAATGGCTACAGTATTGTCACTGTAATTGCATTTACAGTATAAGAATGGCTTTACTGTATTTTTATTTACAGTATTATTACTGTATTTTCATTTACAGCCTTATTACCGTATTTTCATTTAAAGTATTATTACCGTATTATCATTTACAGTATTATTACCATATTTTCATTTACAGTATTATTACCGTATTTTCATTTACAGTATTATAACCGTATTTTCATTTACATTATCAGTGCTGTAGTGTTTATTTTCATGTATTTTAAACATTTTTTACCTGTAAAAAACAATCAAATTATGGTGCAGCACTGTAATCCATGATTTTTATCACCCCAACTCCATAAAAATCACAATAACTCATGAGCATTAGTTCTGATAATATTCTTTTTAATTGTTGAACATTTTCTTTTTAAAAGTACAAATTACAACTTTTGATCTCTAGGATGAACTAGCTGAAAAAAACAAAAAAACAACACAGTCCCCTGGACACTTTGTATCATGGCAAAACTTACACCTACTGAAACGCAAAAACAAGTAAGTACACTAACAGTCAAAAGTTTTTGAACCGTAAGATTTTTGATGTTTTTAAAGAATTCTCTTCTGCTCACCAAGCCTGCATTTATTTGATCCAAAATACAACAAAAGCAGTAACACTGTAAAACATTTTTACTATTTAAAATAACAGCTTTCTATTTGAATATATTTTAAAATGTAATTTATTCCTGTGATCAAAGCTGAATTTTCACTGCTCACCAAGCCTGCATTTATTTGATCCAAAATACAACAAAAGCAGTTACACTGTGAAACATTTTTACTATTTAAAATAACAGATTTCTATTTGAATATATTTTAAAATGTAATTTATTCCTGTGATCAAAGCTGAATTTTCAGCATCATTACTCCAGTCTTCAGTGTCACATGATCCTTCAGAAATCATTCTAATATGCTGATAAACATTTATCACTATTATTATTATTATTATTATTATCATCATAAATATTTAAAACAGTTGAGTACATTCTTTCAGGATACTTTGATGAATAGAAAGATCCAAAGATCAACATTTATCTGAAATAAAAAGATTTTGTAACATTATACACTATACCATTCAAGAGCTTGGATTCAGTATTTTTTTATGAAGTATTTTTTTATTGGTGTTATGAAGGGGGGTATGGAAATTACTACTTTTATTTAGCAAGGATGGTTTAAATTGATCAAAAGTGAAGATAAAGACATTTATAATGTTACAAAAGATTTCTATTTCAGATAAATGCTGTTCTTCTGAACTTTCTATTCATCAAGGAAACCTGAAAATTACTCAGCTGTTTTCAACATAATAATAATAATAATAATAATAATAATAATAATAGTAGTAGTTTTTTGAGCAGCAAATCAGAATATTACAATGATATCTAAAGTATCATGCGACACTGAAGACTGGAGTAATGATGTTAAAAATTCAGCTTTGATCACAGGAATAAATTACATTTTAAAATATATTCAAATAGAAAACATTTATTTTAAATAGTAAAAAAATTCAAAATTGTTTTGCTGTACTTTGAATCAAATAAATGCAGGCTTGGTGAGCAGGAGAGGCCTCTTTAAAAACATTAAAAATCTTACTGTTCAAAAACTTTTCAGTAATTTTGACAGTCAAAGTTGACAAGCTCTCCGATGAGAAACAGCAGGATGGGATTCAGGCAGATCCTTTTTCTTTGCACCCTCTTTCCAGAATTCCAGCTGATCTGTGACTTTCAATGCATTTGGTGCCACAAAGATTGACTGTCTGAATGAACCTGCAAGCACAAGAAAAAAAAAAAAAAAAGAATTATTTTTCAAAGCAGTGTTTACAGAATTTACCTCAACTGTCAAACTTGGTGCTGTATAAAAACGTTATATACTACATCTGAACGCACCTACAAGGGAAGGTACATAATTAGTTGATAATCCATCACATTCAAATTATTAAAGCTCTATTTTTTACAATGCATTCTCAATCTGTAGAGCAAAGTGGTAGTGGTAATGGGTTTGATTCCAGGGGCAGTTCTAAGGTGAGTGGATACCAGGGCTTAGCCCGGAGACATTAATTTATGTATCAGAATTAGGGCTGTCAGTCGATTAAAATATTTAATCGTGATTAATCGCATGACTGTAATGAGTTAACTCGCGATTAATCACAATTTAATCACACTTTTTTATCTGTTCTAAATGTGCCTTAAATTAATACTTTTTTAAGTTTTTAATACTCTAATTGACATGGGCATGGACAAATATGGATGCTTTATGCAATATATGTTTATTATTAGTGAAACCATAGTCAACATAGAGCATGAAGAGTAGATATGTTTCAAAGGTCATAGATGTTTTTCAGAGAACTTGTTCATGTCTATTACACACATGAAAAAAGAACATAGAAATACCAGGTTCCCATTACTTCTCTTTATTTGCACTGAGCAATTGACTTAGACAAGCCTGTTTACATTTTCACACTACAGGGCAGCTCACTTCTTCTGAACATGCTAAATGTACATTTATTATTTATTATTACATTTGTTTGCCTCTCTGTGCCCACATACTGTATTTTGATGCAGCTAAATTCTCAATAAAACTGTTTTCATTGATATATTTTTTTCATATATATATTTTCTGTGGTCAGATAATGGAATGAATGTGAAATAGTGACTAAAACGCGACCCATTAAGACTACATAACCAGCTATACCTTCCAAGATGTTAATCTGCACAAAAATCCTGATTTATTATCAAGCCGTCGTTTTTTAAGAATTAAAACTAATCTAATTTTGGAGTTTGACAATGAACACATTGCAACCATGCTTGGGATGGCCCTGATCGCAACACACAGCTAATTATACAGTGTAGTTCAAAACAGAGTGCGCAAATGAAGAAACACATTCAGAAATTCATAAATGATACACTCCCCTCCCTCCACACACATCTATCATAGGACACAGGACATGAGACACATAAACGAGCCAAAAAGTTTATAGTTTGGGTATAAACACTGTTTGTCTACAGTAGCGATCAAAACGAAAGTATCTTAACACTTGTATTGTAACACTTATCTTCCGCCAGGAGGTGGCGACCACCCCTTTATAAAATGTATTTGACATTGAATCATTCATTCAGGAGATTCCAATAGTGAAACAAGTCTTTATGAAGTGAAACATTGGCTCCTTCATTGAATTTTCTTTTTATTTTGTTCAAATGAGTGTATATTTTTAAAAGACTTAAGCAATGAACATTTTGTCAGAACCACTAGTAAATTACGTTATTTTGTTTAGTTTTCTAATTTTTTTTTTTTTCAGAATCGTGAGAGAATCGTGATCTGCAATTTATTTTAAAAAATTATGATTCTCAATTTATCCAGAATCGTGCAGCTCTAGTTTACATGTTTATTACTGTATATAATTCATTAAAATAGAAGTTTAATTTCATAAAGTACAAGTTGATTTCAAAATGCACCTTTTTGCATTTTGTGTTTTTCAGTTGAATAAAAGACTATTTTTCCCTATATATTTCATCACTGAGGATTTTTAAAAAAAAAAAAATTTTAAAGTCAAAAAATCTCGTCTCGTCTCATGGGATAAGTGTCTCGTCACACCCCTATTGGATAGGCATAGGTATCACAAATTGTGTTTGTTTGGGGGCCAAGCGAAAAAATAAATAAAATTAAATAAATAATAATAATACACACCTACCACTGGCATGTCCAGGGTCTGCTGATGGTCACTGATATATAGCATGGGGATTCTCTAATGAAATAGGCTAAGGGTGACTATGCAACTTCTTTAAAAGGCACTACCAGCTCTTGTTTGTGTAGCAAGTTTAGGAGTTGTCTGATGTCACTGAGTGGAATACAGGACTGATTACTTTTAGTTTTGTCCACTGTTCTGTTTAGAGCATTCACCGGACCGGAAAAGGGTTTTCCTTACTTCCGGTATGCATACGTCACATTGTGAAATAGGCCTATTCTGCGCATGATCTCTCTCGCTCTGGTTTTAATGGCGGATCGCAACTTGCTCAGGTGCATACCGCCACCTGTACCGGGGTGTGCAACTTCAGGGCTTTATATACTTTACATAATTAAAACAACAACAACAACAACAACAACAACACCGTCTATATACTATGCTCTAACCCTGTATCTTTATGAAAATTAAAGAGAGCCTTACTACATTCCCACACTTTTTCATCTGCCCCCAAAATCCCCTTCAAACAACATTCTTGTTCTAACTCATATATCTTATCTTGCAAGATTCTCCTTTCTGAATTAAATTTTTTACATTTCATAATGATATGCTCCACATTACAATCATCACACTTATCTGATATGCATTTTCCCATTAAAAACAGAGTTGATTTTTAACCAGTATGTCCAAGTCTTAATCTTGAAATAATCACTTCTTCTCTTCTGCATTTCTCTTTAAAAGCCATGATATTAATTGATTTCTGAATATTATAATAATGTCGTCCTTTGTTATCTATGTCCCACTTTTTCTGCCATGATTCTCTCACTTTTGTTTTAATTAACGATTTGGCCTCCCCTTTACCAAATGGGACTTTCATTATTTCCTCGTCTTTTAATTTCAGAGCATTCTTTGCAGTCAAATCTGCTATCTCATTGTCCTCCACGCCAGTATGAGCTGGAACCCAAAACTGAAGATTAATTCCACTTCTCTCTAACATTATCATGGAAATTTCTTTAAATAAATCATCTTTTATTGTTTCAGTTGAATTCAAACTACTAGCTGCAACAGAATCCAAACAGATGACAATTCTTTGTGGTTTTACCTCTTCTACCCATTGTAATCCTAAAATTATGGCTACCACTTCAGCTGTAAATACGGATAATTTGTCATTAATTCTTTTGCATATGGTTACATCAAACTCTGGTATGTACACTCCTACTCCTACATGATCATTCCTTGAATCCATCAGTGAATATTGAGTCCCTTTCGCACCGCTTTAGTTCCAGAACTAAAAGTACAGTAGTAAAGTACAGGGACGATTTTGTGCGAACTATTTCCCAGTACCATTTAAAGGGTTGCATTCGCACCGACAGTGGGTACTAGGAAGTGACATAAGCCGGTCGACAGCGACGTCATTTGTGTGCGGCGTTCAACAACGAAAACAAAGAAGAACAACGTTAACAACAGGGGGATGGAGTACACTGTGATTGGAGCTGTGTTTTTGTTGTGTCTTGCGGGGTTCACAATAATGGACATGGAATGTCGACGTATACATCAAGCGAATGAAAGATCGGAAAGGAGGACTAAGAAACTCCAACGACAACTGGCAGTGAAAAAATGTTCAAAAGTGCCTGCACTTCAGCATCCGTCCATCTATCGCTGTTCTCCATTCTTGTGAAATATAAGTTGATACAATGTTTACACAGTATGTGTTTACACGGCGTTTTAAATCATGGCGGATGAGGGCGTTTTCGTACGTGTTTTGCCAATCAGCGTACACTTACGTCACGATAGTTCCTATGGAACTGTTTTAGACCCTACTCTGAAGTAGGAGCTAATTTAGTTCCTCCTAATGGAGTTCTGGGAACAAAAACAGTTCCTAGTTCCCGCGGTGCGAACAAGCCAAAAAGTGGGTAGTTCCACAATTAGTTCGGGTACTATGAAAAGGTTCCTGCGGTGCGAAAGGGCCTTTGGTATATACTGATAGTAGTTCTGCTTAACATATTCTTGAACCAAATATCCAATATTATCAGCATTCCTTTCTGTCCATTCTTTCTTTAGTTCTAAATGTTTCAAGTCTACATTGGGAACTGGAAATATCCATGGAGGAACATTACCCCATACTGTATTTGGGCCGTATTCTAATCTCTTTAAACCATATTCCTTCGCTACTGTATTAACATTCCAGCCGAATCCTTTACCTTTTCGTTCTTGCAACTCCCAGCAATCACATAAGACCTCTGTAGCTGGTTGTTCTTTTCCAGATCCTTTTAACTTTACCCAGTATATCAGTGACCGCTTTATCCATCTTAAGTATAGTGGTAATTCTTTAGTTTCTACAAGTAATGCATTAGTAGGAGTTATTTTAATGGCACCAATACTAAGTCTAAGAGCTGAATTCTGTCTAGTTTTACCAGGACACTCTTAGCAGCTGCTCCATATACCATACACCCACAGTCAATACTTGATCTTATTAAGGCCCTGTATATATCAAGTAATGACTGTTTATCTGCGCCCCAATCATATCCCGAAACTGATCTCATAAGGTTTGGTACTTTATTACATTTAGTTTCTATCTGTTTAACATGTGTCCTCCACATACATTTCTCATCAAACCATAATCCTAAATATTTGAACTTACCCTTTCCATACTTTGATTATATAATTTAAGCTATATATTTCCTATCTTTCTTTTCCTGGTAAAAAGCATATAACATGATTTAACAACTGACATCTTAAATCCCCAGTCATATGTCCATCTTTCAATTTTTACTATAGCATTCTAAATATTATTAATCAAGTGTCTAATATTTTTCCCTCTTTTCCATATAGCCCCATCATCTGCATATAATGAATACCCAATACCAACATTCTCAAAGATGTCATTTATCATGATGTTAAACAGAATTGGGCTAATAGCACTACCTTGCGGAATACCATTTACTATATTAAAATCATTTGAAACATCATCTCCAACTTTAACATGAAACGTCCGATTTGATAAAAAGTCTAAAATCCAGTTATACATCCTTCCACCGATACCCATATTATGTAATTTAATCAGAAGTCCTTCTCTCCACATTGAGTCATAATGCTTTCTCTATATCAAAGTACACTATAACCATGACCTCTTTCATACTAATTGCTTTTTCATCTTCATTACTAACTTTCACCAATGCATCTATATTGTAGATCTACCTTTACGAAAACCACTTTGTTGAGCACAAATCAGCCCTTTCTGTTCTAAATAATATGACTGTGCCCCTTTACTCGTGCCCCCTCAAAAATAATGAGTGCATGATGCCCCTGACACTACAATACAAAATTATTTGTTAAATAAATTAAACATTATGAAATATTTAATTTAGTTGAAATTGTAGATTACTTTCAGAGATTGCAGCGATACATGACATGGAGTAAAATGACTGAATGAATAATACTTAAAGTAGGTTAAGATGAATTTAAAAATTGTGCCCCCTAAAAGCACAAGTGGCCCCTGTCTGGCCCCCCCAGTTACTGTGGTCTAGAATCGCACCTGCAGAGGAGAAGCTCCACACCGTATGGAGCTGCAGGTAGGACGACGCACAAAAGTGCAAGTATCACACACTCAGGGGCGCCGTGGGGCGGTTCTAAGGGCCCGACGATGGAGGTGGGCCCCCGAAGGGGAAACGCAATTTCTACCGAGGGGAACATGACCGCGATTTCTACCGAGGGGAATCCTCCCGGAAAGCGATCTACCGAACGGAACGCGATCTGTACGGAGGGGGAACAAACCAACTGCCGCCGCCCTAATGGAAACCATGAGGCAGGGAAGGATTTTGTTTATTTCTATTATGAACACACCCTTGGCGCCATGATGTGTATCTTGTAATCTGCATAAGATTGATGTAATCTCTGCCCATTTCCTCCATTCCATTCTTTCCATTCTCTATTGTGCAGGTAATAGTTTTATAATTATTCAGGTTTGACTGTCTGCGTGATAAATGCTAATACTGAGTTCAACACTAGATGGGGATATTTCTACGGTATTCGCCTTTGGCTGTTTAGATTGCCCCAAACAATTAGAACTGTCAGTGTGTAGTAATTTTCTGATCTACAGCCTATCATCGTCACACCAAGAAAGAGAGAATGACAAAAAATATTTCAGATGTTTGCTGCAGCAGAAAGAGATTTTAAAAGAGTTTTAAAAAACACTTGAAACTTTTTCAGTCTGCTTATCTGAACTATTAAAGGGGTCCTATTATGCTTTTTCACTTTTTGAATTTTAGTCAGTGTGTAGTGTGTATGTTTGGCCATAAAAAAGATCTACAAAGTTACAAATCTCAAAGTCCACTCCAAAGGGAGATATTTTGTTTTTAAAAAATCCCTTTTCAAGAACTACAACAAACGGCTCGTTTGGACTACAAAGTTGTTTTCCTGTATTTGTGACATCACAAATTGGCGCATTAGAATATCATTAAAATTTCCCGCCTCCGGAAATTCGAATGCACGTTTCAAAATCGAAACCCGGTGCTGGTGTTTTTATATCACTGTATTTGTGATGGAAACTGACTGTCTTCAGAAAATTTTGGATGTCATTTTCATTTCATCTTGCATGTAATGTCTGATAAAGCAGCGTTTGTGAGCGGAGCTCTGCTTTGTGTACAGCATTACCGGGGAAACCTCGCTCTCTCCCGCTCCAACAGTGCCTCCTGCTGGCAGAGAATTAATTTGCTTTTAGTCATTCTGCCTAGCTGTTCGCCAATCACAACGCACTGGGACAGCTAACCAATCACAACACATTTCGTTTTTCGGAAGGCGGCCTTCATTAAACCTGGAACTAATCGAGCCGTTTGTGCCAGGCTGGGGAGGAAGGTATTGTAATAATGTAAATTATGTGAAAAATAATGTGTTTTTCGAACCACCAAGCATGAGAGCATGTTCTAGTACACCCCTAAAATGAAATCAAGACTTTGTAAAAGAGCATAATAGGACCCCTTTAATATGTGGATCTCAAGATGCCAAAAATGTATGATTGAATTCTGATAGCCTGTTTTGATCTAACAATAATAATTTGCTAATTTTATTTCAGATATTTACTCATGTAACAGGGCAAAGAAGGAAGACAACTATGTCATATGTCATATGACAATAGGCAGAGATTAGCACGTGATGGAACAAAATAAAAGCAAAGCAACCAGGAACTGGTTTATCCTCACCTCCTTTACAGAGAACCAGAAGTGCAGCTTAACAGGAGTGTACAGGTGAGACGAGGCATGTCATATAATTTCATTTTTTATTTAATTAAATTTTTTTTGTTCACTTTCACATGTATCTTTTCAATAAAAGTCTTTTTTGTTGATATTTTCAATCAATGACTGGTTTTATAATAGCTTTTCTTCAATGAGATTTGTAATTATACAGTAGTTTGTATTATTCAAAGCCCCCAATGTTTCTTAAGATTTACTCATACTATAACATCAGATAATATAGATTTTAATTTAAATTCTTACAGCTTCTTCGCCCTGTACTAATGGTGAAAAAAAAAGTTTTTCTATGTAAACATCATGTCAACAGACTTTGATCCTTGTGCCTTGTCTCTTTGCTTTTTCAGGTTCGTTTTTAAAATGCTGTGTCAAGTTTAAAAATGTGTCTCGACAGTCTGTGCTCTTTTCCATTTTGTCTGCGTTTTTAAAGCACAAATGCGCTCTGTGTGAAGGGTTCGTTTGTTCAGATCACTGAACAGTACCTGCAGGTACCAGTAGGTGGAACTGAGAGTAGGTAGGCTATGTTTCAGTAAATCGTTATTATTTTAAAGCCCCAAATACTAACCAACACTAGCAACGCCCCTGGTTTCATTCCATTGATATGACTATATAGTTTCAGAAGTCTCATTCACTGAAATGATGTGTGACATGTTGACCAGCTGTCAACATAGTGCAATGAGAATATATAATGCATGTTAGTAAATATCACTTGCCGTTTTGTTCTTGTCAGGCCATGATGCTCGGGAGCTTGCTGTTTGCTGTGTGTTGTAGTGCAGCACTGGCCCATTTCAACACAAATCTAGACCAGCACTGGGAATTGTGGCAGAAGACGCATAACAAGTTGTACTCCAGTAAGGTGAGATATGAATTTCACAAGCATCTGTCAGATGATAGAATATTTTTTGTTTGTTTGTTTATCACGTTCAGTGAGAAATACAAACCCCATTCCTTCCTTGATTCTTATCAAACTGGTAAAGCTTGATTTATGGGCTTATTCGTTAAAGAAATAATAATGTTTTTATTTGAGACTATTATGAACAGTGATGCCAATAGTTTTATATATTGCTTTATTAAACAGTGGAATTGTCTGTTGTTTATATTGGCAGGCTGAGGAACTGGGCAGGAGGGAGTTGTGGGAGAGAAACCTTGAACTTATCACCATTCACAACCTGGAGACCTCCATGGGCTTGCATTCATATGACCTGGGCATGAACCACATGGGTGACATGGTGAGAACATGAGTCCAGAGTCTCTTTTTTCCCTTTTCCACTGCATTTTTTGGTCTGTGGTTTTTGTTTGCTTAAAAAAAACTCCTGGCACACAATACTGCTTTATTTCCTTGTTTCTATTTTTAGCATGAAGCTATTGTGTGAGGGAACAGGTTTTTTTTTTCATCTATTATATTTTCTTTACAAAAGTTTCTAAATGTTTAAGTTAAAATAGTGTCTAGAAATTATACAGCCATAAGGTTTTACATTTTGCCAGACACAGGCTATATCAGATGCCTTGCAAAGCAAGTGAAAATGTCATCATCTGAAACTCAAATTTTCCTCTGTGTTACGTTGATTCAAAGACAACAGAGGAGATCCTGCAAACGTTAGCTACAACTCGTGTTCCCCCTGGTTTTAAGAGGCAAGCACCAGAATTTGTGGGCTCTTCTGGAGCTGCTGTCCCAGACTCTATGGACTGGAGAGAGAAGGGATATGTCTCCAGTGTGAAGAACCAGGTATGATTATACAGTATAATATATTATACCAGCTATATATCTCATTTGTGTCTGTATGACTTTTTATTTCGTAGTACTTTTTGTTTCTTTTGATAGACCTGAGACAAAAGCAACTTTAAGAATTTCAGGTTCAAATGAAATTTCTATTATATGTAGCTTTAAGACAAAAAGTACAAATATTCCACAGCTCTTGTGTTTCCTGTTTTAGTAGTTTTATCATACTTCTCCTGCTGTCAGGGTGCATGTGGTTCTTGCTGGGCGTTCAGCTCCGTTGGGGCTCTTGAAGGTCAGCTGATGAAGACCACAGGAAAGCTGGTTGACCTCAGTCCTCAGAATCTGGTGGACTGTTCCTCCAGTTATGGCAACTATGGCTGTGGTGGTGGTTTGATGAGTTCTGCCTTCCAGTATGTTATTGACAATG
Source organism: Spinibarbus caldwelli (assembly GCA_039654775.1). Taxonomy (NCBI): domain Eukaryota; kingdom Metazoa; phylum Chordata; class Actinopteri; order Cypriniformes; family Cyprinidae; genus Spinibarbus; species Spinibarbus caldwelli. The sequence goes on from CM077227.1 coordinate 21,226,982, forward strand.
GTGGAATAGACTCAGAGTCATCTTACCCTTATGAAGGAGTGGTAAGTTGTTTGTGTTGGTCTAAGTGAAGAAGAAACAAGTGATAATAACAGAAACATGGTAGAAACATTCCATATTTGAAGTAACAGGAACTGTCACTGAAAGATTTTAGCAAAACCTATGCAGACAACTGGATTTCTCAGTGCTTGGCACCTTTTTAACAAGCTGCTAACCTATTATCATTGTGAATATATTATAATAATAAATAAATGTGTCCTACAGCAAGGGCAGTGCAGATACAATCCATCCCAGCGTGCAGCAAACTGCACCAAGTACTATTTCATCCATCAGGGAGATGAGGAGGCCTTGAAACAGGCTGTTGCCAACAATGGACCCATTTCAGTGGCCATTGACGCCACCCGCCCTCAGTTTATCCTGTATCGCAGTGGTGAGTGTTTCTTTCTTTTCACATTTAATTTTTCGTTGACAGCTATTATAACATTGTCTCACATCTGTCCACAGGCGTTTACAATGATCCATCCTGCAGCAAAAACATAAACCATGCAGTGCTGGCTGTGGGATATGGTGCTATTGCTGGACAGGACTTTTGGCTGGTCAAAAACAGGTACAATCAGAATGATTGTGAGGTTTTATGATTATGAACTGACTTGGTCTGATTTTGTTTCATGAAATGTACCCAACTTAAAGTCTTGTAAAAACAGAATATCTATTTCTAACAAAACACTGAGATGAATAAATACATATGCTAATTGTCATCTTTTACTTTAATAGTTGGGGAACTGGATTTGGAGATGGTGGCTACATCCGTATGGCCAGAAACCAGAACAACATGTGTGGCATCGCCTCGTATGCTTGCTATCCAGTTATGTAATTGAAAACTTGTTGAGATCTATAAATATAAATAAGAAATAAGAAATGTATTATTTTATTATCAAATTTCTTATCTGAAAATTAATGTTCTATCTACTGTATGTTTTTTTTTTTATTTCCATTGTCTTTTAAAAATATCCAAATGTATTTTAAGAATGCCTTACAATATAAATATTACATTTTAAATATTTTTTTTCTTTTCTTTTCTTTTCATTTCCTTTTTTTTTTTTTTTTGGTCTTGTAAAGCTTTAAAATAAAAACTGCTTTCACTATATTCAGTATGTTTTATTGGTTTTATTCAGTGCAACATCACAATGAACAGTTTCACATGAGGTATTACAGGATTTTTCAAGATCAGCACACAATGTCCATTTAGATTGCTGTGATTTTTACACCTTTGGTTGATTAGCCACATTCATGAGGTAACACTTGGGAGAGAATGGCATAAAATGACAGATGTTCACACCAGCAGAAAGAGATTTTAAATGAGTGATAGGTAAAGGGAAAAAAGAAAACTTGCTACCTTTTCAGTCTGTTTATCTGAACCGTTAATAAGTGGATCTCCAGATGTCAAAAATGCCTCGAGAGAATGAATTCTGTCAGCCTATGCTGTGATCCAACAATCAAGTTTGCTAAGATCATACTTTATTCAGGGGATTCATATGACACAGTTAAAACATAATTGCATCGTATTTGTACAGGCAAACATTTAACATTTATTTTGGTCTCTATCCTCACTTTTACACAGTAACACTTTTTGGGTTCTTTTTTTTTTTCTTTTTGGAGGGATACGAAATCATAAGATCAGCAAGACCCCCTCTCTTGCTCCAATTGTCATTCCCATTTGGTCTTTATATTGATAAATGTTCTTCAATCGCTCGCGCTCTCTCTCTCTCTCTCTCTCTCTCTCACACACACACACACACACACACACACACATACACACACACTCAGACAAACAAGGTTCTCTCTGCCTGAAAGTAGGGCTGTGATTTAGTTGTGTTCACGGATTGATTCCAGCACATTTGGCTATAAAATCTTAGTAACGCACAGACGCTCCCTGAATGGATGGGATCTTTGGTACAGTTACATCTCAGCTACACGACACATCACACACAGTTGAGGTAGATGAACTTAGAGCTGTCGGGTAGAACAAAAATGGCCAAACGGGTTCCTCTCAGTGGGACGGCGAAATGGAAATATCACTTAAGATTTATACTATGTAGTAACTCTTTCAAATATTTCTGAAGAGGTTAAACACTACGAGAATATGGCGTGATTTATGTTCCTCTCTGTAAGCGTGTGAACAAAAGGTCCACTAGGAGTCGCCAAATACTAAATTACGATAGACGCGTCTGCAGTGATCTGCTAAACGTGATCTTCGGGACGCTACAGGTCATTGAGTGATCTCTAACCATCTACCGCGGTAAGTCTGCAAATTGTTATATAACATAAATCATTACATCTCTAGAAAAAGAGAGGCCCGGCTAACCAACAGTGCTGCAACAGAGTGACCTGGAGATTTGAGACGCACACACGCTGACACCCTTTGCCCCTCACGCAGCACGCTTGTCGCTCAATACAGAGGGGTTTCAGTACTTGTTAGTTCTCACCACAGTTTTAAAAAACGCTAAACAAGTGGACGTGGTGCGCTGCGGAGCGGAGGGGGAAGAGGGGAGACAGACAACACACACAGCTTAGCGTTCAGACAGTTTCATTTCACTCCCGTTGAGTTAAAAACACAAATAAATGCACAGCCATTTGCACTCTGCATCGAAAACATATATATATGAACGCGCTGTTGCACCTCTGATAACTTTTAAGGCTTATTCAGTGGCGTTTATATAAGCCGTTTGACGGGTTGAGCTGTAAAAACGGTTACACTCACTAAGTGAATGAATCGCGTTTGTGCCAAACTCTTATTACAAAGCAAAAACAAACACTCCTTCAGGGCCGGTTCTAGATATTAGGAGGCCCTAGACATCATGTTGGAGGCCCCCCCACCCCCCAATAAAAAGCACTTGAAACAAATAGGATTCCTAACCTTTTTATTTATACAACATTTAACTTTAAATGTTGTATATTTATATTTATACAGTACAAAAATTTGGAAAATTACTATTTTAAATGTTTTTGAAACAAGTCTCTTATGCTCATCAAGCCTGGATTTAGCCTATTTGATCAAAAATACAGAAAAAAAAAATATTGTGAAATATTATTACAATTAAAAAAAACAAAACAATGATTTTCTATTTTACTATACTTTAAAATATATTTCTGATGCAAAACTGATTTTTCATCAGCCATTACTCCAGTCTTCAGTGTCACATGAACCTACATAAATCATTCTAATATGCTGATTTATTATCAGTGTTAGAAACGTTGCTTAATGTTTATTTTATAACCTGTGTTCCTTTTTCTCAGGATTTTTTGATTATTAAAAAGATGTTTAAAAATAAAATATAAATATTTTATAATAATATAAGTCTTTACTATTACTTTGGATCTATTTAACACCTCCTTGCTGAATATTACTGTTTTATTATTTTTTTTTTCTTTCTGTATTTTTGATCAAATAAATGCAGGCTTGATGAGCATAAGAAATTTCTATTAAAAATAGTAATGGGTCCAAACTTTTGACAGGTACTGTATGTACATATTCATCAAACATTATCTAAGGTAAGCTCTTTTTTGTTTGATGAAGATGTTATTGTTGTTATTATTATTTTGCTGTTTTGTTTAATTTAATCACAGTTCCAGAATACCACTTCAGTAAGTGCTTTCATCATTTTTTTTTCTTGCTGGATATGGGCAGGAATTTCCCCTCCCATTTAAAGGGTTACTCCACCCCATAATGACAATTTTGTCATTAATCATTTACCCCCATGTCGTTCGAAACCCATAAAAGCTTTGTTCGTCTTCAGAACACAATTTAAGATATTTTGGATGAAAACCGGGAGGCTTGTGACTGTCCCATTGACTGCCAAGTAAATAAAGCTTTTCTGGGCCTCTGTCAAGGCCCAGAAAAGTATGAAAGACATCATCAAAATAGTCCATCTGCCATCAGTGGTTCAATCTGAATTTTATGAAGCGACGAGAATACTTTTTGTATGCAAAGAAAAAAAATAAAAATATTCAACAATTCGTCTCCTCAGCATCACCGTAGTGCCATTTTGGAGAGTGTCCACTGCACGCAAACTGCATACGCTGTTCTGTGTCAACTGCACCACATGTCTGTGTGTGTCAACGGCACTCGCACTCCTTTAAATTCGTAATAAAGTGATCAGTGATCAATTCCAGAAATTACGCTGATAGACAGAACAAGTTTATATTTAAAATATATTGCAATCACTCCAAAATAGATGACAACAAGCAGTGTTGGGTAAGTTACTTTCAAAAAGTAATTAATTACAGTTACTAATTACTTCATCAATATCGTATTTAAATTACTTTACTAATTACTCTGTCTGAAAAGTAACTTAGTTACTCAATAAGTAACTTATTCAAATCGCTAATTAGGCTACATCTTAAAATCCCTGTAAACCTTAACAGAAATTAAACTCTTTATTCTTTCAATTTGAGTCAAACATAGAATAGTTTAGCCTTTTAGCTTTAAAACAACTGTAATACTTAAACGTTTTTATAAAAATTGTAACCTTCTTTGGTTAACAAATAGAAATACTCTGCAAAATATCTGATTAACAAAAAAGCTTAAAAGTTAAACAATACATTTCAGTTAGGCAAGATGTTCAGGAAAAGCCCAACTATTAAAATCTGTACAGGTTTATGTAAAAATAAGACGTTAAGTAATGTAGGTAAGAATAAATGACAGAAATGATCTTATCTGCTGAATAAAGCCATGTCAGATCGTGCTGTTCTTATGAGGTAAATTCCTCATAGTAGGTCTTCTTTCAAAAATGATGAAAATTAGATGAATCTTGAATTTGAATTTTTTTTTTGTATCTAGGTGAGGGCGTTTGTGCGCAGGTGACTGCATATAATGAGCTCAGATACGGGAAAGACTGTACCTCACTGTCCTTAAACGCTCATTTTTTAGGACCAACAGCTTATAAAAACGTAGTTCTGGGTTTTTTAGCTTGTTTACTGTACACCTTGTCACACAACAGCTTTTAGACATTGTTCTGTTTTTTGTTATAAACCATAAATTGCAAGGAGGCAGCTTCCCGCAATACAAAGTCAATGGAGAGCGTTGGATTGTTTTCCTCCCCGGTGGGCGTGGTTTTCAGATTATGACGCGTGTCACTCTGTCTCTATAGACCTTTGCCATGTCACAAATTGTGACGTCAACACGATGTAGATTTTAAAACCAGAAGATGAAAATAATGCAAAAAAGCTTAAAATTAACCAGTTTTCTCCAACAGTTAAAATTATCGGATGCTAGCATTGTCTTCTATGATGTGCAACACAAACATCTCTGTCAATATCTCAGAAAAAGTAGTCTGGGGTTTCATGACCCTTTAAACTTTAATTCACATCCCCAAACTCCCATTCACCACTACACAATTTGTGCAAAAAACTGAGCAGAATATCACCAACAAGTTTAAGAGTCACGGCTGCGCTCGTCTTGTCTGGCTTTTTGTAACGAAGTAGTATAAAAAGAAAACAAGCTCTAATTTAATTGCACAAAGCATAAAAAGTTTTTCATAAAGGTTTATTTATTGTAGATGTCATCAGAAAAGAAACAATTCCAGAAGGAAAGCAAATTTTCAGATTTTTTTTTAAATAAAAAAAATAATTGTTCACCACAGGACTAGTAATGTGCACTAACAAAGTAAAGGGGGTCTATTTTTATTCAGACTTAAATAATAATATGTTCACAATTTGTGATATATATTAAAGATAATATACGTGTAAGATTATAAAATAATTTCAACCCAAATTAATAGGCTGCTTCATGTCTATGTATCCATTAATTACGGGGCTGTGAATGCTTAAATCTAATTGGTTGACGATCGTTCTAAGGTGTGCAATTATTTTCAGGGAACCGCACGGCTAAAGTAGCCCATCATAATTAACTAATTATTAACTACCCATACACTAACATCTACTAATGGCTTGTTAATGCATTATTTTGCCATGACTTTACTTGAGGGGGCCCAATCATTATTAATTGTTAACTACTTACTAAACTCAGCTCATGATTTATTTTATATTTGCTATCAAATACACATGTACTAACACAGAGTATTCAGCCTGGTTAAGAGATGTTGTGTGGATTTTCAAGAAGTCAAAGAGAGGAGGTACAGAATCATCACGGCCTGCGTCTGGATGGAGAGTGAACTACTGTACTGATATTCAGCAAACGATCTGACTTAACCTGCAGTTTGTTTCTAGCTTGGCCATTTCTTTAGGAATTGTTCTACAAATATTCTTTGTGGGTTTTGATTTTAATTTTTTATTTAGCTGTGTGTAAGTCGCATTGGTGAGTTTAAAGGAAAAGAGAACAACACAAATTGAAGCCTATCTCCATGATGACCTCTCAAAAGTGTCAACTTCCTCTTTCAGGAGGGCAGCTGAAGGCCCATCAGCCACTTCCTCTTCTCTCTGCAGCCGTGTCTTTGCCTCTCTACCACTTGTTGAGCAGATTTCAGTCTATTCGCACGCATATGTCAAGGCGGCTGTTCCAGAAGCTGCTTGGTCTCATCTAAAACTTGAACACTAAGAGAACCGCATGAATCAAATTGAATCTTTGTAAATTCTGACCCCAATGCTCTCTGAGCATTCAGCTCCTCATTTAAATTCCAATTCTCAACCATCTCTTGATCTCTTTCAATGTCCCTCAATTTCAGAAGTCTCGTCTGGTTGACAACAGCCGTTTACAATTCTATTTTAGTAAAGCAAGTTCTTCTAAAATCAGCAGTGTAATATTTGCAGTGTTAAAAGTTATTAATTCCCAAAGAGTTGATTTAACAATCTACAGTGTTAAACAGTACTTGTGTTGTTACATGGTGTAATTTCACTTTTACACTGACAGTGCGGGAAAAAAACCCTCCGAATTGTCTGAATTCCGCCCAACACTAAGCCACGTTTGCATGTACACTTTTTTTGTCATTCCGATTAAAATCATTCCGATTGAAAGATTCGGTGGACTGTTTACATGATACGTAATCTAATCCGATATGGTGTTTACATGTGCCTGTGCTTTCAATTTTGGGACACGCTAAGTAGCCTACAATGTCAACAAATACAAATCACCAGAGGAAAAAATGCCCATATTTGCATTAATATTTTTAATAGCTGCTTGCACTTGCTTAGAATAAACGGCTAATATATTTGAATCCCTTGCGTTCATTCGAGCGCTCAGTCATATGGCGATAACACGATCATAGAAATCATACGGCCGCCTTCTGTACCACACACAGAACCACATTGATTTCTCATTTCTAATAACTAAATTGCACAGATATATCTACCAGATAAAATAAACACAATATAGCTTGATCTCAGCCAGTTGATCAACGAATATCATCATACCGCCCTAATTTCTTAATGTTAAAGCATTAAAGGATAAAATAACAGTTACCCTCTGTAATGCCACTCTGAAATGAATTGTATTTTGATACTAAAAAGTTTTACTGTACTTAAATGGAACAAATACATGATTTCTTACCAAGAGTTGCTAAACAATAAATCAAAGGAGCGTTGGTTTATGAACACAGAGTGATCGCAACGAGCTATCACACACAGGGCCACATTAACACTGTAAAGGGCCCCTGGGCTTTACCTCTTGAGGGGCCTTTCATCAACAAGAACTGCAGTCTACATTCACTCAATCTTGATAATCGCAAAGTGCAAGTCGTCAATAATAAATAATGAAAGTCGTGACGTATTGTCAAGTATGGTGACCCATACTCGAAATTGGTGCTCTGCATTTAACCCATCCAAGTGCACACACACAGCAGTGAATAGTGAACAAACGCACACACACACACACCGTGAACACACACCCGGAACAGTGGGCAGCCATTGCTCCAGCGCCCAGGGAGCAATTGGGGGTTCGGTGCCTTGCTCAAGGGCACCTCAGTCATGGTATCGAAGGCAGAGAGAGTGCTGTTCATTCACAATCCCCACCTTCAATTCCTGCCGGTGCGAGAATCGAACCGGCAACCTTCAGGTTACAAGCCCAACTCCCTAACCATTAGACCACGACTTCCATGAATTTATTTCTTTCCATGAATATTTGTAGAACAATTCCTAAAGAAATGGAATCGAGAATTGTAAAATTGAAATGGTATCTATAATTTTTGGTATCAAAAACAATGATAACAAAATTATTTAATTTTTTTGTGGCAGGGCAAGTAAAAATTTAAACCACTGTTGAGCCCTTATGGTCAAATCTTCAGTTGCCTCACGATTTGATTATGCATCACAATGCATCTTTTCCTCCAATTATTTAATTACCATAGCAAATGAATAGTCAAATCTTTTTATTTTACCTTTGATATTAAAAAAAAAATACAAAGATGCAAATTAAAAACAGTAGAGCAAATACAAAATAGGCCTATGAAAAAATGGAATTAACAGTACTTTACTTTTTTCATTTTACATCTAATTTACAGAAGCATTTAAGTAAGAATAATACAGAAATGTAATAGTCAAATGTAAGTATAATCAGTGTTGGGCACATTACTTTAAAAAAGTAATTAGTTATAGTTACTAGTTACTTCTCACAAAACTGAGTTAGTAACTAAGTTACATCATTATAAAAGTAACTAATTACCAGGGAAAGTAACTGTTGCATTACTTTACAAAAAAAAAAAAAGTTCAAATGTCAAATAACTTGGATGCCCCAATATTAAATATGTTAAATGAATGAAATGGACACTAAGTAGAATAAATTATTATTATAAAACATTGTACATTAATCAACACTATTTATCTACTGACACTTAGCATCAGTCAGTCAAGCATTATAATATGATATTATAATAATTTAGCATTATATGATGATAGAACTTTAGTAATTAGAATAACCAAGTATGAATGCATATTTGTCATGTTGACTGAACTTAGGACTGGTGGTGGTGCTTAAGATATTGTTTGTCATTTAGTGTTTCTAAAAAAAAAGGGGGAAAAATTGATAAGATAACAAAACTACTACGAATTCTACTACTAATAACAATATAAAATGCACTAAGGATTAATGAGCTGCTGGGTTCATGAATATTAATCAGGTTGTCTGCGTTCACTCGAATTGATTTGCTGAAATCAAAACAGGGACGATAATAGGTGAGCACCAGCCAATAAGATTGTCATTTGCGCATTAGTTCCGCCCACCACCGGAGAAACCGGCAGTTCTTAAGAGCTGAAGAATTCCAAAGGAACTCCATTATTTTGACAGGAAAATACAGCAAAGAATATAGTTTACATGTAGCGCGTTAATTCTGCATGTTATGTAAGACTCTCTTGCTCTGTATCTTTCTTTGCGGGTGTGTGAGACAAAGCGACGGCGAGTTTATGCCTTCACACTAGAGTTTATGGTACGTCAAATACAGCTACACTGCGCATCCATTCAGATGAACTGAAAAATAAAAATATAATATTATAATAAATTATAGTAACGCCGCATTTTATTGTCAGTAATGGTAACGGCGTTGTAACGGCAGTAAACAGTAATTCGTTTGATTACTCGTTACTGAAAAAAATAACGCCATTAGTAACGCCTTTATTCCCATCACTGATTATATTAAAGTTCTATTTCACCGTTTCAGACCGCCAGAGACGGTCAGTACATGGTGGAAGGAGTCGCGTCTTGCGCATCACATCGAGAATCTCGTATTAATTCAGTCACACGTGACCTTGACCGATGACTTGTCGGAAGCTATATCATCTCCTGACTACGTCACAGTCGGTCTCTTTGTCATTCTCGCGGAGAGATCTCGTTGAGCGTGCACAGCTTTTGGGTTGGCGTTTGCTCCCCGCTATAGCGGTGTCTCAAGAGAGCAAAGACAGCGCGATTGCGTTGAATTATTGGATTGGATTATATTGGACCCATTGGTTGTCCAGGGTCCTTACAAGCGGTGTTTCAGCTGCTGTGGTGAGTACTGCTAGAACTTATTGGATTACCAGGGTTCTGTGTTCACCACATGTGCATATCTGTGCATTCAAACTAGAGCTCACTGGTAAACCAGGGCGTCGGTTATTGCATGCGGTTACTGTGGTAACCAGTTAACGCATTATTATTGCAGTTCTGTACTATCACTGTTAGTGACCCATTGGTTGACCAGGGTTATTTTTCCTAGAGGCATAGGCACTATGGATGCTTCCTGTTCTACGTGTTCAGGTCCTATGGATCTTATGGATGCACATATGCACTGCCCTGGCTGTTTGGGCATCGACCATCTTAAGGAGGCTTTAACTGATCCTTGCCTAGAATGTAGTCTAATGTCATTGGACATTAGGCAACGGAGACTGGCGCAGTTTGAGCCGGGAAGTGAAGATTGCTTAACACCAGTCAAGTCTAGGACTCTAGACGAGTCTAGACAGGTAGCAAGCGTTCAGCTAGAAAAACTAAGGGACCTCCGAAGAAGAAACGAGCTCCGACTGCGGCACTATCTCACCAGGTAGTTGAGTTAGCTAATGCTGTGCAGGGCATTCAGGCTTTTTTGGCTAGATCATTGCCATCTGCTACTTAGAACACGAATGAGGATGTGAGAGCATCAGTAGTTAACCCCTTGTTGCCCAGGGTTATGCCAACGGCCGAATGTCCTAGGGAGGAACTGGACACATTGTCCTTGGCGGCTTCAGATTCATTGGTTACGGATGAGCAGGACTGTTATTTACCCTTAGAAGAGACTTCTTCTCTACACTCTCAGTCTCAACACTCCCACAGCAATGAGGGCTCAGGTCTGCAGGGTGCTGGTTCTTCGGTGGCTTTTTCATTGCAGGACACAATCAAGATGGCCCTTGCTAAGTTAAATCTGGACCCACCGCCTCCGGTGTTGGGACCTTCAAACCTCTTGCGTCGGTCAGTTGCTCGGCCGGATGATTTCCTGATACCTAGCTGCCCTGACTTTACTGAGGTTGTTTTTTCAGCTTTTCGCTCTGCTCCTTCTTCCAGACCGGATCGAGTAGCACGCACTTTAGCTGCAATGGCTGATGCTCAGGAGAAAGGTCTTGGTAACATGCCCTCAGTAGAGCCGTGTATTTCTTCATTGATTGTGTCCTTGGATGGAGCCTTTAAGCAGGAGCTACTTCGGTCCAGCTGCTCAGGAGGCCCTTGAGCGCAGGGTAAGAGCAGCTGAGTCTCGTTCCCAGCATATTGGGCGTAGCGTGAGCTACCCTGCACTAGCTGCTCAATGGCTACCTGCTCGTCATTCAACTTTGCAGCAGCATAGACAAGGGCAGTCTTACAGGCCGCCGCAGCAGGATTCTCGACTCGGATTGTCTTCAAGAAGAGAGGTGCCCCGTTCTCGGTTCAGGCCATTAACTCGACCTGCACCTCCTCATCGGCGCCCCCCCAAAGATATTGGAAATGTTCCCCGGCGTCGCTAGGGGTTCAGGGTCTGTGATGGACAGTTTTCGGCCTTTCAGTTACATCATTGGAGAGGCATTACAGACAACAAGTGGCTTCTCTATACACTCGAGAAAGGATATTGTCTTCAGTTCCGTCACAGACCCCCAGTGAGCACCCAGGTTCATCCGACAGTTGTCAGTGATCCGCATCAGGTCCTGGCCCTTTCAAAAGAGATCCAAAACTTGTTGGAGAAGGGTGCAATAGAACCAGTGGACCCCCGTGTCCAACCCGGGGGGTTCCACTCAAAATATTTTCTTGTTCGGAAGAAGGATGGAAGTTTCAGGCCCATCCTGGATTTCAGGCGCTTAAACAAGAGCCTCAAGCGTCTTCACTTCCGCATGTTGCGGATTGTAGATGTTCGACATGCAGTCGAACCCGGAATGTGGTTCACTTCAGTGGACCTGAAGGATGCGTATTTTCACATCCCCATCACCCCACATCACAGAAGGTTCCTTTGGTTCACTTTTCAAAGCAGAACTTATCAGTTCAGAGTCCTTCCATTCGGCCTGTCTCTTTCTCCCAGGGTGTTTACACATGTCATTCAGGTGGCGTTGGAGCCACTTCAACGAGAAAGCATGCTGATTCTTCTGTACATGGACGATTGGCTGTTGTGCGCCAAATCATACCAACAGGCTGTCAACAACTCACAGCATTTGTTGTTTCATGTAGCCACATTGGGTCTAAGGGTGAACTTTCAGAAGAGCTGCCTAACTCCAAGCCAGTCTGTGTGTTTTCTGGGAATGCAGTTGGATTCCAGGGCAATGAGAGCTACACTCACTGTGGGCAGAAGGCAGGTATTGCAGGGAACTCTAGCAAGGTTCCAGGTTCATTACAAGCTGCCCTTCATCAGCTTCCTACGATTGGCAGGCCTTCTCACGGCAGCAT